>JANZLQ010000079.1:5012612-5088516 GCA_026212715.1 Elanus axillaris | reverse complement strand
GCCCTTTGTTATATTTTTCTCTCCCCTGTCCAGTGAAGGAGGGGGGAGTGATAGAACGGCTTTGGTGGGCACCTGGCATCCAGCCAGGGTCAACCCACCACACATGTCATCCTGCATATTTATGATGTACATTTAACCAAAAGAATAACTCTACATTGGATGGTTTCTTTAAATTACAAAGCAGTGTGAAACCTTACCAATACGTAACATGTACAAGCAACTGCTTGCTGGGGTTTGGAGTAAAGCAGTAAAGCTTGATTTATGAAGTACATAAGCTTTCTTATTTTACATGTGCCTCATTAAGGTTGCACTGATCTTGGGGATCTCTTACTTCATGGGGGAAGCTAGAGGTTAGGGGTGGAGTTGATTGCTGTGGTACTTGAAGAGGGATGTTGCATGTCATACTTCAAATAAAAGCATTAAATCCACAGTCACAAAACCTGCAAAAGTTACAAAAGGAATGGGGATGAAAGCCTTTGCTGACCAGCTGGCATGTGAACCACCACTCTTCCACTTCATAACGAAGTAAGCATCATCCTTACATCAGCACCTGGTTAGTATCCTTGACAATAAAACGTATGTTTCTGGAGAGGTGCACCCACAAGCACATTCAGCTCTCTGAAAGCGCAGACTCTTACAGTTGGCTTTCCTGCTCTGCGTGCCCATACTGTGCATTTTCTAAACGTTGGTAGTGTTGCTGATGTCCTCCAGGTGTTGTCTAGAGGAGTCGTTTTTGGGAACTTCCTTTTACAAAGCAATTGTGCTGATGCACTAGGATGTCAAACTGAAAAATGAATTAACCAGACTGCTTATAAACTCCTCTGAGAATTTCTACAGGTGTCTGAAATGACAGCAGTCAGAGCACAAAAGAAATGCCACAATGTCAGGGCCCCACTTTCTCTGAGAGGAAGAGGGGGGAAACTGAAAAGAAAAGGACATTTGCAGTTTTGGTGCCTGATCACATTCTGCAGTAATGGTCACAGAGCCAATCTACCCTGCCCTCGGCGGGCTGATGACTCATTATTCATCCCATGTGCTTGCAGGCAAGTGTAAAGCTGCTTATTAAAGAGTCTGGTTCTGCAAACACTTCTGCACTTGCTTGACTTTAAGTATGCAAGTAATCCTATTGGGGTGAACTGTCAGCAACTAATTCTGGGAGCAATGACATTGCCAACATCTCAAGACTAATATGAGAACAAGAATCAAAATCCTAATGCCCTGAAGGCTGGTGAAAACCAGTTTTCACCATATTTTTATCTAGTTTGCTCTCAGAAGTTTTCTTTCAAAACTTAATTTTTTTATGCAGCTGTTTTTGCAGAAAGGGGGAAGGGAACACAAAATCATATGAAAAAGAAGAAAATGTGAATATGTTCCAAGAAAACACTGCTCCTCCAAAAAAAAAAAGAAAATACACAGAATACAGAAAAATTAAGGGCTTTTACCTCAATTCCAGCACACAAAAATTAAATTAAAAGAATGAAATTTACACTAATCATGACAATTTTTATCTAAACAGTGAGAAAAAGTGTAATTTCTTTTTAATAAGATACCTTCTTCCAGACCTCAGCCAAAAAAATAATGCTTGCAAAGGCAAATAGATGTGCATAGTAAGAGCTGATGATTCCTTTAAATAGCAGATACAACTACTAAGAATACTCATTTGCAGATGCCAAAATCTACAGTGCTGTGTTGCAGCTATGTGCAATGAGTTTCTATTTTTAGAATAGTTACAGAACAATCAGGAAAATATGTACCTAAGTTCTTCTAAAATGAGCAAAAAATGGATGATACTTTAGTTCTAAGCAAATTGGAGGAAGTTTGGGGGTCTCTGCATCCCTGTTAGGAAGTAAGGAAAACTGCAGTAGGGATAATATGAGTGTGGACCCTCACTCACACCACAGAGAAGGTACTCCAAGGAAGAAGAGGAGTAAAATTGTGATGTACACCTCTGCAATTCAATGTCCACTCCACAGCTTTGTGGTAACTTCTCCCCACAAAGGTCCCAGTGAAGGTTTTTATCCATGCCCCACTCTTGAAGCTACAGGACATGGGCAGTCAGATTCATAATTATTGTAATTTTAAAATTATAACCTCCACAGAGTTGTTTTCAGGATATATCACATTAAAGTTTACTTAGAAATGTTTAAGCTGATAGTGGATGCTAATTAGACAAAAGGTGACAAGCATGTCAAAGAGAAGGTGTACACAAGGTTACAATTGGTGTACTTTACATCTTTGTGAAATTTTCATCTAAAGCCTGACCGCAGATATTTTACAAGCAGCCTTTTTTTTTTTAAATGATTAAATGTCAGTTAAGTTTTTCACAAATTATAGAAAATTATGGGCTTCTATCTCTAAGAAATCCCTTCTGCCCACTCCTCGGAGGGTGCAGAACACTCCATCTGCAATAGGTGCAGGTACTGAGACTCCGCAGAAATGGCATATTTGGCAAACCAAGAGAAGCAGCACAAGAGACTCAAGTGCCAGTGTGGTCCTCCTCCAGGGGTTATGGAGGTGGCACCACACTATAAAATGGCAGGGCATCTTATATGACAAAAATGCATCTGGTCAGCCCTCTCCTTATCTCACCCCAGTCCTGAAGACATATCACTTCAGGGCTTTGGATGAATATGGAGAGTTTTTGTGGCCCCAAATCTTACTTTCTTTCTCCATAGGATAATCCATTTACCTGGGCTATGCCTCTTAATCAGGATTTGTCCCTTTAGATTTCAGACACAACATAAAATTCAAAAAGTATATTAGTGTTGCAATTGCAATTGTGTTTGCAAATACTGTTACGATTATGATTCCTACCATTGACCCATAAATTCCCAAAGCTTAAGGGTGACATCACACATCAGATCACACCAGTCCAACCTTCCAAGAATCACAGGCCACTGCATTTCATCTGTTCTCTGCCATGCTCATGGACTAAACTGTTACTTGTGTTTAGCTAAAGCACATCTTCCAAAAGACACCCAGTCTTCATCTGAGAGATGGAGATCCTTCAGCCTCTCTTGGTAGTTTGTCTAATGATTGACCAGTCTCCCTAGCAAAAGATGGTGTCTAATTCCTCATTGGAATGTATTAGGCTTCAGTTTCCAGCCACTAGTTCACCCTATTCCTTTCTCTGATGGATTAAAGAGCCCTTGAGCAGCCAGACTGTTTTCCCCATGCAGGTATGTACATACTGTAATCAAGTCCCCGCTCAATCTGCCTTTTGATAAACTGAATAGATGCAGTCTTTAAGCCTCCCACTGTAAAGCATTATCTTCAGTACGGGAATCATTTTGCAGAGTCTTTCCTGCTCCCTTTCTAACTTTTCTTAAAAGAACCCCATAACTGAACTATTTTAATGATGTTTTTACCATTGCAGAGTGCAGAGACAAACCCCATACAATGCTATACCTGCTATAACCTTTTCTTGCTGCAGCAATGCCGGAGTTTACATCTTTTCCTCAGTCACTACTGACTAAGGTGCAGTCCCATATTTTGCAGGCACTGCTTGTTTTCTACATGCAACTTTCATTCATCTGTATTAAAATGTCAGAACAGACTCCACTTATTAAGTGAAGCAGACCACTTTATTTGATTGTCCTCATCAGTGTTTATTACGTCACGAGAGATTTTAGAGTTACAATCAAATCATCAATGAAAATGTTGACAAGCACTAGCAGAGCTCCTCTTCCCTGCAGGTCCCAGCAGAAAATCCCTATTTTCACATTCCTATTTTTAGAATCACCCATTGGCCAATTCTGAACCCATTTACCATTTATTCATTTGGGGTTGGTGTGGGGGAGAATAGCTTTTGTTTTACATGATGTAATAATAGTAGTTGTATTCAGAAGTTGGGTCTGTTTGACAAAATTAATTTCCCTTAATCAGGTATGAGGTGTCCTCTGATTCCCTGTCAACTGATTCACAAAGCAGGTTTTTTTCTCACTGGCTCAAGTTACCTGGGTAGGACCACTTGCCCTTTCTGAATATTGGCACAGCAACATTCTCCCTGTCTTCTGGCATTTCCCTGCTATTTCAAGATTTATTAAAAATTAACGTCAGTGAATGTGTGCTCTCCCCAGCCAAGCCTTTTAGGACCCTTGGGTAAAAGTTATTCAGACCTACTAGCAGATATTTTTTAATGTGTATTAATTGACTGGAAAGTACTTATTAACCTTATTAAAATTTCCAAATGGAAAGCAGAAATAATTTTGATCATTTCTGGGTTGCCTGTCTACTAATAGGCTTATCACAACTATTTTCTTATAGAATCCCAATGTTTGTAGAATCTCTTTTGTTCCCAGTGGTGGTTTTTTTAAAATTTATGAATCTGTCTGTCTTTTTCAAATCCTTATATGTTTCTTTATTTCTGTTAAGATACCATTAATCTCTTTCTTTTCAGTTTCCTACACAAAAATTCTTTCATACTTATTGTCAACCATTTTCTTTGTTACCCCACTGTAACGTATTTTTATAAGTTTTTTTAAAATTTTTGTATGCTGCCTTCATTTCTCTGCTTGGCAGCCAAAAAATAGTGTTGCAGGTTTTTCTTGTGTTATGATTTTTGGCTGTCTTATAAATTAATCTCATAGACTCCTTAATTGTCATTCACACCTTTAATTCTAAACAATCCTCTCCAACATATCCTTACATTTTCTCGGCCCATGATCCTTCCAGTTTGAAAGCATGACATATATGCCATATTACTACTTGAACCTTTCCTCCTTCTACTCACACTGAATGCAATCAAGTCAAAATCACAGATCCTTGGGCAGCAGCCAACTTGCAATGATTAAATCTTTCTTTTGTCCATCACACTAAGATCTAAAACAGGGTTATTTATTATTAGACACTTTATCTTTGGAGATAGGGGTTGATCATCTCTAATTTTTAGGAGAACTGTCAATATGCTGCTAAGACATCTACTTTGTGTCGCCCACGGCAAGTCATAAGGCACCTACATATTTTTTACAGTCTGTTTTTCTATTTTTCACTTTTACAAGTCAAGTAACAAATAAATTTTTAAACTGTTGATGAAAGTTTTAGTTTTGTTAACACATAAGCATTAACAGTAATGCTTACAGTAAAAGCTGTAGCTAGTGATAGAAATGCTATGGATAATAATTGTTTTCTGGAGCTGGTCAGGAATCAGCTCTAATTGTTAGGTAACAAATAAAGTAGAACAAGCAAGGAAAAAAGCATTAAATTTTAGTTAAAACTTAATATCTGTTATATAGCACCATGTAATTCTATAAATTCAATTTTACCATTTCATTATGTAAGATGAAATTAATAACTTCAGTTTTTCTTAATTTTTTCCCCTTGTAATTTCATGTTATCTATTTAAATACAATTACACCCTGTCCAGAGTTCTGCGCTTTCAGTTCAGGGCTTTCAAATTCCTACTTCATGCAATTAGTACCTTATCTAAAATTATGCAAGTCAGCAGCCTGAGTTTGCACTTTATTTGCAAATATAGTACTTAACCTCTCTCTCAAATCTTATCACTTAACATTCAAGCACCAATTTTGTTTGCTGTTGGGACTGCCTTTCAAAAACGACAATTTAATACACTATCTTAAACCTGAAACTACTATGAGGTTATTTCAGGATCAATCCCATTTGTGTCAGCTCTGTGAGATATTTAATCTTCCATAATTTACTAATGTATATGAAAACCAGGCAATGTGATCCATGTTAATATAGCAATACTCTGTCCTCAGCAACAATGGTTTCATTATAAGTAAGGTCTTAATTAAAAGCAGGTAAGTTGAGAGCAAAGTGTACTGAGAGACTCTTAACATTCTGCAGCCATCAGGCCTTTCTTCTTGCTTCAAAAAGTGCAGGTTCTGGGTGTTAATTACAAAACATGAGAAACTTACAGCAAGTTAACTTGGAGGTAAGAGTTCCCACTACTGCAAAGGACAAAAAAGGAAAAAGACAAGAAAGAGAGACACGAGTGTTGATGACCTTAGAGATTCGTTCAGCTGAATACAGGTTTTATAACTCAAACACCTCATGAAAAAAACAAAGTTTTCAGCTGACTTCAGAGATGGTGTGAATGCCATGTGTGACAGAGGAAATAAAAGAGAGGATGTTAGAGTGGGAAATGAGAAATGCTGAACCTCCGGATCTCCCCAGGAGAAATCATTCTTCTTGAAATGTGACCACTGTTCCCATCTCCCCCACTGCCCTGTAGCATCTAAAGATGCTACCTGAATTATAGCTAAGCCCTCTTAGATTACTTGTATTTGCCTTTAATTTTGTAAGCTAAGATATTTGCCATACTTTCAAATTAAAAAAAAACAAAACAAATTGTATTGTATTCATGAAGGTCAAATATGAAAAGGCCAGACTCATGATTCTAGACTCCTAATATTGCCTTTTCTTTGGTAAACTCTCCTTGTCAGTATTTCACTAGCAGCCTATGAAATCATCCCTGTAATGTTTATAAATTACTGGCAAAATGAGTAGCTCAGTGTCCTCTAGTGAAAATATAAACAATCCTAAGTCACTTCCCTCCATTTCTTCTCAGCAGTATTCACAGTTTGACTTTAGGCATTTAATTGAGATGCTTTGAATCAACCCCAAAGACATTTAACTCTTTCCACTGACTACAGAACCAAAACATTGTGATGGTTGATGTGTTGATTCACATCTGAACCTAATGTTCTATGCCACTTTTTCTCCAGCATCCACCAACAATTAACCCCCAGACTTCTGCCTCTTTCTTCTTTTTCACAATACCTGGATTTCTCTGAGTCTTATCATTATGTGTGCATATGTGTGCTGCTTGGTTTGAGTACATGTGACAGTTGTTATTATTAGCTCCTGATTTTATTGTAATTGTTCCGCTTTGGGGATATGGGGAGCGAGGAATTCTTCATGTTCCAGAAAAAAAACCCAAACCTGGATCTAGTCAGAATATTCTAATTGAGTTCAACCCTCAGGGCTCAGAAACCAGAAGAACCCAGTCACGGGCATTTGATTTTTTCATAAACTCAAATCCACAGCTATTATTATAATGTTGGGGGATTGAGGCTGCTGACTGTTTGGCTGTTGTCTGGGCATTGAAGCAACTGACAGGATCAACCAAATTTTTCCTGTGCAATCTGCTTTCAGATGAGCATGGCACCCAGAACACGACAGCTGACCTCAGTTAGGCTCAGGACCCTGACCCTAAGAGATAGATCTAGCCCACTAAAACAATTCAGGTCAATTTGGGGCCAATTCCATGTCCCTACCACAGCATACACAGTGGTTTTTGACTCTAAAGTGGTCTTCTGAAACTTGATTCCAATGGCAGGGCTGGTGGTGTGCAACTGCCATAGCCCACCACGAAGATGCTTCCTCCTAGGGAACATTTTGGTGGGACTCAAAATCCCCTCACAGACCTGACATGGCCTAGAGGAAGAGAGCAGCACACAGGAAAATGAGAGCTTCATTTTCTTTTTGCACTTGTGCTGCAGCTATGGGAATAATGATAGTACAACTCAGCAAAGACTGGGGCTGACAATCAGCTCCTGCTTGGCAACTGCTCTTACTATAAATAGTGACTGATTGCTTTTCAACCAATTGTGAGAGTCTTGTTCTTGGAGATGGGCTAATAAAAATGTAGATGTAGCATATTCATAAGGGTAAGTTAAGATTCCTTTTTTCTAGTTACTATAGTGAAATAGGACTGTATTTTTTAGTGTGCTTAGTTTAGTTCATTGATTATACTTACAAAGTGCTTTACTATGTTTCCATGAGATTGGTTATTTTCCCTCAAAACAAAAACCAGCCTCCCCCTTCCTTGATGATTTCCAGCTTATCTTTTGCTTAACAGCTGTTACTGCTGTTGTTGTATATGTGTGTCCTAGGAGAAGACAGTTACAGATCATCCTCAAATAAATGGAACATGCGTCCACACAAGATGCATCTTACAGCAGCAGATGCATCTGCTACGTCACTCCCTACCAAAGTCCTTATTTATTTATATCTACTTGATACAGATACATTTTTCTGCAAGATGTCTCGATACTTGCTATTTATAGTATGAAAAGCTTTTGGTAAACACATCTAGTAACTCTTCCCTCAGCCAAAACCAACGATAATATTCCCAACCTAAATGTCACGTAGCTGCAGGTATCATCCTGGGAGGAAGCACACAGACACTGCATGTGTAATTAATACTGTTGACATGAAAAAGGCCATAATTAAGCAATAAAGTCAGCATTCCATTAAAGTCATTGTAGAACCTCACTCCTTTTATAGTGATGTTGTGACAATTTCAGTATAGAAAATATATTCAATATAACATCAGTATGTTACATTATAAAGACTAATTTTGAAGAAGAAAATCAACCCTTTTTTTTCCAAGTCTTCTCTTTCTGTAGCTTAGTTTACATTATTTGCTGCATTGTATTCATACCTGAATTTTATTATTTCTGTTTAATAAATAGTATAGATCCATTCCTCTGTTCTTGTTCATGAGTGGCAGTGCAATGGCAGAAAGGTGGATTATACACCATTAAGCCATTAAAATACACATCTCTTTCCATTGGTTGCATGTGGATTCTTTAGCAAACTGCAGTGTGAACTAAACTCATGACCCCAGCTGTCCAAGTTAAAGATGCTGTGATGCAGGAGGGTGGTTTAAATCTAGCCTAATCTAAGGTAAGGCATCCTACATAGCTTCATTTGGTCCCTACCTGCAGAAAGCCTGGATGCTTGCCAGCAGAGCCAACATATAATAAGCTGCAAAAAAACATGTTGTAAGGATGGTTAGTATAATGTAATCTCTGAGTGTGACACCATATCTATGGGTATTAAAATATTTGTGAAGTGGAGGTCACTGTTTATCTATCTATAATTTTCTGACTCAAATGGTTTCCAGACACTGGAGCGCTGTAGAGGAAGAGGAAGGAAGGGAGGAAAGAATGGAAAATAATGTAATTTTGCTCTGTTTGTCTTGATGTGCTCTTATTTTTCCCATATATACAGCATGTATGTTTTTCTCATTATAGAATATACAACACAGTTGCAAATTCAGGATGGAAAAGTTATTTCTCATTTATATGTAATTGCATTTCTTAGTTCCCATATAATGACATATAATGTAACAATTCTGGAGCTGAGACCAAAATGTGTAGGAACTATGGAGGGACCAGAAAGGTAGACGGAGAAAATCCTTTCCAGTAACAACTCCATGTCACGTCTTGCCCTCCCTGCCTAGGGTTTCCAGCCACTGAAAAAGGAGAACTATCACATATAGTGCAAGGAAATCATATAGGATGCATGCAGGAAAAAATGAAGAGCCTCCCAGCACTTTCACTCTTTTTACTACCCACCTCCGTGATAAAGGAAACAGGAGGAACAAGCAGGAAGGAACTAACAAAAGCAAAAAAGGGAATTAAGAAGTTTCAAAGAGATTGTGTGTATCTTTTCAGTCTTATTTCTTCAGCGTTTAAAGTGCTGTCAGAAAACCGTATAATTTTATTTCATCATGTATTTAGAAAATTACATGTTTTTCTTTAAAAATCCTTCTGAAATTGAATCTTCCTTTTCAATGGAAATCTCAGTTCTGCTGCTCGCTATCCAATAGTCATTATTAACTGACAGAAGGAATTATCTGGAAAAAATTAGTGGTTCTTTTCTTCTGCTGGCAGCAGCTTTTAAAACTTGGGCACATGCTTGCTATAGGCAATCTAGATTTTGTCTTTGTGAAAAATTTCTGATTTTTCTACCACAGACAATCTAGAAACAGAACTGCTGAGTCTACCACAGGGATACACCTGTATCATACAGGCACAGATCAGATTTGGTGTGTTAAACTTCTCTGCAGTTACATTTTATTTGCCTTTGAACTCCTTTCCTTAAGCAGCTGGTGTATGTATCATACCAAGTTAAGGTAGCAAATTATCTCGCTATCTCTGCTATTTTGTGTATCGAGGCCAAATAAGCCTGTCATCACAAGCCTAACAAACTACCTGTCTCTGGAAAAACTGTGTTTCTCCAGAAAAGCCCTACTGAGCCCTGGCATTTTGTGGGGATATGCTACTCCCTTTAGGGGGTATCACACAAAAGAATAAAAATATATTTTATATATATGGGCTGGGAAAGAGAGAATTATTTCCTTCCAAAAAAACCCCATATTTATTTCAAATTTCCTCTGATTCATACTTTACTTTTGTCCCTATTCTCTGGCCAAAATACCCTTCATCTCACTGGATTGTATTTCAGATATTTCTTTCTGTCCCTGTCTAATGGTATCACTTTGCTGCATGAGTTCAGTGGGAATGGAAAAGTTGCTTCTTGAAGTAAGAGGAGAGATGCAGGCATGCAGGGGATGGGGATGACCTGCATTCCCCAGAACTTCTGGACTGCATCTGGAGATAAATGGGCCTTATTGTTTCCTTCAGGGTGGTCAACTGATATCAACAGCCTCCAGGAACCTGACACTGCAGTAAGTGCAATTATCCCATTGGAGTGGGAGTTATTCCTGGCTTGTATGTGGCCAGGGAATGAGAAGTGATCTCTGTGCAGCACTTGATCAGTGGTTTAGCCGAAGGCTATAATGTGTTATCTATCCATATTGATCATAGCCGTATAGATTTTGACTAAGAGCCTAGTTTGTGATGTGTCTAACTCCGATGATTTGAACAATATTGGAGCTGAACAATATTTCAGAGGCTATTGAGAGAAGTCCATTCCTGGAAACCAAGACATTATGTGAAATTAAGAAATATGGAAATGACCAGAAAAGGCATCCCTGGTTTTATTTTTAAAAATTTGAGAGTTTCTAGTCTTTATGGCTGCAAGGAAAAGATGGATAATGTGACCTATGTACAATCTAATGACTTGAACTAATAAATAATTAATAAATAAATGAAATTATGTTTTTAATTCTAAAATAATCTTTTAAAAAAGATTGGATGTCAGGAGATTCAGGAGTTGTTTCCTGGGTTTTGAGGTATCCACTAGCATAGTTGACACATTTTCTCCTCTCCCCAATTTTCCCAGAGACTACAGGATGATTTTCAGATTCTGCTCTAGATTTTCAAGAAAAACTTCCTCAGTTGGTGGGAAAAGATGACCTAGTTTTAAAAGTGTGTCCTTGGTTTGAGGAACCTCCCACCTCCAGGTAAAAAAAAAAACAAACCAAACAACCAAAACTACCAGTCTGATTCCTAATTCCTTCAGGAACCCCTTGAAGATAAGGTTAGGGACAAAGGAGGGGAAACGCCAACATTTCAAGCTAAATTTAGTTGTTTTAAAGCACTTTTATATACACAATGCTATGGATAAAAAAGCAGAAGACAAAGGTGCCTCTATAGCCTCCAGGGACAGGACAGAACTGACTTTTCCTTAAGAATTAAATGTGAAGACCCACAGGACTAGACCTTCTCTGCCTGGTGGCCTGGCCTGACTCACAGACTTGCAGGAAGCTGCCCAAGGTAGTGCTGAAAGCAAGGAGAATTAGCCAGGACTAACCACGAGCAGTCTGTGACTGCCTTCTTTCACACACAAAATTAGGTCTGCATTTCTTGGTCATCTGGGCAAAACTGAACTTCATCACTCAGTGACAGTACCAGATCGAAGGAGAGCATGTAGTCATGGCATAGCTCATCAGAGTGCTGCAGAGCTGAGATTGCTCTTCGGAAAAGGTAAGAGAGACTGATTTTTGTCTCCTCAGCCCCAGTCCCGACGGTCCCCAAGGACCAGACCCTCCATCACTGAATCAGTGGACATCCTGGATTTCCAGGACATGGACACAAGTACAGCAAGCAGAGGTGGTTGCCATTTGCTGCTGCAGCAGCCTCCCACCCCATTTCTCCTGTAATTAGAGCTGGCTGATCACATCTGTGCTGTTCTAAGAAGTCTTCAGGAGGGTTTCAGAAACTTCAGAGCAGCAGTGTCCAGAAAAACTTGGTAGGCAACCCAAAACTTTTCAGGTTTTCATGTCCAGAAGCAACAAAACCTTCTAGGAAAGAAGTATCTCCTGCCCCCAGGCAGCCAACATTCTGGCTGTGTATTGCATAACGATAAGTGCTTTTATGAATATTTCCTTTCCAGTGCTGATGGTAGATATGAGCTGAAGGTTGAGATTGACAGTGTGTAGGTCAAAAGAGTCTGACATTCATTCTCCTGCCCTGCTGCACAATCTGTGAGGCCTATGCAAGCAGAACAACAAAGACTTTAAGCTGCCAACCAGGAAAAAAAAAAATCAAACCAGAACTAATTGTACTGTTGGTGAAGCAAGACATGGTGCTTATGATGCCACAGACAGGTTCACTACAGATCAAGTCTGAAACTTAATGAAATCAGTGAAAATATTTAATTTATTTTGATGGGATTTGGATCATGGCCAACTGATTTAAGGCAGGTCAAATAGGAGATAGAATAATATACGTGCATATCACATATAACTGCCTAACATAGTTGCAGCATGTAAGATACATACAATATAGCATGTATACTTAGGAATTTTATTAGGGAGGACAATTATAATAACAAGTGACCTTATTTTGCTTGAAAAGAATATGGAAGAAAAACATCTTAATTCATTTCACCATGTTTATAACACTCTGTAACAGAGGTTAGGCATAAAAGCAAACACACAACAAAACAACTGTTGTATTTCTTGAGTAGCATGTAAACTAAGTTGCTGCTACACCGTTAGTATCATTTACCTTCAGGTTTCCACCTATAATACAACAAACAAAGATTTCTCTAATTCTCTCTTGACTTATATAATTCAGACAGATTGCCATAAAGCCAGTTTGTAGACACATAAACCTATGAAAACAATGTTTAGGTCTTCACAAAATTCTGCTAGTTGACTACAGCAATACTGTAGGAGGGAGGGCAGAGGATATATAAGGGCTTAGGACTGAACTGACTAGGGCAATTACACCCTCACAAAACAAAATCCCCATTTGTGAGTTCTATGTTGTGTTGGATTTCAGAAGGTCTAACTTTCATTGAAGGTTATTAATCCTGAAATTAGCTCCAGATTTAGATTTATTCCTATGTGAGGACTTAGGTATCACCAAAACACACACACAGATTACTTCCTCAGTTCATAAAGCAAGGGAATACCTTTCCTCTGACCTTGTTTTATCTATGATTTAAAGAGGAGCTTTTGACTGAAACACAGAGGATCAGTTATTTTAGTTAAGCATCTGGTTACATTCTTAACAATAAAGAGTATTGAAACTAGTTCTCAACGCTGACATGGTCTAGTCACCTTCTCCCTCTTCCCCTTATAAAAAATCTAAAGAACAGTAAACATTTGGAAAAATAAAGAACAGTGGACAAACTGAGAAGGAGAGGAAGCAACAACAAAAAGAAATATGTTTCATATAATTAACAAAGTTTCCTCCTGAGAGCTTTTTAACTAGCTAAGGATAAGTCTTTCCTCTGCTAAATACCACTTTTATTTTTGTCAGAACACCAGTTCTTTATCAGTTCAACAGAGATTTGGACCCAATCTCAATCATCTGAAAAAGTTATCTGACCAAAAAGATTAGAAAATAAGTTGCTTCATGGTGTGCATGATCACTCATAACACCTTTAAACGAAACACTTTTTCAATTCATATGAAATGTGACAAGCAGAAAAAAACTTAAAGAATTTACAAGATTCTAGGAATTGCTAAGATTAGCCTATCCACATGAACTTTAATGAAAGCTGTTTTGAATAGAAAACTGTAGTTTCTGTATATTTTACATAATAAATAGATAAATTTATTTTTAAGAGTTTAATATTCCATCAAAGAGGGAATGAAACTTTAAATTTTGAAACTGAAAACTTCACCTTGAAGCAATTCTGTTATAAGAGGTAGAGAGACCTCACTGTATGCCCTGGCATGTGTAGATTACCTTGCAGCAAAACAACAAATTGAGTTGTCTGCCATGTAGGTGATACTTCAATTGCTTTCTTTTTATTTTAACAACTGCTTGGAGGATGGAGAAAGAGAAGTTAAAAATACTCTGTTCTACATGGCTTAAAGAGTTATTGCAAGTTAAACATTATTTGAAGAAAGTATCTTATCAAAAGCATGAAAAAGATTTCAAGATTTTTCTATTTTTGACTTTGGTATATTTCCATGGGGAAACAAGAACCAATACAGGAAATGTCAAAATGTAGGCAATTTTATGAGATTTAAGAGTCGCATCAGGTCCAATTTTATTAAGTTCATTGGTGTAAGTTTACCAAGACTTCTGATGAAAGGTTGTCATTTCCAAGATTCTTTATTCAGAAAAAATATTGGATTTATAACATACTGTTTTAGACATAATATATTATAGCACCATTGTAGATCGTAGTATTATTACCTACATATTGAAAGTTTGATTTCTTTTTGATAGGTTGGCAGTGATGTTCCATTTTTATATTATTCCCAGTTATTCAAAGATTTTGTTTGGTGGAGCTGCCAAACAAGCAACTAGAACATCTACATCAGAGCACAAGTTTTTCACACCAAAAAGCTACAGTGGCTTTGGCATGACTTCAAGATTTATTTTTCCATTAAAAAGCAGAAAATTGACACAAAATAAGCATAGAAAGTCTACAGGGAATGTTTCACTTCCATAACCTTTTGTCCAATCACATCCCAATTTAGACTGCTGCATGTCTTGAATCGCATCCATGAACAAGCACTTAACAGATTTGTGCAAGTTTTGTTTGATCCTTAAAAGCTTTTTGCTCTGTCTTTTTTTCTATAGGTTTGTGTTATCCCCCTCTCATGCCATTCTGTGTATTTCAAGTTCACACCTAGTTAGTTGAGACAACTGGTACAGGTCAGTCACATGGTGGCTGTTGCACAGTAGTTCTCTTATTTTCCTCACTGTTTGAGCCAGGTTGGCTCAAAAAGAAGCACACCACAGCTTCTCAGAAAAAGAGAAGTTGTGGTTCATCTGAATTTTCTAATACAACTGGACCCCCTCCCCGCTTTTCATTTTAGTCCGTCTTAAAAGGCACTTACTCTGCAATTTCCACAAGAGAAGACAAAAATAATCACCTTCCATCATGCCAAATTTCTTCCCATTTTTGTGCCATTTTCCATGTCAGTATGCTATAATTTTATTGTTATTGATACCAGTTAATAGAAAGGATTCTTTTTCATGCACTGTAGGTCAATAAGCATGCTGTCAGTTCTAAGTAAGCAAACAAAATATATTTAAATGTAGAAAAATAGGTCTTCATGCATGTCCAGTCCCTAAATCTAATTCCTCCTTGAGGCAAAGCTATCCTCATCCACGTGACTGGTGGGCCTCTGTTGTGCAGAGATCTAGAGTATTCCTTATTTCCTTCAATAAAGCATTTATTTATGTTTTATACTTGACATGACCTAAGTTTCTTTAATCACTTTTCCAGGATGCATTTCTTGTGATATTTCATGGACAGATCACCGAAGCTTTCTGAGTCAAGGGCTGCTCCTGTCCAGCCTGCCCTCTGAAGGTATGTTGTCATCCTTGGTAGGCTGGATAAATACAAGTTTCTTCACCTACACTTTCCTCATTTTTCAGAAATCCTTCTTCCCTTCTCAAAAAGGTGCCCAGTAGGCCAGCATCTTTCAATCCTTCTCTTTTTCCTTGCCTGAGGAAGCCCTAATGCTGAGGTAATTCCTTAACTGGATCTATGACTTTTTGACAGACATAATTTTTGTCCTCAGCACCTGCCAGAGTAGGCTGATGTGAAAAAGCTGAGACTCATATGGAAAACCTGAGTTACATGTGTGCCTTTGCTCTGTTGGGGTGCTGAAAAATGAGGTCATGTTCTTATTAGTTGCATCTATGGCAATGTGCTCATAACTGAAAAAAAATACTAGTCTAAGAGGCATGTCCTACAAGTCTGGCTACAGTGGTTTTGTGCTCTACACTATCATTTTCCATTTCTTGTTTGTAGGAGTGGTTGGCTAGGGAGGGATCACATAAGGCAGGTAAGGCAAGGCAAAAGATGCAATTATTGCCCTGATCTTTACCCAGTACAGTGGTTCCCATGGGACACACAGAGGTTACTAAGACCATCTTCAGGCTTATCTAAGTTAAATGGAAGTCTACTTGAGTCCCCAGACAGTTTATAACTGAGGGTGTGCCAGAGTTGCCTCACTTCTTATTCTAAATTTGCACTTCCTGCAGTTGTGGAGATCAGACCAAACTGTTTGAAGAAAAGTTGAATTAGGAAGTGCCATTCAAAAATGTTGTATCAAAAGAGGCAGTGTGCTGGTGGTAAACCAGCACTACTCAATGAAGCAGGAAAAATGGTTAGAGATATAAAGGCTGCTCCAGGAGAGGGAGAGACAGACCATTACCATCTGGATGGTTTTTAATTATATGATATTTTCTTCAATTTTTCTTCAGTAAACAGCCAGTCTGCCAGAGGAGTTAATCCCAGAGAGAGTCAAGGTGATCAGACATTGCAGTGCTCTGTACCAAAGTGAAAACCCTGTCCAGGAGAGGAGCGCAAGAAGTTGCCATCAACAGCTCAGACAGCCCTCCTGAAGCACCATTCATCTTTTCCAGTGAGTACTGCCCAGCCTCTTCTCCATCAAGATCACATCATGTGCCTGAAGATAAGAGCATGATAAGGGCACAAAATCATCAGTTTTTTATAGAGCAAATGTATTAGGAAAGGAGACAAGAGCATAGAAATAGGGATGAACATGAGTGGGCATGATGGAAAAGGAAGGGGAGAGAAGAACTTGAGCTCTCCAGTGGAGTCAAGAACAGAGAGACAGGAAGCTGCAGAAAGGGCAGAAAAGACTGTAGAATCAGCACTTGAACCGGGAACAGAAGCACAGCTATTTTACAAATGTAACAAACACAATGTTTGAAAACATATGCAGGAGGAGGAAATCACTTGGTACCTGGCGTTGTTGATTCTATGGCAAAAGAGCATAAGAACATGAGACTTCAGAGATGGAAGATAAGGTAGCATTTGTGGTCTTACAGGAGGAAAATACTAACGATGAAAAGAAAAATCAGGAGTTTACATTATAAAAAAACATAGCTGTAGACAATAATCCCAGTAGAAGTAACAATGTCAGAAGTAAAGAGCAGAATGCACTGCAGAAGAGACACTGCCAACTTGTAAGTCTTGGAAAGGGCATAAGCTAGGGGTGGAGGTCAACAGAGAAAAGGGATTTGGTGTGAAAGATCATGGAAAAGGATCTGTTCCAAGTAGAGGTGAGGCTGAAAGCACATCACTGCAGTAAAATGTGAGAACCAATGAACTATTTTAGGACAAATGATAAGACAAAGAATAGGAAATGAAAGGCAGCAAAATGGAAGTGCTAGCTGATTTGATGATTAAAACTAATAAAGGAGAGATAGGGGGACTTAAAATACCAATAAGGGGGGTGTGAGCAGTTAAAAACAAAGGGTACATACAATAAAAAGTAGGTAGTGACATCAGTCACAGTGGAATACAATCAGAACAATTAAAATTCAGTATTTACAGAATTATATTGTCTGATTGCTTTTGCAATAAACATTTTCAACCAAGTCACTTATTTACATTAGATGAAGCTCACAGTATATTATCCTTGCTTGAGAGGCAGCTGGGACAGATAAGTTGACAGAGCTACCTACAAGGCAGAGTGTTTTGGGGTGAGTGGAGAATGGCTGGCTGAAGAACTGAATACATTGGCCTTGAACCCTCAATTTTTTTAGAACTGCCAAATAGCTTACCTTTGTTAAATGTAGTTTAAAAATATATGGGTTTATTTTGGTATTTTAAATGCATGCTAATTTTTAACATAGCCTTTAATATTAGCCTTATTCTAGGATTTTATCCCTATGCTAAATTCAGTTCTAGTATATCATAGAATCATAGAGAAGTCCAGGTTGGAAGACACTTCTAGAGATTGTCTGGTCCAACTTTCTGGGCCTTGGATTAGATTATCCAGGGCCTTGTCAAGCCAAGACATGAATACTTCCAGCAAGGTAGACTACACCACTTCCCTGGGGCAAACTGTTCCAATATTTAAGAGTGATCTTAGGGAATTTTTTCTTATATCCAGACAGCATTTCACCTAAAGCACCTCTGCCCCTGGTCTCTTGTCCTGTCACCATGCATCATTTTGAAATGAGGAGAGCTTCTACTCTATAACAACCTTTTAGCTATGAGATTACTTTGATCCCCTGAGCTTTATGGTGCCCAGGCTGTACGAACCCAATTCTTTCAGCCTTTTTTCATTCGTCAAATTCCCCAGCACTCTGATCACCTTGTTGACCCCAAATTGGACCTGTTGCAATTTTCCAGTGCCTTTCTTGAAACTTTTTAAAATCCTTTCACAATGTGAAAATGTGACTGGATTGTCTCCTGTGAGCTAAGGAAGGACATCTTTACATGCTAATCCTACTGATTATTTTTGGTATGTCCAGTAGCCATCACTTTATCTTCTTTCCTACCATATACTGTGATAATCCATAGCTTCTCCATGTCCTTTCTGAGTCTCTTCTCCTCCACCATTACAATACATGCAGATTTCCTGCCACCATAGTTCCCTTCTGTGTTTACTCACACCATCCTCCCCCATTCTTCACTGGGCTTTGTTTTGCATGATGTTCAAGCAAGAGGCAACATGTGCTGACTCTAACCATAATGGACAATACATTGGTTTATTTCCTAAAGGCTGCAAAGTGCTCCTTTTCTTTGCAGAAGGCTATTTGCTTTAAGAGTTTGGAGGAATAAGATGTATTATTCTTGGGAGGAGATTCCTTTCTGAGAAGGTCCTTTATTGGATAAGCATACAAAGTCTGGTGATGCATAAGAGTCAGAAAGTAAAAGGTTAAAGGTGAGAGTGAGAGAAAACAGGAACAGTTTAATTCTAAGCAGAAAGCTTTGTCTGCCTTCAAAGCAATTAAGAGAAATTGTCAGCAAGGGACCAAAAGTATAATTCAAGAAAGACGATGTCACAGGATATCTGTGTCTATGGTATTAATGATACTTAGGATTTATTGCTCTTACTGATGACCTAAAGAATATGCAGAAACCAGGGCAAAAATAAAAATTAGAAAATGGCAGATGGAGGCTTATTTTAGGGCAACCTTCAGCAAGACTTTTTTATCTTTCATGAACTTCAGAGCTGAGATTTAGAAGTAGAAAGTTGTTCTCTGGATACTTGAGTAGACTTTGAACTGAAATAGGTTTTCTTCGCAGGTTTTGGGCTTCTTTGTTCAACAGAGGCTGTTGCAGCTGAAACTAAGCACAAAATGTAATGCCAATATATTCACAGTGCTGTTTCCCAAGACAATTAAATGGATATGTTCACCAGCTTTGGCACACTTTTTATCCAGATATTTAATCTAGGTTCATCACAAGGTTGACAGCCCACAGAGGAAACAAGTAGTGATCTGGAACTGGATAATAAAACAGTCTAACTTGGAAATGTGCAACTGTGTAGATCTGGAATGAGAAAATTTAATTTAAGATAGGAAGAGTTGAAGGGCTATAGAGAGACCCTTCTTCCTTATAAATGGGAGCCCTTACAGGGAGAATTACACTGCTTTAATAGGCACATCAGGTCTGAGACCTTCAATGCACAGAGAGTACATCACAGCTACATAATACTGTGACCTTAAAAAAGGTCTATCTGACTAAAAGATGCTGCAAATGGAGGACACACAAGCCTATATGCTGTAACCAAACTTAAGAAGAGGCAATGAACTGGAAGGCTGCTCTGAAGCAAAAGAGGGACTGAGATATGGACCTCTGATGGCCTGGAACTCAGCAGAAGAGAGTTTTCAAGGGGTGTAGAAAAAGTCAATGCAGGAGTCCAGGTGGCTGCACAGGGAATAAGAATGAGGTTTTTCTGGATTCCAGGGAAAACAACATGGAGGAAAGAGAAGAATCATGTGAGAGAACAGGTTCCAGGGGAGAAGAAATGGTGGCAGAAAAACTTAATAAGGCTGAAGGCAGACAGAGGGAAGGAGTATATCTGGTGCAAAGGGGAGTTGAAAAGAAAAAAATGATCACTTTTTGCCTCCCCAAACCATGAAGAAGCAGATTCTGACCCCTACTCCTGCTGAATCTTTACTTGCAGCAGCAGCTTTTCCACCGAGGCCTTAAGTTACCACTCAGCGTGAGTAAAGATGGCAAAATTAGACTTTTTTTTCCACTAAAAGCAAGTATATGTACTTCAATATTTTCCTAGATTTAACCTGGAAACCTGCAACTGCTGTACTAGTGAGGTATGTGTTGTTTGGGTACGAATAGGGCTGTGCTGGGGAAACCATGGAAAGATTTGGTGCATATGAAAATATCTCAGGATTGATGGTGGAAGGGGAATGAATATTCTTCAAAGTGAGGGAAGATAGCTGTAGTCTGTGGCTTAGAAGGTCACAGTGTAGCAGAAGACAGAGGGCAAGGTATGCTGGATATGAGCCTGTGATTCAGAGCTAGATTTCTGCAAGGATCAAAAATATTTGGCCATGCCCTTGGGTCAGATCCATCTGATATTTTCAGCAAATTACATAATGTGACCTATCCCCACAAATCACTGAGACTGCTGGTGAAAGGAGTTTTCCCACCTAACACTGCAGTTACATAAAGCTCAGCTCTGTGAAACCAGTACATACATAGCACTGAAAAGTGGAACAAATGCACTTTTGCGAGCCTCTTAACTGTAAAAGCCCAGCTGTGCTGGGATGCTGCTGTCCTCCAAAAGGTACATTAGGATGCATGAACATGTTGGCATGTTGAATGTGCTCGTGCTGACACATCCTGAAAAGGGTATGTCTTCTGAGATTTTAGCCCCTCATGCCAGTTATTTGCATAGTGCTGTCTGAGGTTATTGGGAGTGTGTATGTATTCTATGTATTTGCTGGAATAAACAACACATATAAGGCTCCTCAAATGCATAGTCAATGGGGAGTTCACTGACTACACAAGATTTTACATATTTTGCAGCAAATTCAGATTTCCAAAATCAAAACACCACTCACAGGGACATGGGGTAGATATATGACTCCATCTGAGGAACTTGGGGTCTATAAACCAGTGAATGGATCATGGTCATCCACATGCAGGTTTAGGTTTCAACTTCTCCAGGAATATTTTTAATGGTTGTCCCTCTTAAATAACTGCAGTGCAAGTGTTATTTAATAAAAGTCACTGATATGTATTACAAAATGCATTATTTTTAATTCTTTCAATTGAATGTCAAACTTTTTCAATTAAATGTCAAACAATTTCAATCAAATGTCAAAAGTGAAATCGCTTCCAGAAAACAATGCAAGATTTTCCTTAATGCAGTGTGTCTTTCAGTTATAAAGAACGAATCTCACACACTGATACTGCAAAGAATCCCAACTTTGTAATACAACCTTTACTTCACTGAACATTAATAATACTTGACAAAAATGCTATGAGCTTGAGTCAAGTCTTTGGTCACATGTATTAAATCATATGTACTTCTACTAAGTAACACCAGGGTAAAGATCTCTGAAATATACAAAAGGAGCAAAACTGTTCACAAAGTACTGCAAGAGAAATAAATTCAGTAGAAATTTGATCTCTTGAGACATTTTGATATGCAATGCTATTTCCTAAGTAATCTTAAGAAATTGTCAATGAAAATCATAAACCCAGTCTGCCATGCTGTTTGTCTCAATAGAAGCTTTCATCCCTGAAACAAATCGAATGAAAATTTTCCATAAATGAAAAACAATTTAAAGTGTTCACAGATATTTTATATTATTTTAAAAGAATATGTTGGGAGCAAAATTAAGACAAAAATTTTAACTTCTAGAAAATAAACTGACCAAATTTATGGGCAACTTGGCCATAGCTATTTTGAAGTGCATGAAAAAGAAGATTGATGATGAATATATTTACTTCCTCATCTCACATGCTGTATGGAGTGATTCCAGCCAACTCTATTTGTTCCTAGATACTATGCTACTTTCAAAACTCGTTCTTGTCTACATTATATCTAATATGCAAATGGCAAGGAAATACTTTCCTGGATTAGAGACATCAAATCTGATGTACACCAATTCATGACTGGAACACCAACATGCAAAGTCTACCAGTCAAACATTAATGGTGTATATGATGCATATGTGGAGCTATAGAGTTGTAACTAATTTCCTCCACAGGGGGAACAAAACAAACTGACATTCTTTGTAAATGTTAGCTTTCTAACAGTGCTTTGAAATTTTTCTTTCTCTTTAGAAGTGTTTACCCAAATAAAAAATGAAAACTGTATTCTGCTGATCTGTTCTATGCCCATTCTGGTGTAAATCAGGTGTAATTCCCTCAAAGTGTAGTTACACTGCACTGAATATGATGAAAGGAAGACTAATCAGTCCTAAAAATAATTTTCTCCATCAATGTGAAAAGAACATTTGTGGAAAACCAATAAATTCACATCAGTGAATAAAAATTAAAATAAAAATAAAATATTTCTAAGTATTTCTAAATATTTCTGATAAAATATTTCTATTAAAAGTTATCTTATCTTTGAAATAATTCTGCATGGAAAAATGAATCCATTCCAGTTTCAGCTCTAAGTTTCTCATGGTAATGGGAATTGATACAATACATACAGGCAGCTTATTGTTGTTGCTCTCCAGTCTTTGACTTATGTTACTAGAGCTGTTTCTCTGAGCTCATCCCTCAGTGCTCATGATTAATAATCTTCCAATGAAGAGGAAGTTAAGGCTTCTTTTTCAATTTTGTGTTTCTTTTTAATGTGCATCAGCCCAGATAGCTGAGAAATATCTTGAAATATATTTTGGAGGGAAATACAAAGCAAAACAAGTTATTACTGAAATTATTTCCTCCCTCTTCCAGAAAAAAACAAGTCTCAGGCTCTGTGAAAGAAAAAAAATGCACATGAATCAATTATGAAAAAGAGAATGTTTCTTTGAATGAGGAAAAGCTGATTGGAATTAAGATAGGCTTTGTTCATATCTGCAAGGTACAAGGAGAGGACTTTTCAGTGGAACAGAAAAGGGGGATTTGGGAGTGTTTGGCTGCTTAACGCTATAGTGCTTCAGAGCCCATGTGAAAATTTGCTGCCAGCTATTAATCATCATTGTGCCCCTGCAAAGAAGCTGTTACAATGATGACTATATGTCATTATATTCCCACTGTAAGTAACGAATCAGAGAGCTGGGAAAGTTGGATAAGAGCGGCTGGCAAACTTTTAAGCGGCAGAATCTATTTAAATAAATTTACATCACATTTGCTACTTTCGCTGGTATGGGAATCATACTTTAAAATGAAACAATATGCTGTGTTCATAGGCCCTGGTCTTTTATTCTCCTGTCTCTGAGCCTACTTTGCAGGTCAGCCTTTGCCAGCGCTGACAGCACGCTTTTCTCATAGCCTCTCCTTCTCATAGCCTTTGGTTGCTTTCAAGTTCAATTTAGCACAATAAAGTTGTTATGCATGACAGTTTGGAGAGCAGAATAGGTGGTGTCTGAGCCTGCTGTGTCGCTACAAAGTGGGCTCATTCTCCACAAGCCAGCTCAGTTACTGAAGCCTTACTGGTGGGACACTGCAGTGGACTTCCAGACGTTCCCATCCTGACGAAAACAATTAGCTTCAAACTGCAAGGAGCTGCAGGGTTGCCCTTTCTTTCAGTGAGACCGCGCCATTTAATATGCTGTAGTGGATTTCAAATTCGTGTTGATTTATCCTGTTGTACTCTCCTTTTATGGTCTTTATTTACAGATGTGTAAAGGAACAGGGAAAGTTTGAGTCTCACACGGTTCAAGAGTTTTATTAGAAATCTAAACCATTGTTTTATGTTTATTTTATAAAGAAATAGAGTTGAAACATGTCAGGCTTAATTCCGTTAGGCTGAACTGCCTAAAAGAGAGCCCTGAGGTTCCTTAAACAGAACCTGAAAGTGTCTCTTCTGCTAACCATCAGCAACAAGCCAAACAATAAACAACCCCAAAACATTCAAGATGCCAACATGGTTGTCTAGTACAAGAATACCAAAAAGAGCTATAAATCATTTAGAAATGGCAAATTACTTAATTATTAAAAATAAGTTCATTTTGGGCCTGCGTTTGAGGTACCACAAGATGCTTGTCTATGCCAGGCACAGCTCAGCCTGTCTGGTTGTGTTCACCACTAACAACGTTCAATAGAGCAACAGTTACTACTCTTACAGGGTAAGTATTACTTTCTTTTTACACGAACTTAGCTATTAACACAATGAATCTTTCTTGTTTTTTCTTATCAGGAACTACTAGCATTGCTATCGGTAATCAAGCCAGTTGCATACTACTAACTTCTTAGATTCCCCAGTAGAAAAGAATCAGTTAGGGATCTTACTAATTACTGGGTAAACCCAGCAAATAATTCGCATTCTAGATTAAAAATTAGCTCAAAGAGTATTTCAGCAATCCTTACATGAAAGACTGCACTATTAGAATAGTAAGCTGTTCCCACCTCCTTTGCCTCTTCCCTCCCTTTCTACCCCCCTCTTTTTTTTTTTTAAATCTGCTAGAACAAAATATTATCTAAATTACTTCTTTGTAAACTGCTTGGTTTGGCTCTGTGCTGTTGAAACATAAAATGAAATTATACCAGCAAGTCTTTAGTATCTTAAAAATTATTTCTTTTTATCTAAAGAACCAGCTAATGTAATTAAAATATCTAGTTTTGAACAACAAAAAATGCCTCAATTACAACTGCAAAAATGTTACAATCTGGTCTAATTGCAGTTTGAATTTCAGAAGGTTGATTTTTACTACTACTAATTAACCTTTCTCCAGCAATGTATGAGTATGACTTGGTGTAACTAGCAGCCTATAACAAAAATTGAAACAATCAGTACTATATTTCAGGCCAGATGTAGACTTCTTGGTTGAAAAAGGGAGAGAGAATTAGAATACTTTGTTTCTGATATAATTTATACCAGTGTGTTAGACCGCCAGAACTATTCTTAACTGTTAAATACAGAAATTTTCTCTGTCATTCATTCACAAAAGGCTAAACATTATTTCTGCAATATTGCTGCAGCTAAACACTTCCTTTATTAATAAATGGCCTCATGTGAAGAATATGTGATACATTATGGTGTTTGCTCATTATTTAAGAAGTAGAAGAGTGCAAATGAGTTGTGTCAATGAGGAGGCAAGTTAAACTAGAAAAGAAAACGATGCATGACCCAGTCTTTAAAATCACAAGAAGAACCTTTGCTTGATATATTTTATCCAAACAATATGGCTTTGTTGTAATTCTTCAGGCATCACTGATGTAGGTCTCACTGATTTTATCAGTAGCAGATTTAGGTCTACAAAATGGAAAAAAAGCCATTGAAATACAAGGTTTTTCAGGACAAGATGGAATATAAAAAGAACAGAAATTAGGAAGAACTGGAAGACCAACACAGCCTTGAAACCAGCTTAATCCCAACACACAATCACTACAAATCAGGAATGTCCTAAGCGAGAATGCATGTGGTCATGTCAATCAAAAAATGGACACTAATTTTAGGCTCATGGAAATAGAATGTTTAAATTCTCTAAATCAATTTTATAATAATTTTGTTGTGGTCATGATGGCCTCAGCACAAAAGGCAAAGTTTCCAGGAAGAGTTAATGTCTTTTATGAGGCTGTAATGTTAGGAAGTGTTCACAAACCTGAAAGGTCCCCTGTTTTTTTCAATGTGTCGGTTGGGTTAACAAAAGATTTTACTTCTCCTATAAACTTTTTTAGGAGTTTTGGAAAATTTTACTCATAAGTAACCAGATTTTCCAAAAATTTATAATTGCAACTCCTATTGATGCCAGTAGGAATTACTGGGTTTACAGCTCATCCAAAACAGACAAAATCAGACTTGAAAGCCTACTTTTAGGCATTTGTTTTTTACTAGCATGGCCTTGTGATTCATCCAGAAATACAGATGCTGCTGCTAGAAAAACACCCACACATACACTACTTAAGAAATGCTGTGATGTTGGTAGTACATTTGTATTTGCACATACATGCATACAAAGGGGTGGAAAATTTGTTATGCAAATAACCTCACTGTACTACACTGACGTTCTTTGCTGTTGTTGTTCTATTCTTTCACTGTAATTTAGCACTGCTTTCTGTTTTCCTAATTTTCCAAACAAACATAGCACAAAAAGTAGTCAGGGTTGAATTTTTTTTTTCTGTTGCCTGTTTCAGAGTGTGTTTGAGGGTGCATGAAGAAAGAATCATCACTTTGGCAATGGATCCTCAGGAGAATACGCTATTTATACCTGGACTTTCAAGGATCCAGGTTGCACTGCAGCCCATAAAACCGGAAGCTACCCAGAAACACACGTTGTTTGGGTTAAACCCAAACGTCTGGCAAGGCTGAGTTGCAGAAGTTGACTAACTCATTCTGGAGTGATGGGAACTCAGTCAATGCCTAAATTCAGACATTGGCTTTCTTCCAAACTGCAAGACGTCCTTGGCTTTATCTATACACCATGGTGCATTGGTTTAAAGAAAACTGGAAGAAGTGGAGAAGAGGCTCAGTTAAACCTTTTCAGTTGCACTGGTCTAGTGTGATGTAGTCAAGGCTTATGCACTTTTAAGCATGTGGTAACAAACTTGGGGACCTTTGGATCCATGACTTAACACAGGAATTGTTTCACTGCCTTCGATGTACAAGGGAAGGATTGCATAGACTAAGTGGTATTAAATAGCCTCAATTTTATTTATAAGCACTGCAAAGGAACCATCTACTACCAGATAATGGTATCTGTAAGGAACAGCTGGTTTAGCTTTCACTGCACTGTTTTTTGACAAGTTAAAGCTGGATCTCTGAGCCATAACACTTAAAGGAGACCTCTGGCTATCGGGTCTGTACTGCGATGGCTGTGAAGGAGGCAAAAAAACCTGTCAGCCACAGCCAGATCTTTCTGGTTCCAGCTCAGGAAGGTCTCTCCTGACCTCCTGCTAAGGCCGGTTATCAGGTGTGCCATCTCGTCATTTTAAAACCTGCTAATTGACCCAGTGACAATGGAGAGGTTGGGATGCAGCTTAAATTATAAAGTCCTGTGTGAGACCTGTCTGGTAAAGTGTAAAGCCAACTGGAGGTAGGTGGAACTCAGCAGAGGGTAGATCAGTGGTGCCTCACCTGGAGACAACCATTGCCCTTCAGGGCCCCCTCACACCATCACCTGAACATCAGTTGTTACCTACATGACAAATATATGCTTTCCTGGGCCGAATACAGTGCTTCATCATTGCCAATATTGCATGGCTTTCTGCTTGCACAGCCTAATGCATGCCCTTATCAGGCCAGTTCAGGTAGCTGGTGTGTAACTGGAGACTGTTTTCAGCCAGTGCCTATTCATTTGTTTCTGTCAAATTAGTTTGGTGGTCTTGGGCTGGTTCCCAATGGACAGGAGTCCATATTGGAGAACGATGGCAACAATTGACACTAATTGGCACCCCTGTTGACTGTCTCGGCAGCTTGCAGCCTCTAAAGGTGGTCCCTCCCAATCAGACGAGGCATGCTGGTGGTTAAGTTTGCTCTGCTGCAGCCTCTGCTGCACCAACACTGTGAGAAAGGAGCTCCAGCAGTACACAGGAAAGCAGACAGGAAAAAAACATAAAGAAATGGCTTTCTGTGGTAAAACCTGTATTTTTGAGTAGAGTGTTTAGCAACCAATAGCTTTTGATCTACAGCAATGGCAAAGTTTACCATGGTGGTGAGGTCTGGCTGTACACATTGACCAAGCATCAAGACAAACACCAAAATAAGTATCTCCTAAGCAAGTTCAGAGAAAGCAAAGTTTCCTTTGGCCTCATTGCCAAAACAGCACTAAAAAGAGTTTTAAATTTTCCACTAGCACATAGCTCCAGGCCTCGTTTATTTTATATTTTATGCTCTGTGCATTGATTTTCCAAAATAAAAGTTCTTAGTTAAAGAACTGTGCTTACAGGTAAAGCACATTTTTGGAATAAACAATTGTCAGCAGTCTTTGTAGGGCTTGTGCAGGAAAGCAGTTAATAAACATGCACATTTGTTGTTTTCTGTATCAGCATAGTTTACTACCATGTCTCAGATAAGCACCACAACTTAAGTTGTCTTCCAAAGTTTGGCAAGCTTCAGTAGATTCATTAGTGGGTTTTTTCTTTAGGATCAATGAAGCTCAAATAGCCCCTAACAATGGAGCTAATCACTGTCTCTTCTCTGACTCAAGCTTACATTTTCCCCCTTTTCACCACAGACTCTACTTAGCAATTGGATTTCAGAACAAATAAATGTTGGCATTTTTTTCCCTTGCTTACATCTTTTGTGTATATTTTTATTTTGCAGCCCCCTGTATTTAAACCAGTGTGGTAAATGTCAGGGTTCTTCACATAATATTTCATTGGACATAAATGGCCTAGCATTAAAATGCAGATAATGTTACCTCAATTAGAGAATACCATGCAAAACTTTAAAAAGACATAGTTAAATGTTTGGACTAAACAAGCAAGCCCATGTTGTTAGGAGAGTCATTGACCAAGCTGTAATATCAATGGCTCCGCTAATGAATAAATGTGAGACTGTATCAACAGTCCCGAACAAGCTCCTGGTTTGTGTGCACAGGGAGTGCAATGGTATCAGTTGACTGGCTCTTTGTGGTGGCTATAAAGTACCCTTGAATGTGTCAGTGAAGGGAGGGCAGGCGGACAATGAAGCCGTGACAGCTGAATGTCAGCACAACCTTGAACCTCAACCGGTCCCACTGTCCTGGTGACTCCAGCTGCAGCATGGACATGTGTGGACAGACAGACGGATGGACCTTCAGCACTGCCTGTCACTTCCCCTGCTCCAGCTCCCTAAGTTGAGATGACAATTTCACCATGCAGCAAGACCCTGCTAATAAGCGCTGGTGAGCATTCACTTATTAGCAATGCTGCTAACGATATGTTCAGCATCCTAATCAGGCCCTCGCTGGCATTTGCACAGCAGAAAACAGAAAGCAAAACCAAAGCCAGTCGCTGCTGATCAAATGTTGCCTATCAGCATCTGTGGCCAAAGGAGGCACAAGATGCTCCACTGTGAAGCAAAGGTATTTCTTCTTGATTTGTGTTGCGTTTGGAGACCACTTGTTTTACGGATGCAAAGAGTGCACTACTGGTTAAAACACTGCAAGGAATTAACAATTGGCATCTGGTATGCAGTATTTTTTAATGGAAAAAACCCAGAATTTTCCTAAAGCTCAGCCTTGTGGATTATGTGTTAATAGTGTGCTGTTATTAAGACACACACAGTACACAGCACAGACCTGCAAATGTCTCTGTGGCAAAGCACATCAGTATAGACCTGCAATGGCATCCCTCTGCTATAGGTAAACAAGTTGGCATCCTCTATGGAGAATATGCTTTGGCTTCCCCTGTGTTCCCTTCCCTTCCAGGAGGGATGTCAGGACAAACACCCATGCTGAGGAAGGCAGGGTCCTCCCCCAGCTCTTCATCCCCATTTCATGTAGTTAAGCTGACGACATGGCAAATTACTTTTCAGGGTGGGAGAGGGTAGTAAACAAACAGCAGGGCTCTTCTTTTTGTACTGAATATTAGTTTATCAGTAAATTAGTACAAAGAAGAATTTTTCATGGCATAGAACAAAGACATTTCTCCTTTCTCAAGCATCTGGCGCATCACACCACACCCACTGAGCAGTCACATTGCACGTTTGTAAGCTCATCATTTTGGATTAATTGAAAAACAAGTCTGGGTTTGTCTTACCATGGCAATGCTGTCTTATTTTGGTCTCATCCTTTACATATGGCAGACAGCAACAGAGGATAGTCTTTGGAGAGCGTATAAATGAACGCGTCTCAAAATGAATCATAGGTCATGAGCAATTTCTGGCTAGGAACAGGTGTTCCATAAAGTAGGAACTAATAGGGGAATTTTTGCTGGCTGTTCTGGGGAGTAATGCAACCTCGTTTTTGGCTCTGGACATGGAGAGAAAAGTAATGAGGAACGACACTACCTAAAAAAATTCAGATATTTTTGGAAAAAAAAAAGCCTTTTCAGCTTTTGAGACATTGCTTTTCTAAGTGAATGAAGCAACAAGTCAGCCAGGTGCTTTTCTCCCTTACATAAACAGCAAAAAGTAGGATGGCAGCAAATATGACCAGAAGAATTCCCCTAAAAGCCATATGAGCAGACTCCACAAAATGGAAATAAGGAAGACTCAAAGCTGGGAAATGACACGAGCTTCCACAGCTCAGTTTCCTTTAGGTTTTCCAGAGAATTTTGCAAACAATTGCCAGTTTATCAGTATGAGCTCACATCCTCAGCTTCTGTGCTGCTTTCCAAAGGGCCCTGTGAACTTGCCATCATGACTCTGGAAGAGGCTTTGCCAGCATGACTTCTAAGCCACTTGTGTTACTGTGCATCCAAAGGACTCTGCAGTCAGAGCACTTTACCTCTCACTGGTTTGAAGGATCTGCTGTATCCATGGCCCTGATGCCATACCTTCTGTATGGGCTAGTTTGCTCCCTTAGAGAGGAAAATGGAGAGCCTTATGGCACTCTCAAGGCTTTTCTCCTTCTTAAGTAATTTTCTTTATGAACAGAATACCGCTGTTTTATAATTTTACCCAATAATAGTTGCGTGGGCAGTGTTGGCACAAAAGTGGGGTGAGTAAAGAAAAAAATCTGTGAATTGTTTTATCATCTAGTGAGAAAGAAAAAAATTTCAGTTGGCTTTATCTACTAATAGAAAGTCTGGAAAATAATAATAAAGGTTGGTTGTGGCTTACTGCATATGCGTGAGAGTAGTTCTCAACTCCTGCAGGCAATCACCTTGCACCTTTTTAGCAAGTACAGCATAAGCTAAATGCAGGGGATGGACAACATCCCCGAACTCTCCAGCAGGCACAGGGATGCAGGGAGTGAGGGATAATTTACTACTGGAAGAGCTCACCTACAGATTACTATTCTCTGGAGGGAAAGGTGAGCAAAATAAAAAACAGTGACTTCCTAGAAGGCTCTCTGACATGAATGGGTGCACACTACTTACTGCTTAGGGATGGCTGTGCAAGAAGTTGAGCCCTAAGAGGATTCTTCTAACAGAAATGCACATGTGTTCCCTTAGTGGCTTTTCCTGCACCAATACCTTAGCAGGATATTTATTCTTTTTAATGGGCACTGGTGCCTTTCATAAAAGAGAGATGAGATTATTAGAACACAATAATGTGAACACTTAGGAATATAGGTAACTTTCAATCATATAAGTAGTCCCACAGAAGTCAACAAAGCTCTGTGTGCTTCACTGTTTGCAATTCTGGGCACTTGGTGCTATCTCTTTTTATTTTGAATCAATGAGGTTTATGTGAGTTATGTTCATTCTAGAAATATATTATCTAAAGATTTTTTTTGTATTTATGTTGACACAACATACACTTATGATATAAATTTTATGAATGTCAGAGAGTAAAGTACCTTTTCCAAATAAACTGACATTCGTCATGAGCTAACATCTCCTCAAACTGCTTCTGTTTCTCTCACATTCATATTTATTGTATCTGGGCTTAGTCTTGCAAACAATTACTTCCCTCACTAACTTTATACATGGAAGGGTTCTCACAACAGTCTGAGGGCCCATCCTTGCCAAAACTTGTATGTGTGAACACTCTTCTTAGAGAAGAGGTCTTTCTGAGTAGTAATTTCCACTTGAGGGACTTTCACATGACACTTGAAACTAAGAATAAACTCCTTCATTAAAACATGTCACTTAATCTTTCATTGGGAACATCCTTGAGGAAATAAAGAGATAAATAAAATAAGAATGAATTGGCAGAGCGTGCAGGTAGCTTAATTAAATTTTAAATACTGAAACATTTAGGAATGAAATTCAGGTTAATAGGTCACTGCAATGCCTACAGCTGGAGCATTCATTTTTGTTAGCCCGCATACAGACACACTCAGCAGATTTGATTTAACACAAATGTATGTGGTCATGTCTTAAAATACACCAGCCTTCATAAAATAGTAAAGAAGCATTTTTCATACACTAGTACAGCAGGTTACCTAGGAAAACCTTATAAGGCTGCAAAATATTTCACTAAGATTAAGAACACTTAGCGGGGCAAAGTACATGATCATGCATGAGCAGCTGAGGATGAGACTCATCCCTCCTCACACACATGGTAAATAAGATTTGCACAGAGAGCTTTAGGTTAGGAGCGACTGCCCAGGTGCACTCCATACACGGGGAGTTCTGGCCACAGCATCCATACCAATAGGAGCAAAACAACCTCTGCCAACTAATTCCCATTGCTCTGTGGTTTTATAGGTAATGCACTGTGAAGAACACAACACGGCATCTGGGGTGTGCAGCAGCCTTTGTTTCATGGCTGTTTTGTGCACTCAGGAGGGCAGGCAGTTTTCTGTATGGGCCTGGGGATCCTTGTGGAAGACTTTCAAGTAACGTGACTCATTGGATTTAATAATTGCACATGGTGCAAGTCAGCATGGGATTTGGGCCAGGTTGTACTTCTAACGGAGAGATATTATGCAACTGTATTTTTATAAATCACAGGCATTGAAACAAGGGAGGATGAAGAGTTGAAAGCAGGAAAAAATATTGTTACAGTACATATACTGCTCATAATCTTAAACAATGTATGTAGAACTACATTTGCAATAAAATTTCAGTTATGTTTCAAAATAAGCATATGGGTGGTAAGTTTAAATCCACTTTTAAACAGGCTTTGTGGCAAAGCTGGCCTGGGCAATTTAATGGTGGATAAATTCCCCGAGCAGCATGCAGGACTTGTGTCTTTTCTCTACCCTCACACAGTTGCAGTGCATAAGGCTTGAAGACAGTGCTCTTGTAAGGCAGCCTGTGATTCAATAGCAGAGTCTTAGGCTACCTAACGGAGGGTAGCCTAAGCTCTCCTGATAAAGAGAGTTTTCTTTGGCCCTCTCATAACCAAAAGAGCAGCCACATGCATCTATGGCACTTCTCCAGAAAGAAAAGTGCCTCCCAATTAGGCTTCAAAGTCCAGAGATTTGCACAACCCAACTGAGTGCCTTATTGTGTCCAGCTGAAGTAAAGCCTGGTAGCACACAAGTGAGCAAGCGCTGGCAGCAGAGTGAATACGAGGGACCCCATGAGAGCATCTGCAGAGGCAGAACGGCTGAGCATGGCTGTATGCGTGGGGGAAACTGGAAGGCAACCACACAAAATGAGAGTCAGAAGGATGGAGGGAGGCTTAACAGTAAGGATGCAGGAGAAAATGCCACAGGAGGAAAAAGAAAAGGGGAGACAAAATTAAGAAAACAAGAGGCAAGGAATGAGGGAAACACCTCTGAAGGTAAAGTGTATACAAAACTGGCAAAAAAATAGCAATGGAGAGCAAGAGGAAAATACAAAGTCATAGGGAATAATAAGTTACATCTGTGAAAATTAATAGAAACTTAATAGGAGTTAATAGAAATCTGAATGATACACACGAAGCTGTGGGGATGGACACGTCTGTGGCACAGCTCAGTGTTTAGAACTAATCTTTTTGTAGGAAAGCTGAATAACAAAATTAAAGTCACTGCTGGAAAACAGAAGGTCTCGACATGGACCAAGCTGCAATTTAGATTTCTGTACTGGTGCCAAATTTGAAGGAGGGTAGGAAGTAAAGAAATTGTGGCCTTCAGTATTTTATATCCCTCTCTGTAAATTTCTAAACTAACCCTGACAAGGTTGACTTTTATTCTTAGCTCATAAAGGGTGATTGTTTTACCTGAGGCATACACTAAAAAGCAGGTATTTCCAAAATATCCCTCACAGGCAGAAACACTGAATTTCTTCAAGAGACTGCAAAACCTCTCTACTTGGGTTCATCAATTAAAATAATCTTTGCTCTGTAAAATACATATCTGATGCTTTTGGAGTTTGCCACCTCGACCTGCTTTGCACTGGTTTGAGTGGAGCTCATCAGACTTGGACAGATGCAAGGCAGACCTCTTTCTCCTCCTTCATCTAGTGCTTCACCTGCCCTGAGCAGTAGGCTGGACTGGTGAACAGACCTCATCTGGATAGTATCAGTATTACCCAGTTCAGAGCCCACCCAGGACATTCTCCCAACCATCACCTGGTGTTCACCAGCTCTATGGCCACCTGTACAGTTATTCCACCCATCTTACAGCACACCCATGTGTCTTAGTTGTTCCTTACATGAGGACCTTTAATATAATGCACAAGCATTAACAAATTAAATACTCTGACAGTCTTGCAAGGAAATAAATGTTACCATTTATATTTATTTCAGTGGGCATTAATCTGATCAGTCAGATTGAATTTGGCCTCATAAGGGCTTTTTCACAGAGAAGTGTCTGGCAGGGCTGAGAACAAAACTCAGGTCCTATATCTTTATTGAATGATTCTTGTTATTCTATGGGGAAAAAAACTTACATGGTATGTACTTGGGAGAAAATAATTTGTTACAATAAACATTGCATATTTCAGAAAAAACATTCTCAACACTTACAGTAAAATACTGCTTAAAAACCCACCAAAATAACAGACAAGAAAGTTCAGTTCATTTTTTCTCCCATTCAGCAAAGAACTTAAAGCTGTATCTATCTTTAACTTTGAGAACACACTTTAAGTTTACCCTGCTATGAGTTCATGTCAGTTTAGCTGCTAAGTACTCAGTATCTTGCAGGATTGCTTCAGTGATTTTCTTAGGATTTTTAATATTCCTTTCAGAGTCTAATTCTGCAATTTTCCCTCCCCTTATGTGTCATTGACTAAATAAGTAGTGCTGGTGAAGACTATTCACAGGAGTACCACAGAAGTAAAAAAGGCATATTCAAAACTTTATTAAATGATTCATTGTAACCAATACAGTAACATTTTATCTTAGTGGCTTTTTATTCTGCTTTGTTTATTATCTTTCTTAGTAAAGAAGGAGAAATGAAAACACAAACTTTATAAATTGTCTATGGGGGTGGTTTTGCTTAAGCTTTGTAAGAATGAGTCTATTGTTTTATATTATGCTTTATATTTTCCTGTATATTATTCATTTTTTATAGTAGCGATGTAGTAATACATGAAAAACATAAAATGTTACTTATAGATACAAAAATTTAGAGTATACTGCATATGTTTATGTGCATATTTATATATAATATAGTAAGTATATAGAGAGAGATAGGTGTGTATATATGTGCGTATGTATTTATTTCTACATGTACTTGGATACTGCACACATACACATATATGACTATAGAGTGTGTGTATATATAGGTATGTATATGTGTGTTTGTAAATATATGTACTTTCTTTTTTAAAAAAATATTCTCTGATTTTTTTTAAACACTTTGGGACAGATCTTTTTGCCTTCAAATAAAACAGAGCTGGAAGGGAGACATTATCATGATACTTATTTTGAAAATATTTCAACAAACTCCTCAAAGGACTTGGCATATGCAATCTGATCTTTCTCAAAAGCTACTTAAAGCATAAAATGTACAGTAAATTTGGGCTAATTCTCACTGGAATTTGAAGGCTGCAGTCCTGCTGACTGGCCAGCAACAGAGTTTTAAAAAAAGTGGTTATCTTAATATTCTCTCTATAGATCCGGCACCAACAATCACACATCTAAATACATGAAATACATAGATGATAGCACCATATACAGGCTACACACAGGATATTTAATTTCTATATGACACTAATGTATGTTATGACCTTATGACATACCTGTAATAGTTAGTATCTCCTAAACAGTGCTTTCAGGTGTTGTTTTTATCAGTCTTATAACTCTATATATAACCAGAAACTCTTCCAGGAACAAATAATAACCTATGAATAGTGCAGCTGTACTTTGCATAAATCTCACATATACATGATTGCATTAGCTACAGTTCTAACAGTATATTTAACTGTTCTGTAATTGATAACAAATTTAGATTCTGTTATTAAAAAGCTCAGTTACTTGTGTAAAGAAAAACAGTAGTTGCAAACTGCTTGTAGTTGCAAACTGCACTAGTATTACTCTTATGCTATTGTACAGCAGTACTGGCTTTTAGCAACACCTTTTAACTCATTTGCCCTTCTTTGAAAATAACTGAAGCGCTGCTGCTTAGTTTAACAACAACAACAAAAACATATATTTTTTGTTACTGAATGAGCAGCTTCACAAAAATAGCACAAAATCACAATAGTGGGCTTCTGACTAGTAAACACAGTACCAAATAATAACACAAGGATTATTACTAAAAGTAAGGTTTTTTGCTTGTAGTCTCTGAATCTGCAGGAGCATTTTTTCAAATAAAGACATTTCATTTTGATAGGTCTTAAATCAAAAAAATCTGACAAAACACTAGGCCATAATGTGTTGAAAAGGTAATGCTAATCCTCATAATAGAAAGGTACTTTTTAATTTTTGTGAAATAGAACAAAAATGATGATGTGTGATAACGATACTAAAAATTGAAAAAATGAAATAAGGCATACATTCACTGAGATACCAGGGGGTGGAGTCATTGTGAAATAGCTCTTGATTTTGCAATTCATTTGCAGCATAAACACTTTTCTTCTTCTTGCCACCTAGGCAGGAGTGAGTCAGTATATGAAAATAAATATACTGAAGTTAAAGTTTTGGTAAATGTACGATAAAACCTATTTTATCCTGTTAGGGACTTCGTGTTACATGCCAGAATTCATAAAACTATATGTTGTTATATACTTCAAATATTTATGTGTTTTCTTTCTATGACAGACCATACTCGGAAAGAAGCTGAACTTTGCAAACAATTCTCAAGTCATCCTTGCACAAAGTTTGGCTGTCCAAAGCAGAAAATATACAAGGTTTTTTGGCAAAATTCCTGTTTAAATATCAGATACTTCTCTATACAAAATACTGTGTACATCTTTCTGCTTTGCTGTCTTCTAGCAATAAGCTACGTTCATCAAACATGCACCTGAGGTTTCAAAGATAAGGATTTATTATGGAACTTTCTTGTACAGGTTCTACACACATCTTGCAGCTCAGCAAACAGACCATTCAATTAATGTTCTCTTGTTTTCTTTAGAGTATTAACATTTAAAATATACTTTACCAGTATCCTTTGGTTGACAGATAGCTAATGCAGCATAAACAAAGAGAAGCTTCATGTTGGGTCTATACAGAGCACACCCTTCTGCAGATGATTGATTACTTACAACAATGAAAATAACTGTGGCACCATGCTATCAAACTTCACAGCCACTTTCAGGTAAATATGTACGTGTGCCTGTGCAAGAAACACCTGAGAACTGTTTCCCGTGTTCAACTTCTTTTCAAGTATACTCAGCTATGAAAACATAAAATCATCAACACTGGAATAGAAATATTTCTATGTATACACTTATCTACTTATTTCTTCACACAGGTGTGTACATACCGTATCAGTGTAAACATTTAAATAACCTTCAGCCTCCAAGTTATCTATTGATATAAATTCAGCAAAAAGTTTTATGTTTATTTTCCCCCAATCCATTGTTCTGGAGATATATATTCAAGCACACAAGTTCACACAGGGTTAAGCTTATCTTTACATTAAAGCATGCCTAATGCAGGGCCAAATCCTGAGTTCTTGCTGAGGATATAATTCTGCAAGCTACTTTACATAGATTTCCATTGTTTAATGGTAACCTTCCCCTGCAGGCAGTCTAGTTTACAGGCTTGCAGACCAGGGCCTTAATTCTTCAAAGTGCAAACACAAAACTCCCATTGGCTCCACCAGAAATGGGATATGCAAAAGGTTTTGGGGTTAGGACCCTGAGTAAGGCCACCTTGCTTTGAATGCAGAAGGATGAAGCAGGACTGGAGGACCAGCCTCCAAGCCCCACGCTTACAGCAAGCAGCCTTTGGCCCCACAAGAAGCACTGCTGGAATGAGTGGAGCTGCTCATGAAGGGGAGCATCCTTTGGGAGAAGAGCTCGTAGCCCAGTCTTGGGAATACCTTGGGGCCATCACATGCTGGCGTTGGTCCTGAAGAGTATGTTGAGTTTAACAACACACAAAGGCCCATGCAATTATTCATCCAAAAGCATGCAATCATATTAGTAGAGTGTGTAAGTGAAAGTTTTGGATGCAAGTGGTGCAATATTGTTAATATCAATGTTTCCAAAGTACGTTTGTGGGCTCTGACAGCACCTGTTGACAGAGCTGTTGCAAATGTACTTTTTGACAATCACAGTTTGCCAGGTTACAGCTACATTGTCATGGCAAGATGTCTAAAACCCCACAGAAAATACCACCTCACCTACATTGCTCTCTCCCCCTTAAAAAAAAAAAACAACAAATGAAATGCCCTATGCAGCCATCCCTCCATGGCTGGCGGGGCCAACCAACTCACGTGTTAACGAGGCCTAATCTTCCCTTTTGTGTTTGTTTCTTCATTAGGCTCTAACGGCGCTTCTGCCCCAGCACTGAAGGTTTGATGAGAAGATGGTATGACAGGCTTGGCTTCTCCCCATGCAGCTGGCACCGCCAATGCCAAAAGCCGGAGCCTGCTGCAGCAGGATCAGGAGAGGCTCCTCTGGAGCATGGTCTGACTGTCAGTTTCCCACCCGCCTCCCAGCTCCCAGCTCCATCCCCAAAGCCCCTTAATGAGAAGTGGAGGACAATGCCAGTATTGTTATTTCTATTTGGGATCTGGTGGAAAGAACAATCGCTGTTTACCCAAGCATCCACACTGCCTAAACCCTGCTGATAATTACTTCTAGAGCCTCCGATTAACTCTGCTCTCTGCTTTCAGCATAAAAAGCTATTGAGCCAGGGGCAGGACAAGCTTTCTGTCTCTCCTGGTCTTTTAATAGTTTGCCTGGGCCTCACCTTGGGGGCAGAAGTGAAGATGCACCTGAATCTGCACCAGGTTCACCTCTATCAAGTGAGCTGATGAGGAACCCGTGCTGTGGTACAGTGCTGGAAATGCAACGCTTCTCCCCCCCAAAAAAGGCAATTTTGAAAAAGCAGTCCTCTGATTTCTCGTTCCCAGTTTTCTTTACAACTGTCAGTAATAAAAAAAGACCCTTCTAATTAGCACAAGCATCTCTCAGCAGTTTATCCTCACTAAATTTTGTAGCGAAGTAGGCAGTACAAAACTGCTAGTGAATTGTAAGCACCATGCGAGCGGCACAAGGGACTTTGTTTTGTTTTGTAAACCAAGCAAAACAGAACTGTTGCTGAGTCTATTTCTAGGATGCTAGTAATAATTTTAGTCTGTTAAACCATTTGGTCTTTCCTCACCCACCTCCCTTCATAGCCCCCCCATACAGTCTGCTGCTAGCACTATGCAAAACACCATCATGAATATGTGTAATTATGGAGATTCATGGTAATTTTTCAGGGTTATCCGATGTGACGTTTATAGGACAGCAGCATACATCAATTTAAACAAGAGTGACAAATATCTTATCCTTTTTATTTCTATAGTATTTTTAATATTTCCTTGGTCTCTTCTGGGAGCAGTGTGAACTGGTAGGAATTTGAACAAAATATTTTAAAAATCAAATACTTTACTACTTTTTAAAGCTTCAGGTTTTTAATGTACATGTGGTATATGTGCATGCATGTAAGTCTGTCTTACCTTAATGCCAATTATTTATGTGAAATGAACAAAAGTCTGTCTGTAGATATTTTATGTGTTACAATTCCATTACCTACAGATAACAATGGAGAGTAAAATGTCTCATGTATTGGACTGTTTTCTGAAAATGAGTGTGATCTGTCTAATTACATCAATAATCTGATTAACCACCTGATAGAGAGATTTAGCAAGCTTTTCTTCTCATTTTTATTTTAAGCACAGACTTTTAAAACAATGACATTAAATGATTTGCTGTTAACTATGGTGAACTGCAATTAAGTTCCAGATCTGCTGTACGTCCTAGAGGTCCAGATACATTGTTTATTAGAGAAATTAATTGGGAACCTGTCTAAAAATGTACTGTTTGCAATGATTACTAACTCTGAGCAGTTTTGTCCTTGATATTTTGAGTGGCTAGCACATCAGCTAGACCTTCAAATTCATGACACAATTTCACTTAAGATCAGGAAGGTTACTTGTAGATGAAGCTGTTAATGCACTATGAGGCCTCAAAATATCAGTGGATATTCACCACACATTAGTATGCAATTGTAACGTTCAGAAGTCTAGCCTTTTACCAAAAAAAATAGTAAAATTGCCTGATAAACTGCAAATTACAGTATTACTGGATATTGGTTTAGAGTTAATTAATTTGCAAAAAAAACCTGTGTTATTTACACTGCTACATGCCTCAAAATATTCACAAAACAAAATAAGCAGCATCATTACTGTATGAATCCTTCATTCTTAACAGAAATTATTCTATGGTTGTATACCAAAAGAGAAAAAATGTTGCAGGCCACATTAAAGAGAAAATACAACAGTCTAATTTTAATTGTATATGTTCTTATTGGAACTTATTTGCTCTTCATAAAATTTAAGAACACATTTTATTGTCTCTCTTAAATACATAAATACCCCACTGCATTTGCACTTAGGAAAACAGATGTATTTTTTGGTTTATTCATCAATTTTTTAAAGCTACTTTGCATGGTATTTTTAATGGACATAAACTCTGTCCTATCCTCCATGTTTAATAATGTAGTGGAAGAGGGGCTCATTGAAAGTCCTGGTTTTCATTATTCTGCAAGATCTCAGATTAATTGGGGAAATTAACCAGAAGGTAATGAAACAATGTAGGAAGCCTCTGCTTTGCATAACACAAGGGTGCCAAATCTAGGATTTTACATTTATTTATGGCTGTATATACATAGACTATAAACCTGACTGTGACACACTGCAAATATAACTTACAGCTGTCTTACTGCATATGAAAGGAGTGCAAAATGCTGCACCCAACTACCCACGCATATGGGTGTGCACACGTGTCTGGATGTGTGCATGGCTGCATGTGCATCCCACCTACACAAAACAATATCATCCCCAAACATTACACATTTTAGATGGGTAAAATTTATAATCTGTCAGAGCACCCATGAAGATCAAATGAATGTCTTAACATGGGATTATTTTCAGAAAACGTGGATGTGTATTGACATGAGTGTAGGAATGTTCTCTGTTTGCTTTGAGTATGTATTTTGCATTTGTCAGCCACAGAAGGAACAACCAAGGTTTACCCCCACCTGCCCCATGTTCACATGGAGACCCCACAGAGCCAAGGAGAGATGTCCCCCCAAAGATGCTCAGTGCCTTATGGGCAGGGGGCCAAAATAAACATCAGGGCATAGCTTCTGGCTAATCTAAATCATCACAAGCTCACTGAATAAAATACAGTGGGCAAATACTAGGGCTTCATCCTTATAGGCTCTCAGTGCATATTTTTAATATTAGCATACCCTAACTCTTGTAGGATCAGCCTTGAGACTCAGTGTGCATTTGTCCTGTGTTCTCACTGTTCAGACCAAGCTAAGTTTCAAAAAGCTGTTCAGCAAAGACTAGAGATTTGGGAGACACATTTAAGTGGATATGTCTGCTAAGGCCCTGATCCTGAAAGCCACTAAGCAGCTCACAGAAGGCACTGACATCCTGCCTCAGAGTTACTGGGACAGCTGTCTGGAGAACAGCACCTTGAGAAAATTGTAATGTGTTCCTTTAGTGACAAGTCAAAGCATTGTACTAGCTCTCATTAAAAGTGAAGGTCTGGTTTATTTGAAATTTTATTAAAATATTGGGTTATGGGTTTTTGTCACTACCAGCTACTAAGATTGAAGTGCCAAGCACCATCAAAATATTTTATGAAGCTATAAGGTGACAAAAATGAGCTAGTGCTATGTTATAAATTCACTACATGCATGCTCACATGTAACAGTTGTTTGCATTTTTCATGCTCGTTGAAAAATATTAATTGATGCATACAGCAGGTAGAAAATTGCATCTCCCTAATAAAGATACAAAGGTGTAAAATCTTTCTTATGTAGCTTTTCAAGGATTGTTTCAACTTGCCTTTAAAACCATGATCTATAATTTTATTTATGGGAAGTAAACTTCTGAAATTAAACAGACACGTTTTCCAAATGCCACATGGTGGCTGTGATAAATACTTTCTTTGATTTGCTAAGGAGCAGAATACAATAATTTGGTGGCAAGCAGCTGTCTGGTAATCATGTAAGATAAATTCATAAGAAATACAGGAAAGATATTTATTTACTGTTGCTGCTAAGCCAGCCTTTATTTATCTTAGGATATTTTTTTTCACCTATGAGTGGAAAACAAACTTTCCTTCAAGAGGTCTGTGAACTGAATAATAAATGTCAGGTCTAAATCCCATATGGAAATGAGACAGGTTTAATCCTGGATATTCCTCAGGATGCAAATGAGGACAGGAGGTTTCCCCTGTCCTGCTGTCATACGGGCAGCCAATTTAGAGGCGTGGGTGCACACTGTACATACTATGGGCTCTCCTGCACCTCCCCCTTGCCCCAAGACCTGGTCTCAGCTGCCTGCCTTTCACAGAAAACCACAGACCAAGGAAACATATCAGTAATAGCGCTCTGTAAATTAACTTGACATTTGATGCAGGAAAAAAAAAAAGAAAAAAAACCACAACAAAAAAACAACAAACCCTAAAAGCTTACAAAAGACACTGAAAACAAAAGCCACTCAGGACCCGCACTACATATAGTGTGGATTTAAAAGATATGGAAGGTGGTTATTCTCTTGCACGTAACACACTCAGCCCTCCTCGTCTTTGTTAAGACAACTCAGTCACTCTTTGTTAAAGCCATAGCATCTATCAAATAAACAAAAAAATACCCTATACTTCCACAAAACAGCCACCACGAATCTGAATAATATCAAGGAAGTGCATTGCTAGCTATGGGATTTGCTTCGTCTTATGTCCCTAAGATTGTAATTTTTAAAAATAAGTTGTTGTTAAAAGATATATTGGAACTATTAATATTAATTTACTTCTAATAAGGTGTGCTACATAGCTAAGATATAAATAACTTGATGCTGGTATTTTATGATTGGCAAGCAGCCCATTAAACATGAGGCATGCAAACAATGCTGTATCTTGAAAATAACTAAAGTAAACATTTAATTTTTCCTTGTACTAGAAGCTACAAATCTGTCCTTTTTTTTTTTTTTTTCTCAAAAATACTTGAATCAAAGACAAACTATTGATGGAATATTAACTGCTTCTCTGATTCTGCTTGCAATATTGATAGCAATAGGATACAGAGAGATGAAGCATATTTAAGCTATTAGACATGCAGGAATGTTATTATGCTTTATTGTGTCTGCCTTTCCCCACCTCCCTTCCTCTCCCCCCACCTTTCCATTCCTTCTCCCTCCTGTCTTTCACACACAGACACATACATACATACATATGAACACACACACACGGTCCCTCACTGCAGAGCTGGAAATACAGCATCTCACAAATGTCTGGCCTTATGGTTTACAAGCAAAAGAGTGTACTGGTAAAATGCATAACCTTAGCATCCCTGCTTCTTGATATTCATGGATTTATTTACAAGTCCCTGTGTTCTACTTTTTTTTTCCTGTTTCTGTGGTTTATATCACTGGCATGCCTGTATTCTTGTGGGAATATCAAATAAGAATCAAGATATAACTGGCAAATACTCTGTAAAGCAGTCTGCATTTCCATAATTTAGCTGTTTGGTTTTTTTTTAAAGAGACAATTTTAAGAGGTTTATGGACTTACAGATATATGAAGAGTATTTTGATTGGCTTTTTTAGTACTTCAACTACTTAAGGTTCTGTTTGTGTAAAATGGCTGTAATAAAATGAATTTATGTACACATATATGCTTGTGTATATGTAAATGCATTTGGAATGAAAAAGTTCATAAATCCTTGTCAGTTGTGCTGATTAAGCCCCATACTCTGACACTGCCAGTCTTAAGATTTTTCACAAGAGTTAAAACGCTAAAGAAAGAGTTATTTGTTTTAGTTTTTCTTTTGGTAGCAAGCAAATAAAGGATTTAACTAGTTCAAAGGAAGTCATCCATACTTAGCTAATTTTCACATCTTCAAGAAAGCCTTTCATTAGCACATTTTACAATTGCTGAATGGACATCACCATCTTGTAAACAGAAGGTTATAGAGCATTTCATCAATGATTTATTTTCTAAATATTTACAGGCTAGTGCTTGATTCTGCAAGTTCTTGCACATGAGTAACTACACTTACCTAAGTAAATATCTTAGTATCAACGGGTTACTCATACAAGTAGTTTATTGTAAGTAAATTTGCTGAATCAGGCTCTAAAATTAAAAAATCATTTTAATATGCATTCCATTTACTATTTTGGAGTATTCCCCCCCTTTTCTTCCTTGACATCCCCTTGTGAACAAATAATTAACAATGATTACTTTTCCAAAAGCTGGTGTAAATTACTTTTACTGGGCTACTACTACAAAAAATAACACAATATGTACTTATCATGTGTAGCAGTTACATTTTTCCCCTTTTTTATTTGAAGCAACAAGATACTCCTCATAAATTCACCGTAAGTAAAATACTATTGCTCTTAATGTGGGAATGTGCTCCATGTTATTAAATGAGAACAATATCTTTCAAAAAGATAGTTAATTTGAGTCAGATGCAAAACAATTCATATTAACATTACTCTGTCTGAGGTTTGAGGTTTTGTTTTCTTCTGTAAGTAACCGTAGTGATTTTGCAAGACATTGCCTCAGTAGTAAAGCAATTTAGAGTGGAGGATATTTTTAGACTACATTCATTTAAAGGAGGGGGAGGGAAAGGCTGTGCAGTAAGATATACATGTATTTGTAATTCATATTGTTGCTCTGCTTCTATTGTACTCTGAGCTTCCATCATGGCTGAGATGAGGAGCTGGCATCCAGAGAGTGCAGCAGGGCAAGAGAAAAAAAAAAAACCTCACCGAAAACACAAATAGCAGGGTTTCTCCCTCTCCTCCATTATCCCTGGTAATTATTACCATGCTTCTTCTATTTTAAAAAATAAAAGCAAACTGCTGTAGGCTAGGAAGGTATATCTGGGCAGTCTGTTAAATAAGGTTATTAATCCTTTTGGTCCAAAACGGAGATCTTTTCATTCTGGTCTTTCAAGAGCCTCAGTCTATACATTCAAAAAGATGACAGAAAAATGAACTGGAATGTGCAAGCATTAAACATTTAAATTCTCTACTGCTTGGTCATTATAATAATGGCCATATTTTACATCTTCCCCTCCCCCCCATACTTTTGCTGATGTCACCTCATTTGCATGGCCTTATTATGCATATAGCCTTTGTTCTTCTGATATAGAGTACAGCACAGTGACAAAGCAAAACCTATACACAGAGATACCCCTTTCTCTTCAAAATTGTTCCAGCCATCCGATATTAGCATTTGATTTCCCAATATAATTCATCATTAACTCAGATGTATGTTCTTGTTTATAAAATACTAACATGCTTACTATTGTTTAAGAAAATGAAAAGTCAACATCTAAACTGCCTCCAAAAATCTTTTCCTTTAATAATTCATCCAGGTTTTCTGTTGATAAAAACTTAAGCAAAGACACTAGTGGTAGGTAACAATTAAGAAGAACCCATTTATTTATGATAAGTGAGATATCTGCTATATGTCTAACTATATGGATCTTTAATAGGTGATATTATAAAATACTGAATTTGACACATATAGCTCAACATGGACAGCCAGCCTTTGATTCCAAGGGTTCCTACTTGCCTCACATCTTAAAACAAAGAGACTGGATCCCCTAAGTGTGTTATTGCTTTCTGGTTTTTCTTATACTGTACCAAGTGTATTTTGATGTTATGGAAATTTGAGGCTGATTCATCTAGTTTTATCTACTAATTTCAGCAGATCTGCCAACCAGAGGGAAGGTTTCAGAATCAGTCCCTTGCTTTCTGTCTAAAAGCAGGTAATAGATGGTTTAACGTCATCCCTTTGAAATTAAAAGGTAAACTCCCACTGGCTGCAACAGGAACACAACTGGGCCCACCTTGAGAGAAGCATGAATTCATTAAAAAAAAAAAAGGGGAAAAAAAAAAAGAAAAAATGTATTTGCCTTCAGTAGAATTTTAGGATGTAAAAGAAAGAATAATTTGACTGCTTGAGCTTTACTTTGCATGATACCAAGCATCTTCCCTTCTGTGAGATTCCTGCATGGGAGATTAACCATTTCCTTAATTTCCAAGATCTTGTGGAAATAATGGAATTAATCAAATACAACACCATTAAATTTCTTTCTAAACAAGAATGATTCTGGTAGTGCTAAATTGTTACAGTACCACCATCATCACGTTCCCGCTAAAAACCAGAAGACAAAAAAGTATTTTCTTTCTCAAAGAGGGTGTTCTCATGGTAGTCTTAAAGAACACAATGCTGTCCTCACCACCGTGTTTCAGAGAATCTCCAAGCAGAAGAACTGGTTACACCTCATCAGTATGACGCAGCATAAATAAAATAGCTCCATGATTCAAGGGAGGAAACATCCTTAGCATACCTGCAAGAATTTGCCTGTGCCTTCCTGGGAGCTGCCACAATTATTCAATTCAGTCAGCTGTATTCAGTGCATGCTTTTAAATAAAATGAGCTGCACGGTGCTTTTAATTGTTTAATTCACTTTGTTCTAAATATTTCTTGCACAGATTAAGCAGGTCATCTTTCATACATGGGAAGTAACAGTTGTTTCCATTCTTAGGGCATTTATTTTGTATGTGGCGTAGTCCATAAAACTGGAAGATATGGTCTAGGAATATGCATGTGGCAGCTGAGAATTGTCAAAGCATCACACACACTACCAAACCATCAGTGAGCTCTGCACACATCTGTGCCACAGCCCCACATGCTGTCTCTCCCAGACCAAAACCTTGTTGGCCATGCATTAGTTTCATGGAGGTTATAGATGATACCTAGAAAATCCAGGCCTAAAGGCTTTGTCTTGGCATGCATATTATTATGCCACCATTCTACTTCACTGTGTGTTGGCAGAATGCCTCTCCCCATAAAACACCACACTGAACAGGCAGCCAACAGACCATCCACCTCCACAGAAGACAGGAGATCCTTCCTTTTGGCTGCCTCATATAAGCCCCTGCCTAGAACCAAGAGTTGACCCTCAACACATTTTTCCTGTGTAGTAGAAATGAGATCAAATTAAAGTGTTATGGCCAAAGCTTGCAGGAGCAGATTTTCAACTGAATGAAGTCAGCAGATCAGTGAATATGTAAGTAACGAAAGAACCCAGCCTACAATAATTTAAGTATTGTGATACTTGCTCGTCTTCATCCAGTGAGGGATACATGTGCCTTATCATCAACTGACTTCTTATGGAAAGCCCTTGCTACAAAAAACATGGTAAAGCCATGAGGTGCCTTGGCATTGCTCTCAAGGGCTGAGGATCCCAGTCCATCACGTGAGCTTTCTACCAGTGAACATCCCACTCCTAGATGTCAAAAGAGACATGCTCCAGACCTTCAAAGGTCAATCCATACTCCATAGCAAAATGTTTTAACCTATGCAGCCTTTTGCAGTGGTACTGTTTCACACAGATGCACTGCCCAGGATGGCACATCTGCAAGTTTAGGAGGACCAAACTCCTGAGAACAATGTCAACAGGGTGCTTTCCCTCTGTAGACGCTTATGAAGCTGACAGAAATGAGTCAGCAGAGGAAAATTTTTAAAGAAAAGATGGCTATGAGTCATCATACTTTTCCACGCTGACAATTTTGAAAATTAACTAGAGATGAGGAAAACAGGCCTAAAAGTAAGCCATTCATACACCTTGCCTTCCCATACCCATCCCCACCAGAAACTTAGGAGATAGATAGGGAAAGTAGTTGCCCTTCCAGTAGGTATGCGATTATGATGGATTTCCTAGAAGACTGTCAGGTGCAGGATTATAGAAACTGAGGAAAATATATAAACTGTAACAATACATCTGCTTGGAGCTCCATCTGTTTGGGAAATATTACATGTGTGTATAATGTTTAACAAATTGGGTAGTGCTACTAGTAGTGCTACTACAAAAGAAACAGTGAGTTACAGCCATAATAGATAAAGGGTTGTGCCCAAGGTGGTGTCATCTTTCTTTGCATGGGTTTGAAGAGGACTGGAGAAGTTAGTAGAGTTTATACAGCCTAGAGTGCAAGGGTATAGAGTGAAGCAGAGTATAAATAAGAGATAATAAAATTATATCTCTCTATATATGTTATATCTAATATAAATAAATATCTCTGCAAATTGTCGTACAACATCTTTAATATACTAGTTATTTAGTTACTTGATAAATAATTTTAATAATTATTTCTAAAATAATTATTTTTAAATCTATAGCCTTATTTGGCTATGTAAGTAACATAAGTTGTTTCTTGTCTCTAGCTGGGCTAATGCTACTTTTGGAATGAGGCTTTTAATACTCATGACTATGAATGAAAAGGTTTTGTATTGTGAGTATTTGGTAATATTTCTTTAAAATTTTCTGTTACAGTGACTGTTTCCTCCAGTAAACTACTTTCTTAGAATAATCATGCACAGAAGAGCAGAGCCAATTACAGTAAATCCCTCAAAAATATCAACAAACATTTCTTGACAATGATGTATTCACCAGCCTCTAATGCAGAAGGGAGGTAACAGCTGTAGGCACTGGAAGTCATCTCCGAAACTTTCAGCAGCTTGCAAACAGGGAGATAAATCTGTTTAGGTTGGTTTTGGTTTATTCATCGGGTAGATTCTCTGCTTGGACCGATTGACCTACTCTTGGATTGCTGCTGTTACTTTTGGGAGGCTCAGCCTTGCAGTCGCTTTCATCTTACCTATGTCGTTAGTGATAGTGGGGTGGACGCAATGTTTAAGTTTTAGTTGTCAAAATCTGATCTTTGTTTATATATGTGCAAATATTCATTTCACATGTTATTTTTATAACAAAACAAATGCATTTTCTCTCTTTCTGAAATTTGCAGAAAAATTATTCATACTGCACAATTTATTAGAAAAAAATTGTATAAAAGCAAATTATATTGTTTTCATACAAGGAAAGGCAGAAGTAGGTATTTTTAGTCACAAAAATTCTGCTGTTTCCCTATAGTGATGCATAAATGGCAGCTTTGTATTAGCCATGATTCAAACTGGGCCTTTAACACTTCCCACTCTCATTTTTCAGAAGTTCAAATTGATGGTGGCTGAACTATCAACAAAAAACCATGGTGCCGCGATATTCAGGATGCTAAAAGGATCCTTGGAATTAGTAAATATCTGTCAATGACTTTCCTATGCTTTAGCTTTATACCGTATCTTGAACAGGATTTATAAGCAACACAAAACTTTTAACTACTTGTTAAAAAGATTTTAGTACAGAGAATGAGCTAATACTGAAAACAGCATCTCTGAAAATAAGAACCAGTCTTGCAGTCTCCAGACAGAGCTCTCCAAGGGTATTCTTGCTGCCCCATGCTTTAAAATGCACTGTATTCTGTTGTCTCCTAGTTTTATTTCCATACATACATACATATATATATTTATAGCACTCCCACTGTGGCAAAGGAAGTTATATACATCTAATGGAAAAAAAACAACACAAGCTTTAAAAAGTTGATTTACGAAAGGAAAGCACACTTAGGTGTGATTCAGGAAACAAAAGGTCTGATCTCATTTCTTTTCCACTGTGTTCAGAAGAATTCCTCTCAGTTTACAGCCCTTATTTCTCAGTATGATGCTGCCTTCACAGGTAGCCAACAAATACCCACTTTGCAAATAAAATTCCCATAGGGTTACAATTCCTGTAGGGCTCCAGGGCTACCAAGCCCACCCCAGCTTCAGACACAGAGCCCAGCAGCCCCCCTACCCTGTCTTTTGCTGCTGTCTCCGCTGCATAACGTGGTGGCAAAGTACGTGTCACCTATCCCTCCGAGAGCTGCCCACATATAGGAAAGTGTCTGACCTCAGTTATTGGTTACTCTGTTGGCTCAAATGAAAGAAACCTGTGCTAGGGCTTTGAAGATCTTACCTTCAAACTCCACTGACTGGATAAGTCAGAAAAACAGTATGTGACAGTATCAGAATGACTTCAAAGGAAGCTTTAATTCTTACACTTCCAAACTTTCAAAAGCTTGACTGCACAATTCTCTTCTAGTGAAACTTTTGGCATATTGACTTACAACAGAACTCCCAAACTTAAATTTTTCCAAGGTTTTCATGCAAGGAGAAGGGCTTGCCTTTTTATTTTTGCCATACATTCTCCAGGGCACGTTTTTTTTCTGTAAAACACTGACAAAAGCAGTGCCTGTAGGCCCTGGAAAAACTGTAACACCATTCACAACTGATTGTACTGATCGGCTTAGCTAAAACTGAACAGTGTTTATGATGTGAAACAGTAGGTAATGAAGTGATTTGGGGTTGCTGCTAACACATATTTCACCATTTGCTTTTATCCTGGTTACTAAAACCCTACATTTTTCAGCACAGGAGAGGCCATTTCATCATAGGGTCGTTTTGTTTCATCAAGAAGCACAAAAGTAGCAAGCGGTAGGTTGTAGTGGTGGTGGTGGCAGGAGAGTGGAAGATGCTGTTGACAGAGCTTTGCTCAGGACCCTTACTTTAAAAGAAAAAAAAAAAAGTAGTCTTATTTGGGACACATTCAGACCTCCGTACATGTGCCTGTCACTAATTCACCACCAGATTCTGACCTACTTGGCAGAGCCAGAAGAGACGTCAGAACAAATGAGTTACATAGATTAAGCTGGTCTAGATCCAGCCAGCCTGAATTCCACCTAAATCCTTGTGCCTGTCCTTATTACTGGCAGTCTCTAGGTCTTAATCTCTGCAGAGAAAGTCAGAACTAGCTCCCACCACCAGGAATGGGCACTCACTCCTCACTCCTGCTCAACTTGAGAAGAAATATTCAAGATTTGTTAGGGCAGAGAGAAAAAAAAGTTAGGAGCAGCATCAGCTGGTCCTGTTGGTATTTTATATTGGTTTTAAAAAGTAGAAAAATACCTGTTGGTATTATATCAAAACCTCTCTATTCTTCAGAAGATAAGCAGATACCACATCAACTCCAACAAGCTTACTGATCCAAGTCCTCCCAGCTGAACACAAAATTTGTCCTATCCAATCTTTTCTGCAGGGGTTAGGCAACCTAGGTGCTGTTGGTTAGCTTGGTGATTCTTGCTGTATTCCCAACAGTTAAGTTGGGAACACATCGGCATTTAGATGAAACTTCATCAAAGTGTTCCTGATGAACAGTTGCAGCCCCCTGCAAGGTAATTTGCATTCCTGTGTGTACCCTGTTCTTAAATTAAGGTATTCACTGCTTTCCAAGAGGCTAAATTTTTGCAGGAGACTGTCTTTTACCTTGTTCTAGATATGCTACTCTTACCATTGTTTTTAGCTTGTACCAGAAAAGACCAGCACCTGAATTACATACATCTAAGAAAACACTAAGGTGAGTACCAACATCAAAATCAGCCTGTGATCTCATTAATGCTTTCACAGAGTGGTGCTACAATTAAAAATGCCAAAGAGGTTAAGCATTTTGTTGCATTTTAAATTAATAAAATATTGTTTAAATTAAGAAATTGAGAGGGCATTTGTGTTTCAGCATAATGTACACTTTAAGAAGCAGCTCAAAACAACACAAACATTTCATTTACTTCTAGAATTAGAGACCACCAGAAATTAGAGGGGGATGTGCATATATACATATGTAAAAATGCATACAGAATTATGTGTGTAATTCCTCTTAATGAGAATTGTGTAAATGTACTGTGACATATTTTGATTTAGCAGCAAGTATGCAATCGAGACAGCTATTAGGAAATGAGGCAGCATTTCTCTTTAAAAGATGTTAAGACACCCATAAATCTTGCAAGTGTGTTCTGGCACATAAGACATTTATTAACTTTACATTAGATTGTATATACATGAGTTTTGTTAACCAAAAGAAATAACTGACAAACTTATGGAGAACATCTTTGTTCAGGCTTTTTCTTAAAATGTGTTTGATTTTTGTCATCTGTATTTTTGGAGTCAGATTTTCTTTATTATTAAGAACCTAGATGTTCAACCCCTGTTTGCAGAGCTCCCACTGAAATCAGGTCAAACCTTTGAAGTAAATAGGATTTCTGAACATGAAGGATTTGTGCATTGTTTGCAGTGTGTTTAGGGATATTTTAATGTGTTATCAGATAATAATTTGAGTGCCCTGATGCAGGTTTTTCAGATTTCATAAACAGCATAAATATTTGAAGCTTATTCCTCCTCCCCAAAAAAGATAGCAGAAGCATAATGTACCTATAATATCATTAAAATCATACTGACTTTGTCTTGCTGAAATTATTAGCAGAAGCAGTGAGTATTTCATTTTGTACTACAGACATCTTAACAACCATTCATTATCCTTTACTATTGTCAACACAACCAATTTTTAAATTCTCTAAAGGGAAGAACAATTAGTGAAAGTTATTACATAATAATTAATATCTTTCTGAGACCAGACTGTTATACAAAGTGAAGAGGGCATACATAATTTATGTAACCTCAAGGAAGCAGAATGACACAGATATACCTCAGACATGGGCATATTTTCTGCTGCTTTTTAGCTACAACCATTTAAGAAAAACATTTCAAAAGATCATTCCACATCAAGCAGATTGGTTTTCATACATATTGCTTGGCAAATCATACTTGCCTTACTTACATGTGTACGTCAGTAGGGCTGATTCTGCTCTCATTTTATGTCAGGCTCACTCTCACAGAAAATGATTGCAACCAAAATCTCTTCTGGTATACACCAGGTTAAAAGAAAGCAGAATTTGAGTGTTTGTTCTAGCAGGAGACTTAGGCTTGAGCAGTATCAAACCATATAACATTAACTGTCCACATTCTCATTTTAAATTGTCTGATTTTCCTTTAGAGGAGTCTCTGAGGCTGTAAAGGCTCTACAAATTAACCAAAAATGACAACATTCTTGTATTTGCCATTATGCTGTGTATTGTTAGGTAAATAACTAGTTAGTTAATCTTCAAGAGGGTGCTTCATCATGGCAGAACTCTGGGCTATCACTGTTAATGAAACAGGCCCATCACCTAGAGAAGTTTTGGCTCCACTGACTAAATATCCCTTGGAAAGGACTTTATGTTTACCATGCCTCATAGAGTGATGATGTCCCCAGGTTTACCCATTCTACCTGGCTTTTTTTTTCTGGCTGCAGGCATGTGGAAATTTTGCCTGGGTTGACATTGTCAATTCAGAGTCAGCTGGACATATATCACTTTGGATTTCTTGCCTTTCAGCGGTATTACCTCAGATTGGTAGAGGAGACCTCATGCTGGTCTAATTCCAGGAATAATTCCAAACAGACATCTCAGCCATTCTCCTTGGAAAGATAGGTCACTAGCCATACACTGCCCTGAAACATAGAATTATTAAGTGCATTAGAAAAAGATGTTTGCTGTAAACTGTGCTGATTTTTCTACTTTAAATAAAACTTGAAAGGACAAAACCTACTCTCTTTGATTCTGTGTGCAACACACTAATGCAGATGCGTACTCATCTACCAAGAGAAGATGAATCATTCATTTTATACATAGTATGACACAGAAATAATTACACAATAATGTTTCAGATATTTTGCTCTTTAACATTCTTGTAATAATAAATTAATTTATACTAGAGGAAAAGGACAAATGAAGTAGCAATATCAAGTGCCCTAAGTATACATCGCACTGGAAAACCCCTAGTTTCCACCCCAGTTCTGATAATATCTTGTGTTTGACCTCTAGTAAACTCTTTACCTCTGTGTATACCTCTATGCCTGTGAAAAGGGAATAAAAAGATAATTTACTCTTTGCCACAGTGTGAGGCTTATTACCTCAAAGTAGGTATACTGTTTTAAGGCATTATGTAACAGGTATTGCTAGTAGTGGAGGTTCATGAAAGAAATCTCTTTCAGAAATATATTTGCTGGGCATAAAATCAGCTTACAGCATGAGTAATTTATAAAATAATTTTGCAGGACTGAGCAGCATCTATTTAGTTCAGATTCTTTTTGTACAGGGCTTGGTACCATTTTACCAGCTGAAGCCCCAGACTGCCTGGATCTAACCAAAGAGACCAGAATAAACTCTTTTTTGGAGTGCACAGTTATAAGCAATCTAGATATTCTGGGCTACACTGAAACTGCCTCATTTTGTCTTGAGTTTGTACCTGACCATTTCCATGACCCAGGTGATAGTTTGCAGCCTGATTTTGGTCTGAAGTAGTCTCATTGCTCCATCACCAGAGAGCATTACATATAGGATGGTGGCTGACTCATGCCTTCAGGCAGCCAGGACAGGGCAGATCAAGCCACTGGCACAATATTTAGTTCCACTCTCACTACGATAAGTATCCAAAGACCCACACGAGGCTTGTCTGCCTTTAGCACTGGACCTAAAATATCACTAGTCTTGCAGGCAATCCCTGCAGAACTGGGAAAAGGAAATGGAGACTATGTTTCAGGTATGTGGGAACCCAGCTTCCAGTGGCATGTCCATCTGATGGCACCAAAACTCCTTTCCAAATCTGACTGTGTCCATCCCACACACATAAAGCAGAATTGCATCAAGACACTCCAAAGCACACCAAGTAAATACAAGAAGGAAGCAGGCTACTGAAACGCACCTGCAAACTACGTTTCATGTTTCAATGCAAAATACTTAGTTATGAATCAAGTCTTTATATAGGGAGCCATGAAGTCTGGTAGATATACTCTACTCCTAGACAAAATTTTGGTTTCTCTGTGATTTAGAAAAATCACATTCTTCCATTTCCTTATCTGGAAAGCAAGAATGATACCTTCCTCTGGAAAGAAGTTCAAGAAGGAAACTGAAAAGCTGACATAGGAGAGCTAAGAATAATTAAGAGCTATACTTTTGGTGTACTGGGGACAGACTTGTATGTGAGCAGCAACTTTATACATGAACGCACTTGACATTTTTGGTCCATTACAGCATTTTTAACGGAGGAAAGCATGGAACACATATTTATGTAGGATAGATTGTTCTTCCCTGCTTTGTAGATGCAACAGGGTCCTTTTTCTTCCCATACTTTTAATTTTCCCCTTCCTGAGGTCATTTCCTTATAACTGCCCAAGTTAGTTAGATTAGCTCCATTCACATATACTGAATCAGTACACGCAGAATCAAAAATATTACTGTTAATTAATGCCCAATATTGAGCATTAGAATTAGGGTTGAGAAATATTCTTTTTAAAGATGGATTAATCTAAGTGATGTGAGAGAGTACATCTTTTCCAGCATTCATTAGATAATATTATCATGACATGTAACATTACACATGACTATTGTCTTAACATTATAACTGTACGCATTTTATGACTGGGTAGAAAATACTCTTCTGAGACAAGCAGTGCTGAATTATTTTATGACTGCTGTTAGCACAAGTTGCCATTCTGAAGTTTTGACAAAGTTCAGACTGTCTAAAGAAAAGAGAGATGGAAAGACATTTATCATTTATAACATCAAGACAGTACCATTCATAACCTCAAGACATTCAATGAAGCTAGGTAAAATGTCTTCTTTCAAATTTCAAAGATATGTAAGTGTAATATAGGCAAAGACATCCTATTTATATGCTCCAGATATTGCCATTCTCTGAAGTTAAGTAAATTTGTTTTGCACTTTAAAAGTATGTAAGTATATAAAGTACAAAAGCACTTTTTTGTAGAAAACATTTCTCAGAAGTGCTTTGCTAATCATTTTGAAAACATACTCATTGCTGGGTTTTTTTTAACCTTAAAAAATGTATCACATCCAAAAACTGCATTACACATTTAGGAGCTGCTAATTCTTCACCATACTAATTTGTCTGTATATTAGATTAAAGTTTCTTACCCCTTCGCTCTGTCTTTTAGGTTGCATCACGTTGCAATGCAAAACATGTTTGTTGCCTGTGATTGCAGAACAGCCATAATAATAATGTATTGTACATTCCTGATGTAGCTATTTCATAAGGTCACCTCCCCCATTTGAGTTCAATGGCATGACTAATGCACGTGAAGTTAAGCATGTGCATTCGGCCCTGAGCCAGCAAACATTAGCACAGGGGCAGGGAAGTGAATCCAGGCAAAACCCCGCTCATTTCAATATGGGAACACAGAAACCTGCCACTGTTGGAGCCACAGGGTTTACAGGACAGGGACCTTTGAAGGCAACTAAAATGCAAAATATTTCAGCTCTGCTTGCATAACAATCCATTAAACAAACAAACACACCCCACCCACCCCTGTTTTCTCCATTTTGCTTGGTTTCCCAGTACTGTCATTGCAAATAATAACAAAACAATGAGATTGCTTTCTTTATCATCTGTCACTCAAAATGGAAACAGCCAGCTATACTTTATCTTGAAAAACAAAAGACCATTCAACAGGAGCTAACTAACTCTTTGGAAAACAGCTTGGAAATACAGGTTAAATCACAAACATGGTATTCCCTTATTTCATTATGTTTATCCTTCTTAGATAATCCCTATCAATATACCAGTCTACACAGAGCACGTTCTGACTGCAGTCCTCACAAACATGTTCCAGTATCCTACTCTTGAAAATATATTATTATCTCATTGGAGTAAATGCTTCTTCAGACTGACTTGTGATGGACTTACACCTGTGCAAGGTCTATCCATAGTAACGCATAGATGTGACTAAAAGGTCTTGTAAAGGGAACTCAACAAACAAGACTTCAGTGCTACAATATCTGGTTTTAATCTTATGCATGAGTCATCTAACTACCCTGAAGGGGCTTCTTGCATGCATAAGTATTTGCAAAATGGAAAATGACATACTTTTGACACACAAGAAGGAACAGAAGTGAGTTTATGTCTCTGTCTCTTATAGCTGTTTGGGGTTTTTTTTCCACTGATTCACATGATGCTATTCCTAGTCTTTAGTCTGATTGTTTAAACTATACAACCAAGACAGTAAGGCTGATTTGGGTTCATTCTCTCTACCAAAACGAAAAAAAAAAGAGAGAGAGAGAAAAGGAAATTGGGATCATTCTGTAGATCAGCAGATACCTATCATTAAGAAATTTCAAAGCTGACTTTTTATATGTTTGCATACTTTAAGTGTAATGTGTGTATGTATACACGTTCATATATGTACATATGAGCTGGCTGTATGCTAGGTTCCAATATACTACAATTTCTGTCTTGTGTAAAGGTGAGAACAATATATACAAAAAGACATTGCACTTACTAGCAGCATTTAAGGGATTGCTAAATTTTTATGACATGCATATGTGATTCTTCTGCTATGTACCAAGTGAAGAAAATTAAGTATCTAACAATTTTTCTTTAGAGTATGAAAATCAATTTCTTGAAAAGTTAAATTCTTATTACAACCTCAAACTCTGAAAACACAGTGCAGTCAAAATCAGTATTTTCCCACAGATTGCCAAGCTTTTTAAATTAAGTGTTTAGAAAGCTCCTTGACTAAATATGAAAACAATTTTTAAAACTTCATTAAGGTCACCCAAAAAGACTGTCTTTTATTAACAGTTTTAGCTGTAAGTGCCATGTAAAAGATCTTAGCAAAACAGAAACGATAAGTAAGCTGGAACTACAACTATTAGAAATGCGAGCTTGTGACTTTTAAGATTGATTTTAAAAAAAAAAAATTCCATACCAGAGGAAACAACTTTCCCATTTCAATTAAGACATTAAAATAGTCCTGTCCAGGCTCCTTAGCAAGGGGCACTCCAGTACCAGCAAGTTCAGGAGAGAGTTACATGACTCACATCTCCATCCCCAAGGCAAAGGCCCCTTCAGCATCCTCCTGTACGTCAACACCCTGCTGCTGCTGCTGCAGACAGCGAGCCTCCTTTGGAGCTCGTTCTTGCTCTGACAGCAGCCTCAGGCCCTTGCTGAGCTCCCCATCTCCAGTTCACATTTCCACCGCCTTGCAACAGCCCAGCTCCCGGTGAGCCCTGTTACCCAGGAGATCCAGCCGTCACGCACCACGCATCCTCTTCCACCACGCCTGCTCAAAACATCCCCCCTCGTACTCTCTGGCTTGGTGCATCCTTGATTTGCCATCCCTCTGCACGGCTGCTCTATGCACAGGCATGACCAGCCCCCTGCCGCGAGCTGATTAATGACCCCCAGGACACGATGCCAGGCAAGCTCCTGAAATCGCCCTTCCCAGGTGATGCTCACGGGTGTTAGTGATGTGACAATTATTCCACCGCCACTGCCACAGTGTGCTGTGGGCAATGGCTGTGTAATTAGATGCCTTCCCAGCCCAGGAGTGACACATGAGTATCGCTTGTATTAGCAACACAACCCCTTCCAGCAATTCCATCAAGTTATCAGCACTGACTCTCGTTTTAAATATTTTTGTTCTTCTTCCCAGACTCTGTGTCAAAACATCCCTCCTTTTCATTCCAACTTTCCAAAATACATTTTCAAGATGGCACTGCAAACACTCATGCAAATAATCTCTTCAAGCACCCGTGCCACTTTCTGCAACTTCACTTGTCTGCTTACTCTGAAAACACAAGAAAAGAGATCTTAAAATCCCTGAAAATAAAGTCTCAACTCTTATCAAAAAAGCCAGTCAAAAAAAACTCTCTAAGACTCGATTTTGGAGTTTTAGAAAGCAAGCATTCTTTATTGCAGTGCTGGGTGCATGGGGGATTGCTCCACCTGTTATGCACACTGTTACCTACAACAAACAAAACTTGTATTTTTCTAGTCATATGAATACTCATGTTATCATTTACATAGTGTCTTTGGGCATGCACAGTGTGGGTCATCTCTTTTTCTTAGCTGGCCTTGGCAAGTTTTGATTACAAAAACTCAGCAGAACCCACAGCTTATCATTAAGGCTCAAGGCTTCTTGTCTGTTGACACACATCAGGCCCCAAGGTCTCCTGTTTTCTGGTGCCTTTAGCGCATACCATTGACAAAGATCAAGGTTTTCTTATCTAATTAGTACATACCAAAATTTTGAAGTTATTCAAGAAAATAAAAGTTCATCACTACAGCGATGCAGTGAAGCTTTTCCTTCTCATGCCTCTATTCAAGGCGTCACAACTCCTAGTGATATGAGTGATCTTTTTTTTTTACTATTATTTCTACATCAATATTAACAGCAAAATAATATGAAGCATAAATAATTGCTGTAAGGAAAAAAAAACAAGCATTAATATATTAAAGCTTGAAAATCTGGTTTCTAGAACTTCTGTGTGCTTGCATTTATTTCAGAAGAATAAGTGCTTAACATTTCTGAAAATATGAATGACAGTGGACAAGAAGTTGGATGTAAGATTTCCAATGCAATTTGGTGGCAGCAGGGGGAAGCTGTGCTATATTTGGCTTCCCACACAATGTCATCAAATCACAGGCTTGAAAAGTATTATATGTTTTCTGCATAGGATAGACCATACTAAAAATCTTATCAGTTGTGTGTTGTCTACCACAAAACTTCAGTCGCAAAATATTGCCAAGTTGCAAATAACATTAAAATAAAGTACTGCATATGAAAAGTTTTTAATATACTCAGTATATCCTGTAAAAGCACAGATTGTACCAAGGAAACCAGAATAAAATTTTAAAAGTTGTAACCACTAGGCTAGGAAAAGAGCTGTTCATTGATACAAGGATGTGTACTTATCTGTAGTCAAACAGAGTGCTCACATTTCATACTAAGTAAAGTTGGGCCATATCAGTGACTGAGATAAGAGATAGGTGATACCAGAGCTTGTTTTTATGCATCAGCAGCTGGCATGGTTCTGCATAAGTGAGCATTAAATTAAACATTCAAGTGAGCAGTCAGTTGCACTACCTTGCCAGAAATATGTCTTTGCTGAGAACAAAATCCAGGTCCTATCACTCTGTTGGTTAAAAACCCCACAACATAATAATGAATTGTATGGAAGTTACCATTCCATGTGAATATACACAGTACCCTGAGTTTTTCCTACTCATCCAGTATTTACATTAATTATAAGCTTAAAATTCATATTTTGATTCAATGAGAATACATTTTAAGTCACATGAATTTTCCCATTACAGAGTCCCTTGCAGTTGTTGACTCAGATTTTGCAGTTGCTCACAAAATCCCACAGACAACAAATCAGTCCCTATTCTGATCTGCTTACTAGACTCAAACATCTTTGGGGAGGGTGAAAAGCAATCAGTGATTAAACAGCTAAAGTAAAAAAATTGGCCCTTTCTGCAGTGCGATGCAACAGTCTGGAGGAGAACAATTCTTCAGCGATTGATGATGAACTTTGGTGTGAAGGGCCGGAACGCTGGATAGACCCATACCCATAAGAAGGTGGTGACTGCATGTAGCTGTGTAGTAGGATGTAGCAGGTGAAGAAACACAACCAAGAATGTATGTGAAGGAAATAAAAAGATGTGGTTGTTACTTTGCAACATTACTCGCCATGGAGAGGGATTTTTTCTCTTTGTGGCTCTGCTTCTCATTTTTCAAAGAAATACTATCAATCTGGTTTAAAATAAGTATGAGCAGTTTGGGATAAATGGAGGTATACAATCTCACCTTCTCAATCAAGAGTTCATAGAAAGGCATTAAGGTAGCTAGGAACTACAGCAAGAGAGATTTCTGTATTCCATATACAAGGATATCATCACACCTAAAACTAAGTTTATAGAGGAAAGTTTTGATATAAATTTTCTGTACACTCAAAGAAAACAGAAAGATAAGTAACAAAGGTGCTAAGGTACATTATTTTACCAAATTCACTTTTAAGTAATCATGATTTTGTTGGAGGCTGATTTATGAGTGGGTGGATTTGGCAAAAATGTCAAAGCACAGGTTCTTAAATAAATATTAAAAAATCCAAAATTTAATTAACCAAATAAATTACAAAATTGTATATTTTGTTAACATTTATTTTATCATCTAAGGACACAGGAGAATTCTGGTGTACAAATAACTCTAAAACAAATTGGTTTCCCTTCTAATAATGGAAGACTCTTTTGCCAAATTGTTAAGTGATGATAATTTAAATATGTTGCTCACAGGCTCAGGGAGCCGTAAGAGTTCATAGGCCTCTGCCCAGAGATAATAAAACACAGGCCTGAGGCAAATAGCAGAAGAAAATTTAGATATCAGTGAAACAAATAAATGTCTTCTTGTAAAATTGAGAGACACTTATGTCAGGTCAAATAAAAAATAAAACCTAGACAGTTCCCAAAGGAGCTCCAGAAGGTAATAAAAGACAGCAACAGAACTAGGGCTAAAAACAGGAGAAGATGTTCTTCCCAGATTTGTGTCCATGCAAGATCAGAAAGAACATGGAAAATAGGTGGTGTTTTTCTGATAAATCAAATGAAAATGTCTCTTGACTGAACCTCCCCTCTTGTCATTTGTTGAACCCAGGATCACTGGATGCACCACTGATACTTCTTCTGCCTTACTTTCCTCAGATAACCTCTCACAGCAAAGCAGACTCACCGTCAGATTCAATATGCACATCAGCCTGAAAACTCTGAGGATACTTTCAACAGAGAGCAATAGATAAACATATATACTTATGTAGCAAACAGCTCTGACAGAGCTTATAAAAAGGCACCTGTAACACTTGAGCAAATAACTGCTAATATGCAGATACAGTTCAAAACCTAGCCCAGACTGATTACAAGTACTTCTGCAGTTCGTGTCAAACAGGTTAGTCACCACTAGGCTTCAGCATCCTAAACCATTTTTTGTGCCTCTTTTTCAGCTGAGCAGTATTCACACATACAGAGGAATTCCTGCTGTTTTCTCCACCCAGAAATTAAGTTTTCTTCTAATTAGTTTCTAATTATTAGTTTACTTGAAGACCAAGCTACATTTGATGTTGAAGTACAAAGCTTATTGAAAATTGTAGAATTTTTTGCCCTATTGGAATTTAAGGATAAAACTACTACAACTACTGTTTTTCTACTAAGAATGCATAATTTACTTTTTAAGTTGGGCATTGCATTTCCAAAGCAAACATCTTCTTTTCCCAGAGAAGTTTACTGTCACTACAATCTCAACATAAGTTTTAGAACAGGATAAAATGACAGGAGAGATGCAAACCTCATGGTAAAAATTAAGTAACTGCAGTTATTTACCAAAAGTGAGTTTCCCTTAGGGTTGATTATTTCAGTGTTTATAGCTTGCAAAAGAAATATACTTCCAAACATTCAAAAAGATCACCCCCATTGCTTTAATTTTAACACCGAAATTAGAGTTTAGCCAGAGCTCCTGGTAAGAAGAAGGTAGGTGTTTCATAACTCTGTTCACTGAAGATGCTCTATGCAAATGGAGAGGAGGAGGCAAAACAACACAGATGAGGAGGGGAGCAGACAGCCAGGGCACCAAGGGTAACATCATTAGTAGAAAAGAGAGGGCAGAGGCAGGTCAAATGTCTGGGTCAAATAAGGTAGGACAATGTTACAGAGAGGTTTGAATACAAAGGCAAAAGGCTTGAATTTAACCGGGAGGTCCTGAATTTGAAATACATGCAACGCTTTGCAGGACATGCCCAGCACCTTGCAGAATTGTATTTGAAGACTAAATTTTCATCACTGGTAGGACATTGTGCATGAGTAATGACTGCAGAATTAGGTTCTAAGTGTTTGGGAATGTATCTGGAAAGAAGATACAGGATGATTGTCAGATTATTATCATTAAATAGAAGTATCTGTATGAAATGAAAAAAAGGAAAATGTCAGCTGAACAAAAAGAAAATGTTCCTAATGGTGAATTCTATTAGACTGTTGAAAAGTTTCCCAGGGGAAATTGTGGACCCCTGTTCTTTGCAAGACAAAACACTGAAGAATATACTTTAAGGTATAATTCTACAGTGGCATAGAAAAGCATTAGATAACACATTAGGCCTTCATCATTTTTTATTCCTGTGGAACTGAATAGAGCCAGAGCAACAGAGCAGCAGTAAGACACCACAAATATTATTTTAGCAAAAAATCTTACTCCTATAATGTCAGTGTGACCTGTGAAAATGTAGGCAGGTAAGTCTTTGTTACATCGGCAGAAGTTGAAGTACCATAAATGCTAATATTGGTACTTTTGCAAATATATATTCATTCAGGTGTCCTAGTCCAGAACAAACTGCACATTTGTTTTGAAAACTCCTAGTCTTGTGAAATAAGAACAATAGGTCATAATATAGCTAACATAACAAGATGGCAAGATAATAACTTATGCCTTGTAACACAAGTATTGAATCAGAATATAAGGCATTTACATGAAGTGCAATCAAAAATCTGAGAATAATCCACTGTGTTTACCATTGATAGTAACCCTGAGGAAAAAGCCTTTATAAAACCCCTATCTGATCATTATTGAATACAGTTTTTTGTCTTGAGTACTTTCTGTGTAATTTTGAAAATTAGTTTCTCACAGAATACCATTAAAAAGTATTTTTAAAATATTTCTCTGCTAATTAATATCAATTAAAATAGTCAGTCATGTGATACAACATGAAGCAACTGCGTAGTCTTGGTGCAAAGTCCAGTGACTGGAATAATGTTATTCTTGGATCTGCAGATTCACAACCAGAAGCCTCAAACAGAAGAGTAAAAAGTGTAAAAAGCAGCACTGCTTAGCTGCATTTCATCACTGTCACTGTTCTGATCTATGAACTGGAAGTTACACTCTGCCTTCCATCCTCCAAAAAATGAAAACCTACAGTATCGTAAGGAACAAAGAAGTGGCTACACAGAACTGTTACCACCCCATTCTTCAGTCTCAGGTTCTTATTTTAATAACACTCTTCCTTAGAAGAGTGTAAGGAAGGTGAAATAAACCCCATTTTGTCCCATGCCTGCTCTCAAAACAACAAGGGTAAAAGCAGGGAAGGGTTATGATCAATAGTCAGGACTAAAAATGTCACACAAACTGTGCAAGGGCCTGATTGCTATTACAGCTGGAAACCTTCACAATGGCACCATATGCGCCATTCGTGCCACACTGGCCTTTTGTAATAATGCTTGGATGTGTATTTCCAAAAGTACCACAAAGAAAATTTCAGGGATCTTCCCTGTAAGGGGGTGCAGCTGCCTCCACTGTGTGGCACTCCTCTGTGTGGTGCATCTGAAAACTGTAGCTGATAATCTGTATTTGATGGGACAAGTTCAGCTCTCTTCCATAGTCACTGAATTTCATTTTCAACACCTTCTTTTAATTAGAAGGTTGCAGATAGCATTGCAGTGCCCTCCTGATTTGCTGTATTTAACTTGACAAGCATTATTTTTTTCCCCCTCACTGATATTATGTTTATATTCTGCATGGTGGCATAGCAGCAGGCAAAAAAATCACTTAAAACAGAGGCCCAGACTAAATGTTTTTGACATACTGATTTTCTTATTGCTGTTATCTTCACTTAAGGTATTATTCACAATCCCCGTACAGTCCTATAATGGCCTCTGTAAGGCAAAATTATTACAGAAACGTCCTGTGAATTTTAGTTTCTGAATTCCTTTATTGTTAGAATTTTATTTTTTTTCCAAATACATACCTATGTGCTTAAAATGTATTTTTGTGTTTAAGAAGAAATGTCTAATCCCTATGCATATAGCAAAGCTAAAGACAAGAAACTGAGCCAGAGCAGCTGAAAGAAGGTAAATGGCATATTCTAGTACAACATCTGTTATTGTCTCCCTCCATCTCTCACCATGTAAGTGATAAGGCTTTAGAAGAACATCTTGCATTCAAGAAAAATTATATAGCAACCTAAAAGGTCGTTGGCTTGTACTGAGGCTGACTTGGCTTCTGCAGGTAGTGTTTCTGAAACTCTTCTTCCACCCTTTTGATGCTGATCAAACACTGTCTTTCAACATTCAAATCGAAATGAAATTAACTATTTTGGTCAAGAAAGGATAGTGAATGTAGGTAATGCGGGGTTCAGAGAATTTTGCTTAATGTTAAGACATTTTACTTCACTTTTATCTACTATGTGACAGGGAAAAAAGGGAAGTAAAAAGGGAAGTAAAAAAAGGGTTATAACATCCCATCAAAACATCAGTGTGATACCAAGCCCAAGTAGGACTTTGGGACTCTTAAGAAAGGATTTGGGTCAGACAATGATTGTGATTTCTAGCGTGTGCACACTATATGTATTTGACTGTCTGCTGGGTCAGAGGTCTCAGATCCTCAGCAGACACTTTTAGAGAGAGGCAAGCCCTGTGTTGTCATGGAAAACTTAAAGCTCTTCAATCCTTTTTTTTTATTTAGCATGTAATGCAGATAACCCAGATGGAAAAAAAAGGTGTTTACTTCTTAATGAATGGGAAACATATAGTAACAAAAATAATGTTTCTTGGGTCTTAAAATGAGCCCAGTTTCTTCTACAACATGACTTTGGAATTTAAGTCTAATTAAGAGAGAGCAAGAAATGACATCCTAAAACTAGCAACGAGAGGGCAATAATGTCCTATCAGTGTGCATATTTATGCTTAGGTAGACATGATTAATAAAGCTTAGGTTTATATATCTTTTTATTGGAACTGAATTTTTAAAGATTCCAGGGAACTGTAACAGAATGTTAGGAAAATGCTTTTATGACATTGCTACTGATTCTTTACATTATTTTGATAACAAAAGAGTTGAAATGATTTAGCCCACCTTTAAAATCTCCATATTCTGTAGTTTCAGAATGCATACGCACATGTTGAGGTGATCTTGAGATGTTTTATACTATGCAGGGTTGTAAATTTCTCTTACCTTTTACTGCTTCTGTGGTAGTTAAGCATACAAAAAATGCACTGTCATTTTGGTCTTGTGATTCTTGTCACAATTGGGAAAGTCTTTAAGGATTCCAGCAATATACAGGTTTTCCTATTCACATAAAGAAGGGCATGATTTTCACATATTTATGCCAGGCTGTTTATTAAAGGTACTAAACCAATTTGGAATTTTTGGCTGGTGTGACAGATAACCATATAACCTCATGGCACGAGCAATCTAAACTCAGAGATACTTCACTAACTTAAGAGAAAGATCATCCGCCAGTACTTGAATGAGAAGAGTGGGAAAGCCAAAAGGTGTGCAGAAGAAAGAGACAGAAGAGCTTCACTGAGACTTTGGGAAAGAGCAACATACATATCAGAAGACATAAAGAAAAGAGCTATGTGAAAATCAGACCCCCAGAAAACCCCAAAAGAGTGAAAGAAGATACATGCAAAAGGCTTGCAGGAGTCTTCTTCTGTCTCAAAAAGAGTGGATTAAATTTTACAGAAAAGGACTACAGATGTACAGTTTACATCAGATTTTACAGAAGAAGGGGCTCTATGCTTTTACAGTGCTCTTACAGATAAAAAGAAAGCCTCATTTTAAAATTTCAGTGGAATATTTGATATATCAAATAGACATAGTAAAGAAACACATCTTGAAAGTAGCCTAAGGAAACCTTGTTTCAATCACATTTGCTGAGATTTAAGACACTGTAGTCCTAAAATTATAAAATTATTGGTGTCCTATGGAATTCTTAAGTTTAAGATACCTTCAATTTTTACAACTGAAGGACCACATTGGTTTATGTACACTATATCAATATAATTTCTCTACTGGTCTTTTTTTCATACAAAACCTTTAATCACAATCCCAATGAAATTCTAACCATTGTTGTCCCAGATGTAATTTCCATTAATTCTGTGGGAATTATGTATCCAATAGAAAAAAAGAATGGGAATTTATATCCTGGATCAGATCATCCTGACTCTGTGGCTGGCCAGCATTATTTAGACAGATGAAAAATCATTTACACACAAGAATGGCCCATGATGAATTTAGCAGTCCAGAAAAAAAGTTTTTTTCTTTTACTTGTTGATTAGTTATGCGTACAGCATATGACTCCTCATATAACATAATGGTGGCTACTCAAGTTGTCCACAGCATACCTAACACTTTGCTGGATTATCATCCTGGTTATTGCTTATGAAACTGAGTTTCACACATCAATTATGTAGCTTAACTTAAGAAATAGCGTTTCTTCTCCTCTGGTTTAAAACATTCCTTTAAGTTTTGACTGTGATTTCATTCAGCAAGTGTAGATTGCCTTACTGTCTATGGCAGAAATAACCTTACTAAATAACACCTGTTAGTAACTGTTGAAATACTGAATTATAGAGAGTACAAATTACAGTTCATTCCAAAACAATTAATCTGTATCTATAGGTAAAATTTTAATATCAGGAAAATACAAAAGCCTTGCAAACTGTAAGTGAAAGTGATGATAGGAAAAATTAAGCTCTTTGTTTATTATGAAATAATACAAAATTGGTGCAAAAATATATTTTCATAGCTTATGAACAAAGACTTGGGTGCTTGTTTCAGAAATATATTGTTGGCCATATGCATTTTAGTAAGCACCACTCATTTTAGTCCTCAGAGGACCCATATTCAAGAAGTATATTGTACTTTCCTCAATTTCTTTGCTCAAAATCATTCATTCCAAAATCTGGAATCCTAAAAACTGTGATTGAAAAACATCTCTGAATCTCAGCTACATATACATTATCATTCTGCAACCCTAGTTCATTGCCAATTGGGTTAGTTGCCATTTTTACCTACAAGAGCATTTTCTGGGAACTTCCCATATATTTGCAATGTAAATCGACTGTAAGCCTAATGCCCATACCAGTGACATTCTCCCCTATGGGAGATTTTCATTACCTCAAAATCTATAGTACAGTTCTATTTGGAATTTTAAATCTCCCTTCTCATTTTCTCTGGACTGCTATATCTACCACATCATTTTGCCTCCTGTTTTCAAAATGGTTGCTTTCATACTTTCCAAGGATGTTGGTGGGGTTTATTATTTGGGATTTGGTGTGGTTTTTTCTGTAAAGCATTGTGCTCGGTTAAAAAATTTAGCTCCTTTCTCCACAGTGAGGACTTCTGTTTCTCTTAGTAGAACAAAGACAGGACTCCTACTTCCATCTTCTGGCATAAATCTTTTATCAACATTTATTACATCTTTGAAATATCTTCTAGGTTCTTTTTGTAGTTCAGTCAGTAGTCCATGATGTCTTACATGCTTGGAAGTCTACCTCAGCCAGCCATGGACATCTGAACATTTATTAGTTTCGTTAGTATGTATCAATGCCAAGAAAAAAACACTTAGCCAGCATGATAATTTACCATAGAAAAAAATTTTCTACCCAGAACGTGTTGGATAGGTGACAGTTTGCCTACCAGAATCTGCTTGTGCTGAGAACCTCCATACTATGAAACTTAGCTCTTCTGGAGCCCAGCAGAGATTGACTGTGCATAAGAACTGGAGTATCACTAGTGAATTGTCTTTACAAAGCTTCCACTTCAAAAGTATCTAGGCTTACAAAAAATCACATTGTTAAATAGGTACTTCATTATTCAATCACTAGATGGAAAATACAAAAAAAGATTCCCACTTAACATAACTGAAACAAATTAGACTCAGGAAGGAACAGAACTTGCCTACACCACTGTGTCCATATCTTGTCTTCTCTATTTTACTCTGCATATTTTCATTATGGAAACATTCATGACTCTGTAGACTTCGCTGTATTTTTTCTCAGGCACAGTTTTGTCCACTGGTATATACTGTATATATATATATATTATTTTTTTTTACCCAAAGCCATGGCTATACTAGGTGGAAAAGATGTCATGTCAAATCCCCTGTCTTACTGATTAATTAGTTAAGGCTTGTGCAATGTTGTGAATAGACCATGCTGTAAATGTGCTAAGTATTATTTTTTTGGCTATTCCTGTAAATCTGAACAATAATATTTTGGTTTCTTATGGAGGTTGCATGTACTCCTACAAAGTGAGTGTGATTCCATCACTTTGAGAAAATCAGAAAGAGGCATCTTCTGTGTTTTAGGCTTTCATACATTATGCCCATGAATGTCACAGCCTCTGCATGCCTAAGGCCACATCTGTCAAAGGCAGACCCATTTTTAGCAGACCATGCTAGCATATATACTACAGGAATGAGTCTCTATGAGATCTCCATGAGAAGAAATTAAATGCCATTCCTGAGCTGAAAAAAGAGTTAATATTTTTATTTCCCTCCCTAATACCTCCTCATATTCAAGGACAGATCATTTTAAAGACTTTATATTTACATACGAATTATAAACCAGCAACTTAGAGGAAGTATGTAAATTAGGTAGGCATACAAAACACAGCATGAATGTTGAAATTTGTATCTTTAAGAGAAAACCTAGGTGCCCAAGCATGTAACCTTTACAAGCATAAATAAATCTTATGTGAATATACCCTATAAGCTTTTACTTACACTGCTGTAAATCTAAAGTAACTCCTCTGACCTTAATAGCTTTACTCAAGATGTACCCCTTGTACAGATGAGATTAGAATTTGGCCTTTTAACCTCAATTAAACTCCGTGCACAAGTAATATCATACCCGGAAAGTCAGCATGCCTGAATCAGGTCCTCTGCATAAAACACCATCACTAGGGAAATGTTTAGACAGTGATTTTCAGATGAATGTTTAGATCTATAATTGGGCTTAGTTAAGTCAGTAGCAGTCTTAATTATTTACCAGCGGTGTCCCTGGACAGAATACTGAATTTAGAGTAACTCTGGGGGTATAGTTCTCAGTCTGTTTAGTTAAGAAAAATAATGGCAGTTTTCTTCTGATCTGCCCTATCACTTTTGCCCCAACAATATTCTTCTAGTCTTTCAAATACATGCTGGAATACAGAACAAGGTTAAGGGCAATGCTATGTCTTTGAGGCCTTCCTCAGGCTGGAGAAGAAATAGAAAAATGTTAGTTTTCAGCTTATGGCCTGAAGAAAACCCAACAGCCAAAACATCACCTTTAACTCAGCTTCTATTTTTGCGTATCATTTGCTATCAACTCTTCTTTCATTTTCCAGTTTTCATACTGCTGCCACACTATTAGTATTTCCACTTATCCTATTTTTACAAAGCGTCAGGTTCTTTCTTTCAGAGGAATTTCCCAGTGATCTGATCAGGCAATTGATTTTTAGCAGAACCTCCTGTTAGAGTCAGTGGGGAATTCTAGTTACAAATCAATAGCACAGTCTGACCCAAAATGAGTGAATAAGTCTTTGAGAAAAGCAAGACATTAATGACACTTAAATGCAAAATCAGATGTTTTGCATAAGCCCCTAAAAAAGCAACACTAAAGCATATGCATTGCCTTTGTTTTTTGACTACTTTCCAGTTCGATATGGAAAAAGAATCAGATTTCAAGTGGATTGAGAAACAGACAGAAAAAAAAACCCTCCTGTCAATTATCTGTTATGAGATTTTTGCCACAAACCGTTCCATACATTTGTTCCTTAGTAAAAAAACCCACAATAATCAAGAAATATTCCTTTTTTTAATTGTTATTATTTTAGAGGTATAATTTACATTTCTAAATGTTCATAAAATGTTCTTCTCATTTCAAACAACTCTTACACCACTTACACTTACACTTACACTTACTCTTACACACTGACAATATCACATTTACTGGCATTTATATCCATATTGCATTTTACAGTATCTTTCTATTAACTACCATAAAAATACTGCCTTGTTTGAAGTCCTATTTTGATTTTGTTTTAAAATTTATAAATTAGATTTAGATGTTGATTTTGGTATATTGCAGTTCCATTTTTAAGATTACTTTTTAAATTGTAACAACTGTTGATACTTGTGAAAGTTACAAAACTCACAATAAAACAACTATGAACTTACTTTACACATTATCAGATTAAATACAATGAAAGTGCCAACAGGATACCTAAACCACTGCCATAAAAGACTAATTTGGAAATTCATCTTTGATACAAAGCCTATCCAGAAGCCATAAATTTAAAACCCTTACATTTAAAATCTAAACTAGAGCACCTATAATTTTAAAATACTTCTGTATTTGACACTGAAAAAAAAACCTTCACAAAATATTGTGATCCAGCTGGAAAAACAATTCCCATCCTTAATTTTGGCTAGTACACTTCAGTCTTAGGTGAATGTGCTTCTGACAATATTTTTCCCTTTATTAAGTTAATTAATCAAGCAGAGAAGCAGGATTTGTTTGGGGGTTTTGGTGTGGGATTTGGGGTTTTTTGTTTGTTTGTAATTTATGTTCAGATTAAGTTTTTTAATGAGTAAAAATGGCCATATTTAATAGCTACAGCAATTTCAGACCTGCAATTAAAAAATCTAGGGACCCTGCTCTTTGTGTCACAGTCCAGTGCAGGGAAAACCAAATGTTCTCAATGGAGGGATGCAAACAGAAAACTAACACAGAAATTGAGGTCTGCACTACTATCTGTGTAGACTAGTAGATGGGCTTTTAGAAGTGCAGGCTTGACTTCAGTTTCTGCTCATATACGTTACCAGAAACCTTTGCTAAAACTGATGGTGATTATTGTGACTATAATAACTTTTTTAAATAAACAGAGACATGATCTTGGCTGTTCATTTGTCTAGGCTGAGAATCTGCCAACTTTCTAAGCAGGGGAGTCAATAGGATTGCTTAAATAACTCATTGTCATAGTAAAAAGAATCTTGCTCTTCATTACTTGGCCACATTTTACCTACACTAGTCACTGATCTTTATTTAATTTCTATTGTCCAAACTGATAAAAGTGATGTTTGAAGTGGATACGTAAGTCGGTGAGATGAAAAACAGTGGAAAAATGGCTCTTAGCTTTTTTGTTTAACCTAGACAAGAATACATCTGCACAAAGAAATTAAGACTGAATACATCTGCACAAAGAAATTAAGACTGAAGTCACATTTCATAGATTATCCCTAGAAGAAGATAATGTTTTCTTGGGTTTAGCAGTTATGATATTATAACTTGGGTTAAGCTAGTTAGGCTATCTAGCATGCTCAATTATAATTTAATTATTTGTAATTTTCAACTCCTGTTGATTTCTTTCTTCCATTTAAATCCATTCCTGAGTCTTTTCTCTGTGAAAAATACGGGTACCTTGTCTTCTCTAGAACAAAAATGCAACTGTAAAATAACCTATGTTCAAAAATTTAGTGCAAAAAGCTAGTTTCCCATGTTCTTTTATTTTGGCATTTAAAAATCTAATTGCAGCATCAGATATTCCCACATGTAAATCTTGCACCATGTTCCCTTAAAAGTCTTATAATTCTGCTGGGACTTTTTTCCTTTAAGCACCAAGTTTGTTTTTCAGTGTGCAGGCACTTGCAGCTACGCAACTCCAATGACACATCTAGAACTTCGTTAGACAGGAGACAATATTGCACTATTCGTGTATGAGAAAAGGAAGCTCAACTTCAACACTCATGAAGCAATATTAGAACACAGAGAGATATAATTCAGTAACAATAAACCCAAACACCATATTTGTTGTTTTCTGGAAGAAAATCAAAATATTTCAGCAAACATGAAAGCCTTCAATAGTAATTTTTTTTTTCCCATCAACTTTGTTCTCAAACACTTCCATTTCTATGTTCTTCTCTTCTGGCCTGATTCAACAAAGACATGTTACATGCCCTCAGTGAAAGAAAGAATCCCTCAGTAACAGGCAGGTTAGAACCACACACAGCAAATATCCAGTATATCTGTACTGATACCCAGCAGCTCAAAATCTAGGTTCTGTCCTTGGCTGTTTTATCATCAATATTGCAAGAGTCTAGATGTCTACACAGCACATTTCAGTCCTAGGAGAAAGAAAAGCCACAGCACTGCTCACGAGTAAGTTACCAACTAATGTTTACAAAAAGCAAATTAGTTACAACTCTTGCCATTTGAAATATGTCTAGCACCAGTTTATTATTCACGTATATAACACATGCATATAATAACAATCACAATGAATTAGAACTGTTTGGTTATTTGGGTATTTTCATATTATGCCTCATAAACTAAAGCTTAAGAGTATTTCCTTCTTACTCTGGCAAGGTTTTACTCTACTGTGCAATGACTTTTATCTCCCTGCTGTGTTTAGGATAACTGGTTCACCGCCAGGAAAGGAACAGGAATTATAAACTCAATCCAGTTGTATGACAACGCCACTCTGCCTCCATGGGGAGCACATCAGCTAAGCTCTCTCAGACTGACAGGAGATTTGACCATCCAGTAACACAGCCAGCTGATTGGCCACCATCTACAAATTTGCACATATTCATATAAATCTGTTTAAGGTGCCCCCATCAGAAGACCGAGATTTTCTGATGGGAAGTGGAACCCTATCCCAGCTCCTCTGCTGGCAGTTAGCTGCAGATCTCCCACTTGTCTGTTTTCCTGATCTTCTCCACTGGTCTGCCATTTGCCTCGGTATTAAAGCTCAGAAAGCAATAGTTGGGTTTCCGATGTAGCTTGTTCTGTCAGAAATTCCTGATGTCCTACACTACATTTCACTGATTGCTAGATTTGGGGCAGAAAAGAAATTTCCTTGAGGGCACACTTGAGATTTTACTTCATTGCTTTTTGCCCTGCATTTGAGAAGGAAATTGAAGGACTCTGAGCTGCTGAGTGTCTACTACAAGGTGCTGAACAGTCTCAGCTTCCATTAAAATTAAAATGAGTATATCACAGAAGGCACTTAGCTTTTTGCAGGGTTGTATCTTTGCTAGGTCTTGCAGGGGAAAAAAAATCACCTGACCAAAGCATGAAAGTTTCAAGAATGTCAATATCTATCTAAGCTATGCACCCCATGTTGGTTGGGTTCTTTTCCCTTCATTAGAGATATTTAAAAAAAAAAGAAAATGAAGGAGAAGAAACCTTTATAATCATGTATAAATATTTGTTATAACTTAATTAAAGAATTTTCTTATGAAGATGTAAAATCCTCAGCTGAGTCCATCACAATTAAACTAAAACATGTCAAAATGGGACCGGTATCAAACTGTTAGATTTAGGAATAAGGCAATCTCATGCACCACAAGACTGCTGCTTTCCTTAAGAAAAGTCCTTTCTTGATTCTTGTTTTTGAAGATGAATGTCCTGGATAAACTTGTCATAAGAGTTATGCCTACATAGGCTTTTTATGAAGGTCTGCTGAACACTGTACTTGACTCCAGTGGCAGGGAGATTCAGCACTTACTTGCTTCAATATGTAACTTACTGATAAAGTTGTCACCCCTGTCCTGAAATCCAGTCTCATTTGTGATCCTTACTGAAATGACGATCACACAAGTTTATATTCCTGAAAACTACCGCTGTATGTCTGAAGCACAAAACCCATTTCCCAGCTGCCTGGAAGTGAAGTTTGCTTTACAACAACCTTCAGGTTAAGAGTTCTCCCTGTCTGATCCAATAAATTTCCTGAAATTCTCCATAAAAATTACCCTCTGTAGATTTATTTCATTTATTTATCATGTTTTGCTAAAATAAGTGATATCAGGGCTTTCCAAAATTTGATGACTTTTCCAAGAATTATTGCAAATAAATACTTGAATTTAATTTTATCTTTAACTAAACCAATATCCTAGGGACAGTACATTGCCTTCTAAATGGACATTCATTTAATACTTCTTGATGATTCATTTAATACTTCTTGATGTCATTCAGAAGATCTCCAGGCTTAAAACATGCTACTCTGGAATGAATTTTAGGATAAGATGCTTTGAGGAGTTTTAAGAATATTTCTGATCAGATGAGCCACTGACACACAAGCTTGGCTTCCATAAGCTTTAGTTTATTTGAAATTTACTGAAGATGATGTATTTAATTAGCAGTCAACAACCAATGCAAATCAGGAGTTTTGCTTTCTGTGAATGCTAATCTAATAAGCAGCCCTTGAACTGAAGAAGACTGACCCTGCAGCTTCCTTATTTTACATAAGTTGGACAACTGCCTCTCCTATGCCAAAATATGAGGATCATGAGGGTGAATAGTTAGTTCACTATAGTTCTATTAAAGAATCTCTTGAAATGTTGCATATGTCAACTCTTAATTCAGGAGTCAGATGCCTCTTCTTAAAACATGCCTTAGTTATTGAAATCAGCTGATTTCCCTAAAATAAATAAAAAGTCTGTGAGTAATTAATTAAAATTAATTTTCCTTTTCCAGTTGCCCTGCTTTCAGCTCCTTCACTCTTCTAATGTCATCATGGAGTAGCTGCCATGTTGCTGTAGAACTCTCTCTTCACTGAAGATAAGCCAGCTGTCACCTAAACATGCAGCTAAGATGAAAAAAAAATTCAGTTGCCAATACTCAGAAGAATAAAACACATCACTTCAGAGCAAGGTCCAAACTGGCTCCTAAGCAGTGCTGAGTATGCTCTTGGTCCATCTACACTTTGTCTAAACAGAAGACTCGTCTTGGCAAAAAAATAATACCAGATGTTCACTAGTTAAAGCATACTAAACACCTTTATTCATAAACGATACTCAACATTAGGTCTTTCCTTAAATATCCATGTATAAACAAGCTCAAAGTTAGATCCCTGCAGTACCAACTCAGCTGTGCCCATTATTGACTCAAGCTGACAGCAACAGACAAATGTCGCAGTGAAAATGTGGGCATTTAGATTCTTCATGGAGAGCAGAATTTCTAATTTAGAAAAAAAAAATTAAAGAACAACAATTCTCTCAGGTCTTCTTAAAATATAGAAAATAATGTTTTTAAAATATGTCTATCATTTTAGTGAAGTAAGGTCCTCTCTCAAGTTCTTGTGAAAGACAATGTTTACACAGTTGAGAGATTTCCCTGTTTAAAAAAAAATCCAAGCAGTCAACCTCACAATCAAATGTACCTTATTTTAAGATTAATTAATAAACATTTATGAAGGACTTTATATGTGAAGTATCCTCTCTTCATATACCTATACCTACACATCATACACATAAACATAAATGTATACACAAAGTCACATACACACACACATTGTCCTGGTTTCAGCTGGGATAGAGTTAAGTGTCTTCCTAGTAGCTGGTACAGTGCTGGGTTCTGTGTTCAGTAGGATAAGAATGTTGATAACACTCTGATGTTTTCAGTTGCTGCTGGG
>JANZLQ010000079.1:4996813-5012496 GCA_026212715.1 Elanus axillaris | reverse complement strand
AAGGGGTATTCCATACCATGGGACGTCACATCCAGTGTATAAACTGGGGGGAGTGGGGATGGGGGGGGAGGGGATCGCTGCGTGGGAACTAACTGGGCATCGGTCAGCAAGTGGTGAGCAATTGCATTGTGCAGCACTTGTTTTGTATATTCCAACCCTTTTATTATTATTGCCATTTTATTATTGTTATTATAATTGTTATTAGTTTATTCTTTTCTGTTCTATTAAACTGTTCTTACCTCTTCCCATGAGTTTTACTTTTTTTATTTCCTATTCTCTCCCCCATCCCTCTGGGTAGGGGGGAAGTGAGTGAGCAGCTGCCTGGTGCTTAGCTGCTGGCTGGGGTTACACCACAACACGTGCTACATGTTACAATAAGGGTGCTGTATTACTTGGAATGTCTTTGGAAATAAAGATAGGAAAGTGGTTTTATTTTCATCCTGATTTATAAGTCAAGATCAACAGACTGTAATATTTCAATTTTTTAAAATTTAGAATACTCCATAATTTTATATTTTATTAAGTTATTACTTGAAATTTGCATTTTACAGAATATTTTAACTCATAATCAGGATACATAGATGAATTTAAAAAGAGGTCAGAATTCTTCCCACATCATAACTGGTCAAGGTAGAACTGACGTTATTTTCTTCAAAAGGTTTTCTGCCTTTGGGAAAAAAAACTTAATTATTTGTTTTGTACAATATTGATTAAACTATAGCTAATCCTTCTATAATCTGCCCCAAATTTATTGTACAGAAAGGCTCATTATTAATTTATGCACACATTTTATATGTAACTAAAGGGAGACAATGTGGTAAAACCACAAATCTTATGTAATTTTATTAAATTCATTCAATAAAAGGGAAAAGGTATCTCTTTACTTACTAGTTAAGTTTCAGACCTTAGCATTTTAGAGCAGTAGTTCCAGAATGCTACGAGGTTTGTTGCAATAATCTATTTCTATCTGCATTCATGATATATTTACAAATATACAAAAATTTACAAATACATAGCAGAATGAGTTTTCATAGCAAGTTTATAATAAAATTGATTTCTTACTGTAAATTCCTGTGCAGATATGCTCAACTGCTATATAAAGTTTATTCTCAGCTTTGCAATGCTTTCGATTCTGATTGGCTGAAGAGTTTCTAATTTTCTAAATCACTGCACGGTTGTTTCTCTTCAAGTATAAACCCTACAAATCCATTCCTGATGTTTGGCAGAGAGTTAACTGGGAGAAGTAGGATGTACATAATAACTGTGTCGTTATCTTTCAATAATCTTTCTTCTACCATCACCTACCATACTTCCTAGGTTGGCTCTGGAATACAAACTTTTCAATTGTCAGCCTCAGCTTACCACTTATTTAAATAGTCCAAAAATGTGTGAAGGAGGAATCCTTCTTCTGTTCTTTATGCAATGAAAAGGGGAAAAAAGACAAAATACAGCTGGCAAAAGTGGGGAAAAAAAATCCAAAGTGCTCGATTCTGATCTCATTTTAAATCATGGCAAATCCAAGTTAATTCTATTAACCATCACTGGAGACAATCAAAGTCAAAAGGTCAGAATATGCCCTGGTTTGTAAAGGTTGAATTCTAGCGCTGATGCCCCCACTGCAGCATGCTCTTCTCCTACACTGAGTTACCCTCAAGGACAGCAAAGCTCTCATCCCAAGAGCAGCAGCTATGTATTTGCTCTCTGTATTTGCTTCCAATAGCTGAATCCTCCTCTGCACTGGTAATGAGGAAAAGACAGCAAGCATGGAAAAAGGTCTAAGGCATCAGAAACCAGGAGAGGTAGAGTGAGGAGGAGCTGTGAGGCACAGATGCTAGAAAGAAGGCTATACCCACACCTGCACCAACCCTTTGTGGCACATAATCCATGCCAATATGCAGCCAGGGTCATGAAACTCAGTAGGGCAGTATTAGAGCAAACAGGACTATATGAGAAAACGCAGACACAGACCTGGGATTAGACCCAGGTCTCCTGGTGCTTGTCCAGACCCACACTCCTCCATCCTCCCTCCTTCGCTGCCCCAATAAGCTTTTGGTTATTTCCCCATGCACTGGCACAGCTTCACCCAATGCGTTCCTGACACCTCTGACTGCACACACTCCTGAACCTCTCCTTTACATAAGCTAGAAAATGGAGCTTTCAAAAATAAACAAAATTCCCTCAATAGCTTCCAATGTAATAAAAAATTCTTTCCAAAGTTTCCCCAAATGTTTTTTATGGTTTTGTTGTCTCATGTCTTATTTTTCCTTTTTTTTTCTCTTATTGCCCTCATTTTATAAACAGAAAATTTAGAACACTAATAAAATAATAATGCAGCAAACTATTTCTCCTACGTATTTACTCTCAACATGGATTAAAGGCTAATGCATATTATTGAATGTTAGTCTTATCAGCAAGAGATGGTCCACTGACTGTCATGCCTAGTCATTAGTGGAAATTATCAGGGGAAAAAAAATTTAAATGTAGTTTGGGTTGACAGTTCATATTTCTTTTCCTTTTCTTTCATATTTTTTGTTCTTATTATTTTTAATATTTTTTAAAGTTCATATTTTTTCTCTCTAATTTAACCAAGAAATTCTACACTGGGGTAAACTCTCTCTGTGTAGTTTATTTATATAGTATATAATATATATAGTTTACATACGTCTACATATTTCTTCATACATAGATATGTATAACTATAAACTGTGCACAGCAAGCATGCATGCCAGTAAGGCATCCAGAACAACTCAGAGACATCATATCAGCTCTCAGGTCATACTGTAAAAGTGCTGGAATTTGGCAGGCTGGACTATATTCTTCTTATTGAACAAGGTGACAGAACGCTCATGCCATGTTCAAAATGAAACTTAAGGATGAAATCAGGACAGGTGCCTCTATAATTAACTTGGCCTGGTATTCTGCCAGTGTCTGTTCAGAGACAATAATTTATAAATTATTTGAAAGTTAATCATTTTACCTTCCTACAGAGTTTCAAAAAGAGATCTTGATCTTGCACAAGTACAAGCATCACTCATTGACTTCGATGGAAAGATGCAAGGTTCTTTAAAGGACAATGCAAATTCTCTAGGACACGGACATTAAAAATACATGGGTTTAAACACTGTATTTATAAACATGTGATATGTTGCTATAGACCATAATATAATGATATGTAATATGATATATTTGTACTTCACCTCTTCACAGAAAGAAATAATACATATACTGTCTTACAGGAAATTATGAAAAAGGCAAAGGCAGTACCTATCTATCTATGTCAAAGAAATGGAAGGAATGTGCCTGTATCTAATATAATTATACCTTTGGGATCTTCAGCATAAGACTGTGCATCTTAAACCAACCTTCTTCGTTTCTGATTTTTAAATTTATATTTCAAGCCAATGTTTGTATTCCTATTACTCCCATGATGGTAGCTGGGCAGCAAACACTATCATGATAGGTTTCTATAACGTGTGCTTCTCAAAATGAGCATGCAAATGAACTATCCAGACTTATCTTTAGAAAACATTTTATTTGATGATTTAACTCTAGGCAGAAGAATCACCTGGAATCAAATGACTATATAAATATAAAAATTTAGAGATGAAAAAAGATCTAAGAGCTGATCTAGTCAATCCTCTTAAGTACCTAGGATTGTAACCTGCAATGAGTTCTCTAGAGTACTCTCCACTCCATGTTTCAATGACTCAGGCAACAGAGTCACCGTTGGTTCCTTCAAATCTATCCTATCCTCCACCTCCTTACTAGGAATTATCCAGATATTCAGCTAGTGAGCTCCTGTGCTCAATTTGTTCTCATTTACCTTTCCTAGGTACACAGACCATCATGTCAGCACCGCTCTAATATTGCTTTCTGTTTTGTGTTATATTGGCCAGGTTTTGGTCAGTGTTAGAGAAAATTCTGGGCACATACAAAGAATGATCAGCTGACACCATGCAAGCCTTCGGTAGCTGGGATTACTCCCTATCCAAGCACCCACATACATTTGCCTTTGATTATCAGTTAGCTCAGTGACTTCCTTCTAGCTTTCCTCCTGAATCAGTCCTTCCATTCTCTCACTTTAACAGTTTTCAGATGAGTCTGAACCTTATCAGTTTGACACATTACAGGGTTTTTTTTTAATGGCATGCTATATTCTAGGTAATCTAATACTGCCATATGGAAATTGTGGGTTCCCAACATGATACATTTAAATATATGGCATAAAAGGCATTACTGCTACTTTTGTTGTTGTTAAATCATATTTTAACCTTGTAGCTAATTTGTTGTCCACTTCACTCTTAGGTCTCTTCCTATTACTTAGTATCTGTTTCCACTGAATATTTATTTGTGTTTCAGTTATTTTTTTTCTCCTGTATATTTAATACCTTTTTTCCCCATGTTAAATCTTATATTTTGATTTCCAGACAATATTGCTAACCTGTCTTGATCAGTTTAATTCTTTCACTTTTCACACAAGTATTTATAGCATTTTCAAACACAGTAACTTGACTTGTTTCATTTGCACTCTCCAAATTATTTGTGAATATATACATTCAGATTATAAATTCAGTATTCATAGACCTAGATAATAAACTTCCTCAAAATCACAAAAGTGTGCACATTATACATTTTGGGGAGAGGGAGCATTGTTCATTTTTTTAATTATTAGAACATTAAAATTGCATATTCTTTTGTTCATTTTTAGGGGAACTCATCATACTACACATGAGAGTTCAAATATGCTGTGGTCTGTAACATTCTGTGTAACTGATGGCTAGTTAAGCACAGGATTGGGCTTCATCTGAGAGAGCAAAACCACAGGGATGAAAACATAGAAAGAACAGGTTAAAATCCAATTTAAGAAAGAACAGGTTAAAATCCAATTTAAAATTCAAAATACAGAAGATTGTATCCATTCATGAGAAATGCTAATTCTGTGTCTGATAGGCCCAACCTAAAGCCTCTGTTTGTTTTAGCAGCTCTTACTTATAGGAGCTGCTTCATTTAAGAGACACCACAGGAAAGTAACAACTACCCGAAAAACTGGAACCTTACAGGATTGGGCTCAATACATGACTATAGTTTGTACAATATATTTTGATTGGACAGGTATTTTAGCCTGCATTCCTACAGATACTTGAATACATGCTTCTTGTGAAAATACTCATTAAATACACTGAGATTTATTTTTTTCTTAGGTAAGGGTGGAATAACACTTTAAACTAAATTATTAAATTAAGCATTTGTTTTAAATACAGTGTCTTATGTTTATGTTGTGTACCACAAGGGAAGATGTCTGCATAGTGTAGGTTAAGAGCAAAATGTCCTCAAATGGCTGACTTTCATTTCCATTAACTGGCATACCTTTTTTCCTTCAGTGATACTCTATTTTTTTCACAGATACTGAGAGGCATGAACAAAACTAATGAATATTTCTAAGCAAAATACTTCAAAATCATATACTTGCTAAGTGACAGAAATATTTAATTTCATACATGTATCCTATTTATGTTCAAAATAGAGTATTTCACTGGGAGAATTTACATGTTTCAGCATCATCTATCAACAGTGTTTAGAATAGGAGTGGTATCTTTCAAATGCAGCATTTACAAGTCACCACTTGTCATTAAATGTAACTGTATGTTCAAGAGGTTTGTAATAATAGCCTTTAATTAAACTGGGGACTGTTAGAGGGTTTCTGTTGCCCTTTGAAGTTCTTAATTATTAGTTGTATCCAGCCTTTTATGGTGCACTTAAGGTTAAATTAAATAATTAAAATATACCTCCAAGAGAAATATGAAGACTTTACATGTTTTAATTAAATTTCTGAATTTCAAGGTTTTTTAAATAATAACATATGTTTTGATTTTCTTGCATTGGCATACTAGAATGCTACATACATTAAACAAAAAATCACTAGCTTTTTATGGGAATAATCGCTAAGCATGACGCATGTAAATGAGCTATCTTCTATGCATGGCTGGTAAAAGTGCTAATTAAATAGTTGGTATTCAAGGCTATGCTCGTTCATTGTTTAGTGACACACAAATCCAGCGATGTGTGCCAGCAGACATTTTAAGTTGAATGTTTTCTCCTCTATACTCTTTGTCATGAAATGGTGGCACCATGATGAGAACACCAGTGTAAGCAAAACACTGAAATATGCTTTAATAATGTTTTAACCATGTAGCAACACTAGTCTAGTTTTCTAATGAATTTTTAATTTCTTTCTTCATATAAGTATGTTACCAGTTATCGCTGATGCATATTAAATAATATACATGAGTCATTTTCTCCCTAAATTTGCATAAAATGGCTAAATGCTAATTCACCAAATGGGGCTTACTATATATGGTACAGTAAATATGCCCTTGCAGGTTTTCTGCAATCAATCTCCTGTATTTCATTAGCAGCCAGATAAAGGTCTGTTCTGAAAATAGAAAAGAAAAACTGTTGTGTGTACACTGAGAACTTATGATGCCTATGATTATTTCTACGTGATGATTAGAACCCACTCTAGAATTAGAATTTGCACAAGACTGAAAATAAAGTTCCTTGGCATGTGCACTAAATGGTGTCCCTGAAAGCAGCCTAGTGCTGCTAATAACCACCAGGCAGTTCATTGAGACTTTCCACATTTAGCATTGAACACTGGGTTTAAAACCCACGTAGCCCATGATTTAAATTTTGCAGTGCTTGATGTATGTTTTAACACTCTCTGCTAAATCTATAGCCACCAAATTCTTGCCAGCTCCTCACTATTTCTCAGTGCAAGTTAAAAATTCTTTTCATCTCTTACTGTTACATGCACTCACCTTCCACCCATATTAACTGTTCCCTTCTTGTCTTCCTGTTAACAGAAATTATGTGTGCTGGCCAACATACATTTGAATTGATAGCATGATCACAGTAAGAATGGCGCCACTGTTAACAATATTATTAATCCAAACAAAAACCTTACATTTAATGATAGAAAGTTTGTTCTCTCTCTCTTTTTTCTTTTTGACATCCAGAACATTTTTGTACCTGCTGCAAAAAAAGTGCTGTTTAAAAATAAATGCATGCTTTGCCCTACAGTTATTTTGAATTAGTTGTGATAAATAATTAAGTAATGCATAATATATTATTTAGATGCAATGGTCTTAAGAATTTGAGTGGTATTTCAACTACAATTATAGTAATTTATTTATCAGTGAAAAATTTACATAATCACACTTCAAAATCCAGTGGACTGGAGAGATAGCAGAAGGACACCCAGGAATGTGCATAATGACTCTGGGTATTAGATTAACTTAATAATGTAGTGATGTGCAAGATGTTGTAGTACCTAACATAGCTATATTTGATGAATAATTTTTAAATTATGAAAGCTAAACATTGTTTTCTCTTTTTAATTTTATTTTAAGAAAAAGACAAATTTAAAACACAGTCTAGGAATTAGACCATTCTCTAGGAAATAAAGTATTGTTCCTACTAGAATGGAGGAAAAATTAAATATAATTTACAGTAAAATCCTGGAGTCTCTCTTCTTCGACTATCAGAGGAAATGTTGATTTTATTACAATGTCATTAAATGGTTACTTGATTTTGTGTAATTATTTTAGGCAATCCCATTGGTCATCAGTGGTAAAGGACAATGCAGGGAAGAAATGGAAGTTTTGTGTCTTGTCAGTGTATGCAGACTGGTGACAGAGGTAATTCAGTACTGGTAACTGTGTCATACTGTGGATCTTCCCTCAGCCCATGAAGTCTTTTTGAGGCAAATGAGGTAGAGCTTATGGAAACGATGGAGAACAATGAACTCACTTCATGCCATTGCATATGCAGACACAGAGCACAAGTTTTCTGGATTCAAAGTTACACGCACAGACACATACACACATGCAAGTTTGCATATGCTAGTTGTGCCCATGTATATGTTTCTAAAATAAAAGGAGGATCTAGGTAGCTGTCATACAAAGCTAAATCATGTCATCCGAGAGTTATGGGAATTTACAGGAAGGCATGAAATCAGAATTCATATATTTCCCAACAATATATTTATGCCCACTGGTAAAATATTGGTACATTATAAAATTCTCAGTACTCAGCTGAACAGTAACCTATATAATGCATGCTTACACCAACCAATTACAACCACAGAGAAGGAGGTTTTAATGGTCTGTTTTGAAACAATTTTTTAATACCGAAAAGTAAGAGAGGAATTAGCTCTGGCTCTGTTTCAGCCCATACCACCACCAGATTATACTTTCCTATGCACCTACAGCAAATTCTGAGATGCTACAACAGCAACTGCTTTCTGTGTCAGATAACAGCTAAAGACAATAATTCATACTTCATACAAAAGAGTGCTAATTTTACATTTTCTGATGTACCACAGCTGCTGCAGAGTTAGACAGGTGAGAAGAAATTACATATGTGATCCCATCCTCATTCTGCAGGTTTTTTCCCACTGACTCCAGCTTTCTCATACAAGGTTATTGTGTGTTAGATTCCAATTACATTAAACTATTACTGTTATTCTCATGATAATGTTATTATTTTATAACATCGTAAACTCTTGTTTCCTAAAGATAACATTCTACATGACAATGAGAGTGAAGTATTTTTTATGTTAATGTCCCTTTCAGAGAACTGACATTATTAACAGAATAAATGTAACTTACTTGAAAAGACATCTCTTAAAAAAAAAGAGGTTTTACAAAACAAGTATATGCCTCTTTTCATTGGCACAGAGTTTATTCTGGAATTAAAATTATTCCACACAGATCCTTTTACAATGGGCCAAATGCTGGTTCTATTTGAGCCTGAAGAAAGACCAACCAAGCTTTGACCCAAAGAACAGGACAATAATTTTTCCCAACAAATTCTTCTTAGACTCTAAAGAAGACAGATTACTGACCATTTCCCATAGTCATTTATTTATTAAGTTCATTTTGTCATAGCATGTACTTTCTCCACACTGATGGAGAAACTGGAGGTCAGAAGGCTAAGCAGAAGGTGGTTCCTTATCATAATCTCCTATGCATTGGCAGTTCCCTTTCTTTATCACACGGGTCTGCTGAACCTGCTCACTGCTGCAGCCTTACTCTCTCATGCTACCTGGCTTTCAGCACCATTGAAGCCATAATAGTCTACAAATCATTAAGCAAACGAAGAACTGTGTTCTTATCACACACTGCACTTCAGCATAGATATTTAAACCATCGGTGTTTAGGAGGAGTGAATGCCCATTCACCATTACTTTCCAATGTTACATGCCTCAGATTTCAGCGAGAGCTAAGGGAACTCAGAAAGATGGCAACACAGCATCTACACCTGGAGAAGCAAGGTCAGTTTCACCCTGAATTCTATGCATCCTATGGTTGTTGCTACATTAACCATGTGTGTATTTACCATTCTAGGGTAAACCACTTTAGAAATGTGTCCTTATGGTGTAGCCCAGGCACAAAAATTTCAAAGGTGAGTGGTTACAGATATAAAAATGGACAGCAACCCAAATGGCTGGGTGTCCTGGTTTCAGCTGGGATAGAGTTAAGTGTCTTCCTAGTAGCTGGTACGGTGCTGTGTTTTGAGTTCAGTATGAGAAGAATGTTGATAACACTCTGATGGTTTCAGTTGTTGCTAAGTAATGTTTAGACTAAGTCAAGGGTTTTCAGCTTCTGATGCCCAGCCAGCAAGAAAGCTGGAGGGGCACAAGAAGCTGGGAGGGGACACAGCCAGGGCAGCTGACCAAAGGGGTATTCCATACCGTGTGACGTTATGTCTAGTATATAAATTGGGGGGAGTGGGGGCAGGGGATCGCCACTTGGGGACTAACTGGGTGTCGATTGGCAGGTGGTGAACAATTGCATTGTGCATCATTTGTACATTCCAATCCTTTTATTATTACTGTTGTCATTTTATTAGTGTTATCATTAGTTTCTTCTTTCCTGTTCTATTAAACCATTGTTATCTCAACCCACAAGTTTTACTACTTTTCCCAGTTTTCTCCTCCATTCCACTGGGGGGGGAGGGGAGTGAGCGAGCGCCTGTAGAGTGTTTAGTTGCTGGCTGGGGTTAAACTACAACACTGGGGTACCAAAGAGTCCTTCCCAAAATGTCACTCCTCTACTTATGAGGTGCTAGAAGCATCTGCACTTGTAAGCGAGGCACTCAAACTCGTAACAGGGTCCAAAAATGGGCCTATCCTTACAGCGCCAAGTGGAGGTGACTGCTTCCGATGGGATGCTGTTCCATCTTGCCAGGAAATTTGTTAACACAAACAACACTCCAGCATGGAGGAAACCAAAAGAATTTAAAAAAAAAAAAAAAAAAAAAAGAAAGAAGCCCGGGCTATGAGGTGACGACAGGGCCCTCCAACGTAATTTTCCATGGCCCAGGCGCAGTGGCTGGGGTGAGGGGCGAAGGGGACTGAGCTCCACCTGACAGCGGTCCGGAGACAAGATGCTATCATTAGCCCCGCACAGCATGATTTCTCCCTAATCCTTTCTGCAACTTACAACAAGTTTAAATGTCCATGCATGATGTTATTAACTGCCTTTAGTAACCACTTAAGACCCCGGATTTCCCACCCCCCGCCCTTTTTTCTTTTTTTTTGGGGGGGGGGGCGGTCAGTGCGGAGCCTCCCTCGTCGGACGAGCACACCGTCGGATCCGTGGCGATAATAACTCAATTACTCGCCGACGGTGTACCCGGAGGGGTGGGGGCTGGCTGCTGCTGCTGCGAGAAGCCGCTCCTTGTCCAGCGCTAATTAGCGATAACCGCTAACAACAATTAACAGCCGCCGTTAAGCAGAGCAGCCCCGCGGCCGGAGGGGGCGGACGATGAACCGGGAGGAGCGGAGCGGGGAGGCAGAGCCCGGGTACCCCCCGGGGGAGGCCCGGGCCCCGACCTGCCACCCCGGCGCATCACCCCGGCCCCGACCGCGCCGCCGCCGGTCTCCCGGGAAACACCAATCAGCGCCCCGGCCGCCCCCCGCGGGGGGCGGGACCAAGCGGGCGATGGGCCAACGGCTGGTTCCCGGCGTCCCCCGCGGCTGCCGGCCGCCATCTCGGCGGGAGGCGGGAGGCTTTAGTCTGGGCTTCGGTTAGGCCGGTCGGTTTGCCCCCGCCGCTCCGGGACGGCAGCTGGAGCTCGACCCGGCGGGCGTTTGGCCTTGGTGGGGTGTGGGGAGGGAATGCTGGAAGGTTGTGCAGCCTGGCAGGGCGGTCAGAAGCCCAGGGAACCCTCAGGCCCAGTGCGGCCTCCTCCAGTGCCAGGGGTTGCCCCCCCGAGGTGCAGAGGCAGCAGGGCCAAAGCAGAGGCCGTTTCCTTTCGGGCGGGGGGTCATGAAGGAAAAGGCGTTCCCCTGTGCCCACTGCATCTGTCTGCTGTGGACAACAGGTGGGGGGGAACCCTCACCACTTCCTTGGCAAACCAGGCTGCACCAGTAAATTTTTGCCACTGTAACTATCAGATAAGGGACAAGATCCAAATTCACAAAGCCTAATGATGGTGATTTATTGACCTGTTCTGTTTCCAGTCCAAATTGTACAGAAGCAGGCATGGGCAGCCGTCAGCCCGGTCTCTTGAGTGGCACTGTGAAGGACAAGTGGTGCGAGGTCTGGCTCGTCAAAGTTTAGCATTAGTTGTATGGATTTAGGGGGGAAAAAGGAGCTTTCTTAGCATTAGCTTTAAAGACACATTTCTTCCCATTCTCTTGCCCTGCATTACAGATTTATCTCTTAAAATCTACAGGTGAGCAGCCAGTCCTGAGACTCAGTCCTGCTTCCTGCAAAGCCAGTGCTACAACTTCATCTGTGTTAGACTCCGATGCTTGGCAGGTAATCTCCACACCAGCTTCACACCACACACTATGAATGTATACGCATACATGCACACGTGTATGTTTATAGTTATACACAAGTGAGAGCTTCAGGAAGAGCAAAACAGGTTATTACTGATGAACAACAGCAAAGCCAAAGGGCTCCTTTCTCCTCCTCTTCCACTCCCTCCCAGAAAGGCCCATAAAAAATGCCTTCATTTTTACCTCATGTACTTGCCATTAGTTAAGAAATGTAATTGTCAAAAGTCTGACTTTTTCTTTCTTCTAAATTAAAATAATGGAGGATGTAAGGGGTAATTTAATGTGCTTACCCCAGGGTGAGCAATCAGTGGAAGTGGTGTACGTTTTAAAAATTTAAATGGACTTTTTTTGTCGTGTCTCTGTGGGATGGCTACGTACCTACCCACACCCCTCTGGAGGCAGCCAACAGAAATCAGAAAACAACTTTTAATTCACGCCAGAAGGGTGGGATCTGCCCTAACGGACAGCATGCCCTCGGCTTTTCCACAAAGTGAAATATTTCGCATCATCTATTTTAATTGAAACAGAAATAATGAACCCACCCTATGATAATTCATATTAAAGGCAACCTCGGGGAAGGGGGAGATGCACTGATGAATATGCCCATTTATACAAGCAGCCTTTTCTGGAGGGGTGAAGGCAGCAACCCAGCTGCTGGGTTTTGTATGGGGTGCAGTGGACTGGCGAAGGTCTGGCTTCCCCTTCTACCTCCATGGACAGGGTTTAAGCACCTGGCTGTGCTGCCCTGGTTCTGCTCTGAGCCTGGACAGCCCCAGCTGCTCCTCACTCACAAGTGGTTGCATGAGAAAGTCAGAAAAGACAATTTCTCCAGCACCGACACCTGCCCAGCTACCGTGCCAGCCCTATTCCCACCCAGTGCACTGGCATCCTCGACGTCCAGTGCTGCAGGTGATGGCCCTGCTGGGAAAGGCAGCAGGTAGAGCAGTTGAAGGCGTGTGTTATTCAGCACAAGGGTAGTCACTTCTTGTTTTGCAGTTTTATGCCGGGAACTGTACAGTGCTTTATGAAACATGGGACAGAATCGCAGGCACTTAGATTGAAAACACAGACATTCTAACAGAGCACATACGACTAACTCCTCATAATGTCTTTGGTTTCTTAGTCTACACTGTGCCTGAAAGCTGAACAGAGGACTAAACTGAATAGCCCTCATAACAGAAACCATTATCAAGTTGAGAGGCAGGGAAGAAGAGTAGTGTAAAAACTGAGAGAACTGGAAACATTCCTTTTGGTACCTGGGTCTACACCAAGATGCCCTGATGGAGTTCCTCCAGCACCTGGAGAAACACCTCCTCCCTCTGCTTTGTGTATCTGTTTCAGCCTTATTTCTGCTAAACATTCAAGAAGAAATATTCCCCTAGACTCAGAAGAAGTGACCCATGTACTATGGAGTGTACTTATTAACGTTTTATCAGTCCCAAGCTGGAGGGCTGCTATAGTTGCCAAATACAAGCTTGTTCACACCGTTTATTTTCTTAATTATGTAAGAAGCAGTTTGGTAACTTGAACTTCCCAGGAAACAATTGGCCAGCTCTACGTGCTGAATCCCAGTTCCCATAAGAAAATTAAAATGTTTATCTGGCTAAAATAACTTGTAAATGAACTCATTTTTTTCCCTGCTTCTTTTTGTATTTCGTGCATTGTAGACGCTAGCAATGATATTAGTTCTAGTGTGGGAAAATATTATAATTGAGATCTGGTAAGTTATTTGCAGACTTCAGGTTTTTCTTTACACTGTGCTGACATTTAGTACAGCCCCGGTGAGGAAAACAATGCTGCCATTCATGGCTCTAGACGTAGATTTCAATCGACTTAAGCGGGCACAATGAAACTTGGTCATTCACTGGTTACCCATATTGTGTTCTCAAATTTTCTCTCAGCAAAAGTATAATGACTCAGTATTGTATGGTTGCATAGACAAGGGCTCAGAACAAGAGACACTAGTTTTGTCTGACGGTGTGAGAAAGTCGTGAAGGGATCTTTTCTTCCAGATGGTGTTAAATTCAGCTGCCTTTTTAACATTGGCCTTGCACAGCAATCTGCTGCTCCCCTTTCACAAAGAATAAGCCCGGGTCCCTGCTAGTTAACATGCATACCCACGCAACCTGCAACTTCAGTCCAACTGTTTTACAATGCACTGGTATGCTAAATAAACTCGAACTGGTCTTTCCCAATGCTAAAAGTAGCCTTGAAAGAACTGCTCCAGTGATATTTACACTTCCCCTCGTCCCGTTACCTAAAGCTGTATATGGTTTGATTTTATATTTTTTTCCACCAGTTATAAGGAAACGGCACCGAACAGACAGATAATCCTAAGAAACGTTACTTGCTGAGTGAGCTTCTTAAAGCATGAACTTGGAGGGCATGCTGCCACATTTCCTCTCTTTTCCCAAGTCAGAAGTTAGATGTGCAGGGCAAAAGCGGGGGAGAAATGGGGCGCTTTGCTCCTAAAGCAGTGAAGGAGTAGCAGTAATAATAGTAATAACAGCCAAAGGTATTTTATTGATTGGTAGTCACGTAACATTAATAGGGTACAAAACAACTTAATACGACAATGGCCAACGCGATTATAATGCTGATGTTTTTCTCGGGTGTTTTCCTTCGCAAGTTTACATCAAAGACCAAGAGGCAAGCAACAGCTTAAGTAAATTGACCCCGCTGAATGCCTAAGTAAACAATGGGTTTCCCCAGAAAACAGCTTATTGCCTTAATTGAAGCTCTTTGAGGAAGAAAACCGCGTACTTTGTCATGTAAATGTTAATTGTAGTAGACAATGGCTCTAGGTAAATAGCACCCCTGGACAGGCAGTAAATGAGAGGCGTGCGGGCACTCCGCGGTGAAAGGTTGGTGGCACAAACACGGTTTCGGATGTAAATAAACACGGGTCCGCTCACCGGTGGCTACCGCTATAAAACTTTGGCACGTGCAGCGCAGCCAAAACGGGGATTTACCTCAAAAGAGCCTGGCCGGGGTCCCGGCTGGCACTGCCGGCAGCCACCGGGAGAGACCCTCCGACCGAAAACCGGCGGTGCGATTGTTTTTGCAGCGTACGGGGAGGGTGGGGTAACTTTTGAGGCCAAATTCTTTTGTTTTAAATCGACAGCACGCCTGCTGCTGCCAGGACTGCCTCTCTGCTGTCTCCCTTCTCCCGATGTGTGGCGCGAAGAGGCAAATATTCCCTCTGTAAGCCCCCAAACAATGTTTTAGTCCGATTGCAAAGTCAAACAAACAAACAAACAAAAAAGGCAGGGCGCAGAGGGTTATCCCCTCACTTGACGGAGCCGGCTGAGCCCCGTTCGTTCCCTTATCTCTGATCTTATTTTAATCTGGCTCGCAGACGTTCGGTTTCTAGCACAGCATCCTGCGCCACTGTGCCTCTAGGAAGATGTTTAGGTCAAGTCCAAAGGAAAACGTTACCCTTCACAATAAATCCTCCTCGATTCCACTGCAAGGGGTGCCTACGCTACGGTAATTAATTATACAGGCGATTAGCACTCGAACCGGTGTTTATTAAAAACCCGGGGATCTTTGCAAGGCCAGCCTGCCGCGCCTGCTCTTCCCTTCTCCCACCGGGCCCAGCCTCCGCAGCCGAACACCCCCCTCCACTGCTCCGGCGACACCCCCCCCCCCAACCCCCACACACACACCCTCCGCGAAGGGAGGAACTTGCGCCCTTGTCGCTCCGCGCCCCCTCCCCTGGCAGCCCGCGGATGGCCGCGGGTGGGAGATGCTCTCGGGGATGGGGATGGGGGGGGGGAAGGTGCGGGAGAGGAGCGGCGGCTCCCCCCCCCGGCCCCGGCCCCCGCCGCAT
>JANZLQ010000079.1:4953418-4982282 GCA_026212715.1 Elanus axillaris | reverse complement strand
CTACCAATGCAGAACACAGCACTATGAGGGCTGCTATGGGGAGAATTAATTCCATCTCAGCCAGACCCAATACACAAGGTTTTCTTAAAATGTTAATTCTTAAACACAAGAAAAAATTAAATAGCAGAATATCAGGTCTGCAGGAGGAGAAACTAAATAAGAGTAGGGCAATTACCTCCCTTGTCTCCCTGTACCTGGTAGTTTTTATTACTAGTCTTGTGCTCCACTCCAGCAGCATTTAATGGCGTCTTGCCCTATACAATCTCCAGACAATTCCCCTCAGCCTGCTAGGAAATGTTCCTTCCCTTTCTCTTCTTTTCTGGGGGAGACGATTTCTTGCCATGATCAGTATCCCACCCCTGCTCAGCCTGCGACTGTACATCACTCCAGAAACACCCTGCTGTTTCTCCCAGGGAAAGCTTCATCTCCCTGTTTTTCCAGAAGGCTTTGCCTACCTAAAATAGCAAGAGCCATGGTAAATTAAGCTGGCTGGCTTCCCAGAGACAGCCTTTCAAACAAAGCACACATTAAACTGCAAACAGATAAAAACACCCCTTCACAAGGTATATCACTTGTAGAATACACGATGCAGCAGCAGGAGACCCAGTCAAAGAAATCAGCTTATTCAAGAAAATGACTTCATTATATAAAAAACTCGCAAAGTCTCAGAATTATAAGCAGTTGATCATAGTTTCCTTGTTTCTTCCCTCAAGACCCTCATTCAGCTGTTACTCAGCCTGTGGTTTTCAATTAGGGTCTTATTAAACAGAGTGTAAGTAAAATCAGACAAATTGTTAGCCTTGAGGAGGTGAACACCTCCTTTATTATCCCAGCTCGAAGTGGGAGCCTTGGTCTGATCTGAGGAGGGGAGACTACACTGGCCTGATCGGTACTCCCCAGCATGAACAAGTGGATGTGAGAGGGATGGAGGGGATCAGTAATTCTAACTGTTATTAATCACTTAGGAATGGACAAGCCAAAAGTGCTGAACCCAAGGTAGAAAGTGTGATCCAAGTGCTGCTGAGCAGCTGTGTAGAGGAGCAACGAAACTCTCACTTATGCAGAGATGTCCTCAAACTAGTGTGTATTTTCACGAACCCTTTCTTCATGGTGAAGTCTTCTTGCCTGTGTAGACACATATTTTAGTGACCACTAATTCTCAGCTTAAATTTTCTGATTAAAATGATTTGTCTCACTCTTTCTCATATGATAACATTCTACCCTAAGTTCTGCTAAGTTATACAGAAACATTACCAGAAAAATTAAAAAGGAACAAATTGGCACAAAAAGAAGAAATCCTGACAAGTCAGGGGCAATGTGGGATATAACTTTGCATAAGGAAATCTTCTGAAAAGTAAATCCATACAGATAGGCTATTTCATTAAATCATCTCTTGTTTCTGTCCCCCATCTTAAAATGTGTCAGAAGGAGATAAGCACCCTCTGAGGTCCAGCGCAAAAGAAATACGCTTCAGAGTCTTCCTTAAAGCCCGAGCACATCTAAGGCAGTACAGCAGAAGGGGGCTGAGAGAAGAAAAGTTTTTTCTGCTTTTCCTGTTATCTGCCAGCAAGGGGAGAGAGGGACAGCATTGCCTTCACTGACTATGCAAGTTGTTGGAGCTCCTGTTTTTCTGTGGCTTTCCTGTGATTGCCTTTCCCTAAAACAACAGTCCAGCTGGCACTGCGTTTCAAAGCTGCTGTTTGCCTCACAGGTTTCTGAAGCACAAAGAACTTTGTTTTTCCTGAGCCATACTGACACAAGGATGGGGTTTTGTGTGTGTCTTCACAGTATCCTGAAAGCCCCTTAGAATAAGAAGAACTAAAGACAGGACATGCTTGATATTTAATACAATGATTCAGGAACTGAATTGCAATATGTAGCTAGTATTTAACAGGTGAGAGGGTCAGAAAGGCCAGCATTGGAAAGAAATTTCAGTGAAAATCTCAGGAGGTGATTGATAGGTATCTGTTGCATGTTGGAAGAAGAAACAACCCCCAGATTGTACCAAACCATAATGTACTTCATGTACATTCATATTTCATCCTGCAGAAACAGAATCAGCCACAAACACTTGCTTGGAAAAACCTCTCCTATGTTTTCAGGAGGTAGGGTGCACACTAAATTCAAAAGTTAAGAAAAGGGTAGCCTAATGCCTCAGAAATTCTTGCCTGTATCATAGCCTTGTGTTTGCTGATCAGCGATCTTTGTTCTTCTGAAAACCTGGACTAAAGCCACTCTGTTCTTCATCTTTTCAAGGTCCTTTACCTTTAAAAGGAGATTAGAAGTCTTTGCACTGGTACCTTTCATTGCTTGATCTGCAGGTTGATTCTAGTTTTGCAAATTCCTAAACAACTGCTATTTACACTTGTGAGTGACACTGACACAGCCAGTGAAAAGCTAGATAAGGATTAGCTTTACAACTATTTAAATGTAACTTCTTTAACCATTCAAATTTAGAACAGCTGAGATTTCAAAAAAAATGGCACTGAAATGATGTTTGGAGACTGTTTACTCTTCTTGTACACTTTTTCATTTGTCCAACTGTCTTCTATTTATCTTCTATCTTGGGACAAAGTCTGTTTTTCTCCAAGAATTAAATGTCTTGATACACTGACTTGCTCAGCTAATATTCAAAGGGTATAAGTAGAGAAGTCATTGCAGGAGTCTGTGTTTGACAAGGGTTCAGCCTCTGCCTCTACATGCTAAGGTAATACAAGATAGATTTTTTTACAGTGATTATTATGCTGCATCTGTCATAAGCATTTCTCATGAGCTGCTAAATTACTAAATGATTTCATGGTTAGACTATAAATAAACTTGACTAGTTCACAGCCTCAGAGATACAGAAACATTTTTGGAAACTCCTAAAATACCTCAGTCTACACTCAAATATATTAGAAGCAGCAGAAACAGTAATCTGACAGCCCTTGAGTTTGATCTGTGTAACATTATCTGTGGAATTTTGTGCAGGAGTTTCTGCACTTAGCCCTGTAATTGTGATTAAACTACAGAATATCCTTTGTTAAGTTAGTCAGTTAAGACAGAGAAAACAAAGTCTGCACAGGGGTGGCTCATCCGGCATATCCATTTGTACACTGGTCTGATGGGCTGCTTGCAAAAGCAGTCTTAAACTCTGATGAGCCCACAGAATAAATTTCCTAAAAATTCTGTTCTGTGGAATTTCTTGTGTAGCTGGGTACTCCAAAGATTTTGTTATTTATCCTGTGTGTGCATGTGCTTTATTAGTTAAAGTTTGATGCCTAATACTGGCATATTTACATATGTAAGCAATTTTTTTCATGGTGGGAGCAGTCCTGGTGCCTTGGTTGGCATTTTGCAGACAACTACAAATCTGTCTTTTGAGCAAAGTTCTGGTGCTTGGTTGAACAGCAAGTATGTGAAATTACAGGCCCAGGTCTGTATTTGTGTCACCTCTCCGCTTTCATTTCCCACCCCCACACTTACACACTGATATTTTCTAATTCCTGTATGTGCACATTAATTCTATCAATCACGCATCCGTAACTGTACTTGTGCATCTGTAATTTATGCAGTTATTCATTTTTCCTGGCTGTTGTGGAATAAATAAACAGGTGTGTGTTTACACTCAAGTCAAATGGGTGTGCCTCATGATATCGTAAAAGCAAAGCCATACTAAATGGAAAGCTCTGACAGTTTTAGCTCTTGCCTTATTATGCATGCTGACTGCTTTATTTGTACTGTATTAATTTATAACACTGTAAAATCAATACACATAGTCTGAAAAAATAGGGTTTGGAGGGAAAAGAAGGATGCTTATATTATGTGATATCCAGACACAAGAACTGCCATATAGGATCAGATCAAAATTCCATTTATCTCATTATCTTCTCCCTCACAGTGGTCTGTACGGGCTTTTCAGGGGAAGAACACAAAAAAATAAAAATGGCATATCTGAATTCTCCCCTAGAATACCTCTCATTTTCCAGAAATAAGCTGTGGAAAAATCTTCCTTTACTCTAGCTGGGAACTGTAACTGTATCACCATACTTAACAGGACAAATGGAGTTACGTCCTGTTAACTAATCTAACCCCTTATGAACTTATCCAGGCTTTTGGCTTCCATGCTGTTTTATGGCTGCAAGTCCCACTACTTCTTACATGTAATGTGGTCATCATATGTCCTTGTGAACCTGCTGTCTGATGGTTTCTTTGTGCATTCCTTGCTTCCACTATTTTTGAGAGCATGCATGTGGTATTTTCCTGAAGATCTGCTGTCTCCATACAATTCACATAAGGTTATACTCTCTCATTCACTTATTTTCCAAGTTGAAAACTCATATTTTATGTAATTTCTCCTTTCAATTGGATTTGTCCCCAGCTCATCTTATTCTACATCCTTTTTTTGAGGTGGAGTAATGTGTATTAGACCAGGATTCCCCACTGTAAGAACACATCTGCAAAGGATGTTATAATGATATTTTCTAGCTCTCAGTTCCTTCCCCCCAAAATTCTAACATAGTGCAAAAATTTTCAAAAAAGTGACTTGGGCCTCTGCCAAGGAGATATTAATTTAATTCAGATGACTAGGTGCCACATGTATTATGTTTCACAATCCTATCTTTGAAGGTGTAGAGTGTTGCTGTGAGGCAACAGCCACAGTGCAATCTCCTCCAAGTTTATGTCTTAAATTTTGCTGAGTGAAAGTTCAGTATCCATAGTCTGAGAGTACCGCTGTAAATCAGGCTACTTTTCCTTGGCTGCTGATTATGAACTCAATACACTTAGGCCAGGAACCTCTTTTCAGCTTTTCCAGGTTAACCAATATGGAACACAGTCAATTATAATTAGAGAAAGTGATGCTTTTCCCAGTAAATAAGTGTCAGAGGGAAACAAAAGGGTTGCACTTCAAGGACCATTCTTTTGACATATATTCAGATATTTAGGCGCAGAAAGACAGAAATTTATGTGGCTTGGTTTTTTTAATATGAAATTCCTTCTTTTGTGATGGTTTTCTCAGTGGTTCAAAATGCAACCTGGTAAATGCAACCAGTTGCACTTCTGCTGGCCGTTTCAGTGGTCTGAGTGCTGTAGCTCAGCTTGTCAGCTCTGCGTAGTCAGATTCCAGATGCTTTTTCCTTCTATCCTCCTTTTGAGTTTTGGTGATGCAACACACTTTTGTACATACTTGTCACAGGATGTTGTGTTTTCACTGTGAGACTGCACAACAAGGATATTCCTGAACAACTATCCCAAATACAGAAAATAATAAGCTATGTAATGTACTGTCATAACAAAATTGTGGTTTACAGCAATTATGTTTATCATGCAAATATACCACTTTTAAATTTTATCACCTTTAAGATTTTCTCACACAGTGAAATGTTCTATTACATCACTTCTTGTCCTCAGTCAAAGAAGTGAAAGCTTCACAGCTAACAGTGATTAACCATCCCCCAGTATGAGATAATATGCTTTGTAGCCTAAAACAACTTACGGGTCATTGTCCTGGCAAATACAAACAATACTTGAAACTGAAAACTTTGGGCAGCTATGAATGAATCACAGACAGAAGCACAAAGACAGAAGAGGTTAGAAAGGGCAATTAGAACACCACACTTCGCAGGTTTCAGAAGCAATGTACTCATTTCGAATTCATCATTTACCCAAGCATCCTCATGTTAGCTGTGAACTATCTCTAGCAAGTAAAGGTGACGCAGAATGGAATCAAAGCATGCTTCAAAGTCTGCTGGAAGAGGAGGAAGAAATACCTTAATCACAGAAATACTACTGTTAGCCATAATGCCTGCTGACAACAGTTGAATTTATCTTGGATGTGTTTATATGAACTGCAGAGAATGCAATATAGGTTTACCTACTGCAGATGCTCTGAATACTCAGTGTAAAGTGTCAAGTGCAGTACCTGAATACAAAACAAACTTAGCCTGAATTTGCTGTTGCTGAGTAGTCTGAGTTTCCCCAAATCAGGGACTCCAGAAGACTGTAGCTCCATGTATATGTGTAGGTTGGGAACATTCATGGAGCAGGTAAAGCCTTGCTGCATTAGTCTGCATTGGTAAATTTCCATTGAGGAATTAATGAAGAATAGGCTGTGTTTGTCAATAGAGGCATGAACAATGTCTTTTTGCTATTTATAGACTAAGTGATCTGACTGTTTTAAAATCATTCATCCTTGCTGCACCTTGGACCCTCACACCCCCAGTATTTTACCTGTGGAAAAGTAGGCGCTGCATTTGAGGAAAGGTTAGGTGTGAATGGGTGACACCGACAATAAGCAAGGGTATAAACAGAACCAACAGTCTGTGCTTGCTTTTGTGAGACATATGCAGCAACTGTTAGCATAGTTTTCCAGTTCTAAAAAGATGCTATGTTGATTTTTGCTAATGAAAAGAAGAAAAAACTTTGGAGGGAAAGCAAACACGCTTGGATGGAGAAGGTATGGGGCTTAGTTATCTCAGACCACTCACATTATAATTGCTCTTCAGAATGACATATGTAAGCCTAAAGAGAAAAACCTTATTTAAAGACCTAGTGACCTCCCCACTTCTATTGCAACACACAATTTAAAAAAATTGCTTAAAATATGGCTCATAGAATCTAAAGCAAAATATTCAGTGTGCATATGGTTATTATTCTGGAGTAATAAATAACAACACAGAGAATAAAACAGACTCTATTTGCTAAGTAATTCCTTTTCCAATGCAGGCATAGCATTATGAGTATTAATCACACAGATGACTGATAGAAGGAGCAAGGACTCCCAGATATGAATGTTCTAAGGTTTCAGAGAGCATGACACTTTGACTGCATTTCCAGAAATATTTTGCTTATCCTTGCCAATGATGACAAAAAGTGATTTACTTGAGAAAAAATGTAAAACCAATGGCATTTAATCTTAGTTTTAGCATCAAATTATTATTCTCTGTCCAACACTGCAATACTAGAAAAGCTTCTCTTTAAAAAAAAAGTCATTAAAAGCAATAGGTAAATAGCAGCACAGCTGTTTTCTTTCATAAACACATTTAGAAACTAGGCCTTGTAATGCTATTTTTTAAATTGCCACATTCACCAAGCACCTTAAGTTATTAATAGCTTGTCTGCCTATGGCATGAAAAAACACCTCTTTGAAATACAGTGATCCTTGTATTCTTAGACTCTGAAACCATAGATATTAGCATGGAAAAAAATTAAATAACAACAAAAAAAGTACACAAGAGGGTACAGATTAATTCTAACACAATCCCTATGAAGTTATCATGTTAGAAAATTTATATAAAGCATAGATCCAATGATATACAATTTTGACAGAGAACATGCTTTTTTTGTAGGGTTTTTGCATGGTTCTCCCCATGGGTAGAATTTACAGGACATATATATATGGGAGTCTGGATTCCCTCTCAGTGTCTAAGTACCTAAAACCCAGGCATTATCTCACCTAGCACCTCTGCTAGCTCAGACGGCCTAATTCAAAGTGACACTAACTTCCAGAGCACTAATGGAGTTCCTCTAACTTGGTGGGATGTTAACACTTGTGAGGCACCGAGATGCTCAGTGTGCCATAAAAAGGTGCTTAACTTTCTAAGCAAGCACAAGTGAGAGGCAGAGGGACCTCGAGGCAATGGCTGGTTCTTAAAGCGCTGATTCTTTGATGTGTTACACTGCAAAACAGTGAAAATGGAACATTATTTAAATTAATAAAAAAATGCACCACAGACACCGTATCACTAAGAAAGCCAGTAACTTTACTGATTTGTCTGCAAAATACAAATTATACCTTATTTCCAGCAGGAGAATCTTTTGAAATTTTCCCATTTTTGTTCACTACAGACAGCTGAATTAAGTCCCTTGAGATACACAGATGTGGTTTAACTTAGTTATAACATCTTGTCATCTAGTGGCGACAAAGTCCAGCTTATGCCGCTGTGAGCCTCTACTTTAATATTTGTTGCAAATGCTTGTATGCTCCCATTTACAAGCTATTTTGTTATCACCATTGTTTTATGGAAGCAAATCCCCATGAAAGAGAAGAAAAAAAGAAAAAAAGGATACAACAAACCATCTGAAGCAATCCAAGTGCAATGCCTGTGGTAACCCAGGTCTGATATTAGTTACTCCACAAAAGACTCTGGTACTGCATTTTTTATTTATTTATTTTTTTTAATGAGTTACTTAACTGACCTTTTTTGAATCAAACTGAGGTACGGATCAGTCTGAGGTATGAGAAGGGAAGGTAGAAATGCAACACCTGATTATGAAAATAATCCAACGGATACTTTTGATGCAGAAGGTCTGTGGCTCAAAGCTTGGATTGCTCCACATCTTTGGTTAAAATATATTAACAAAAGCCTTTTATTACATCTACAGTCTGAAGCATTCTAACAGACACCAATGTTCCATCAGTCCTTCAAGAGACCTGTAGTGGCAGGAAATTAATGCCATATAACTGACGACATCACAGCAGATGGCACAAACAGGAACAGATGAAGTATGCCATGTTTAGGCAACAGCCTTTATTGAGGTTTCAAGTGGCTTTTAAAAAATTACAAAGCATTTACCTTCAAGGTGAAGGAAGAAGAAAACAAAACAGCTCTGTTAGGACTATAGATAAAAGAGGATATATAGGATAACACATACAATACAAAAGGGTTGACATCCTTGAAAACAGTCTATGAGTTCTTTTATTCTTATGCTAGCTTTACCTGAAAAAGATCTGAGGACAACAGATATTTTTATATTATTCATTAAAAACTGCTAAATTCCTCTTCTGGGAAAAATATAAGCCATTTTGTTATAAAACACAACTTTTGAAAAACACTGAAATGACAAAAGCTTTACTGCGAATGGCTCAATGCATACAATATACAGGTTGTGCAGATAGGGTATATCATATAATTGTCACCAGCAATTAAACACTAACTGACAACACCTTTTAATAGAGGTTAGCTTAGCTATAACAATACTTGCAGATGTCTAGAATGCCACTTCAGGTGTTTGAACTTACAATTAAGAATGTTGCCTAAAACATTATATAGCATGGGTTAAGGTAAAGTAAATGTTAATACTCTTTCAGGGCTCTGCCCCAAACTCCTTAAATACAAAGGAATCACACAATAAACCCAAATTAGCTTTGCAAATACAATAAATGGTAAGGTACAGATAAAGGAACAAGAAAGGTAGACAGTTATAGTTTACAGAAAGTGACTTCACAATCAAAGTTGTGCTTCTTATCATTAGATCAGTTTGCAAATATGCATTATCCCCCACAATTTTGCCAGTATAAGTTAGTTGCCCTCTGCAGCAGGAACAAGAGGGATGACTGGCATTTATTTTCACGTGATTCTGTTCTACTTGTGTTTATACAAAAATCACTGTCAGAGTTAATATAAATTGCCCAGGCAATACTTTTCACGCTACTTTCTGCTTAGTTACTTGCAGTAATATATTACACTGCATCTTCGTTAAATATGATATCTTTCCTTTTTCATGCGTTGCTGAGGCAAATCGCAAGGTAAACTATTAATATGGCTATTCTTCATATATCAATAGACCAAATCCCCTTCCCCACTGACAAGTTTCTACTACAATACTGATAAAGTTGTATTTTTTCTTGAAATGACAAGGTACATTTGTGATATATTTGCATATTTTTGACACACCAAAGTTTAAAATTCTCAGAAGAGAATATGAGTATAGGTTCATCTGAAGGTGAAGAAAGTGGTTTCAAAAACAGTTTTTTTGTGTTTTAAAATTAATTATGGGCCCCATTTTACCTTTTTTTTTTGGTTTTGGTTTTGTTTTTTTTGTGGGTTTTTTGAGGTTTTTTTAATTTTTTTTTTTCTTTTTAAACATGCGTATCTTTTTCTTTACCCTGCAGATTGCTACACAAGATAAGATGGATGCATTAGTAGCACAGTATTCTGCTTAAAGAGTTTCCAGATTATGCACTAGCCCCTGCACAGCTGAGAGTGCCTGTAAGGCAGGCGTCTATAAAGTCATGATAAGTGAAAGGCGTATGTCTTAATGCACACTGTAGTCTGTTCATCATTCTCTACTACAGAGAAGTACACTTCATTGAGCAGTGCACAGCAACTGCATGTATAGGTGGGAAACAGAGTGTGGATTTCCCTTAACAAAATATTCTGTGTTGATATTTAGCTGTTGCAGCTATATCCTTCATCATAGTGTCAATATGTCAGTGAGAGTTGGAAGTACTCTTGGAAAAAGGAGAAATATTACAGTTTTACTATGGCACTAACATTTTGCTTAAACACTTTTTCCCTCCAACAGAAAGATTAAACTGAAACATTTGAATACACCATTTTCTTCTAATAAACAAGAGGGACTTAAAGAAATTATACTTTCCCTCTGGTCAAGCTATTTTAGTCAAAGGAACAATATGAGGCAGGAGAAAATGTGGATGCCATATGCTGAAGCAAATCTCGCTTGGGTGCAAATACACAGGGAGTGTTGTTCAACAACTTGCCCACTGTGAGATGTTGTGACCGCAGAGGTCCATGAGAACCAGGGACCTGATGCCCAATATTGGCTGTGTAAGATCCATCAACTTTGAATGGCTCTTCAATTGATGTTCTTGCTAAGAGTTTTAAATCTGTGAGAGAGGGGAGTAATCTTTGTAATAGGCATGTTTGTGCCGATCCCTCCCTTTAACTCTCGCCACTGCTTCTGCAAATATTCACCTGCACTCACGTAACTGACAGCCGTTAGAGCTGTACATCCCATTCTGACAGGCAGAATACCAGCTTCATTAATGAGAAAGGGCCAAGTTACGCCACTTTGTCATTTAACCCATGGAAAACTACAAGATACGCAGGACGAGTGAGTAATAGAAGGGCCCTTAACTTGTTACAATGCACAAAACAGCATGAAAGAACTAATCAGTATATACAATGGATCGCAGTTCACCCAACTGATTGTAAAATGCTGTATTGAAATGATTAAGTTGTTACACCATGGGTAAATTCTAACTTTTTACAGATCAGTCTTTCAACAGCTGACTTTGATCTGTAAAATGTATACCCAATAAAAGAAAACTGAAACAAAATAGTTAAATGTGCAACTGCACAAATATAATTCCCCACTATTAAGATAACAAAAACTTTTGCTATTACCATAATTATTATATATATTAGAAAGCTATACACAAGCATGTTAATTTCACAGATTTTTTTAAAAGATTCTTAATATTTTATATAATTAGAAATACACATTTCAAAAACAAAACTTCTGCAAAGAGAAAACAGTTATCTTGGTTAGCAAAGCATGGAGTTCTTCATGGCTTAGGGTAGTGCTTTCTATACAAAAAGTCCTTTTTGTTTGTTTCTTCAGGACTGTTTAAAAGATTAGCGAAGCTATCAAGGAAAAAAGAACACATTTTGGCTTAAGGAAACTACAAAAGCCACAAATGCTTTGCAAACTCTGTCTTACTTTTTAATATGAAAATAAGCAAAATGTAATGTACATATTTTTATATTTTTTTTCATTTAATAAGTGATGCAGACCCAGAATTTTTAAATTAAATATGTTAGCCCTCGAACTCCACATTTTCACAAGTATGGTCCTCTTCAAATGTTCTGATCCTTTTTAACTGAGTGCCATACTCTAACAATATGCCTGCATGTTTGTGAGCATTTTCAGTATATTAGGTGACCCAGTCTCTTTCCAGCATCAATTCATGGCCACCCAACCACTGGGTCTGTCAAAACATCTGTACATTTTCTATATGTTGCATAACAGCTGCTTTCTCTCTCAGTAAAGATCTGCCATTTCTGGCAAATGTTTTCCTTTTGTCTATTTACACGTAAATAACGTTGAACCTGCAACATGACACTATCTATTGTAACATACATTTTGCAAGGGAGCACAACAGTGAAAAGAAGTTAGCCTTAAAATCTATTTTGTACACGTGTTCTGTTGTACAACTCAAGTGCTAAGCTTATCTCAGCATTTCTGTTTATCCTTATACTGTATCACTGAGGCAATTTAAAAGTACTTTTACAAAACAGAGTACCTGACTTTTTTTTTTTTTCCACACACGGCACATATAATGCATATCGACCCCCCCTCCCCCATTAAGGTATAGCACACACACACTGCAAGAAAAAAAACTAATAGGTAATAATGTTATCATGTTGCCCATCCTTCAGAGAGCCGCATGCGCTTGACAGAGGGGCTTTCCCTTTCGTCCGGCGAAGGTCTGGTGAGTCCAATGGGGGAGTGGAATTCGTTCCGGTGATCTTCTCGGTCACTTCCATCGTAGGAACTGCTACAGCTGCTCAAACTGTCAACAGGAGATCTCCCCGCCTCATGGCGCGTGTGCTGTGGGTATCTCGAGGGTGTGGTGGTACGGTCTCTAGGAGGAGAAACAGGTTCTGACTTGATGTTGAGGCTTTGAGTAGAAGGCAGGGAGAGATTTGTACTCTGAGATAAATGAGTGCTAGTGCAAGCTCTGTAGGAGGAAAGGAAACCCAGTTACCGACGGGGGAGGCATGGAGCCCCCAGATATGCACAAACACTCACACGAAACACCAGTGTAAAGGCTCGCGCAGGACCAGCGCATGCAGAGAGCACGAGGACTGTTTTCCGGGCAGAATTCACAAATTCAAAGAGATGAAAGCATCACAACAAACGTGGCCGGCTTGAGCGGGATATGCCCTCGGTTTGAAAGGAGGTCTCACTTTCAATTTCTCTCTCTCTTTTTTTTTTGACTCAAGTGTCACTACAAATTTTGGAAGGCGAGCCTTTGCACTGTTGCAACCACCTGCAGGTTTCTTTATTACTAATGCTTGTGTGTGTGTATGCACTGGCTGAGACAGGGGAGGCATGGACTCTCTGCTGGGATTAATCCAATTAGTTTGAATGCACCCAACTATTTTTATGGCTGTTCATTTTGACATGCGACTTCAGATGCAAAACAGATGCAAAACTTTGAGCCAGCTACATTTTATACCTTTCAGAATAGAGCTGAAATTACTGGTCCTAGGATTGCATTAATAAAATACTACAGGCAGGCAAGGATTTAGGTGTGATTTTCTGCTTTAAAGCTATGAATTTATAACTCAATCCAGAATGCTTTTGCACAAACCACCAAAATGAAGCTGAAGAATAGTGGAAGATGTGACAGGATTGTACTGTTTGCCTGTAGGACAGCCCAGCTCACAGGATGTTCCTAGCATCAAGAGAAACTGCTATGCTAAAATTTTCTCAAAGGCAAGCTGTATAACCATTCCAAATTCATTTTATTTCTGTGCATTTTTGTGGGTGGGTAGTGGCAGTGGAAAGCTGAAACAGGCAGGGACGAGAGTGAATACTGAGAATGTGCTTTACGGGAGAAATGAGATCACTTGCATCTGCAGGACGTTTTGTACAAAAGCACCACCTCCTGGTAAAACCTGACTTTTCATTATGAAAATAGAGTTCTCAACATGCAGTTCCCATTGCGTTCCACTTCAGGGACCGTTTGCTAGTCTGAAGTTAGTGTCTAATCCCAGAAACAGTTTCAAGGTTTTGACTCATGAGTATTTATTTTTGCAGGGGGAGACTGAAGGCAGTAAGTAAGGGCAACAGATTACTTAGCCTCTTAAGGTTTTAAACCCAAAGGGATGTGCAGGCATTTTTACTGCAAGCAGAAGAAATATTGACATTTGGAAGTAATTTTTAAGCGTGTAGAAGAAACAAGCAAGTTTAGTTGTTGTCTTTTTACTTATTGAAATATTCCACTTTTCCTGATATCTTATCAACTGGGAGTTGAACTTAAGCAACACTTACTACAACTTTGACAAAAGACAAGATGCTGTTCTCTTTTCTTCTGACAGATTTAAAATGGGACTATACGGCTTCAATATTGAATTATATCAGTTGATTTTATCAGAAATTATTGCAGGCTTTAATAATGGATAGATCTTGTTAGAAAACAGAGAAAACAGGATGTTTTACCTCCAATTGCTTTTATCTACCCTTCAATCCTATACAGATGAATGAGCCAAATTTGTAGTGATCTCTGTTGTAAGTCACAGAGTTTGTGAGTAATAGCCCTCACAACAGCAAATCTAGGCATTTTTTTGGCAAAGAGGATATTTTCTTTGCTTTAGTATCTGTTACATTAACACATATAAGAAATTGTAAATATCAGACTTCATTATTCCAATGTAGTGAAATATTCCGCTCTTTTCCTGAAAGCTTGTTGAAAGGAATCCAACAAGAATCAAACATACATTCTTGGATTTTAGGTTTGTTTGTTTGGTTGGTTGGTTGGTTTTTTGCTTTTCATTTCCAGTGACTTTATTTTTCAGTTGCTTAGGAGATGCTAGGACGTCACCTGTGAAAACAGGCTGCCAGTTTAGCATGCACGATAAGATTACACATGATTTTAGATGCCAAGCTTACAGCTAAACCTGAAAGTCCCATAATAAAGGATGGTAGAGCCTGGGAATTTGACTTAGAAGTGTTTGCTATGAGCAGATGACATGTCTCTTTGCAAAGTGAGGGACAGCTAAAAAACCCGTGCTAGTTAAAACCAACCATATTCAGTCAAATTTATTCACATGGGATATACTTGTGTTCTATTGTGTGACAGCCCCAAAAGAAACAAATCTAGAGGGTTAAGCTGCATTTTCAATGAAATAGAGCTAGTATTGCTATATGCAATGTTGCTTTTTTAATAGTGTTTCAGAAGAGAGTATGAGAATACATGTTTATAGACTTTTCTTTAGATTCCCTGTAATTCATCAGCAGGTTTATGTAAATACCTGACATACAAATTTGTGGCAGTTTCAAAAATGCTACAGGTTTATCTGCATTTTGAACACTTTTTTGTAAACAGAAAAATGTTAAGAAGTAATTTTGGCAGGTCAGGACTAAATTTTTGAGGTTTAAAACAATATAAATAAATTAAAGCAAATTTTTTGAGTCATCATTCAATTTTTTTTTTACTTTTTAAATGTAGTCTTTTCCAGCTAAAACTATTCCTGAATTTTAGTATCTGTTTTTTGGTGACTATTGTTTACATTATTTCATTAAATTTTTCTGAAACATTTTTACAAGAATCTTATGTAAGGTAAAATAGTCAATTATAATAGGAACCTACTGTTACACACAGATGTGAATGGTGAAATAGTACAGATTTAGGTGCAGTCTTTAGACCCGTATTCTAAACAGAGGATTGATCTCTATTTAGAATAGAAGCTGTATTATAAGAAATGAGAATTCTGTCTGCTACAAAATGACTTCTTTTTGTACATGTGTGTGTGTGAGTGTAGAAACAGCTGTTTGCATCGATATCTATCAATGTACAGCTCATACTGTTGCTTCATATAATTATGTGATTTTGGTCCAGGCATGCCCAATTCTCATCATTTGAAACCTACACTAAGTTCACGGGAAAACAAACAGGGTTTGAATATGGAAAAGCCACAGACAATATAAAGCACATTACTTCAAAAGATTGTGTGTAATTATAAACACTCAATAAGTGCCATGCAGTCCACTCATGTTGACGCAATCACCTTTTCCCATATATTGTATGAAAACATTTCATTGTATGGCGACAATGAAGAAAATTAATGTTCTGATTTTACACAGCAGTTCCTGTTGAGACCAGTATAATGAAAATGTGATGTTTATTTAGAATACAGCAGCCATGTGGGAGAAATGCTGGTTCCTGTCTGGGTTCAACACTGAACAACTACACAGCTCTACTGGGTAAGAGGTGGGAAACAAGTCAGGATGCAATGAGCTCACAAGTGGGTTTAGTCCTTGCTGATGCCAGTGAGATCACTTCTGTGTGTGTGTCTCCATCTATTCAAAGCTCCAATTGCTATGGAAGCTCAGCATGCACAGATAGAAGTGCAGGTCTGAGTAGGTGATGAGTGAGGACATGAACATGCACCAGACAAGTTTTTACAGAGGAAGAAAGTGGCATGTTGAAGGAAGAAAGAGCCTCACATACCTTTTCTTTTATGCCCACACTTGCTTCTCTAAATTAGTTTTCCCCATAAATATATATAAAGAACCATTGAAAATTCACTGCGAAATTTAGTTAGGTAACTTCAGTTATGTGCTAGTCTGTAACTAGGAGAATAGAGGGTATTTGTGACTTGCTAGCAATGCAAGCTTCTTCCCTTCCCTCTGTTTTTCCTTTAGTTAAAAGCAAAGTTGATTTTTCATGGTTTTTGATCAATGTATAAGCAGAATAAGAATTTCTGTGTCAATATATTTTGATTAGCTCTCACATGTTAAGTTCTATACTTTAAAAAGAAATTTCTAAATGAAGAATAATATGAAACTGAATCATTGGAATATCTTATTTACAGTGGTGGCATAAGACAAAAAGGCTCAATCCTAAATACAAGGCTTTTGTTCTAAACAAGAAAGTTGGCTGAACTGATACAAATTCACAAAATGTGATGTCACTTCATCTAAATTTTTCAGTAAAAATGGTTCAATGGAGAATATTTGCCCATATCTAGCTATCACTATTACCTAATCAAAATTAATCGTTGCTAAGTAATTAGCTTGCTATGTAAGAATCACAGAACAAGTCAACAGTATGCATGAATTTGGACAATTTTCTGTTCAGGTGGGTAGAAGTTTGGAGAAACTTCTTTTACATTAACAACTATCTATACTGAAGATTCTTCAGATGAAAAATTTTTTCTATGTGTGCACTTATATTTTCTTAAAGCCAAAATCTCACCTGTGGATGATACTTAAGGAAGAAAAGATTCTCTCTTAGACTAGAAAGTATGGATGAAAGAGAACATTTTGCATATAATGGACTTGTATTTAAAAAATTATATATTTAGATCATTTATTAAAAGTTTGGAACAGACTTCCTTTCTGGTTGGCAGCAGTTAACTTCTGGTATACTCTTTGGTCCATGTTAAATAAACATTAACCCTCTCTATAAGAGACATTGCAGCAATATTTAGACAAAATCCCAAACTTTTGGGAAGGGTTGATTTTCAATAGAATTTTTGTGTATTTTTTCCCAGATGTAGACCTAATGAAAAGACCATGAAAGTACTCTTTTGTTTTTTAACCTAAAAAGTTGAAAAGTCTGACTTGTTTTAATGTCTCAATCATATCAAAACAGACTCCACATCATTATCCTATTAACCAGGCTCAGCAAAAGGCCAAAAGCTGTGCAAACAGGGAAAGCTAACTGCTCCCAAGTCCTCTGGTATTTGCCCTCAAGCTCACTGGCACTAGTAAGGTTGCTAATTGCAGAATCAAGATGAGAAGTTAAGAGTTAGGCTGTAGAAGTCTTCTTTAGTTATCTTAGAGATGGTTCTGACAATGCTGCTGAAATTTTTGAGGACTTATGTGGAGCAGGCTAATATGTCTAACCATACCCTATTCTATTACTAACCATATTCTTCTGCCATGTATTGATGAAGCAGGGCTGGTTTTCTCCTTTAGGCTTTGGTGAAAAACAAAACCTGCCAGAGAACTAGGATGTCTCTTCCACTAACTCTGCCTTCTTACAGGTCTTTACAGCCTCGTGTCACCAACAAACATCTCACAGTTGCCAAATCTTTCCAGTATATGACCTCACTCAGCACAGGGATTTCGGCTGTCAAACCCTTTCTAGATGTAATTTCTCAAATACCCCGGGCTGGCTATAATTTTGTGTGATTGTTTTAATCTTCTTTCAAGATCTAGCTCAGGTTGACATGGACTGAATATGTTCTGTGTAATTTCAAGTTTTTCAGGTAATCCAAAAGTTAGTACAGGTGCTTTTGCATATAGGACTCAGTGACTAAAATAAAATAAAGCAATGCTTATGACTGTCTGCAGACATAGAAGACTTCTCCAGAATTGTCAGTGAAGCAGCTTTCATAGCTGAATTCATTTAAAAATCACTGAAAGAATAATAATACAAGTAGCAGCTCAGAATGTATTCCACCAGCCACAGCCATTATACTTTGACATTCTGTGATATGAATTAGAAACAGATGACCATGTGTGACATATCTGAAAAGGCATGTAGTTAGTTTAGGATTTAATTTATACTTTTTTGGTTAACCAAATAGCCTTATTACATTCTTTGGTACACCACTGAAAACAATCAGCTTATTGTAAGGTTATACATTGATATCTAACACGTGAATTTTCAATTTATTTGAGACTTTATGTCTTTAGTTGTACAGTTAGCCTGAATGTTGTTGCCCCAGAAACAATGTTGCCCCTTTAAAAACCCAAACTGTCTATACATGGTAAAAAAGTTACAGTAAGTTACAAAAAGTGGTCAGATAAATTAGAAGAATTTTGAAGTTTAAACTACTTTTATAGTATTAAACAGTTTTACATTATGGCAACTATCTTGCAAAAAAACTAGCACATATGTGCACTACCTCTTTCTCAAAAAAAAAACCCAACCCCAACCAAGAAAAAAAGGACTTTACTTTTCAAATGTATGTGAGTTAGATTTCTCCTCATAAATACACTCCAGCTGTTTTCAGCTTCTATTTTTTAAATGAAAACTTTTACAATTCAAATATGTCTAGCCATACCTTAGGCTATGTGTTATGTGCTGGTGAATGCCTACAGTCTTATCAATAAAAATTGCAGATACCAGTTTTTTTTGAAAATCATACTCTTAAAGTTTGCTTCAATAAGCCAATAGGCTGCTTTTTTCAAGAATGTATTAGGTGATTTCCCTGTGTGAATTTTCACATTTCTAAAAATCCTGAAATGATTAAGCAGTGTGCTTCACCAACCTTGAATAAATGTTTTGAAATTAGCCACTAGAGGGCATGAATATCTATCCTCCTCAACACTGGCAAATCACAATGAGTTTTGTGGGTTTACAGTCCTTAGGCCTAATTATGTTATTTGCTTCTAGAAAACATTACCAAAGAAATTAAACTTGAATGTCAGAGCTAAGCAGAAAGGAGTGTGTGATCATCATACAAGGTTAAGCCTTAATCTCAGGTCAAATCATTATGTCACTCTCACTTCATTAAAAATACTTAGAATTTTTTCAAGTTTACTGTAGATGTTTGTGCTATAGTAACTGGAAATAAAAAGCATAAATAGCAAAATACAGCAATAGCACAATGCAAGTGTTTAGTTTGGTCTTTAGGAGTGAAATAAAATGCTATTTAAAGAAATAAAGCGTAAAACAGGAACAGTAGTCTTTACTACACTACTGAGAAAATGTCACGGACACAGAATATTTCATTGTAGCTACCCAAAAAACTTCTCATGAAATGCATAGTTCCAATTTTGGGAAATGGAACTCTTACACATAGTGAATATATACTGATATGTTGTCTTGATGTATTTCAGATTTGGGATTACTGGGTAGACTGAAGTCACTGTAGAACAATAAAATAAAGAAAACACTACTTACCCCAATTGACTGAGGGCAGATGGTGGCATGTTATGTAGGTGTTGCTGTTGCCAGCCAGTCACAGAACCAAGATGAAGAGCACTGGCTGTATTAAATCCAGAAAGAGATGATATATCTGCACTACTCAGAGAATATTCTAGATTTGAAAATAGAAAAGACAATAATTAAAAGAGAATTTAAGAGGAAGCAATTAAACAATAACTAGCACTGTAATTTTCATGTGTCACTTTAAAAGCCTTTTAATTTTAATTACACCAATCACATTACGTTGCAGAAGAAAAAGTAGACCTTCCTCTTCCCTCAACTCATTAACTTGGGACCAAATAATGCACTAATAATTACTCTGTAATTTAGCAGGCCTTTTCTGGATACAGAAGATCCAAAGCGTTCTTAGCCTGTATACCCACCATAATTACACATGCATTCTCAGAGTCAAAGACTTGAAAAACATAATATTTTGGTTACAGTCTTCCTTGCAGAACCTAGCTGGCAGCCTGTGCCTGAACAACGCATGTCTTCTCTAAGAGCATTGGATCTGTATGCCAGCATGTTCTATACAGCAGCAATGTGCAATGGTAACTGGAAGGGACCTCCTGAGGCTTCATTTCTAGTCTCTCCCAGGTAACTATGTGATAGCCCACAAAGTTACTGCACTCTGTTTTGAAGCCAGTGAAGCTGCTTGCTCCCACTACCCTTACGACTTCAGGAAGATGCACTCAGCTACCTGTGGAATTAAGAGGATTAAGAAATGTCTTTTAAGTTATGTTCTTTAATAAAGTCAATGGAGGTAAAGCTATTTAGGCAGTTTTCCATTCAAACAAAAGAGGTATGTCTCAAGTTAGTGACAGGTACAGCATAAGTGAATGCAGGGCAAAAGCATATCAGCTATGAATTTTTCGGTTTCCCCAACAAACATTAGCTAATTCCTTAGTACACAGATAGACATTTGTCAGCATCTTGCTCCTTCCCCCACCCTTTACATCTTGCACCCATACTTACCAGTACCATATGTTGTTGAGATGGCTGATGGGTATCCTCCCATCCCTTGCCCTGGTAGAGTAGGAGTTGCTACGGAAACCACTGGAGTAGCCAATGACTGAGCAGACTGGGAGTTATTTATCCTCTGATTCTTTTAAAGTAAGTAAAATAAATATATTATTGACTAGTTTTAAGTCAGTTGAGTGTATTAGCTTTCTGCGAATGTTGTCTGCATGAGAAATACAGGCTGATACAAATTTCTAGAAATTAATCATTTAACATGTGGCTTTTATGAACTCTGCGAACCCTATCGTTTACAAGCCTTCAAGAGACCAGTTGTCACCATAGTAACCCATTACATCAGTATCTCCTAGGTAACTGAACTAGTAACAAGTAAGATTGCTTTTATTGTGGGTAGAAGAACAGATAGTGTGAAAAACTAATGAAATTTGTAAACTCTATTCCCATTGTTTTCCTCTTCACTTGAATGGGAAAAAAACCCAACAACCCAAAAAGCAAAAAAAAAAAGGAAAAAAAAAAAGAAAAACAATAAGCAAAAGAGAAAAGCCCCAAACCCAGCCCTACTGGATTTTATTATGCTTAGAAAGTGGGGGGCACCCCGAGATTGCTGAACCCTGAACTCTTACCAGCAGATGGTGCTCTGGCTACTTTGTTTTTGCGCAATGAACAAACTGCAAGAGTGTTAGGTAGCACAGCAGTTACACCCTTATCTTTAATTCCAGGGCACTAGATGTGGCACTGTAAAAACTGCACTAGAGAATGCTAGTCCTGTGAGCGGCAGGATAAAATGGCCAGAGAGCCACCAAAAAAAAAGTCAAGGCTGCACCATCTTCAACAGCAGAATTTCACATACTCTCAAAGCACCAGCACCAAGAAAGCTTTATTCTAGCATGCATAATTTGAATATGTGCAACAGCTGCACCTGGCCTTCCATATTGCTGTATTTAAAAAATTATGATGACCTTTAGTTCACAAAATAGTTATGGTAAAGGTTTCCATTTTATTTCAACCAACACCTCACCTACAGAAGTATCAGTCATACAAAAGAATGGATTTTCTTTCCCTTGTTATTAAGATGAACATCACTACCACTTACCAGAAGCAGATCAACATCCTCAGACTGAGTGCATAGGAAAGGAGCATTAAAAATTAGTGAATATAAATATTTTTTCTAGGATGCAGATTTCTAGGCTAGGGAATAGCTTCATCTGATAGGGGCAGCAAATTAAACACTGTCTGAGCATAGTTTGGAAAAATAACACTCCATAGATATCTTCTTTGTCCTTCTAATGGGTGTTTGTCTCAAATGCAAGGACAATCTATCTGGCTTTCAGCACAAAACTTACTCTAAGAAGTCATTAGTTCTTCCACAGCCCCAGTGGCTGCAGACTGTGTTGCTATACCTGGTTTCAGGAGACCTGACCATTCACAGAATCCCTTGGAAAGTATCAGTTTTAAGGACCTTGGAATAAATAACTTGATTCAGACAGCTTGTCACTGCCTTGGTCAACTTTGGCAGCATCACACTTATGGGGTTTTTTAGTTTGATGTTCAAAGTTAATTTATTATGTGTCAAGCTCAAGTAACCAACTTGGAAGTTGTTTTAATAGTGTCTGTTACATAATGGAAAAATGTGTTTATAGCGTCACTTAAATTTAGCATCAAGATCCTTTTTAAATTAAGCTCACTTTTAATGTTAAATCACTCATGAATGATTTATTTGCAACCACTAACCGACTTTCGGAAGGGAACTACAAGATACGCACATGACACCTTCATGATTTAACCTTCTAGCATAATAGCCTGCCTAAATTTTGTTGATCCTGGCAGGAGATACAGCAGCTTCATGCTCCTTTTTATCCTGCTCTATCTATTTATTACCTCTTATCATTACAAAATTTGGCCTTTGAAGCTCAGAGTGATAGAGTTCATATTAATTTAATTGTAGTTAATCTGCCATCTGCTGAGAGTCTGTGTGGCTAAATATTTAAGAAAAACATAGTAGGTTAGGAATACTCAGGGTTAAATTCAGCCTTCACAACAAATCCAGGAGAGGCTCTTCCAGCTACTAAGAAAGAGAGTGCAGAAGTTTAGACTGTGCAGGACACAGTTCCTATTTTTCAACTCAATAGAAAAAAGGGAGGAAGTAAATGTGACTTCATAAAAGCAATTGAACAGGCTCTTCCTACATCCTCAGCTCGATGTCAAGCCTTAAGGTTAGAAAGAAAGACCAAACAAGCAAGAACGTGGAAAGTTATTCAGCTGATTCTAGTTGCTGGAACAGGCCTTGAAATTCCTCAGTATCTCTTATCTGAAGGAGATAAAAGAATCTTTGAAAATGCATTACCACTGATGGCATTGTATTCTTGCTGCCAGGTGGAATAAGCACACGGAGATCTGGTTTACGGTTGTTCATTCCCAAATTCATTGGAGGCGGAGATTTTGCTTGCATATTCTTGTTCAAGTTGCCAGGTGAGACCAGCAGACCTGGTGAGTTGCGGGGGTTGCCATATCCATTCCCTGTTTAGGTAGAAAAAAAAAGAAAAGAAAAAAGTGGGAGAAGAATTATAAACTCCAAATGTATTTCTTAAGACTGAACACTAAAAATGGCAAATAAAACAAAGCAAGGTAAATACCTGTGTCATATAATGTATCTTTATAGAAAAATACAGCACACTCCATATTTGGAACAAGTGGTCTAAAATGCTTTCTCTCATGGCAGCGGACATCTCAGTGATGTGCTGAAATTAACTTGATTATATGACTCTGTTTACAGCACTGTGGTATATAGCACAATATACTGTGCACTTAAAGCAGCCAAGATCTAACATTTGCCTTACAAGTGAATCAGGAAAATTCAGACAAACTTGGCTTAAAAAGATGTCAAAGCTATGCTGTGTTTTCTTGACAACTAGAGAGGATTCTGCCTTGCCTGACTCAGCCCTTTCCAGGTCATGATTTTGTTTTGTTTTTAAACAAAGGATGAGTATAGCAAGGCTATAATTTCCAGAAAAGGCAGGGGAAGGACTAGGAAGATTCTTAAATATTTTTGGCTCTCTTTCACCACACATTTTGGACCTGATTCTGTCAACACTAAAGTCAATGGGAGCAAGAGCATAACCTTATTTGGAAAATACCACTGTATTTTTCATCTTCATCTCTCTGCTGCTTTCTCCAGGCCCCAGAACAATTCTGACAGGCAAATGCTTCGTTTGCCTTTTTCAGAAAAGGGTTTCCTTCTCTCACCATGTAGTACTGACAACTGTATATCTGTAAGGTTACTGACCTACCATTCCACTAAAAATGAGACCTTCTTATTTCATCTGCCTAATTTCACCTCTTACCCACACAATGTCTGGGGAAAGAGAAGACTTTTTGGTGTAGCATTGAAATTCTCTCTGCACAGCCTCAGTAGAGACAGAGAAACTGCCTGGCCATGGAGAGGGAATAGCATAAAAACTAGTATAGAAAGAGGCAACTTTCATGGATAAATACTGAGAAAACAAATGCTAGGGGAGACTTTCTGTTCCATACTCATCTTTTGTTCACAGCTTGCAAGCTGTGACACAGAACCTAGAAAAAGTGTGTGAGCTAGTGAGTGTGGCAGACCCCTATGAGTTGGAAGCCCTGGATCTTCAAATTTCCTTTGTAGTCCCAGTGAAGAACTCTGTATCTCACTTTTTTTCACACGTGAAATGGGATTTACAGCCCTAAAGGACGTAAATGGATTATGGAACTAATTTTGTCAAAGTCTATGAGGTGGGCATAAAAGTGACAGTACATGACAGTGAATCTATCTTCTGGTTAGGACAATGAAGTGTGTCCAAGCATGACTAACATTAAATCAAGTTTTTAATCTGCAAGCACATCAGCTAATTGTACTTATCAGATCAGCAAATCCATGGGGAAAAAAAATATCTGTCAAAGGCTATTAAATACAAAAACACCACTTCAGTCTCTGGAAGACCCTGAACTGTGAACACTAGGCTTAGGACACAGGAAAAGTATCACAAAAGGCTCCACTTCCATATTTGTGGAGTACCTTTAGTCACTGGTCTGGCCTGGCTTGTTTTTTCTCATGCTTTTTATGGTAATCTCCAAAGCCTTTGCAAAAAGGAATTAAGATGAAAACTTAGAAGCACTCAGACCACTTCAGAGATTTTGTATTGAAATATTTTTCATAGTTAATCTGGTTGTTTATTTCCTTAATAATATCTTACAGTTAGTGGGCTAAAATGAGTTAAATGAAAAAAGTGTATTTTACACTTGTCAAGCTAAAATAGCAGAACTGTCAAGAATTTTCCATTTTGTGTCAGTAGGCTTTTTTTTTAAATGAACAATTGCTCTCAACATGGATTTGCTACATATTGTGGTCCAACTAATGCTGTGTTACTAGAGGTGGTGAAATTAGAAGGGGCATTTTGAATATACAACAGTATTTCCTTCTAGAAACTACAATGCCTTTTAAAAGTTGATCTTTTACTAACTGAATACTGAAGAACTAATGACATGGAGAAGGGATCAAGAGCAGAAACTGAAACAAAAGCAAAGTTTCTCTGGTGCTGGTTTCATACAGGAGCTATTTTACCAACAGGAAGTAAAACTACCTTGTGAAATCTGTTCTATGAGAACATTTGCTCAGAGAGTGAAAATGAAGGTGTTTGAAGAAGCAGTATGTATTTTTTAGTTCTACAATATACAACCTAAGATATTTAATGAAACAGCATGCACTGTAACCTATATGTTTGTTTCTGTAGTTGTGATTTTTGAAGAATAGAAACCTTTACAAGAAAGAACTCCCATTTTCTACACAGATTTCTTTAGTATAATTTACCATTAAAAATTAAGAGAAAGAATACATCTGTATAAAACTTTACTCTTCAGAAACTTTTGTCTGATGTCCATATTATTTACCTACTGATGTAAAATATTTTGAACAGTGATAATGTTTCTTAAATTTATATATTTAGAACATCAAATTTATTATTTTTAAGAACTACTGCAATCTTCTTTTTACCAGTAGATTTCTGCTGTTCATGGCATATTATGCCAGCTAGCATTTTGGAGCCATATAATAACCATTCCCCTTTCCAGCCACCAAATTATTATTCCTTTGGTATAATGCAGATTCAGGAATGTAAGATTGTGGACCTTAAACCAATGATACAGAAACCCATCATTTGAAAATCAGTGATGAATGCATGCATGTGGTTTACAGTTAAGAAGAGTCTGCATTTAAACCAGCTCTTTAAGCCGTATCCTCTTTACTCAGAAAGCTGTGGCCTGCTCTGAGGCAGCTGTCCCACCTTCAGACAAATCCACTGAAGAGAATGGCTTCATTTACATTCAGAGGCAAAAAAATGTATAAGACTTCTAATATACAAATTAAACCTTCCTTCATCCTATACTTTAAAATTACACTCTGCCTGGACAATTATCAATTTAGATGTGACTGTATGCAGAACATCGCATTCCGCTATCCACTTGAAAGCGCAAAAATTATATGTCATGTATGAATGGATTTCCTGATTATAGATTATAAGAAAATGAAAACCAGATGGATTTTAGAGCAAGTTGGCTTTACATTTTTATTTGGTTAAAAGCCATATTTTTGCTGGAATAGAACATTTTTAAACATTACAGATAAAACTTGTAATGTATAATGAAAATAAAAACAGTAGATGCACAAGTTTTAAAGGGCATATGTCAGAATTTGTAAATTTAGAGCATTTTCAATTCAAGAAGTTTTCAGAGAAAATTATTTTTCCTCGTGTTGTTTGTTATACTGACTTGAAAGGGTAAAAATATTTTATACAGAAAAAAGCCTGTTTCTAGACAGAACTAGTGGAGCAGCACGTGTCATGAAATGCAGTGCCAGACGTTGTATTTGGACTAATGGCACAATATAAAGACAAATGCTTTCTGAACATAGAATGCTCTTCTTGGGCATGTTCCCACATTATGCATTTAGGCACAAGTGCCATTGACTTTAGAAGGAATTCTGTCCAAGTACAGACTGCGTAATTAGTCCCTGGAATATCACTTTTTAAAAACATCCAGAAAAGTTATTTTTGTGCACTAGTAGTTAGTCAGTCAAGAAGAATTATTAAAAAAAAGAAATCTTTTAATCATGGAAAACTGTGATCTGAACTATGTTACAAAATTAATGTAAAACTGTCTTAAATGGTCACTTCCATATTTTAGGAATTTAAGGGCATGAGTAGGGCACAAGTTTATTCAGGATGGAACAGAGAGCAAAGTTTACTTCTCTTCTTTCACCCCCCCATTAGTAACACCTGTACCTTACATGTAGTTTTGGTCATTGGTGTTACAGTGGTTGCAAAGTGGTTGCAGTTCTTGATATTCTCAGAGTTAGGGCAATAATTCCATACTGAGCATTAAGCCAGGAAACTTTCCACATGTTAAGGCAACACAAATGAAGAAAGAATAATTTATTTCTGTATCTCTCAACATTCTTAAACACCATTGTCATGATTCAAAGTCTTTAAGTCTTGAAAAACTGGAAAATTTTTGTATTTTGATTTCTTAAAGTTTTGAACCTGTCATGTCCCTACTTGCTTCTTTTTAATTTGTGATTTCAAAGGTACAAAAATATAGTGAATGAAAAAAAGGCTATGGTAGCCCTCGAAGAACAAAGAACAAGACACACAATTTACATGTCCTTTGTTTGACGTCTTTTTCATTTACTCTAATGCTTTTCAGTGGCCATATGGGTTGAGAATTTACAAGATCTTTAGGAACCTGGGATGCCTACCTCCCATTAATTTTAACAGGAAAAGAGCTTCCAAATTCTTGAAAAAGTTTCAAGAAATATTGATGGTCCTTTCAAGTTTCTAACAAGTGTATGCTCTTATTTGTGGAAAATACCATAATTCTTCCAAGAAGAATATGAACATTCTGTTTCATGGAGGATTCCTGCTCCTTACTGGGTTATGTTAAATGCACATCCTGTATTAATGACATTATGACTGACCACCAAGCCTCTCAAAAAGTATGTTAAATTTAGAATGAATCTATATAACCATGAGAGCCAACTATACTATAATTTAGTTCCACTTCAATATATATATATATTAAAGAATCAATGCAGTAATAGAAATTTTGCTAACTGGTTTTGCACTCTTCACTCAGTTCATTTTCCAACATCCTGGAGGAATAGGAATTGTTCTTAAAATTAATTAAAAGGCAATGAAAGGGTTCCTTTTCTCTCTTACATCTTCCCTTTTTTTTTTTTTTTTTTTTTTTAAATGCATAAACACTGCTGGAACAGGCTATGGTTTACCATCCAAACAAAATAGATACCAACAATAAAGCACTAATGCCAGGAAGCTGTACTGGTGTTCACCTAAACATAATTTTTAAAAGAGATAATTGAAGGTTCTTATTCACGTGTTGCATGCCAGTCATTTTACAGTATGTGACCTCTACTAACTGCAAGCGGTAGAAGAAAACCAATCTGCAGATATGCTCACCCAGAAAAAGGAAAATCTTTACATTAAAGTAGCTGCCCATTCCCACAACATTACACTAATGGACCTTCTTTACTGAATTACTGGAGGCAATTCAGACAGATGTGGTATGTAAAACCTACTGACTTTGTGTGAAGGAATTCTCAAGCATCTTGTGAAATACCAGCTGGTTTTTGAACTGAAACAGGCTGAAAGTGCTGTGAAAGCACAGACATTTGGGAGAATGGGAAGAGAATGAGAAGAAAACTATCTCAACAACTCTTTGTTATAGTTTTAGAAACCAACCATTTAGAAATAATATAAATAAAAAGCTAGAGATTCCTACAACAATATAAGACTAAGTTGATATGCAGGTCTGTCTCTAACTCACTCATTCTTACCATGCAGGTGGTATAGCTATTAATGGGAAATTTTTGCTCTTAGGTCTAAGGCTATGTAGAGGGCTCTAATGGCACTACAGTAGTCCTGTGCTGGGAAAAAAGAAAGTATTTGGGAATCACTAAAATACTGCTAATACTGTATGCAATTTAGGTGTACATGGAGGTCCACCTGCACTGGGACTGCACAAAGCTAAAGGTTATACCGTGCATCCCAAATCACTATTCTGAGTGTTAGCAAGATCTCATTTTGTAAACCAGGCAAGTGTCCACTGCTTCCACCGCAGTGGAGGTAGATAGTCTCGTCAAAGTTCCCAAGGAAATCTGCTTGTATGATCTGCTTATATTTGCAGTACATTGTGAAAAAGTGACTCCTCTGTTCTGTGGCTCACATTTTTCAGTCTTGCTACGTCCCTGGGCTGGTTCAAGTACTTAGTCTCCTATCCTACATACTGAGCCAGTATGGGTCTTACTGCTAAATCTCATGTTTCGTGTCATTAACACTCCTCTAACCAGCCTTAGGATCTTAGGATTCCCCTCATGGGGCCTGATCCAGGCCGCAGTTAAGAAATATTATTTTTTCCAAAAACATGGTCACTTGGAAAAGCGTCAGAGATTTTAGACTG
>JANZLQ010000079.1:4885196-4953164 GCA_026212715.1 Elanus axillaris | reverse complement strand
CGGCTGCCCCCTTGCCAGCCCTGCTCCCTGTCCCGGGGCAGTGGGATGGGTCCTGGCTTCAAAGCCCTGCCCTGCCACCCCCATGAACCTCTCCTGTTCCTGGCCCCCAGCCCCCAGGGTGTCCTGGTGGCATGTTCCCATCACAAAAGAATTAAAAGCCAGCTCTTCCTCTTTGACTCTTCATGTTGAGTACTGCCAGCTACCTTAATGAACTGTTCACATGGATGACGTAGTCAAAATTATTTCTAACCTTGGGGTTAGTGCCCTACAAAATTTGGAACATCCTTACAGTCTACTCTATGTGGAGTATTTGCAGGTGCACACAACTATTGCTGAAAAAGGGCATGTGTACCCCATACTGCAGCAACTGGGCTCAGATTTCCTTCAGGACAGAGATGATGCTTCTCAGGCAGAAGCTGAAAGTAAGGAAGTGGCTCTTTGGCCACCTGACAATGGGGAACACATTGCAAAACACATTTCTGGAAATCTAAGGACATGCCATGAATCTAGGAGGTAAGAAATCTGAGATCCTTTCTCAGCCAAATGGAGAAATAGGTGAGTTTATTTAGATGTAGAATGAGGTACCATGAGAACAGAAACCTGACCTGTGCATCACAGACCATTACACTTCATGCAAACACTTTACTGCTAAGTACATGGCAAACTAACCTGATCACCAACACTTTGGTTATGTTTTATTGCTATAATAAGATCCGTATTTAAATGTTTCTAAAGTAGTTCTGGCACTAAGGATTCTCCCACTTTAGTCTAGGTGTTCACACCTTAATAAAATAAATGTAAAGGTGGCACCTGACTGCCTACAGAATTAGCCTGTGGCTATGCACGTAAGGAAATGTGAGCAACCCTTCAAAACATTTCTTACTGCAATTAGCTTTCCCAAGCTGCAGGCAGATATTTCAGCACCTCTCTGGACTCCCTCCTTGCAACCTTTGGAACAGGGGTATATCACACAGGCAGTGAGGGTCTGTTGCAGATTAGACACTGAGAGAAAGGGAGTGCTCTTCTTTCTTCGAAGATGATCATCCTTACTCCTTTTCTTGCTCAGCAAAGAAACAGAGCAATAGACGATCCAAGTCCAGGTCCTGGTTTGTTTTGTTTTGGTTTTTTTTGTTTGTTTTTTTAATTTTGCAGTACAGTTACTATTGTCAGTATGCTTATATTCTTACACTGTCTGATTATAGCGTCTTACTATTTACTTTTATAATTCTTTAATGGCACGTCATTTCGGGAATCTCAGAACATATAGCTTTAATGCAGAAACACTGTTTTCCCTATATCTTTACTTCTGATGGTATTGATTCACTGATTTCCACTTCCATAACGCTATTGTGTTCTAACATGGTGATTTATCAATAATTATGCTGGTCTCAGAACACATATATTTCAAGTTATCTTGTTTGGCTTGAAGCTTCACCTAATCAGCACAGTAAGGAAGATTGAGACAAATCACTTATGAAAATTACACAGTGGTCTTCAGTTTTGTGCTTTATAAATATTACACATCTGTAGATCAAATATGTGGGCACTGCACATTAAGCATCAGAACTATATTCCTGTGTGTTATGAGTTTTTAAGGTCCAAACAAAATGTTGGGCATCAGAGAGTCATTTAAAAGTGTCTTACCACAGCAAAACAGCTACCCTGCCCCAGGTGCTGTAGCTGCTACCATGAGGAGCAGGCACAGTGCAATGTCCCTGACCTTGCGTAGTGCTCCCTCCTCACTCACCCTTCACATTTGCAAAGGTTAGTCTGTGCTCTGCGCTAGGAATGCAGTGATCTTCCACACTAAGGTTTAGTCTAGTCGGAGTGGTCAACACCAGAAATCAAGGGTGGTTTTCAAGCTGAAATTTAGCTTGCATAACAGCTTTTCTGAAAGTCTTGCAGGAACTGGCACAGGCCAGATCTCTTAATGTGCGCAGGATGCACAAATCATATCTGGTCCTCACATGCCTGAGGTAACCCCCTCTCCAAAATATGTTTTCAAGACTTATCTGGCCTCTGATGTTTATAAGTTAATTCTCATTCTGGTAAAGCAATTAAATAATGCATATTAGGAGCATGTATCTTCATCTTGTATGCTAGCTGAAAAGATGCTCCATTCTAGCCCTGTTTATGCAAAAAACATTTTTTCTTTTTTTTATAAGAGGTGTTCTAGAGTCAGAAGGAAAAAAATCTGACATGTCAGAGAGAACACTGTATTACTGAAAAATATACTGTTTTCTGAAGATATATTGGAGAAGGATGAACCTGAGAAGAGCAGAGGGCTTATCTCTCCTCCTGACTGCCTGAGACCCTCTGAAAAATCGTCTGCTTTTAACAAATTATTTGCTGATGACAAATAATTTCCTTTTTTGGGTGTTTGAAATGAATTATCATTTGGGGAAATATGCTTTTTTAATGAAAAGTATTTCACAACAAGAAGTAATTCCAATTATAAACTGAACACATTATTTGAAAATGTACTTTCTTGTTTCCCCAAAGAAATTTTAGAAATAACTGTTAAGATTTTTTTTTAATAAACACATAGCTAAAGTGAAATTGCTGATTTTTGTTAAATGCACAATTATTGAAAAAAGAAGAATGCATAACTTAAAATTCAATGTCAGGAAAATTTCAGGACTACATATATTAAACACAAATGATATATACTTAGATTTTTAACTTATCAATGTTATTAGAACAGATATGCACACAAAAGGAAAGTGGTTTGCACATAGATAATACTGCTTAGATTTGTTTTGAAATTTAAGCAGATGCAAAGAAAAGATCAGTGATTAACCCATCCCTGTCTCCTCTGGCTTTTATTTCTGGGAGACTGTTCCAACTGTAACCAAAGGAAAAATCAGCTTGCAAGAGATGTGGAGAACAAATGGAATTTATGGATTGAATATCTTCACTGGAGAATCATGTTAAAAGTTAAAGGCCAGGGGTCACATTAATTTAATACTGCCAGGAGCTTCCACATGTGGCTGTAGTCCCCACTTCAAGAGGTTAAAAGCATTTCTTGCTTTCTTTCTCAGGCTAAAGTCATTGCTGCATTCCAGATCCAGGAGGCATCAGCTATCTTTTTCAGGTCTTGGGTTAGGCATGAAATCCAGATGTTTGCTGATTTGCAATGCTTTCTTATATTTTCTGAATTTGAACAAGGATATGGATTGGAGTGTGCGATGTGGTGTTTTAATGAGCAAGAATGCACAAAAAACCCAGAGAAATTCCTGTCTCACTAAACTAAAGCATAAAGTTCCCTCAGACTTCACTAGGAAAAAGGACTTTATCTAAGGAATCCAAATTATTCTTGAGGAACATTTGAAACTGCTTGTCATAAAGGAAAAGAAGTCAATCACGCCTGTCTTTAAAAACCCACTTACAAAGAACTACAGTTTGTATCACTCACTTCATTGTTCATTACATGTGAACTTAGGGCTTTCTCCCTTTCAATCCTTTCAAGCTGTCTTTTTATAAATACAAATATTGCGACACTGTTGATGAGAGAGATGATGAGACAGAGAATAACTAAATAAATTACTAAGTCAACACTTACACAACTGATGGAAACCTAATAAAGGCCAAATTTCCACAGATTTTCATTGAGATCTACTCAGAGCTTACATGGATCTCCTCATTGGTAAGAGGTCACATGAGTTAGCTGAAAATACGTGCATCCAACCGTCACATATGACACCATTTGCAAGGTTTCTTTGATTTTTACATGGACAGCAGCATCTATGCTTTCAAACTTATTCTCACAGTTTCACTGATTTGATTTCTACCTGTATGATAAGAGTCTGAATAAGCTGTATAAAACAGATCAGTTGCTTAGGGCAGAAATAGGACTTAATTTTGGAAAGGCTTACTTCCCTTAAAACACTGAAAAAACCCCTATATATCCTCCTTATATGGAGGAAAGCTTGAAAAAGGAAAACTTAATGGCATAGTATGAGTGGAAAAAAAAGAGAAGGAGAGCTGTTATATTTTTCATTTCTTATCCCCCTCCATAGTTTTAAGCCAATGTGCCAAGTTATGCATTCTTATTGTTTGGATTTGGCACTATTGCATCACAAACTATGTTATGAATGACTGCATGTTCTTTCTTTTGGACTGTAAACTTCCTTGGACAGGAACTATTGTTTACTATACTTTTGTACCACATCTTGCCCAATCTTTGGATCAGAGGTCTGTGGGTGACTGCACTCATCAAGTAATAAGGGAAGGGCAACAACTTATCATGCTTTCCCTGGAAAACCCAGTCCTAACAGGTTGCCCATAAACTGTGGTTTGGGAATCATTGTTCTAAGCTCACTTGTTTATTTAACATATTCCACACTTGTAGCCTAAGAATTATCTTCTTTTGACTATGCCAAGCATGATTTCAGGGTACAGTGGAGAATATTTATATAACAATTTAATTTTTTAATTTTTGTTTTTAGTATTAGTTTGCTTATTTATATTTATATTTTCAAAAACACTAGGTTCCTTTGAAATCTTTGTTTATTTTTGGTACTGCTTGTTGGCCTATTTGGGCAGATTGCTTCTTTTTAGTAAATCACTCTTTTTTGAGACAATACAATCCAGATTGCCTCTACCTTGAGGGCTTATAGACTAACCCCCCCTACTACTATGTATATTCCTATGTGGCTTGAAATACTAGTAGAATATATAATACATTCACCCACAGTCAGTACACGACCAAGAAAAGACAAAGGAGCAGGAAAGCACTTGCAAATTATGATATTGGCTGGCAGATCCAGGACCTCGGCCCTCAGAAGATGAGAAGGCAACTGTTAGCTTGTGGTTAACTTCCAGAATTCAGTTATTAAAAAGACATGGGATGAATTTTTCAAAATGCACTACTGATCTTTTCAGTTTCTAATGGTTTTAAAAAAGTGGTTTAAAGGTTGAGGTTGAGTATGCTTGGTTTAAAGACAACAAGCACTTAATCCCTCAGACAGCATTTCTAGAGTCCTAAGTACTTTTGAATGACTTGCTCCTTTAGTTTAACAATAATGTCAAGATGGAGGCAGTACAGAAATCAAATAGTGAAACAAACAAATTACTGAAAGTGAATAAAGAATAAAAGCAAGTATATTTTTTATTATACCTATCCTGGATTTAAAACTTGAGATTGAATTTTTCCTTCAATTTTATTATTTATAGTGGTTTAAAACATAAAGAAATTCTGTTGATTTATATGGGCTTATTCCATTCAAAAGAAAACTTAATTATAAAATACAAAATGTCATAATCTGAAAACTGTATTAAAATGAAAAATATAACTCAATCTAAAAATATAACTGAGTTTGAAAATGAGAAGTTTAAAATACAGATGCAAAGAAAGACATCCCCAATACTGTCATATTTTGATTTTAAAACTATTGAAAGAATTTTGAAGTTTTAATCTTTCATGAGGCTTTCAAAATATTGAGCCACTGCATAAAACTTGAGTTCACATAATTCACAGTACTAAAACCTTGTAGACATTATTTATTTCTCATCAAGTTACTGTTAAGTGGTTTTGTTAAAGACTACACTCCCTAAAAATTCAAAGAACTTTCATATAGTCTATTACGTAAACAGGTAACCTGTCACTTAGTCTTCATATTAGTTATGGCATAAACTAGCATAATTTTAGAGCATACCGATTTGGCTCCAAAAAGTTCTTGTTCTCTCTTTCAGTCAAAAGCCTCTGGTTTAAGAAGACAGTGCCAAAGACATTGCTGTATTTATAATTTAGCAACTATAGTAAATGTGAAGTTCACTCTAATTTTGTTGGCAGTTGCTAGTATCACATGATAGAAACTATTCAATCAGTGTTTGGCTAAGAACAAATTTACTTTAACGAACCTGAGATAACCTTGGTTTAACTTAAAAATACCACTGATGGTATTTAGTTGTGTTGGATAATAAAGAAGTAGTCAGCTTTTTTAAGTTCTATTTATGTCTTGGGTTGACTCCCAAGGTAAATTGTGGATGATTTGAGGGTTTTTACTTGAAATAAACCAAACCAACAAAATATACTTCTCAAAACACAGGCTTAACTAATCTTTTTCCATTTCTGATATTGCAGTTATAATGCAATTTGTTATAATGTAATTTGTTAAAGTAGTACAGAAACTGAGGCCTGGTGTTAGTAATCAGAAGTAGTTTCATTTTGTAATAGCAGAAATGAAACTCTTTAGACTCTTCTTCCTGGAGTATGTTATTTTGGATATATGCTATTTTTGGACACTGCAGAAAAATGCAAATTCATAATGTTCTAATTTGGCCAGAAATATGAACCCCGACAGATTAAACCACATGCTCATACTACCAGCTTCTAAGATGCCAAATAGAAGAAAACACAGAGGTCTCTGTTTCTTGTGAAGAATGATGAACAAAGAGAACTTTTGATGTTTATTCTTCTGCACCCTAAAGAAAGAGGACTGTCCAAAATAGTGCCATTGTGGAATGATGCGACTAAGACAGAGGATTCAACCTTATAGTGACCTTTTCATCTTTCTTCAGCCCTGTATCAAATTCTTCCTACTGCTCTGCATTTAAAAGATTTAGAAAACACTTCTTTAATGGTGTTTAAAGCTCTTATTGCCAGATAAAGAACAAAGACTATTCACACAATTAAATATTTATGATGCATTCCTAGCAATGCCCCTCATACATATGCCCCTCAAATCAATTGCCTACTCCAAAGTTACATTGCTTGAGAGCTTAATGCATAACACTGCGTGCAGGAAATACAAATTCTTAATTTGTGAGTAAATAATCAAGCTATCCCTCTTCCTATGTTTATATATGCTTTTAATATATTTCCGAGAAAAAAAAATGTATTTAGAAAGAATATAAATTTTCGACTGGCATATTGATATACAGATTTTATTAAGCACAATGATTATTAAGCCAAATGCATGTGTAGACGAACTTTTATTTCAATATGTGCCGCTTTTAAAAGGAAACATTGCCGCCTTTACTAATTGCTTTCCAGCGTCTTTTTAAAGGTGCAGGGAAACCAAGAACGAGGCAATGGTATTTCTTAATAAGACAGTAGAGGGAGCTCCTTAATAGGGCAATCAATTTCCTACCCGAGTCCCTTCATTGCCATTCCTGAAGTTTCGACTATGCATGAGGTTAAAAGGAGATGAAATGCCAGAATGACTCTTTCTTTAGCTGTGTTTCGCAGGCTAACAAAAGATAATTAAGAAAACTATAATTTTCTATCGTGTTTTCTTTTTTTGAGAACAAAGGAGACTAATAGCTAAGTTCCTGTGGTCTGCCTTCCCTACTCCTAAATTAATACAAAATGACCCCTCAAAGCTTCAGCATGCATTTAAAGTGCCTTTTTGATACAATGCTGTGCAGTTTCAATTTTACTACAAATGCATCACACAAACATCTGTGACTCATCTATGCGTGAAGATAAAAGGAGGGGTGGTCTAACGCAGGCTGAGAAGAGCCAAGAAAGAAAAGATCACTATATCCAGAATTTCTTTATAAGTAATTTTATGAGACAATGTCAGAATTGGCATATATATCAGCCTTGGATTATAGTGCACAAAATGGATCTTCCAACTATTTTTCCATACAGTTCTTTCTGAAAGCAGTTAACCCAGTAAAATTGGATGTGGTCCATGTTTTACCACTCAGCTTATTTTCTTCGAACATATGTGTTTACTTCTCAAACTGAAACAGTAATCTTGCCATTGTCTTTTGTAATCCGTATTTGTAATAATGCAACATTGCTGACATTGCTAACAAACCACTGAGTTTACTGAGCAAAGGGGACTACTCTGACAACATTGCTTTGATAACACAGACCTTAGCAAGTACAGTTCTTATTAGTTCTATGGGAGCAGGACTAATGGGGCTAATCTTTTTTCTCTGCACGGGTATTTTGAAAATCCTTTCCCTGTTGTGTACCAAAGCACTTAAGCAAATACATAAAACCAAGCTTAAGTTAATTACTGATTATTTAAGTAAATGCTAACAGATTTTGCTGACTAGCAATGGTCTTAGAGCAGGGGCTTGCAATCAAATCTGTGCTCAGTAGATTGAAGTCTGATGACCGACTCAATGTTGAAATCTTTACTGAAGTTTAAATTCATAAAACAAAACCCCAATTCCACTAAAGTCAAAGGAAAAACTCCCTGTGACTTAAAAAGGATCAGGGTTTCTGACACTGGCATCGGTAGTTTTGCCTGAACTGGGCTATGCAATGGACCCAAAAGTTTTTACAGAAAGGCTAATGTGAACAAACCCAGACATTTGTATCTGTGGAATTTGTTGAGGTGCAAGACTTCTGACATTGCTGAAAACAAGACTCTTCCTACAAATTAGAGAAGCAGAAGTATCAACTCCCTATCCCCCAGCTGGGGGAATTAAACCGATGCTGATCACTTTCTAATACCCCATCTCCAATATAGAGCTATTTTAGGACTCAGCCTTTGAAGGAAGTCCTTTGTTCACTTAGAAAGATAAATATAAATTCTTTTCTCTTTACCTGCACTGGTGCCAGCACCGGTTGTGAGGTCCCCACCCATCAGGCCACCTAGGGTGTTGAAATAAAATACTACAAATGAGCACGATAAATTGTAACAGGCAAACATTCAAAACATTTTCTCTAACTTCAGATGGCCTGCTCCGGTACCCACCACTATTTTCCTCTGACTTTAATAGGCCTTGGATTGGACCCATAGTCATAAAAGTGTAATGTTTAATGTTACAAGTACAAGACATTTGCCTTCCAAGGACAAAATAGGTACTACACAACATTCCATCATTTTATTTTCATATTTCCATAGCATACAAAAAATCAATTATATTTGAAAGTTATGTATAGTAGTCCTTCATTTGAAAACTATCTTTAGTTCAGTATTAGTCAGAAGCAAAGGCTTCCACATAGGATTGGGAGGAATAGTCTGAAGTTTCCTGGACAAGAATTTAACTCAGAAGCTGTAATATGTATTTACATAGTTTTTCATTTTAATTTCCTCAGCCTTTCATAGACATTCACTCTAAGGATTTTTAAAATTTCTCTTTGCACTTGGGGACCTCAAATGGTTCTTTGAACCTGGTATACTTAAGGATCTTGATGTTCTTTCATCCAGACAGATTGAATGAACTTAATCCCCATTTATCCTATTCAGAGGTGAGCCCTCATCATCACCAGAGCAAAGCCCAGCCTCTTGCTATACAAGGCAGTCAGGTACAGAGCTCAACTAACATTTACCCATCAAGGAACTTGTGAATGCATAAATAATAACAAGAAAGTCTGCATTTAGTCTCTAGACTGATGATTTAAGTAACGAGTGTCCTATTTTACTTGCTTCAACTTGTTTGAGTTGGCTACATTTTCTCCCCTGCCCTCTTAAGCTTTATGGTATAGTGAGTTCTTGCATAAATTAAGTAGACAAGTTGCCTTTTTATGAAACAGCAAATTGCCTAACCTTTTATCCTTTATTGACTTCCTTTAATCTTAGTCAATATTCAGCTTTTTCTAGAACTTTTAAATTTTTTTTAAATTTTCTAAATTGGGAATAGAAACCCCTTTGGCTCTTCTTTTGATTTTTCAACACAGCAATTTTGTACAAACTGTTATGACTGGTAAAAACAGAGTTCTTGTTTCTCAGAGTACAGTTTAAAGTGACCTAAGGCACAGAAGCAGCTGATAAAAGACCGTTTAAAGGGATGGGATTCAACAGAGCCTACCTGTGTTACCTGCACTTGGAGGCCGATGTGTCACGCCAGGAGACATGCTATTTCTTTGCAAAGAAGGATGAGCCAGCGGCAAAAGGTTGGGGTTTCCCAGCGAGCTGACTGGGTTACTGTATACCAAACTGTTGTGGTTGGACACTGGGATAGAAACCGGCATCTCAAAGTTTGGTGGTGGAACAGCCTGTACAAGCAAAAAAGGGAAACAAAGACGAGAATAGTACAGAAGCACAACAGCCTTCAAGTACAGTTACTCTATATTTAGTTGGAATATTTTGTAGTTGGTGGTTAAAATATTTACGCTCTCTCCCCTCCCCTAAGAGTCAAGAGAAGCGTTTCAAGAGTTACCAAGGCTTTTAAATATGATATTTCAAATCATGATTCCATCTTCCTTTAATGCAGCTTGCACATTTACTTTGTAAGAACTGGAAAGATTTTTTTTTTTTAATTTTTTTTTTGTTTGTTTAAAATAAACCCCTGCTTTCTGAAGCTTAGTTTTCTTTTTCTTTCATTCCGTGAAGTCACAATGTTCACTTGTGGTATCTTAATCTAGTGTCACAGATGACTGCAAGATCAAAGGTACATGATTACGATGACTTCATAGCATGGATAAAAATTAGAAGGGGTGGAATGCAAAAGAGAAAGCTTCAATTTCAGCTTATGTTGCTTTAGCAACCAGAATGATCCCAAATCATGTTAAAGGCACCAACACAGTAAATTACTTTTTTCAAAGTTTCTACCTTAGCTTGGAGGGGCTTGAAAGAAACAAAGTTCTACTCAGGGACAGGTAGCAAATACACGAACTTCAGAAGTCTTTGGGTTATTTGTGGGTTTTTGAGTATTTTTTTGGTTGGGTTTATTTGTTTGGTTTGGTTTGGTTTGGTTTTTTGGGGGGGTGGGTGGTGGTGTTTGGTGACACCTTTTCAATACATTGTTTTCATGCTTTAAGGCACATCCTCTCCTGAGCCAACTTCCTTTGCAAGAATACCTTTCAAAAAAAGAGTCAAATTATGGACCACTCTGATAGAGGGTGTGAGGACAGACAGTTCCTGATTCTCATTATGCTCCCAGAAAGCCCAACTAGGGTTTCCTTAGTTGGCTGGTGGGTTTGTTGTTTGGGGTTTTCTTGGGTGGCAGTTGCCTGAATTTCTTTAAAGTTTATGACTCTGGTTGTATTCAATTAGAACTCCATATTTAATTTGCTTGTTTTCAAAATAATTAATTTCTTGCCTTTGTGAAGAGAAAGAAAACTTTTTCAGAATTACCTGACAGCATTTTATATACTCAAATACCTGAATGCAAATGAAGTACCCCTTAATTTGCCATTTAAAAGTATTATAACCTTCAAGAGTCTAAACTCATCAAAAAATTCTTTAAACCAGCCTTGTAACAGCTACAGAGGGAGGAAATCACAGATTTTAAATTTGTTGTTGGCAGCTGATAGTCCTGGTAACTCTTCAAGTACCTAGAGGGAGTAAGTTGAGAGCTGGACACATAATCTGCTGTGTCAGGCAACAGAGGCACCCTGACCTTGTGCCACCCACATGTCTCTTCTTTGGCTGGCCAGAGGTGTTGGCTGTGCCCTGTGTATTACAGCGCCAGCCAACAAATTACAGTTATTCCTTAAGTTTCTTTTTTTTTTGTCCTCTCCCTTTCCTAGATGCAGACATAATTTTGCTCTAAATATAGAGGAAACATTTTGCTTAACCGCTGAAACACACAGCAAGATTTTAGTTCAGCGTATGATGTGAAGGATATGTTACACAAATGCCTCAGGACTTATTTCAAGGTGTTAATTTAACTCTGAAACCCTCTGTGTAGCTGTGGCCTGGTTTTGTGAGGAATGGCCATAGCATAATGGCTGAGATCAGGTCAGGCACTTGAGTGGCATTGCTCCCCAGCTGGTGGGCTGCATGCTGGGACTCTCTTCCCTTTGCCGAGAAGATGAAATGCACCCCAAGGGCCATATTTTTCCATAGAATTGATTGGTTTAAGTAGAGCTGGGAAGAAGAGGTGTCTTGGGAATCTACGTGTTCAGTGTGCAATGAATAAAACTACACGTGCTGCTAGGTCTGTGTAGGGATCCTGAAACATACTAATGTTTGTGCCTTACAAACAGAAAAAAGAGAACGAATGATTACGTGAAGAAAAATGTAATTGCTGAACTATGTTCCTTAGTTCTTTCAGGAGCAACCTTTTTATGCCTGCAGATGTGCTTACAGGTGAAGTCCAGCTCACTAGTTGTATGTGTCACTTGTCTTTCAAAGTGTCTTTACAAAGTACCTAGCACAAGGAGTACCAGTGTATGTCACAACTGAGGTCTAGGCTCCTTGGAAATAGGTTCACATAGCATTATCTGAAACATTTTATCACTTTGAAGGTACATTTTGAAGTAAGACATTGTCCTCACTGGTCGCAGAGGGACACAAGAGCTTCCCAAATCTCATGTGAGTCAGAAGTGCATGGCTGCTCCCGGAGCTCAAAATCAGCTGCTGCTGCTGGTTTCTGCCTTTTCAAAAGGTTTTAGCCCATGAATTCACATGAGGAGAGATGTCCTAGCTCCACCTCCAGTCTGATGCGAGACACAAATAAGCCAACATGGAGTCCCTTGTTACTGCAACGTTCAGGGCTGTGGTGGAGATCTGCCTGCTGGCTTTGAGCACATGATCCTGCCTGCTTGAGTGCCAGTCCATCTCAAATTGAGTATCACCCACCAAGGGGCACTTTGCATGATGTCCTCTTCACCTCTGCCATGACATCTGTGAACTCTGCCCTCTGAGCCTGCGTGGACATCAAGATTTCCTCTATTTTCTTAACTTCTCTTCTTAATCTACATTTCTACTGAGTCATCTAAACTAAAACATGGGTACAAATCTGAAGTTCTTGCCAATCCTCAACAGGCTTGTCTACTTTCATCATTATCCTTTCTTTCACGTACAAACCAAACCCTTACAGGGCTGGAATCTTCTTTTTCTATGTTAGCACAGCACAAAAGAGCTCCAGTCCTGGTTGCTCTTGTGGCTGCCATTCTCTCTAGTCATCACTGAAATATAAAACATTGCCGAAATGGGTACTTAGCTTTCATTTTGCCATTTTAAATATATTTTTTTAAACTAGTTAAATTATTTTTTAATTTCTGTAGCAATGGTTTCATATTCACTATTTTACCTACTATCTGGATATACTTACATCTATTTACAGAATACTTCATAGGCAATTTTATCAGGGCAAAGTCAGTTTACTCTCTGCTTTGCAGCACAATACACACTATGTCTGGAATATAGTGAAGTGTTAGAGAGAGAAGTTTGTCAGGATAAGCACCAATATTAAACAGTAAGTCCCCAGCTACAGTTTTGCTCTGGCTGCCCAAATTTTGTTAGTCTTATATTTCCTTCACCAAGAACTGCAGCCTCCTGCAGATTCCCTAGTCATTCCTGGTGGTAAGTCACGGGGCATATCTATTCCAGCTAGGCCTGATAGACATTAAAGCTTATGATGCGCTTGCGTAATATCTATATTGGTAAATGAAACTTGCCTAGAAACTGAGGCCATCTGAGGCCACAAGGCAGTCCATGTCCATACTATTAAGCTTTCTCAACCTCAAAACCATCATGACTACATATAAACTGACAATTGGGAATTGTTCCTGTCCTGAGCTAACTACCAAACAGAGCTAAGAAATTGTCTGGGAGAGCATTATTTGGCCCGTGTCAAAAGCATGCCAGGGACTGTTCAAACAATTCAGGGCAGAGATAAGCAAGCACCTCCCACTGCCTCAGTATGTTCTCTGCCATTTGCTAATTTACTAACATAGATGAAGCCTTACTCTAACATGTATGCAGCTTGCCACATTTTGCCTTTTTTTTTTTTTAATTTGTCTTTTCACCTTTGGACACAATTGCCAAAGAGGGCAAATGGCTCACCTGAGAGGATACTGGCAGTGTGCAGGATACACTGTGTCACCCATGTGCTCCACAAGCTGTGGTACGTTGTGCAAAGCAAAGTGTTGGGGACTCAAACCCCTTGGAAATTAATGGACCAAACATTCTGTGTTAAATATTGTTTTTATCCCTCCCATGTTCAACCAGGCCTTCATTTATTTAGAGACAGAGATACTTATAGCTCCCTTCTAGTGGACTATTTCTGTCTCCTCTGCTTTCATCACTCTTATGAAAACTACAAATAAATGTCTAATTATTATCAGATGGTTTAGAACAATAAAAATACTTATCCCCAGAAAATTATCTGAGGAAACATTATTGGCCTTAGCTGTTAGGAGCAAAAGCCAATTTTGTTTTCATTTGGCAGCAGCTTTATTCTGTTAAAAGACCAGGCACAGGCATTGCATTGTTTTATATATTTTGTAAGTAGTGATTTAATGACTTGACTTGGTGACTTTTTGTTCAATTTTGCTTTCTTCCCCCCAGCTTCCTTGGCTACATTTGATGTTCACAAGTAAATTAATGTAACTTCCCTAACCTCCCTGAAGTTATACTGATTTGCACAGGTAAAGAAATTATCGTATACACTATAATAGAGGATACATATATATATATATTAGATTTACAAATTTCCATTATGTACTAGCTTTGAGCTCTATCTTGCCCATTACATCTCGGCTTATGCCGAGAGAAGGAGCTCCTGCTGCATTAAGGGAGAACATCTACTGATTCTTCCTTTTGTGGTAAGCAGCCTGATGGAGCACACAAACCTTGAGCTCTGCATGTGACGTATTCAGAGAAGGGATATCCTGTCTTACATGAAAAGAAATGCTAACATTTTGCAGTTCTGTAACTCTGAAGTATCTCTGAAGTAATTTCACAAAAAGATAATACACTGCACCTTATAACACTCCTGCAAGGCAAGAAATTACATTATACCCAAAATACAGCTGAGGAAACCAAGTTAATCACCATGTTAATAGCTGAAGTAGGACTATATTTGACTTCAAAAGGTTAAATTTAATGAAAGAAACCAGAGAGAAGGTCCATTGATTTTTGGGAGGACATGTACCATGTTTAGATTAATTGTGTTGTTTCTAATTCCTAAAAATTTCCTAGTTTTATAGAAAAGATGATTTTCCCAAATGCTTATGGATGTAAAGAAAGTGATAGAACTCACTACCACAGGAATGACTTTTTTTCCCAAGGTTTTTTCATGTCTTAAGGTTTCAAATGGTTATACCATGTGCTGCTTTGTTGGAACAAAAACAGGTAGTATGAGAGAAACAGAGCATCTGAAGTATCATCCCAAACACAATTTTTAAGGTTAGCTTGGTTAAATACTATCTGATTGAAAATTCCATCACTTTGATTTGAACTAGCCAAAAGAAAGGAATGGCAATTGCTAAGGTTTTGATGTGACAAAGGGTTAAGCATTCCAGCTTATAATGGTCACCCTAAATGTTGCAGTCATTGTTTGTCAAACTGAGTTCCATCCTGAGCAACCAAATTCATGGTGACAGCTTTAGAGCTTTTTTTTTTCCTGAGAAAAACAGCTATGCAAAAGAAGCAAATAAAAAGGGAGGTAATAAAGATGGAACATATATGTATTCCTCTCTGACATTATATATACATGTTGGGCATCCTTAACCAGCCAGTCCAAATACTAATTTATGAAATTTGATGTTGTTCTGGTCTCTAGGAAAATCTTTATTATTTAATTCGTTTGGGTAAAAATACGTTTGCCACGATGTGAGAACTTCTTCAAATTTTAATTTACTTGAGTGAAAAGCTTTCTGCTGAGAATTAATGGAAAGAACAGTTACACTGCATGAGGCAGAATCTGAGCATCCTTAAGAGGTATCCTCAGCTTAGGTATCAGATTTTGTATGCACAATTGACTAGCACTACAGAAGACACTTTGCTCATTCTGGGTATACGGACATCCTTTTTGGCAGCTAACCATACAACCTACTGCGGGAATGAGGAATGAACACATCCAAATGATCTCTTTTAGAAGCAAGCAGTTGCCTATGCAAATTCAGATGCTTCTTTGGACGTGGGCAAATCCTTCTCTTGCACACACATTTGGAATAAGGGCCAAATATAACCTCCAAACCTCCACATTCTTTTTGTCAGCTTTCTAAATGTAATACCAAACATAATGACAAAGTATTCTCCCCTTGTATGTCTTGTGCAAACAAAATAGCACATGCAGAGTTATTTCTCTTAGATATCTGGCAAGGCATATGACTGATGGTTAGAAATCTTGACTTGGTTAAAACAAAATTTAGCTCATGTTAAAGCATTAAAGAAATGCTGATGAGGTCAAAGCAAATTCTCTGATAAAGCTGTAAAATCACCCCAACACACAAACATGTCTGAATCCTACCATTAGGCTCTCATGCAGTCTGTTTCTCTGCAGCGAGCAAGTAGCTGTAACCCTTCAGTGCTGCACCTGAGTTTAGCAGAGACACTTGAGAACTGAAGTGACACGCACAGAACACACTAACTACTATATAAAAAGGAATTTCAGTTCTACATCATTTTTTCTATATAACCACAGAAAGAATTCTGTGGGTTTGTTAGCCTGTCCACAAAGAAACATTTCCATCGTTATTTTTTAGATATAATTTAGGCGAGTGGTGTGGTAAAACAGTTCTGTAAATCAAGTGAATATAATGTATATATGTATATCTCACTTCCTTCTGTAGGTTTCACCTATAGCAGGCTTTGTCTGTGTGTCAGAGGTAGAGGCTTGGAAGAAAATATGTTGTGTGAAATTTTCTGACCACAGTGTTTAATTATATTTTGGGCTATTAAAGCCTGTTTCCAGCTGAAATGCTTTCCTTAAGAAGCCAGAACTGAAAGGGTTATGTTTGTTACTGCAGCAGTTATCAGCAGACAGCCATCTAACCTTTGGTACTTACAGGTATTTTATGGCTCTTGATCATATTATCAAATTCTTCATTAATTTTTTTGTATTTTTCTTCAGTGCGTGGGGTGAGAGCGTAAGAGGAGTCAGGATCGGGGCTTTCACAACCTTTGTTTTCTTTCTTGTTCAATGCCTGCCAGGTTCAGAGAAATATCAAAAAGTAAAAAAAATGAAAGGGAGCTTAGAGTACTTACACATAATCTTTGCCTGCTGATCATTAGATCAATATCTTCATTAATTTTTCTGTACTTGTCCTCAGACTCAGGGCTGTGACCTACTGAATCGTCTGCATCGGGGTCTGGACTGTCACAGCCATTAAGTCCTTTCTTTCTCAACGTCTGAAATACATAATTTGGAAAGTTCAATCCTTGGGACAAGCTGCAAGAAAGACTCAGCAGTGTTACAGTAACACAAACAGCCCAGCAGTGGAAGATTTTACACTATGCTTTAGGGAAAGAAAGTGACTAGAGATCCACCACTTCGCTGATGTAGGTCTCCAATTACGAGTGGCAAGAGAGGACCATACAGACCTCTTTCTTCTGAAACTGGAATCGGTCAATAAAGAATGAAGATGGCAATCTGGCAAAGTGCCTGATAGTACACCCCTGACCATGCCTGGTAGCATTAAGAGGTTAAGATACCCACCCAGAATGCAATTTATTTTAAGATACTTATCCATTTGAAACGAATGAACATTAAAAGTGAAGGACATGTACTGTTTACAGTGGAATACCCTGGTGTTTTCCTTTTCTCTAAATAAAGATACAGGAGGAAGAAATGAAAAAAAAAAACCCAAAACCTGCAACAAAGGAAGAGGAGTACCTAAGCTGAATTCTTGCTTTGAATTAGATATAAGGGATGACATTAGCAATGCCCTGCCATTCCTAAGTGTATGCTTTTGATAGGACAAGAGGGAGGACAGAGTTGCTAATGTGGCTGTGAAATACCAATTACGAGCTTCTAGACATGGTGTTTACTTTTTATTGACTCCAGTTACAGTGCTACAAATGCACAGTGCTGAAGCTTAATGTACAGGAAAAAGCACTGCTGTAACTGTTGCTTAGTGAAAAGTCAAACCAGATGAATTTCAAGTTCAGCAGCTCAAATCAACCTTCACAATCATGATCTTCATCACCAAGATAAATAATGGAGATGAAAAAAGCTTAAAACCAGAATGAGATCAGTAGCTAACAATTCAGAATGGTTGCCTGGCCTCAAATAGGTTTTAACTGATCTACCTCGACAGATCAGCAAAGAACATTCATTATGGTAAAAGAATATGAGAAACAAGTCTTTGTGGACTCCCCAAGTACAAGCAATAGTACACAAAGTCAACACGTGTAAGATTTCTCAAATTCAGCTTGAAGAATGACTCAGTCCAAAACGCTGAAGAGAGTTCATCTGGCTGTCTATAAACTTTATTAGACAGCTTGCAGATAATTCTGAGTTGCAGCCTGGCTAAGCAATCTGAGTTACAACATATAGATCACATAGCACTCTCGTGTTAATAAGTGGCTATGCTTGTGCTGTGTATTAGTGTGGGATATTCTAACTGGTTTCTTTTTGACTTCTCAGAATGGCTGCCTCTAATCTGAGCTTTTTGTTCCTTTTGGAAAAGTACATCTCCTAATAATTTTCTTTAAGGCAACACCCAGTTTACCACTGTTAAATCACTCAAGCATTATAATGTCATACCTTGTTTATGTACTATTTATTTATTATACTATATCTTATCATTATTGTTATCATTATCATTATTCTTATTATTATATTTTTATTTATTTAACAAAAATTCGATGTAATTTTCTGCATTTTACCTGAGACTTAAGAACAGAGCCCTCTTCTTCTTGCAAAAGCTATAAAGCTGTTTTCCTTGTGGAGACACCCTCCCTGAACCTCACATTTTCGTCAAGTCAGCAAAGTGATGGCAATTTGCCCTAATAGATCTGAGCCTTCCAAACTCATGTTGTGGACCTCTGAAACAGATTTAGGCAACTGTGGAAAGCTGGCTTAATGTAGATCTTTCTTTTTAGACTTCGTATCTATACAGACTTCACATCTAATCCCATGAGCTACTACTGACACACAGACAAAACTATAAATCCATTGGAATCAAACCTTAAGAAGCTAAATCAATATGAATGGTTCTCCACACTTCTCCACTCCCTCTTATCTCTCTTTTATCTTTTAAATCTTAACTAGCATAACAGACATAGTCATGTATGATTTGTACTGCTACTAGCTTGAAACAAGCCAATTATAAAGAGGGTTTTTGCAATCAGCTGTTGTTTGATAGATTTAATAGATACAATATGACATATTAAAAGTGAAAATTCTCTTTTACATCTGAATAACTAATCTCAGCTAACGTTCAACTCTTCATGTAAGTCCAAAAAAGTTGTCATCTGAATACATAAAATATTCTGTTTTCAAGATACATTGGATCAACTGGCCAGACATGATACCCAGATCAACACTCTTGGGACCTTTTCTTGATCTCATCTGAGTCACTGATGGAGTCCTGCTGATTCACATGGAGTCTCTGAGGAATGATGCTGATGTGAGCTGGATTGGATGGCAGCCTGAACTCCAAGCTTCGAGATGACAGTCCAGCTCCTCTATTTACAAATGGCAATGATCTCTTTTTTACCCAGAGATCAACACAGCTGCAACTGAATGGGCATAGGTGAGGGAAGGTAGCTGCACAATCATTATCCTACCAGACAACCCAGCTCAACAACAACATGAAAAGACAAGAAGGGGAATGTTTTGCCATTTCTTTGAATCTTTTCCTCTCCCATCATTCCCAAATCCTTGTCTGCTGCATTCACATGACCGTGACTGAGTGAAAGAAGATGCATCTTTTCCTCAGCACACTCACAATGCCCTAAAGCTCTGTGACCATCTACTTAGCACTCATATGAAATAGTCACTTCTGGGGTTTGTAGAGGCGCAAGAATGCACTGCCATCTTTCAATTGTTCAGAGGAGGAAAGGCCATGTAACCCAATGCCTATCTTGCAGCAGTCTCTGAGAAGAGACCAGATTCCCTCCCAACATAGTAATGTTTTTATTTTCATACATATTTATTTTTCTTTTCATACCCTTAGAAAGCAGGTCACTGCCAAACCAGGCAGAGAATAAACAACCTCTATTTTGACCAGAAAAGCCGAAGACCAAATTTAGGAAAATCATGTTAGTATTCTACCCAAAATTAACTTCAACCCTAAAGAGTAGAGGCAAACCTATCCCTTGCAAACCCCATCAATCCATGTGTTTGGCTGGTATCTTGGCTGACATGGCTAATCAATCTCAATAATGCAGTGCACTTCTTCCCTGCCCCTTGCATCTCTCCGCCCATCTGTGCCCACCCACCCCCTCAAAAAAATAAGAAAGAAAAAAAAGAACGTGCTTCAGTGAGCTGTGGTAAGATTAGGCAACAGAAATGTTCACAACTGTGCTGCAGTCAGAGGCACAGCTCCTAGCTTTGTCAGTGCTGGAACTAATGCCTGGTTGCCTGGGGTAAAGTGCAATGTCTAGAGAAGCTTTCCTGTGGATGGGTCTCTTGGGGCTTCTCATGCCCCATACCCATCTTTCTGCTGATTTGTTGTTGCTTCTGTGTGTAAGGACTCACTGCAACACTGCCTTCATCTGGGAGTCTTTCTGGGAGTAATTTCTAGTTTTCTTCTGCACAAGAATGAATAATTTTCATGAAACTTGTTGGAATTTCATTGTTTGTGAGACCCTTCCTTTGTGCCAGATTTGCTTGGCACTGAATAAAAAATGAAGAAATTATAAGGGAAAAGACAGGAGAACAGACTAGTAGACTGCACAGGCACGTGAACACACTCACTCACATACACAGTTCTCTGAAGAGGAGAGTAGACTGAAAGTGACACACTTATCCTCTGCACTAAGGTCCTGGATGGTATTCAGGACCAATATGATGATCCTCAGTATCTTAGCATTATCTCTGGCTTCTCAAAACGCTGGCTACAGTTTTGCCTATTCTATTGCCTTGCTTGTTACTTTTTTCTCCTCCACATGGTTACCTACCACATTATACTTCTCATAAAGGTCCTTTATTGTTGTGCTTCAACACAACACAACACAAGCTGGTACAGCACAACTAGAAAGGGCACGGACCAGTATCTAACTGATCCATCCTTATTCAGGAGTCCATGTATATTTTTCCTCTTTTTTTGCTCTGTGTCACCTCTTGAAAGCAGAGAGGCTCGTTCTGGATATCAAAGATAACGGGAGTTGTTACGAAGAACCAACTGGGTTTCAGCAGGCTAGAGTCTTTGACCCAGTCTTGCAGTGATTTAGAAAGCATTTTTCTTACCATGTTAAGCTGTCATAGACTCTTGCAGACCCTGGAAAATAGCCAGACCTATCGCATCCTCCTGGAGATTAGCTAGTTTCCAAAGATTTAATGACTATTCAGGGAATTTTTAAAAGGATAAAATTACACAATTGTATAGTGCATTGCATTCTGGAGAACCTCAAGCCAGATTTCAGTTATTTTTAAAGAAAATAAGCCATTTTTGAACTACGGAAGCTCCACTTCTTCCAAGCAATTAAACAAATAATTATATTGGACTCCAATAACCTAAAATCAGCCAAGGCATTTGAAAAACAAAATGGATAAAGGAAAACAACCTTTGGCTGAAATCTCATATGCCAGCAATTTACCCTAAATCCTGCTCTATAAATCTCAGAGGAGAAGTGCTGACTTAGTGACATACTGGCTGCTGTAAAATGAAGTATAAACAACTATTTACTTTCATTTCATGCAAAATTTATCATCACTACAAAAGCACAAAAGAAAATATGGCACTAACAGCCAGGTCTGATTTTATCAAGGCAATGGAAATCATCGCAATTTGAAGGCTTTTGAGGAGGAAAAGCCTTTCATTTTCCTAATCCAGTCTCTGTTTCTGCAGTATTTCCTCTTCTTTTAGCATTTCTTTAACAGGAAGAGTGGGGAAAGTTAGAAATTAATTTGTTTGTTTTTCATCCTATCCTTTAGTCTGTTTATCTTGTAGAGGGGTATCTCCTTTCTTCTTAATAGGTTCATCTGCTGTGGAACTGCTCCCCAAAACACTCCAGAGCTTGAGAAGCCACAGATATCTGGTCTTGGAAATGTTCACAATATAGCTGCCCAATTAAAAAGACCAGGTCAGTCGATAAGGTCCCCAAACGTTTCAGACCAGCCCACTCTGTCTGTTCCATTTTGATATGCTCTGCAACAAAGACTGAACGATTGCAAGGTTAATCACATCATCTTCATCTTCATCTTTCTACAAATTCCCATATCTGTTATGTTGTCTAGAAGCCACCACAATGATCTCTAACTGATAACCCCACTAGTGGCCATTACAATCCATGGAGTTGTAATTTGGTAAATTATATTCCACTCTCAGAAGACAAAACCCACAAGTGCCCTCCATTTTACACTATCACTTTATTTCCTGTATCTGGATGGGATAAATCTTTTAGCCACAAATGAAAAATGGTTTGGTCTCTTTTTTGCTGACTGGAGATACATATCTATGTGGCAAGGCAGACAATAGCCAATTGCAAAGCAGTGATATGCTATTGTGTTCAAATGCTTTATTATTTATAGCCATTCCAAAGAACATGGCCAAATTTATAGAGGTCCCCCCAAAAAGCAGAAAATATTTAGATCATGAGCCTGCTTCATTTAAGCTTCAGTTTGCTCTCTGTGCAACAGAAACATTAAAGTTAGAAAGCATTGAGTGAAGACGACCTTCACTCTCTTCTCCTGCAGTTATATAATGATGAAATTTTATGATGAAATTGCACGATACAATGTATGGTGCAATCAAGTAATGAAAGGTTCTAGTGAAATGAAAAACACAAAGAGGAAGAGATAGGTTGCTATGGGAACCACCCATCTGAATTCCCTGACTTCTGTGTAACTAAAATCTCGAATTTTATGTTCCATTAATGTAGAGTTCTTAGATTTTTACATTTAATAATGAACATAAACTAGTATGCTGGTACTAATGTACTTTAATTGCATATTTAGGAGAATCAGATAAAACATTATTATACTTACTGTTATCTAACAAGCTCCAGACAAAAAAAAATGTATACCAGTAACACAGAAAAATGGAACATTTATTACCTCTTTTGTATAAATCATAAAATGCTTTTGTGGTTTATACTCTTTTTGAAACAAGCTACAGGGCTTATATAATAGCTGAAGTTCTATAACCACATGTTAACCTTTTTGTTACTATTTTATTTTTACTGAAGTTTTAAAGAAAAAAAATTTTCCATTGTCTGGTCCTGTATGTCTACCTTCTTCAAATGAATACCCATAAGTGTGCTTTTCACAACAATACACCAAATCGTCTGCTTGGATTTGCCTCTTATTTTTGCATGCCAAGTGATTATTCTCTCCTCCTTCAAGTACCTTCTTTAATCACACCTCTTGTGAAACCAAACAATGCCGACACCCTTTGCCAGTAACATCTGCTGCTCATTGCTTACGAATGATCTACTGGTGTGTTATGAATGCTTATACATGTGTGCTGCAAGCTCATCAGGACACGAGGTTTCTACCCGCTTACAGAGTTCAGTCTATTCCACTCACGCTCTTGATGCGCGCCAAGGCCTATCCACAGTATTTTGTAATACTACTATAAAACCAAATGAATCAGTGTTTTTCTGAAAGGGCACTGGAACTGTGCGATTTTTGCTTCTTTGCCCCCCATAGCTGTGCGATGTGCCTTGGGCACAGGGGAGCTTTGCAAGGTAGCGCACCCGGTGCAGCCCCAGAGCCAGGGCGATGCGCAGCGCTCCGGAGGTGCAGTCTGTTCGCCCTGACCTTGCAGTCTGTAGCAGACTGGTCAGCCTCGCCACATCTCCTGCTGCCTCTCTGCAGCGTGTCTCCTGCATCCATACGAGAGAGCACACCTTGCCGTCTGGCTGCTGTGCCTGGGTTACCCCTCTGGTGAGATGGTGAGGCTGGTGATGGGGAGATGGCAGAGGGCTGCTCTCTAAAAGAGACCAAGCACCATCCCTTTCTTTAATGTTCAGTTTTACCCACTTGCCAGTGCTTTTCTATTTAGTATTGACTTAAATTACACTAGGTGACTTTTCCTTTTTTAAGTATAAATAGAAGTAGGGTATGTCAGATTCAGAGATCTCATAGCAGCTAATCTAAACCAGGTATCTTTCTGGATTTTCTCAGAAATAAACAAAAGCAAATCACATGAAGAAGCCAAGCTTTGTATTAAAATTTCTGGTAATGCATGCAACTAAGCTTACACCTTCCTATGTTCAAGATTGTTTCATGGGACACACAAAAGACTTCTGTCTATCACAGCACTTGTGGACTGTTTTTTTTTTGAAAAAAAAAGTTGATCTGAATGATTCCTGAGGTTCTAAGTACGGATATTTCTTCATCCTTCAGGCTTATTCCCGTCTGTCGTCGTGGCGCAAAACGTCTGAAAACCCCACAAATCCCCCCCCTCCCCGGCCAGCTGACGATTGATTCCTACGCCAACCCTCAATGGAAGGGATTGTGTTTCCCGGCCTTGACAGAGGAGACGGGCGGCAGCGCCCGCCGAGCTCGGGAATCCACGGGGGGAGCAGAGCATCAAGTGACTGGCGGCACTGGCTGGCGTGATGCAGCCGCAGGCTGGCGGGGAGCTGGTCCCCATCCCGCCCGCAGCAATGTCACGCATCCCCGCCATCCGCACCTGTCAGCACAGGCACCTGCTGCCCCATGGCCATAGATGGCTGTCCCCAAGGCCACGGCGCTGATTGGGGACATGCTACACTCCCAGACACGCCAGCCAACCCATCTGGGTTTGGAGTTTTTTGGTTTGGGGTTTTTTTTGGGGGGGGGGGGTGGGTTTTTCTTCACCCGTGCTGCTGTCACAGTTCTTGGCTCTCATGTGGTCGCAGCCTACAGGAAGAAAGCATTTGCGCTTTACAGATATATATACATAAATACATGTGTGTATATATATATCTATATATATATTTATACATACGCATACACACCCTCTACTAGATCAGTTCTCAGTACCTAGTCTCCCCTCAAGTCTAGAGGGATTTTTTAGAAGTCTTTACACATAAGCACGACCAACTTTGGTTTGCTATGATACAGTATAACACTGGCTTAATATTGCTGGTGTGTTGGATTAGTAGAGACAAAAAAAGGGATGTGCTTTGCCAACGAGATTGGCATTTCCTAAATAATGAAATCACGTGCGAGATTAACTGGAGTTGTTAAGATTAGTGACATAAATGGTATGCTGACCTAGTTGTGATTACAGCTTCTGATAAAATCACCTCCATAGACACGTAAGATTTAAAAAGAAAAAATGAGCCTTGGACAAGCAAAATTCCTTTTAAGCTTTTGTCAAAATTTACTGTCAAATGCACCCTCTACACCCAAAAGCTGTGTTAAAATGAAACTTCTGTGCAGCTGTTTTTTAAACCTGTACTTTGAAAAGAGAGTCAAATTCTGCTCTGTTTTGTTAAAAAAACCCTGACAACTTCACAGAGACTGGCTGTCAGTGCCTCCTGCACAAAATTAGCAGGTGATTTACTTAGATTAGAGGTATTCTCAGGAAATCTGTGCTTTAGGGATGGAATAATTATCACCACTCTTTGAGCACCCCAATGATTATAACCCTTTACTGAGGGTTCAAAGGCCTGTCACAGGCACTGGTTTTGAGTAATGGAAATACAGAAGATGTGGGTAAGGGTAGAAGACATCAGCTTGCTCTTCTGTTCTTCCCAACACTCCTTAGGCATGCTGCCCTGCCCATAAATGTGTGCCTTCTCCTGCAGAATGAAGGCTAGCACCACTGCCTAGTGGCAAATACCTCATTTTCCATCCTCTATCTTGGAAGGTGGATTTAAAGAAATAGATTTCCACTGTTTCTCAAGGCTCAGTATTTGTGGAACAACTCCATAAAGACAAAACAACTATATTCTGGCTCCTTCCACTAGTTTACTGGCAGGACTACCACCAGTCTGCAAGCAGACCCGGTCTGCCAAAGGGTGCAAAAATGGCCCAAAGCCAGAATAGATGCATCTCTGACTCGCCTCTTGCCCCTTGGCCCCAGCATAATATCAGTCCATTATACCCTTTACTGATTTTTCAAAACCGTTAAAGTCTATGAAGTATTTAAATGGCCAGTTTTTTTCTAAGCTTTATTGAGCATATTTAAAGTAGGAGAAGATATTGGAGAGACATAGTGTATTTGATTTGTACTAGGTTTTGCTGCCAGACACAGAAAGTATATGAATGGAAAAATAAACTTTACAGTAGTTCAGCAGAATCATCTCAGCTTCTTTGGGGAATATGAGGCCACTTAAAAATAAACACTGTAATCATCAACAGGTTGTTATTTCCCTCCTACTTTTTATGTTCATCTATCTATAATCCTTCTCCACTGACTCCAGCCCTTCCAGATGGAGCACTGCCCTCAACATTTTCATTTGTGTCTAATTTAGTCAGACATATACATAAATACAAGGCTGAAGTCAGATCTCATTTACACTAGTGTAAATCTGTAGCTGGATTTGGAACAGCTGTAAAGACACCAGTTGAGTTATTCTAGATGTACAGTGGTGTTACCAAGTCTGTTACATCAGTGTTACTATCTCTTCAAACATACAGTATTTGAAATATGCAGGGCTTAATATAAATGACTGTAGAAACAATTAACTATTTCAAAGGCAGCTGGTGTTTTTCCATGATATAAATGGGAACCTTTAATACTAAATGCCATATTCAAAATAGTTGAGAAATGTGACATACAGAGTAACACATAGATTTTACAGAATCTTTTGTCACAAAAACATTACAGAAAGAATAGCAGCTGATAGGAGTTATACTTTGCATATATTTTGAGCATTGTACTTTGCATATATTTTGAGCATTATCTATGTTCTAAAAGATCCCAAAGAGATTCTTAAATCATATGCTTAAGGACTGCATCACACATGACTAAAATGCAGCCATACTGGAGTGAATATATTGTCAACTTGTGTAGCTACACTAGCTAATGAAATTTTCAGCAGCAGAAATGATATGTACCTCAGACAGATAAAATTATAACATATGATATTAAGTTACTTGGGATGGAATTTTTTCCTAGACCATGGGGCAAACACCTTTACCCTTAACTATGGAGCCATGGAATCTTTGATGACCACAACATTTTGCTTTTCCATTTCATCTGAAACAGAGCACCTCCAGCAGCACTAAACTGGTGCAGTACTGACTCAGCAGTGAAAATGCCACCCACTGAGACAAGAACACCATTTCCTTCAGCACCTGGGTTTTCTTTGGAGGTCTCCCATAAAAGTCTTGAATGTATCAATGTTCTGAACAGATTTTTTTTTTTTTTTAAGAATTTGAACATTTATTTTACAGCATATCAAATTGCAGGGTTTTACAAAAAATGGTACCAATATGACAATGGGTAAATATTGCTGAATAGCAGTTCCTTTTAAAGGAAAAAGTACATTTCCTTTTATTTTTATAGTACCATAATTGTTTTATCCATTGGTAAAAGTGCCCAAATCAATATATTTTTAAAAAATGGTGAATTACAATAGAGGTTATATCTCTGCAACTCCAGTCTCCTGTTTCTTTGCAGGACAGAGGCCTTAAATAGTAACAAAGCAATAACCATCAACTCACTGTTCTGCTGATAGAGTCAACTTTTCACCAAGGAGAAAGAGAAGGAAGTCTCCACTAAGTTTAGAGTGAGCAAGCACTATTTGAGAAGAAAAATTGGCCCATGATCTTAACTATGAAAGCAGATGACTCAAACGATGCAGACTTTCATACTTGATTTAAGATGGCTTTGTTTTTTTTCTGTTAGACCAACAATTTATGTAAGTTCTGTTATTTACCAGAAACATTTGTGCAAACTGTATCTATCTTTAAACAGCTGCTAAAATCTCTAGACTATGATATGCATTTGTCTGCTTACCAAAGTGTCTGCTAGAAACAAAGAACTGGGTCTTGTTTTCTGATGGAAAATCCTACAGGAGTGGTAAGATTCAGACAGAAACTTTGCAAGCTGAAACTTGCAGATAACTCCACTAAATACTAGCCAAAAAAAGCAGTGAGAGAGTACAGTCAGGAGTTGTATGGAGGAGATGGATGAACTGCAGGATTATCCTAGAAAGCTGGTCCTTCAAGCAACTCTGTTTTCCAGAAGCATAACTTCTTCAAAAGTCATACTGCTTCTATCACTCTGCTCTTCCCTTGAGAAGAGTAAGCACTTCTCCCAAAAGGAAAGAATCAGGCATGACAGAATTAGCAAAAAGTGGTTAGATTTTGAAAAGATTTTTAAAGAATTTAGGAAACTTTCCGGGCAATGGAAATCTAAATTTCCATTACTGCAAATTGTGCCATCATGGAGGCAAAAGATTAGCCCCTTTGCATGAGATTATCCAAGGGTTAAGCTGCTACCGTATACTCCAAGAAGCTGCAGTTTAACTCCCACTTCTGTTACTAACTTCCTGCATGGGCTTTGTTAATTCACTTTTCTGTACTTCTCCCTCTATAAAAAGTTGAATGATAGTAAATACCAGTGTAATTGGGGTGCTATAAGAAGGAAAAACCCAGGCAAACTGAAGTGTAGTCAGTAAGGAGTCTAAATTAATACACACAGATAGATCCTCACATACACCTGCAAAAAAGTGGCTTACATGCTGCCCTCTGCACATCAGTTAAATTAACAACATAATGGTCAGTTTCAGTACTCTGTTTGGGAAGGAAGAAAACTTGAGAAACAGAGCAGCTTCTAGCTCTTATCACTCCTTGAGAAAGCAGAAGTGGCACAGGCAGACTCAACATCTAGTCAGAAAAGTTTGACCAGAACTGAGGACAGAGTTTACAGAGATACTAGAAAATTTGTGCCTGAGAAGGTAAAATAGAAAAGAAAGCAAAAAAAAAAAAATCTTCATTCAGAAACTAAGCATCTATTTGTGAAAAATTCAGCTTCCTCCAGAAGCAGCTAAAACATACTTTAAATGTTAGGTTTTTTCATTGTAAAACTGGATTTCTTTTTTTGGACAAAATTACAGTTTTGTAAAGAAGAATTGGTATATTGGCCTGCCAAAGCCCTACTGTCTGAAATCTTCAAACCTTTAATCATACGGTATTCCCACACAGAGAATTCTGTGGGCTATAAAAGATGTTTCTGCTTGGGTCCTCTAATTCTGCAGGAGAGCTGGACAAATGGAACAAGATTTCCATCTATTTCATTTCTTCCCAGACTTGGTAGAGGTGGAAATGAAGGTCACTGTGAACATGAGCATGACTGGTACTGTCTCACTTGGTGAAGACTTATCTGTGGGCTCCGACCAGCTTTGGTGGCTCTTGCTGCTGCTGTATAAATCACCGTGCAGAGCTGCCTGCTCTGCCCTGCCGTCTGAGATTACTCACCCCATACCAGAGCTGTGGAGGTGGAGTGGCTGAGGGGTGGGCATGCATTCCCTTCCTCTGACTCTGCTGTGAAGGTGGTAACCTCCAAGGGAGGAAAGGCAATAAATAGCTTGGGGATACTCGCATCTCCAGATACCACAGCTGTTTCCTCAGACAGCCTCAGTCAGAGCCTCGCAGAGCAATGTTACATACAAGAAAGGGACCTTTTCTAATTGGGAATTCCAAATCCAGAGCAGCTTGAAGGACTGTATTTGTTTTAAAGAACTGACCTTCTTCATTATTTATTACTTCACAGTGTTTTGCACCATGGATACAGGTAGCGTTCTGGGGACTATGTTCCTGAAAAAAAGATAAATCTTTATTGACTTCTGGTTATCCAAGAAAAATATTCAGAAGGCAGTAAAATTCTGACTTTTTTTCTAACATGCTCAGCTTGTGTACAAGGAAGAACCATACTGGATTGCTACCTAATGAGGAGCTAAAATCCATAGTCCCAGTCCCAAAGTCTTGCTGTGCTGGAGGCTGGACCAACTACAGACCACACCTGAAACCATTATGTAGAGAGATGAATAAAAGTATTTCCTATCAACATTACTGTGGCAAGAAAACTGAGCTTATCTATTTATTCCATTATCTTGGCTATCTTCTAAGCCGTTTGCAGCCATCAGCCTGCTGCCACAGTAGTAAGAGCTCTATCCTAAGCTCTGCAGAGCATTTACAATGCAGTAAGACAATCTAGAGGAAGGGTAAAGAGTATTACATGGAATAATAAAGGAATACTTCAGGTTCTCTAAAATTTATCTTATGATTGAATATGAAAATTCAATTTTAAAATCAATCGGAAGCTGACTCTGCCAAAGAAATCAGAGAATGTGATAAGATTGAAGGTGAGATTACCTTAAAATATATGTGGTTTGCTTCTTAATATTGATATACTAAAATCAAAGATCTGGCAAAGAGATCCTGACTGATTTTGATGGGCCCAGGCTTTCACACAACAATTACAGTAGTGAAAGGGACCAGCAATGCCCTAAATAACCAAAATTTCAGTTAAAATCAGTAATGCTACAAGATCCTTTCCATGAAGAGGCCAGTGGGCATACAAGCAATGAGCATATAAGAATTTCTCCAGTTCAGAAGTGCACAATTTTGTTCCTAGTATCTGTGGGGAGGTTCACAGTCCTGAGGTTTGCATGGAGTTTCTCAACAATGTGGAATTTTCCAATAAGCTGCGGCAAAGCTTACTTAGGATCCCTGTTTCTGCCTGGGGTATGCTAGAACACAAGAACCCAGAATAAAATAGCGGTAGCAGGAATGGATGAGTACTTCTTTTATTCCTGTCACTGAATTGGTCACGGAGATCAGTAGGAAGCAGACTTAACTGCAGAATGTTTAGTCAGCTCTTTTGCTCCATCATTTTCTGTGAAGGAGGAGGTGGAATTAAGAACATTTCCCCCATGAAAAAGACTGTACAGAAGGAGTAGGAGGATTTCTGAGACTCCTTAACAGGAAGGGAATTGAAAATTTAGTCTGTGGGAGAGACAAGAGAGGTTTCTATAAGCCTTGGGGATCCAGTGTTTCATCTCAAGTCCGAGACCAGAAGCATCTTACTTCTGGTCAGGCTACAGTTGTGAATCCCTCATGGGCATTACTATCAGGAGAGTTTAGTCCTACTAAACAAACTCCTTACTGTTGATGCAGGTCAAGTCAGAATTGTCAAATATAGTTATCCACGGGGGTTCAACAGTTCAAGGGCTCTGCTAATGAAGCCAGTTAGGCAGAACCCTGTATACCTGACAGCCTTTGAAAGATACAAATGAAGACACCTCCAGGACAAAGAAATGAGAGAACACCTTTCTAAGCATCCTTTGGAACAGAAGCATTTTTTAAAGTGACAGCATAGGAGAATGGTCAATGAGGAGTGTTCCCTCTTAGCCACATTGCTTTGAGTTTACACTGAAACCATAAAGAACAGTCCACACCCTGCTGCAATTCCCTTGCTGCAAGGAAAGGCCTTGTGACAGGAAAGGGCTATGGAATAGGTCCAGTAAAGGCTTTAGGGATATAGAAACCTCGATTTGGCAATACTTACTATTTAGGCACCTGACCTCCAGAGTGGAATTCACACTGTGTTAGGATCTGAGGCTTCCTGTGCAGAGCACCGGAAGAGTTTGGTGCTACAGAACAGGATCCAAACCTAGCAGCATGTGATGAAGTTGTGACTGACCCAGACCAAGCAAACGGGGTTTCGGAAATCCTATCCCTCATCAGAAGTTACACTGCTTACCCAGGCCTGCAGAGACACCTTCATCCACAAAGTCCTACTGGGCATTCAGGCATTGACTCAGGCATATGCTCCCCTCCTACAGCTAATCTCTCAAAGACCTGAGGAAGAGACACTCTTCCCTTTTAACATTTTCTGTATAAGAAGTAGTGGTTAGAAACCTACTGCAAAACCAGAAACACAGTTTCTGTTTCTTCCTTGGTCTGAATGGGCTCAAATCTATTGTCTCCCATATCCCTAGAAGGGATAGGATTTACCCAGCTTCCCATGCTCTACTCAGTTCTGGATAGGTTAAACCTCTGCACTTCCCTGTAATATTTTGCTTTTGTGCATTAACAAATGCAGCATTTGTTGGGTCAGAGAAAGAGAACTCAGTAGCAGACAGAGCTCTGTGGTTTGTTACAGCATTTTTGTTTGAGGGAAGAGTCTTGTTGAAATCTGATTTCTACTCCAGAGCTGGTATTTGCATTTTATGGTGAATAAACTTTCAATAAAAAGCAGAAAGAATTCTTTAAGAAAGGAAGTAAACTGAAGTCTCTGTCCCTTTGATGGCACACAAACACCAGCAATATTTTCTGATTCTGTTTTGTGAAAAGCTTGATCCTATACTTGCGCATTGCATTACAAATTGCTTTCCAGGGATATTTTGTTCATGGAGGACTGAGAGTTCCTAGATCTTTTGGGGCTTAAGCTGGGAAAACACTCTCTATTTTGGCTCAGATTGGATTAATACTTAATAAGCATAGTACAGACCCCTAGGAATATTCAAGATCAAATAATAAGATCTCTCACAAAGTTCATGTGCCTCCAGATTAGGCTTTTGGATAAATGAGCTTAGTTGCCATATTTTAAAGTTTAAGTTTAGCCACTTCTGTGAAACACTTTCAGATATAAGATGGAAAGCACTCAGCATAATTATGAATTTTTATTCATAAGTTAAACAATATATGTGGGTTGTGTGAAAATTTACATCTGAGACGGCAAGCTTCTTTTCACATAGGTTACAAAAATACAGATTAAATGCTGAGGTACATACTGGTAACTGCTGGAGACAAAAGTGTAAAGCTTCCATTTTCCTGATATATGCCTGAACATGCTAGAAATATGTAATAACCAAGCCTTGGATTATAACAATGGAAGGAAAAAATATGTGTTTTCATGTTTTTCATGTTATAGCCATGATTCTATTGTAGTAAGCTAAATATACTTTAAACACCATACACTCCATTAGGAACTGCTTCTTTGTCAAGATTTTGATCTCTTTTGAATCAATCTATAGCAGCTGTGTGTTGTTTAAAGTACTCTTATTGACTCTTCTATAATTTGCTTTCTTTGAACAGCCTGTGTGCTGTAACATTTGATCAAAGAAATAAACGTATACTTTAACAACCCAAAGTAAAGTGCATGCACATTTTTATAAGTCTGCACTATAAAATGTAATTATAGTTGTCTATAAATCACACAGGATGATATAAATAAATGGGTTTGAGTTTTTTTTAATGCAAGCCTATCCAATATATCACGGAATTTTCCCTTTAACACCACTGTCTATCCTGTAAAAGCATTAATGAACAGTTTAGAACACAGACAATGCAACTTATTTTAATGGAATTTTTGCTCCTCCATTAACTGGTAACCATATAAAAAACACCCATAGAAAGATTAAGTAAGGAAAACACAACAACTGAAAGTTGTGGATTTATAAATTACCACATAAAGAAAATGTTGATTGAAACTCTGTTTTAAAGGCTCTTTTTTTAATTCAAAGAACAATGGCTATTTAACTACATTCAACAGTTCTGGACTATGGACATTAATTCACAGCTGACTGCTAGACTTGTGATTATTAAAAATGTAGAACATTATAGCATATGTGTTTGGAGTTTTATAGCCCTGCAAATTTGATAACTTTCATTAATTTCAATCACCTTTTATATAAACAAACACATAGAGGTCTCCCTGAATTCATGGCAAATGGAGTCTAATCAATATGAACTACATAATACATAAAGGATGGATGCAAATTTTATAGTACACAAATAAATAATTAATTTATACCTTCTTACTGTAACAAGGAAGAAAAGTCAGCATATTTTGAAGTTTAACAGAACTTTTGCCAGAACTATGAAAAAAATGTGGAGAGGCATCTCAAGAACAGATAGAGTTATCTGTGTGCAGCCCAGGGAAGGAGAGGTATGGAGTTATTTTGCTTCATGCAAAACAGAAGACTAAGGTGCTCTGGCCTGTGCAGAGCATTGAAAATGACAGCTCCCTAGCAGGTGGAGTGAAGTAGGCAAAAAGCCAGGATTAGACAGACTTTTTGTATCCCCACTGTCTCTGGTGATGAAGCATACCTGTTGCACTGTGCCTTTGTTACTCAGGGAAAGGGGTTCACTTATTGCCAGTTCTCTGTGGCATGGAAGGGAAGTGGGTGTTTTTACTTCTCAGTATAGACACATAAGTGCTACTCATGGTATGAACTATTTAGGTCCCAATTCTGCCACCCTCACTGACACTGAAAGTGCTTCAGAAATAAAGCCATGATTCTGCAGATATTTGCAGGAGCATTCAACTTTCTTCCTGTGAATAGTTTTACTGTCTGAAACAGGACTTCTATGAATCTTTCTAGAAACGAGACCTACTCTAGTATTGCTTACTACAAAAGGTGGCAGAATCCATAGAAATCGGTGTCTGTGCTAGGAACTGTATCCAGACAGTTTTGAAGTTAGTCAGAAGGCTCCCATTGGCCACTCTAGGCTTTAAATCAGGGGTCTAATTAAACCTGAATGGTGGACTTCACATGTCAGAGTTTTTTGGCTTTTGATAGCACAGGGCTCTTTTTACCTAATTCAACAATGAGCAGTGGCTAAGGGCCACATCTGGAAACACTTATACACTAAAAACAACTTTGCTCATGTGTAAGTGTATGACGAACTGTGCAACACTTGCTGATTTTGCTAGAAACTCAGCACTGCATAATCTTCAACACTGGTTTGACAAAGGATGGTTGACAGTTTATGGGAGTCCAATAAAACAAAAAGTCTTTGAGGGGGGAAAAGAGGGCAAGGTCAGTAGTTTACACTAAAGATAGTTGTGAGGTAAGGGAAGATGTGGTATTTCTATACTTGTGATTATTACTCCTGTGTAAGAATGCAGGTAAATAACCACATTTTGTATTTACCTTACAAAGCAGAGATGTCTCAATACTAAAAATGAAAAATGGGTTTGCTCACAAAAACCTTTGTGTCTGGAACACAGCTATAAGTAGCTCACTATCTAGGTTGAAAATGGTAATGCAGGGTAGTGTGTCCTATTTTTCCATGCTTGCAGTGAAGATACAATACGGGAATTCAGCCTTGCTAATTACTAATACACCACACAGACACAATTACACCCTGTGTACTGCATAAAGGAATCACTTGTGGTCTGCCTCCATTACAAAGAGCAGTAGGGGGCCAACATGCAAGAAGACAAAATGCTTTACAAGGAGGAAGGAGACCAGAAGAGCTGATGTACCCAAATACAAGGACCTTGATTCTTTTTGGAGTGATTTAAGTCCCTTTCCATCAATTATCGTCCTTTGTCTCCAGAGTCTTATCACAAGCAGCATTACAGGAACTGAACAAAACAATACTCAGGCTCAAATAACCCTGTGAACTGTGCTGACATTTCCACACCCTGTTGCTGTGTTTGACCAGGTTACTCAGATTTAAAAAAAAAACAAAAACCAAAAAACAAAACCCCAAAAACTCCATACAGAAAAACAACTAACATTCCTGTTTTAAATAACTTGCTCAACCCTTCCTGGTGTCTTTTCTGCCATCTAGTATTACTGATACCTTGCACTGTAATACCACAATGGTGATGTGATATAAAAACCACTGTAGCACAAAACAAGACTGACTTTCTTTAATGACAGCTTTTCAAATGAAAAGTTCCTACTTTGTGGGGTTCTCAAGAGGTCTATTTTAAAGTTAATTAGATCCTGCCCCTTTCCATTCCTATCTCCTCTACGTTCTTGGTGAAATTTGAGTTTTAGATAAATAAAATAATTACAAATAAACTTAGCTTACATGTATGCAGAAGCACTCTGCAGCTAAAGTTTTATTTCTCAGTGAAAAAAATCAGCTGTCTACTCATTCACTTTTACTGCCCAGAATCAGAGTAATAAATTTTTCTTTCTTATTGATATGTGAAGTTCTGAGGGCATAATTTTAAGTATGAAATCAATGAAAAGCATCTCTTTTTTCATTCATTCACTCTAGATATGTGACATTTCATGGTAATTCTTGACAGAACATTGCAGTCATTGCTCATCTGAAAATAAATTAAAAACATGCGGAAAGTAAAAAAAAAAGAACCTTAGTAAAGTCAGCTATTTTTGACAGTAAGTTAGCTTCTGTGAAACAAAGCCTTGTCTTTCAGAAAGTGTTTACGATCTAAGAGGAAAAAAAAAATATATCCTTGGGCTAAAATGTTTATTGGCACCTAGGAGTCTGAAGAGAGCAAGTCAGGCCTGTGGTTTTTTGAGGGCACTTTATCATTGCCTGCATTCTTAAAGGGATCTGTGAATGAATAGAGCTGGATTACTCAGCCTTCTATTCCACGCCTATTCCTCTCCATTTTCCTTGGCAAGACTGAGAGCCAAGCTATTTTTAGTTAGGCAGTTTTCTATTTTTAGACAAATATCAGTTAAGAGACATTGTTAGGAAAAATTTAAAAAAAGAAAAACACAAAAGGGGGAGGGTATGAGGCTTCCCATCTCATATTGTGAAGCAAGCCCTTCAACCTGTAACTCCAGGCATTTCAGCTGCTTCCAATCTTGGAAAAATAAAGAAAATTCAGAGTTCAGGGATTTAAAAATAAACCTACCCTCTGGCAAACAGACCAAAATACAACAAGCTGTTACTATGTGAAACAGTGACTACAAAAACAAAGAACATTCTCCAATGACTAGATTGGGATAAAACTTTGGAGCTATTAAGTTATAAGAATGTTACACAGACATGTAAGATTTTTCCAGTTTCTCAGCCAGATAGATCATGTTTTGGAGAAAGAAACAGTGATCTGTGCAATAGACCTTGCTCTGAGAAATACAGATTTAAGTTCCCAGTTTGACAAAGAAAGGAACTATGAACAGAGTTTGAAACACATTTATATTCTGCACATATTTTTCGCCTCTGTCATCATAGCATTTTTACAACAATCTGTCCAAAATGTTTCCTAAGTTATTAAAATATCTTAAAAATTACTACTAAGAATGAAAGAATAAAAGAAAAATAATGTGGGGACATGACCAGTAACAAGAACTGATCCTCAATAAGTGAAAATCAGGAGGTCCAGAGCTCCCTCAATGTATACTCAAAAGTAGCTTTTGCTCTACCATGTGCTTCAGAGTAACTAACTTTGCATCCATTTTAGTTTTCTCTGTCGCTATTCTCTTCTTCCAGGAATGGAAAAACAAGCTATCAGGTGAGCTACTTCACCTTCATTTGAGATACATTGCGATTACAAACTATGTTTCATGCCAACCACATTCTTGTTGCAAATAAATCATAGTGGAAAACTTTTTTTGAGAGAGAGAGAGAGAAAGCAAACCAAAACAACTCATTACGTAACTTTCCCTTAGCTGCATTTTTCACATACTGGATTAATTTGAAATATATTAGGAAAAAATCCAATAGTGTCAACACTTGACCCTCTACCTTTCTTCTAGGCTGCAAAACATCAAAAGCCTATCACTTATTAGATGCACAACAACAGGACGCTGCAGAGTTATCAAGGAGAGCTTAAACAACAGCCTGTGGATGGAAAGATAAAGAGTCAAAAATCTCATGTTGATAAGTGGGAGGAAGGGAATAAATTACTATCTATTGAATGCAGTAGAAGGACTGATTTGGACAGTCCCACTGACTGGAACAGCAGTCCTACTGAGGGACTACTTTGCACAGAACAGAATTGCCTTCCACAGTGTTCCATCTCTGAAGTTTTTCTTGTGGTCTTGTAACAGCTAATATTTACATAAAGCCCAAATTGATGGAATAATAAGATTAGGTAAGAATGTAATATTTTGTTTAAAAAAGATGTATTTCTAAATTAATTGCTTGAAAAAATGAAATTAAGATTGATAAAGTGCAGACTTTTTTAGTATTTTTGAAATTGGGTTATTTTCCCCTCCAATATCTTTTTGTACTAATCACGGTTAGGAAAAACATAGAAAAATCTCATGAGGATATTAGGCTACAAACACATTTTCCAAAGGCTGAAAACTCAGAAGGCAAGCAAAGAAAGACCAAAGGAATATTATAAAAATGCTGAAGATGTTGAAGTCAGTCCCATGATTTTGTCATACATGAGGTTAGCAATAATGGTTTGGCTCATATTTACTAAAAATGAAACAACAAGTAAGCATTTAAAAAGCCTAAATCATCATCCAAAGAAAATTCTTTGGCCAGCTGACCCTGTCCAATCATCTCCTGGCCTGTGGAAACTGGTAACAGTAGTTGTTTTTTTTAACAAGCTGGTCTTCAATCAATTTAAAAAGGAAATCAATAATGCTATCCCCATTTTACAGATAGGGAAACCGAAGCATTAGAAGGAAGTGTGACTTGTCCAAGGTCATACAACAGTATTTGGCAAAGCTATTAATAAAACCCAAGTCTCATGAGTCCTAGTCCAGAGCAGTATCCAATAGACTGTACTGTCTTTAGATCACCCTGAATAACCTTTCTTACATACAGGCTTACTTTCTATACTGTCCCAGATCTTCAGCTCATGGTAGCTGAAATAATTCCCCTGATTTCAACAGCTGAAGAGCTGACTTGATGTGTATTTCACAGCTTGTTTATATGCAGTATTATGTTATGATGACAAGAGGAGAAAATACACATACTACATTAAACAAGCTACAACAGTTGCCTTACTTTTCCTAAAAAGAGAACACTTAGAGAGTTACATGGGCTTATTTACTACAAATATTCAGATAAGAGTCTTAATTGACATGAAGAGGCTTTCAGAATCTAATTAACCTCCCAGATAGTCATTAGCTCTGTGACCTTTAGAAATAATTGACAGAAGGAATTTTTTTCCTCTTCATCTCATTCAGAACTTCCACATGAAGTGGCTAATCCTATATGTGCTATAGGACCCACAGCACACCTGTAAGAATTGATGGGATAATGTGCAGTAAGTCCATCAGCAAAACACGACTGTAGCATTCTTCTCAGGCACAATATACTGCCCATGTAGCATGCAACCTGCATGCACCTTTTGCTGCCTGAGTGCCATCCTCATCAACTCTAACCTTCCAATGTGCTAAAGCTGTACTCAGTTTTAAGTCTCAAGTCCCTCAAGCCTGTAGGAGATTTAGTAGTATTTCATGCCTATTAACACTCTGTTGCTGGTCACACTGAAAGTGATCAGCTTTTCAATTCAAGCTATTTCTTCTACAAACCTGTGGAAGTATTCATTGCTATCTATCATTAATTGCATGTTTCCATTATAGACTTTTTTTTTTAGAGCAAAATGATTATTTAATGAGCAATAAATAACACATACACAAAAGCAAAGTTCTGAATTCCACCACCCTATAGGGCTTGGTACTACTTTGCTCCCTACCTTCTTAACATTAAGGTCTGTAACAATGTTTCTGTGTGTTGTAAAACACAGAGGATGTGCAATTTGCAGGGAGAATTTCACATGTCCATAAGGTCACTTTTCCCCCTGGGGGAAAATGTTGCTGCAAATGGCACTCATCTCTCTTGCTATGTTCGGTTCATGCTCCTCATCAAATACAGGAGTCCACTGGGGAAGGGAAAATAGTCTGCAAAAGGTCAATTCATCAGCAGTTACTACAGCAATGAAGATGTATGACCCTATGCAAAACAAGTTAAAAAGACAATGCTAGATGCTGATTAGCTTTGAAAAAGAATCTGTAATTCATAAATTATTTAAAATTTTGACATATTATTGCAAATTAGAACTACTTTTTTTCCCTATGGCAAACCAGCAACCCTATCACAACAGCCCTAGGATAATTAAAGTCTCCTAGGGTAGCTCAGGCTAATTCTTGATGAAGTCTTCAGTATCACTAAAAGCAAGAGCTCACCTGATGCAAGTTTTTCCAAACTTACATAATTTCGGTGAGAAAGAAGAGGGAAAACAGGATGGAGGGCATCAAGTGTAATGGGAAAGTGATCCCTAACAGGCAGACTGAAGGATCAGCTGGTGAGACAAGAGACAAAGGAGAGCACAACAGTGACAGTCTCAGGGACAGGAAGACAGAAAGACAAGTATGTATTGGAGTGCAACTGGCAAGAGATTAAGAAAGATGAAAGTGAGGATGAGTCGAAGATGAGGAGACCCTCAGAAATGTTCAAAAGATGGTCCTTGGTACGAAAGGTATAAACACTGTTTGATGGAAACAGGATTGATGATGATACATGGAGAATCATGTTACTGTACCTTCATCACCTTATTTTGCTACCTGTTCTTACTGTGCCATGTCTGAAGTAGGGCTGTAAATACTTTGAGGCAGGACCTGTTAGTGTGCATTAGAATAGAGCAAAATTGCAAGAGTGAGTGAAGAGGTGGGTGAAATGGCATAGTATGCTTGATAAATAGTTAGGTGAAAAAAACCCCATAGAGTAAGACAATATGTAACTGAGAAGCAAAATGAGGGTAAGGTTTCATTGAAGCAGAGGGATATGACAATGTATTGCAGGAGCTGACATCTTCCTATATGTAAAAGTCTATGTTGAGGACCCTGAAATCCCTCTGAGTGTGGAAAAAAGAAAAAAAGGAGTAGTTGAAGCCAGATGCCAGTAAAAGATAGAGCCAAAGGCAGATAGCAAGATAGATACTTCAGAAAAGGAAAGGACACTGAGGTCATAGAAGATTTCTTGTAAGATAAAAGACAGCTGCAAAGATCAGACAGATGTGTGTGCATGCATGAAAAGTAGCAGTTTTGAGTAGTGAACTTTACAAAATTCAGAGAAGATTTTGTGGGTGATCAGCATTGATAAAGAACCTCACTTAGCAAAGAGAAAAATGGAGGAAGTTTGTGTTGTTCCTCCTTTTTCTCTACCAGTGATTAGCGGTATGGCAGAGGAGAACTGTGGAGGTAGACGTTAGTTGGCCAGAAAACAGAAGATATATTTACTGGGATAAATATGAAAGGGCTGACCTAGTAGGAGAACTTGAGTTAAAGGTAGTGACCACTGAATCAGCAGAGGAATAGAAGCCAGTTTTGAGAAAGAGGGACAATAAGAGCAGCAGAGTCAAAGTAACCGATAGATTGGGGGCTTAAAAAAAGCTGACACATGAAGTGGTTAGTGATTTGTGGAGGAATGATTTATGTGCACACAGAGCAAGGATCAGCATATTAGAGTCAGTATCTAAGAAACAGAATCAAAAACAGGTCTTAGTAAAAACTCACTAGAGGTCTGCTAAACCTGAGACAGTAGCTGATGCTTTGACATGAGAGAACTGACAAGGAAGAAATGACACCGAGAGAGAAAACAGGCAGGAAGTTTCACCTTAAATCAGCAAAGGCTTGATGGCTTAGCTTAAGAACCGCAGCAGATATCTGTAATAAGGTTAGGATTGTAATTACATTTGCAGCCAAGATGCAAAAGATTTCCTTGTATTCCTACTCTGAAATAGGTCCCCTACAATCTAAAGGGTGATGTCCTTTCTGAGCTTCTAGGCAGAATCCAGTGATTCTTGTTACTCACAGTAGTGTGGCAGTGAAATATCACTGAAATAAGTTGTGTTACATCCACTTCTGTTTTACAGAAACAAGGAGAGGATCTGGCCCCATTTTAAAGAAATGCAAAAAATGCATAATGCATGTACTTGGCTATTGTAAAACTCTGACATTTACTTTTCCCCATTTCCTCATTGCTGTAAGGAAATTACTGCTTACTCCTATACAGCTATGCTGATAATGTTAAACAACAAACTCATAAGGTAAGTTTTTTCTGATAGAACAGATAGGAACTGGGTGTATTGACAAACTTGTAAGGAGAGATTGGAACTCTAGTTTTAAAAACACTACTGCTGTACCAAGGACTGTGTACCAAATGCCACAGGATTTTGTAATGAGACAAAATGTAATCCCATTTTAAAGTAAAGAATTACAAATCTTCTAGTAATTATGTCACAGGGTTTTAAATGACAGCTGTTGAATATATTGTTGTTGGTATTTACATACAGCACTTTGAAGTTAGCATTAAGATGAAGTTAATCTTTTTTTCCTCAGTGTCAAAGGAACCCTGCACAGGTTCTGCTATTCCTTAAAATATGTTACTATACCTAGCAACCAACATGCACTTTTTAACTGAAGCAAAATTGAGTGAACGACTGTGGAGTGAGTGGTTTGGTGGGTGAGGAAATAATGGCTTCAGTTTTAAGAATCCAGTTAGCTCTAAACAGAACTCTCAGAATGAACATTTTTTTTTTTGCAGTACTAATGCATATCAGAAAACCTCCACACAGATTTTGGTAAGACTCACTGTTGTGACATTGTCACTGCCACTTAAAATGGGTAAACTTGAGTGTTGAATGCAAATATTTTCTCCTTCATGAGTAGACATTGACTTTTAGTTACCCATGGATGTTGTAAGTATATTTACTGGGTAATAACTGAAACTCATTCAGCTGGTAGATAATTTTTGTGATCTAAAGAACTCAGATATACCGAATTGCATTTTGAATGAGGAAACTGGAAAAAATCATCTCAATTATATTTATTACATGTAAATAAAATTACTACATGTGTAAAGAAAGTATAAGCTATTTCTTTAAATCAGTAAAGCAAAAGAGCTCAAAGAACAACAGTAACTGAACTTTACAACTCTCCTAATATTAGTCACTCCACTTTACACTGTGACAGATGTAATCAGATCATATACTTTGAAGTTGGGTAGGACCAAATTGCTTGATTTGCAGTAATACAAGTATTAAAATGAATGTAAAACAATTTTTTCCTTGAAAAACAGTGTAATGTTTGTTAGATGTATGACACTTGGTGTCTTCTGATACTTCAAATAACAAATTATGGCCTGAAGATTCATTCCTTCAGAAGTGCTAAATAAAATTAATCCCAGTAATTAAACTGAAAACATTTGCTTAATAAAATTAACAGCTTTAGCCAGACCTACATGAAAATTCATGTAATTTTTCCATTTGAATAGCAGTGGTTTAACTTGAAAGTAATTAACTACATATTAGAGACCTACACTTTTGATTTTCTTTGAATACAGACTGTTCAAAGAGTTATACCACTTTCTAATGAGTGATAACACAGTTCTACCACAACCAGAAAGTAACTAAATAGTTAATATTATGCTGAACGTGAACAGAAATTGGATTCTAAATTAAAGACCTTTATACGGTTGACAGTTATATTTCAAATTCTCATAAAAAAAAACCTAAAAAAGTTTTCTTTCTCTAATACTGTGCAGAAATCTGTGAGCACAGCTATGCCCTTTCCATCTGCTGAAATATAGTTATTGAACAGTCATTTAGCTGAAAATCATCAGATTTAATAATACTGTCTGATTCTCAGCTGCTGTTGATTGCTCTGGAAGAATAAGATTAAAAACTTGTAAGTGTGAAATCTAGCTGTCTGAAAACAAAAAAAATGGACTCCTTACAAGGAAAATATGTGTAATGTAGTCAGTTTAACTGATCAATTTAAATATTTAAATGTGTGGCAGATTTATATCCTGTACCTAAAAATATATCCAAACTATGCTAAGAGTCAAGTCATTTCTCAGGTTGCATACTTTCATGGGCTCTATTCCTCTATTCTACTTGTAACTGTGACGTTAATTATCAAGTAAAGGCATGATAATATGAAACCCTTGTTCAAAACCTACACCCTGCACAAGTACTCCTTTGATCCTGAACCAGTACTGGCACTGGTGTGGCTTAAGTATTTTGCATTACAGGCAGAACACTGAAAAATATAACAGCAAAATGATCAAATGACTGAATCCAGAGCTGACAGAACTTATGGAAAAACTATAAATAATGTACTTAATTTGGCCTCTTCTGCCTATTGTTAAATTACTCAATGTAAATAATGTTTATTTCAGTTACCTACTTTTATTTGGCTCCTTTTAGAGGAGTGAAAAGGGATGCCCACCGAATTTTGGGTATAGCCTGAAAATCACGTGTCTGCATGCAAAATTGCCTATCAGCCTATCCGAACTGGGCCGCTATTTTTGCAGGAAAGGGACTTTGCTGGTGCAGAGAGTGCTGTTTCTGAAAATCTCAAAGTTACAGCAAAACAGACATTATTTTAGATTTTACATTATCACTCAACTTTCTCGAAAAACCACAGTTCTCATGATCAAAGGTATTCATTCATTGTGAAGCAAGTAATAAATCCCTAACTACTGGCTTACTCACCCATTCCTACAAGAAAGCCTGCAGGAAGAAGTAAAGATATCACAGGAAACTTTTCCTGCTAAGAATATTCTGGCTTTTTGCCACTATAAGAGGACAGGGCATTATTTTGGGGACAGAATTTGAATTCTGCTGGACAGGACATGGGCTTACCAGAGCTAGGTGACAGGAAAGGCTTCTTATCTAGGAGATTTTAAGTAAGAGAGGAAAAGAGATGATGGAAAGGAGGAAGAAATTATGTACTTTCCTTTTAGTCTTAACTCACATAAATTTTTGTTCTGCTGTCAGAACATCATCCTCTTCTAATGGGGGAGAAAATCTGCTGGGAGATCATGAAGGAAGAAAAACAGTATCATCCTATATGTTGACATAAGGATAGACAGAAAAGTGATATATATTCCTGGGTTGCAGTCTTTGCCAATCTATGGTGGTGTGACTGTGACATCTTGTAACAAGTGTAACGATGTCTATTATACAGTATTTTTCCTCCATCAGAAACATTTTATATGTAATTCACACACTTTCTTCCACTGCTAGTCTCAAATACATGACTAACCCAGGTGAAGATTCCAAAAGCACTGAAGTCTCATTTTAGACGACACCCAGATTATGTAAAAATATGAAACTGACACCTTTAAAAGGATCTGAAATAATCTAAGTATATAGGCCAAAGTATTCAGCAGCAATTATGAATAAATTTTCACTGATCTTTAAGACAGGACCTCATCCTTCCAATACTTTTTAAAATGATACCATTAGATGCCTAGTCACTTAGATGCTTTGAAAACAGGAGTTGCGTAAGTCACATAAGCAATTTTTTAGCTATTTCTCTGAGTGTTTAGCTCTTACAACAAAATCATTGAAAGTTTCATTTATTATGCATGGCTTGAACCCTAATGCTATTACAAAGTAAACTGACTTTTATGCAAATATTAGAAGCTTAAAATTGAAAATCTTAAATTTTAATTAGTAATTTTTAGTAATTACAAATAAAACTTGCCCTATATACCTTTTTAAAAAAAAATTACAAGGTGTCTCTAGCATTCTGATAGTATTGCTTTGATACTGTTATTATTATATTATGGTAACAGCATTCTGTGGTGAGGTAGCCAAAACATTTGTTACTGTGCAACTTATAAATATAATTTTCTTGCATTTTATTAAACCTCCTGCTTCTGTAAATAATCAAAAAGCTAAACAAGTCAGTCAAATGCCTTAAAGCAGTGATTCTAAATCTTTTTCTTCCACATCTTTTACACTGTATTTTTCAGTTCCTCCTGGACAAAGGGCATTATAACTTTTGGAGTAAGAAGACAAGGCACACAATGTTTTCTGGAAAGCATGTCACTGGGAGTGACTAGGAGATGAAGGGGATATTCAGCTGGTAGTGGTCGAGGCATGGAGAGGGCTAGTGGGACAATGGGGCAAAGCAGCACAGAAAGCTGGGACAGAGAGCCAGAGATCCCACCGCAGGAATTTCTCCTGAGCATGCAATAATTGGCAGGATGAAACTTGCAGCTCAGAAAAGACATATATTCCCTCCAGTCTCTGCTGCACCATCTCCAGCCCCCAACCAGTACTCCCTTGTCCCTGTTCTCCTCTCCTGCTGCTATGTCACATTCAGGGTAGGTTCTATAACCCTTGAGAAAGATGGCCAAGCCTCCAGCTTTGAGTACCTCCATTTCAGAGCAAAGTAAAAGAAGAATTATCTTCACAGAATGCAAAATCTTACCTCAACAATATCCGAATTTGTTCGACTCTCATGCGGCTCATTGTACTCGGTATATTTCAGCAACACTTTGTCCATATCAGTGCTGGCATACTGGAACAGTTTGTTGGTGCTGTTGAAGATGATCAGAGCAATCTCACAGTCACACAGAACACTCAGCTCATAAGCCTTCTTCATTAACCCAAATTTCCTCTTTGTAAATGTCACCTGGAAAAAAGGAAAAAAAGGTCCATCAAAAATCCCCAAGCTGGTCTTTGTAGTCCTTCTTTTTTTTGGAAATACAATGTATGACTGCTGTAGTCTTTGAATTGAACACCTTCAGAAAGCAAATGCATAAATATAAATATAGTTCCAAAACAGAATATATGTGTGTGTTATGTAAGTGAGGAAATATATCTAATTCTCACTGCACAAAACTTGAAGTACAGGTAAAGAGCATGGGACATTTTCATCAAGTAGTGCTATGAAGTGTTGATACTGCATCTTTCTCTGTACCTTTTTAATTCATATACTCTTTATAATGCATACATCTTTCCCATAATATTCTAAAACTGCTCGTCAGATTCACAGCTGTAAATGGTTTGAACAAATGCAGTCGATTCTTATTTTTGAGAGTGATTGACTTTGATTCCTTGCCCCCAACTCCTGCTAGATTTTTAGTGATGGAAGTATTTCATACAGCATTTAAGTTGTGTAGAACTAATACATTGTTCATATAAACACACTCACAGTAATTTTGAAGTGTTAAAAATTCACTCATGAGAAATGAGAATTAGAAAGCATGAATGAAGAACAAACAGTAGCTGACCAGCAACAAATATCAAGTTAGAAACAAGGTCTTTTCTAAACACAGACATAGCATACTTTATTTCATTTCAAATTAGATGCTTAGAAATATGAACTGGCAATTTTTAGTGCAAAGGACTTTGCATCATATGATACAGGAAAAAAATAGGGATGTTCTTTTAAGTTCTCAGTAGGTCAGCTAATGCCCTGACATCATGCAAAACCTAGGCAGAATGAAAAATAGCATTACCCTGTACAAACCCATAATTTTCCACAGGGACTGTTTTGACAATGAAAGACGTGCACATCAAATAGATGGTTTTTTTTTTTTCTCTTCTTTTCTGTACTAGCTTACAAATTCCAGTAAGGCATGTTGACTCAGAACAAGAAACTACCATAAGCTGTTTAAGGTAGTTGTATGGTTGAGTATTTCTCCTTCTAATGTTTATTCATATATGTGATTTCCATTAGGTATATACAATGACTGTGATTTTCTGACACCTATTTTTTTCTCTAATAATTTTCAGTAAGAAGAATCTTTAAAAGGAAAATATGCTTTTTCTAAGCTTATTATTAATAAAATTTAACATGTAGTCACGATATTTGATATGTCAAGGACAGGCATGCTACCACCAAGTTTATGGGTCTACCTAATCCTGCACTTGTTGCTACCATTCCTTAACACCCATAAGCAGTAGCACCTCTGCACTTTAATGCTAAGGCAAGAAGATTCGTCTGTACATGGTTCCTATGGCTGCTGTTTTTTCTTGTCACACTCCTAATGCAAGTTAATGCTAACTGCGACCCCAGACTACCTTAAAATCCCTGCACGTCAGGCCATGGAAAACGTGACCTTTAAGTATTGCTAATCCCTGTTTGCTAGTCCATTGCAGAAAGATGAGGCTTCATGGCAATACTATGAACATTTATTCTCCCAAATGTATACTGAATATTATTCCTCTTATTGTCATTTCAAACTCTTTAGCCTCTATCAATGTACTGTTATGAAAAGATGGATTGCCATCAAATACAATTATTCAAGCATTTTAAAAACACACTTTCCACAGCACTGGTCTCAAGTATCCATAATTGATGGTAAGTTCTTTCTAAATTTGTCTGTGCCAATTGCTTTTGATATTTGGAGTGAATAATGAGACGGGTAACAAAACTTCATTCAACTTCTGAAAAAAATCCTAGTCTTTCAAATACACCTTTAATGTTTTCTCTGATTATAGAAAAGTGTAATACATTTGTTGAAACATATATATATATATAAGCATGTTTTAGAAAATGTTAAACATACAGAAAATAAAATGTACTAACTCATATTTTTCGGCATCTAAAATGCCTTTCAATCAACTTCTTGACCACAGTGCTGTAGGTGGAGTGTCTCTGTACAGTATGGTTTCTGTTGCACAGAAACCTCAGAATTTAGCACGTTACAGCTTCTTACCATCAAAGTACACTCCAGTACAGAAATATCTTTAAAGCCACTGTTTGTGTTTACTGTTAGGTGCTCCTGAACATTTAGAATAACCGCACAGCTGTGCTGCATAGCACACACATTTCATAATACTTATCACAGAATGATACTGGTTAAGAGTTCCTTTTTGTGGAGAGTGAAAAAAAAAAAAGAACATATCAGCTAGATCTTTTTTCCCTTTCTTTAATATATAATTTTAATTGCTCTGAATCTGATTTGTTTTTAACTCCTTAACATATTCTAAATCTATCAGATAATGCTTTCTGCCACTGCTGATAAACACACTAAAACCAATTGTATCTACTACTGTTTCTGTGGGGATCAGGAATACTATTTTTTTTTAGAATATGTCATTCATTGTGGCTTATCTTTACATATGTATATTACACATATATATGTAAACTTATCATACTTTTACAACAGTTTATAGTAGGGGTGAACTTGTATTTTCAAATGTATAAGTGAAAGGTCAGTAACTTCAGAAAAGTTTAAGAATACTCTTCAAGCCGTTTAAAAAGAAATTATCTTTTCGCATACTTTCTTCTATGTGGCTACATAAGGAAGATGAATATACTTCCATATGCTAAAATATTTTTGTGAGCAATATAAGTAGACAGCATCTTTTTTACTTAACTTTTTGAGGGTCTCAATTTGTTAACCGTTCGTTATCTTAACCATACTCACTCAAACTAAAAGCATCTAATAAATATTGTCTAAGGTAACAGATAATATTCTAGTATTGCAGCAGTTTTGCTGAGTGGTAAAAATTAGCGTAAATTATTTAAAACATTTGGTCTCTTTTGCCTAGGTTGAAGGCAGTGTGCAACATACACTTAAGAAGCTCTGACTACACTTGAACTGACTTAGTGCTGAGAAAGAACAAGACACATGCACAGTCCACATGAACACAAGCTTTTGAGTAGCTGTAGCTACAGTACCAAAAAATCCAGGCAGTCACATAGTCTTATTGTCATATACTGTGTTCAAAGTTCTCAGTCATGATAATTGTCATATAGCAATGGAAAATGTTACTTTGTCATTTGACATAGAGAACACTAGTGAGACTGAAAGAAAACACGCATACAGTGATACAATTTGATAATATATTTAAAAAAGGACATCCAAAAAAGTGCATGCATTTTAATATCTGTTTAATATTTAACTTTTTTTCAGCAGCAAGAATCAAATCACTACATGTTCTTTCCTGACAATATTAGTCAAGATATGATTAACTATCCCTGCTGTCTAAACCACCGCTAATTTGTAGGTGTTTTTCAGTTCACAGATTTTCTCCTCTTCAGGAGAATGATAGGTAATTTAGGAAGTCCTTTCTTTTGGGGACATAATATTTTATAATGACAGTGTAAGAACTGGGGAGAATGAAAGTGGAGTGGAGGGAGGAAGTGGAACAGATAAGAGGCCAGCCAGCATTCAACTGTCCTTAAAATCTTGTTAAGCATGTGTATATAAGACACAAGGTTTGAAACTCTGACACAATTTCTAGATACTGTTATGAGGCACTTCTATGCATAGTTTTATATGTACTGCAAAAAGAGCAGTGTGTGGAGAGTACCACATTTACCTCTGAAACATTCCAAAAAAAACCAAATTCCATCCTTTCATATTAACTGAACACCCACTAGTCTATTACATTTGTCTTAGCCTTATGGTTATTTTACTTATTTAAAGGTTATTTTAAAAAATTTAAGAGCCAAACTGCCCTCATAACAGGAATGGTGGTACTGAGAAAGTAGGTTACTAAATCTGCAGCATTTTTGTATATAAAGAAGTATAAATGCTGATGACTTTACAGGCTGTGAGCAAATCGGATGCTGCTTTCAGGTATTGGGAAAACTAAAAAAGAAAAACCAAACCAGCAGCCAGCTTCCAACTTCCTTCATATAAATCAAGGTAAGCTTTTTATGCATTTTGGATGAAATTCTAACTAAAGGTGAAACCCACTGTATGTGCTAAGGGAAAGGCATTGACAAAAGGGCATTGTTAAAAGGGCATTTTTCCACTTCAACTCTGGCTCTTCAATACCATGGAAACACCTCTCAACTAGCTCTTCATGCATAAAGCTTCAAGAGTCTTCTGAGAGATCTTTCTTGGACTAGTCATTGTAATGTCTGTAAGTGGGGCTATAGACAGTCTAAATTCACGTTCATATCACACACTCTGATATACTTAATTTAGACAGTCATTTGGCCTTGTTTAATTGCTAGTAAGTAAAACATTTAAATTAAATAAACTAGAAGATAATATTGCTCAGTTGCAAGTATAAATTCTTTCATGTGATGAAATTATATTTAAATGTGTGTGTAAATGGCTATACTGGCCCTTGGTTATAGTCTTTACTTAGCTAAATTTGTAACAATGATTATATGCTTCTTATAGATGTTAATCCATCAGTGGAGGATAAATACTCCCAGTTAATGAATACAGGCTTCAGGATACATTATTTGTCTTTGTTGCAATGTAGTCTTTGTTTCTTTTGTGTTTTTTGGTGGGAGTTGGTTTGGGATTACTTTATTTTATTTCAGTTTTGAATTTGATTCAGGTTCTTTTAGTACTTTTTCTGAAATCTCACACACTCTGAGAGGCTGAGCCATAACAGCACTCTGTATTTGTCACTAACAGTCATAGCATATGTGCTCACATTTTATGTTTTCAAAGTAGCAGTTCTGTGATCTTTCAAGGAATTCAGTCCAGCCAGTGGCAAAAATCAATGTTCCCCTTACTTCTTCCTATCCTGGTTATAAAGATACATAGCTGCTGACATAGGAAAATGAGAGAAACAGGGAATTTGCACATAATCCTTCCCATATACATTTCCTGCTGTTAAACATGTATGAGTGACTAGTGAAAAACAGGGACCACTGATGCACAGAAGTATCTGATACAGACACTGCCTGGTCAAGAAGGAATATCATTCTGCTTGTCCTTATTTCACGTGGAATGTCTAAATTTCTGACAGAGAGACTACAGCAAGAATGGTAGATACGAAGTATGTGACAAATAGTTGGTACTACATGAATAATCCACTTAACTTCAAACAAAATAAATTCAAGTTGGCCATGTGTAAACCAAGGGGCTCTTGAATAAAATGTCACTGCCAGGCATCTAATCCTATCATATGTTGAAACCCCAAATGACTACTGGAGATGCTACAGCTCTTGCCATATTCTCTCTTCCCCTTCCTCCTATGTGATTTTTGTTTATATCTGTTTGTCATATGAGAAGGCCTGGCTGTAACAATCTTTACAGTAATCCTCAGTGGGACTGGGAAGCAGCACCAGTGCAGGATTCGCTCTAGACAAACCTTCCTTTATGCAATAGCTGGGCATGACATATTAAATGAAAGACCCTTTAAAGAGCAGGGAAGGACCTTCAGCAGCCTGCTTCCATGTTCTTATAACCCTCCAGCATAATTTACAGGGATGAGACAGCAGTGATTTATGCTGGTAAAAGAGCTATTGTCCTGGAAAGCCTCAAGCGTATTGAGCTACGACTTGCTGAATAGTCCAGATAAAGAGGACTTCTAAGCAGGATGCCCCAAAATTATAGCTATAACAAATAAAATGTTCATGATTAATCTGTATTAAAAAGAATGTTTTGTACTTGTGTGTTATCCCCTGGTTTTAGTATATTAGTACATAAATAACAGATCAAATACTTAAAATGGGGGATATTATTCAGTCTGCCCAAATCTGACAAGTGATGGTACATCTCTCATATGAATTTTTTTTTATAAGTAAAGAGAGGAGGGATAGTTGGAAGATGTGTTAAGTAATAGATGATACAGCAACTCAGAAATGAGTAGATAAGACAGTATCAATATGCTTCCCACTTAAAGATCTAAAACCAGACAGGGATGCAAGAATAATAATGGTTAATCTCTGATACTTCATTTCCTTTTGTTGAATCAGAGGATAAGATTAAGTCCATTATACATAGATGTACAGATATGTACATATTTTAGACAAAATACATCATCTCTATCAAAAACACAGTAGCTAATACAATGTACAAGAAAGCTGACTTTTTTTCAGTATGCTTTCACCAGTTCTGGCAGGTACAAATAGATGTTTAGGGTAAAAAACATGTTTACTAGTTCTGTGCTGCTAAAATGTTCGTAAGGTAAAGGTCAAAGAATATTTCATTCCCTGCTGAGCAAATGGTCAGGAAGCACATTGGTCTGCATTTCCTGTCATAACAGGAAGAGTGTAACTTCTTCCTCTCCACAATGGCTTCAGTTCTGCTTCCTACCTCCAGCTCTTTCTCCCCCAGGGCTTTCCAAACCATTCCTTGCAAGACGGCAAGGCTGTGCCTGTGTCTGCACTCCTTTTCAGCTCTGTTATGTTGGCAGATGCCTCATTCACTACTGCACTCTCTTTACTTAGGTTTCTTGCTCAGACTTCAAACTAAAAGTAATTTGACCTAAATATTTACCATATGCTAATTCACTCTAAATTATGCTCAGAACATACATTTGTAATACAAGCACACTTAACCCTAAATATAATACATCCTGAAAATTCACAGTTCAGTTCAGCAGCTCTCTTAAAACTTTACCTCTCAGGCAGTGTGGCATAATCTGAAGAGTGCTGCCAGAGTTGTACAAATCCCTACAATTTCGGAGTCATGAAAACTTGGGGTGTATTCTTTGCTTACAGAAACCTACTTTACCTCTGAAAAAACCAGGACCAAGGCCTAACTGTAATGCTATATTCCAAGTATATGTCTTATTGTGTGCAATTTAATGTAAGCAAAAGAAGGAATTAAAATATGTAAAAGATAAAAAGCATGTGAAGTTTAAGACAAAGGTTCATTGAAGAGAATAGTGATTAGCTGCATAGCTAAGCAGTTAGGTTTTCATATGAACACATTTCCTTGGGGGGAAAAAAATCATAAAATCTCAGATCTTGGATAAAATGAAGACATCCCATGAGGGAAGACTGAAAATATCAGGAAACTGGTGGAAAAAAGTTTTCTATCTAACTTGTGGTCATGTTAGCACTCAAATGTAAGGCTCTTCTCTACTTCTACAGGGCAGTTTCTGATTCAGCTGATAGTGTCTTTCTCTTTCCTTTTAAATAGAGCTGAAACACAGATAAAAATAGATACATGAGGCTGAAATTAGTTTTGAAACTAGCAGCATTAGGTATCGAAGTCAGTAGAACAAATCTAGGTCTTCCTGCAAACGGTCATTTCCCTCCAGGATATTCCTCCCCTGCCCCATAACCTCACTTTACTTTTCTGCTTTAATTTATTCTCTATTGAGCTGGTAACTGCAGTAAGTCCTGGTTTATAGCTTTACAGATTTTCTGGAATCAAGGAATGATAAAAAGTCTGTGTATGAAAAAGTTAAACAGCAAGTGTTTGTTAGTGTTGTAACCCATAGAATTACACAGACATGATACCTTAAAAAGCGTGCCTTACTCTATTTAATCACCTTAATATTGAAGTATACACTTCCTATGGTATTTAATAACACTTAAGCTCCCAGCAGCTCATTATAAATTGAAAGATGTTTTAAATAGTATGCAGAAACATTAGCTAAGCTCAACTCAGTTTCAACTGTGAATCTGACAACAGCATGCTTCACAAGCAGGAAAAAAATGCAGAACTAATGAGCAAGCCGATGAGAGGATAAAAAATGGTGGACTGCCACATAAGACCTTATATTTCTTAATACTAACTAGAAAAAACAATGGATTAAAAGTAAGAGGGTGTTCTACATCCAATACCAGAATGTCATTGGGTCAATATGCCCCCTTTCCTGGGTCAGTGTACCTCTGGATATAGCTCACAGACCGTGGATTTAATGATATATTTTCTAAGTGACCTTGTATAACAGTAATACAATCATTTACATCATTACACCTATTTATTTTAGGCCTGGGCAGCCCTGCCTGGACTGTTGCAAAGAGAGTTTCAAATGATTCCTCTCTACAGCAGACCACAAAAGGCCCTCATTAAAATTAGCAAAATATTTCAAACTGATGAAAACCAAATAGAAAAATACAAGGACTTTTCTGAGGCAGATGAATGCCATTTTTCTTCATGTGTTGACCCTAACAGAGCTAGCTGAATTATTTCTTTCAATTAAGAAGACACATGAAAATCAAGTTCATCCATGCTTTTGCAAATGCCCTTCCTCTTTTTCTTTTTTTTTTTGTTTTTAAACAACCCAGAATTCTTCTACAGCAGCCTTCTCTAATCTGTCTGATTGAAATTTCTGCATAAAGAGCATGTAGCAGTCAGGAGTTTCCAAGATCAGATGTCAGTGCTAATATTTTTGGGTATCAGTTCTTTGGTGGTGCAGCTAATAACATGTATACAGTCTACTCAAATGGGCTGTTGACAGGGCTACCATGATCTCCTGAGCCTCAGCAACACTACCAGAGATTCATTCCACATTTAGGAATACTATATTATCCAGTGTTGCAATAATAAAAAGAAAGTATCTGGTCACATCGGCTGCTTATAACAGTGTTCTCTTGAGAGTTTTCATTTCTATTTAACATCGTGATGGTAACTAAACTACACAGATAAATACACGTATACTTTAGCCCTGGCAGTTATTCATATTCCTTCTGTCTGTGGCTTAAAGCAGAGTGAAAGGGAATTTTTCAAATGTTTTTTTGCGAAACTTCCACAACCAAAGAGAATTTGTGATCACTCACAGAGGATTCCAACATCCTTATCACCTTTGTCACCACATGGTAAGTAGGGGGGCCAGGAAAATACAGCCAACTGGAAGCCCACATGAAATAACATTAAATTAATGGCTCCTCCTAGTTAAAATCCCAAACTCTGCACTCACCGAATTCAATGACAGAGCTCTCATGCAGTCCAGTGTAAAAGGACTGGGCCTTTAATGTCTAGTTTGCAGTAGTTTTCCTTTAACTTACCCCAAAATGTTGAAGTTTCAAATAGTTTCTGGAAAAGTGCAGATCAAATCCCCATACTGTACATTTTTATGAGGTTTGCAGCCAGACATCTGACTCTGGACAGTTTCAACTTACATTTATTAGCAGTATGGTCACTATAGTACACAAATCCAACCAACTAGACCTGCTCAGAAGAAATCCTCTTGAAGGTCAGCACTACTTTTGTCATTCCCAGTCCACTCATATGAGCACTTTGAACCGTAGGGGAGTCTCTTACCATAGCAGACAGTAGCGTGGAAGAAAACAGCTATTCTACTGATAGAACAAGTACTCCATTCAATGGTTAATGTAAGTAGCTCGTCAGGATGCTGGGCAAATGAGTGGAAAAGCAAGGGCAGAAATCACCTTCTACAGGTCTTGCAACAAGTTAAGTCCTTTTGCAAAAACTCTCTTATCCAAACAGATTCACCTTTGCACTGGGAGAGGGGAGAGGAATTAAACTATTGCTATTTGCCCTCATTTGATATGTGTTCCACCTATTTTTCCCTGCATGTGCTCTCCAGCCAAGAATTTATGTGCCTGAAAACAGCTGAGGATGCACTATCCATGTATATCTCATTCCCATCTAACATGCCTTGGATTGTGAAACCACACTGAATTCTAACACAAGCAACAATAAGGCAGTTTCAAGTCAACAGATTTGCTGCTTGTCTTGCAAACATCTTTTGGTGAGGTAGCAAGAAAGAAAAGAAAATGGCCTCTATCCACATAACGGTAAATGGAGCTACAAAAAAGCATTGTGGAACCGTGCTTCAGCTGGTACCTTAACTTAATTAATCAAAAACTTTTAAGCTTTTTTTTTTTTTCCAGGTGCAACCTTTTGATCTTTTCTGTGCATTCAAATATATTGATGTCATTTAAAAAAAAAGGAATATAAACCAGTTACTATTTTAAGATTACTGGAAGTGTGTAAGTTAAAAAACAAATAAACTGATGCAGCTTCACTGAAGCAGAAATAATTCATGGAATACATTATATTTTAAGAAACAGTAAGGCTTGTGAAAGAATACATTTCATACAAATGGTTGAAGGATCAATCAGCTATTCATGGAAATCCAGTTGTATTTAATCACATATGTATCGCTACAACTAGAAAGCTTGATCCCACAGTCTAAATCAATCAGTGGAAATCTTTTCATTGGCTTCATCGAGCTTTAAATCAGGGCACTGATTTACATGTAAAGAGGATAAAACTGGTAGAAACACTTTCTAAATTATGTTTCAGTATACTAGTAGAAATGAGAAGTAGAATCACGACAATTATACTACGTGGAAAGTAAACTAATGTAAACCTATACCTTCAATCTCACAGTGACTAATCGCATGATGAATATTATCAAATGCTAGCAAAATAAACACTTTCTGCACTAACACTGCAGTTGTTAGTGTTCTAGTGTTATAGTTTTATTCATAATTATTAGTTCTGAAGCCGATGCTGGAAGTCTTTAAACTCTACTGTGAATGACTTGAAAAGCTAGCTGTCTTCATTTTTTAATTTGGCTTCTTAAAACATATCTCTTTGACAAAACCGGAGATTAAGTTCTCTATAAATCCTGTAATTGAGCAAGCAAGTGGACACTGAAGCTATTGTATGAACTAATGTGACTAATGGCAAAATTTTGTAGTATCATTTACAAAATAATTCAGGTTGACTTCAAATAGAAATCATGGTAGTGTGGGAAAGTTCCAAACAACTAGTGTCTGGATGTTTAATGATAAATTTAGTTCAGTATTTCAAATCCAATTTAAATTCCAAGCTATAAACCAATTAAAGTAAATATGGTGATGGCTTTATATTGATAGAATTATTGCTTTTTGGCTTGGCCCACAGCAATAGGCAACCTTTAAGAAAAACACAAAATATATCCATCATAAATATAATTTTGTTTTTATACATGATTTTCTTCCATGGAGAACACAAGTGACTACTAACACTACGAAATTTAAAAATTCTTGGAAAGCATATTTAAAGATTATAATTTGGTTTTATGCCTAGGCTGATTTTTTTTATGGCTTTATAAAATCCTTGAAGACTAACAAAATAACTTCTTAAAAAACAACTTGAATATATGAAGAAATTTGTAGATCGAATGAGTAGAACTAATATATTAATAGTATCTCAGTATCAAGTTCTTAAAAACCAGCTACTGATGATTATTCCTAAATTGCAGCCACATGTGTGAGGAGCACTAATCGTAGTGTTAAACAATTTTATGAAGAGTTTCTCACTCTTGTGAATCTCCAGTTTCAACAAAACATCAATCCATTTACATCAAATGTAAACAGCAGTAGCTTTTCACTGATTTTATTTTAAGATGCCAATTGTTGAATTTTATTTTTCTGAAAACAGGAAAGCAGTTTCTCTAATTTATGGCTATATTCTAAATAGCAGAGATAGTGTTGATAATATATGACAGCTACTCAGCCATTTTATCTAAAGCAGTGGTAATAATTAATTAACAGTCCTGCTGGACCTATTTAGCCATAGCATCAGTAACGGAGATTTTGTTTTGTAACTACAACATGCCGATATTATTGCATGTGGATTTTAGAATGTGTTAGGCTACTCAAATTCTTTTTAAAATTCAGACAGGAAGAGATGAGATTTTTTATGAAGTAATGTAATTTTTATATGAAGGAGGTAAAAATAAAAACACTGCAAAGATGTAGAAAATAAATGATTTTGATGTATGAATTTAAATGCAAGTCCTCCTGCAAATAAACTCATATTATAATAGTTCATAAAATACAGTACTAAAAGCCTGTATCCTGTAACAACTTGCAGATGTGCTTAACCATGTATATTACAAACTGAAGTCAAAGTGAGTGCAGAGGGGGCCCAAAGCAGAGCATACACATCAGCCTTTGTAGAATCAAGGCCTCAAGTAATAAATTCCTAACTGTGCATGTTACTAAACTTGAAAAAGCTGTGTGTGAGGTTTCTGGTTGTTTCCAAAAGTACTTTGTCTTTGATAGTCTTCCATACATTGTGTATATGTATACATATATGTAGGTATATGTATACAAAGTTATCAACTTTTTAATCACTTATGAAAAAAGTCACCTTAGAAATGTAGTATGATGTTCAAATATGGTATTTTTGCTACTCACCTGTCTGTTACGTTCATCCATAATCCTTGTAATCTGAATCTTTTTTCTCCCCATAGTCCCCGTTTTTTTTTCTCTCCTTCTTCCTTAAAATTATGTATTTTTCCCTTCTCTTTTCTTCCTCTTTCCCGTTTCCTCAAAACAAACCTCCTTCTTCAGCACTTGCACTACTCAGTTCACAGTCCCCTGCATCCGTTCCTGCTAAACACAGAAAGGAAATCAAATGTTATTATAAAATTGATAACTAGATGAAAGTTATTATATGGAGCTGGCCAAGCATCCTCATTATAATTTAGTGTACAAGTACAAATGTACAAGTAAATTATAATAAAAATTCACTGCATCTATAAAATAAGTAACACATAGAAAAAAAAATTAATTCAAAGGCTTCTTTTTATGAACAAACCCACCAATATATCAAGAAGTGAAGAAAAAAGACTGAAATACACATTGCCAAAACTTTAATGGAATTAGGTGTCTCTTGTTTTAAATATCACTCACTGCTTTAATATGAAAAATTACCTAAATCAGGGAGTTAATGAACCTTTCTGTACCTATGTATGCTAAGTAGGCCAGCTAATTCATTTCTGAAGGGAAAACAATCTTGTGTTTTGACAGCAGAGGTGATAATGTCCCTCATTATGCAAATAGGATGGACCTTTATTAAAGTGTTACTTGATATATGAGAGATGTCAGCTACTTTAAATCCAAATTTTTTAACCTTATTCTTTAAGAATATAGATTAGTGCAAGTATTACTCAAGATATTTGAAGAAAACAGTGCATTGTCCCTCATTTAATTTCAATGTAAATTCTAAAATGTTCTGACAAATTATTTATAACTAACAATATGTATATCTTTCTTTATAAATTTTTTTTGCACCAAAAGACAAGCTATATAGCACAAAATAATAGATACAGATGATAATTTAAGAATGCTTTGAAAAATATTTTCACAGTTTTAGAAATGCACTGATACTAGCTCTCTGAACTGTACAATACTGGTTCTATTGCAAAACTAAGGACAGTTAGATGCAATACATAAAAATATACAATGCAGTACACATTTATTTCAAAAAAGTCATAAATCACAAAATTAATTTCTATCATATCAGAAGTATTTTTAGCAATAAAAGACTTGATAAAAATAGAAGAAAAATAGAAATTATGTTCGGCCTAGTACTGAAGTAAAAGATGCAATTTTTTTTCCCTTTTAAACCTTGATTTACTGTATTTTTATATTTACATACATTGAACAGAGCAGCACTGTTCTTTTAAATTCAGAAGAGAAAAAAATCTGAACAAGATTCATTTAAAATGATTTTTAAAAAGTTTCTGTGTTAGATCCATAATTATTAAAAATACTACCTTGGAAATAAAAATTTAGTAATTTTAAAACAGAGGCTGGTGTTTCCTTTTTTATTTTAAGCTCATAGTCTCACAGCCAACCTGATAAATTCTCACAATATGTTACATAACACTACACGATATCCTGGCCATTTAATCCATTTTTTTGACTCTGATTCAAAGCTACTGACGTAGGAAAGCTAGACCTCACTCATTCTGATCTTCACTTCTCTCTTGATTTTCTTTGCATACATTAAACTTTAAGCTGCTCAAGTGTTTTATCACTCTAAGGAAAAATAAGTTAACAAATAAGCAGTTAGTCAGAGTCTTCTAACTAACCACAATGATACAATTAATCTGCTGGGCAAAAAAAATCAAGTATAATAGTTATTACCCTTCTGTGCCTTTTTATATTATTTGCTAGGCATATTTATGTATGCCTAAATCATCACCGTAATGCAGAACATGGAACAATTAATGGTGCCAACATAATAAAGTTTAAAGGCTGCAAATTTTTTGCTGCTTTTCACTCGTTTGAAAACCGTTCAATTTCTCACTGCTTCAAAAGACACAAAGGCGCTTGACCATATTTACAGCAAAAAATAGAAGTTCAAAACTTTTAAATAAGTTAAGTTGATCAAATGTGTTTATAAAACTTTTTTTCCAAACAAAGCTAGGAGACAGTCTTATCTGATATTCAGTGTTGACAAACAAATCCAGTCTATTTTTAGAAACAGCCTTAAATTTCCTTGGACTGGGTTTCTTTCCTGTTTTTCCTATAGCCTTACCTCCGATACAAAGAGCAAGTTAGAATGGTGTTTCCCATGCACATGCAGGACGGGAAGGAGTCTAACAGGCTTGCTCTGTAACAGTAAGCCAATACGCTAATCCACAGCGAATGCATATGGAACAACTTCCTTTCCTTTCATTCAGCTAAAGCCAGTGACACTATCGGCTTACAGCACTACGCCTGCCTAAGCTCTTATTCACTGCAAGGTGGAAGGTCAGGGTGGACAGATTAGATCAGTGGTGAGAGGGTAGCAAGGATGAGAGCTGCTCTGCAGATCAAGATGCTGACGCTGAGTGACTTCAGAAAAATCACTGAATAGTAAAAAATCTACGAGGAAGGACAAAAATCTTCATGGAGGAGCAGTATGTTGAGTCCCTCCCACACACTCAGTTCCACATTTAAGACCCGTCTGCAAACAACAAAAGCTTTTGTAGACAGCTTAAAGTCAGAACACTTAAAATTCCTATGATTTACACAAAATCATCTTAAAGTAATACATGCAACACTTGATGAACAGAGTTTTGTTCTTCATTACCTGTAATAATACACTAACTACACTAGTTTTATTTTAAGAGGAAAAACAGATGTGCAGGAAAATAAAGTTGAAAGGGAGCAAGGATGATTTGGTTGTTAAATATTATCATACGATCTGAGAGAACCTGAAGGAGAACACAGAATATGTTAGGTCATATAAATCCAACACACAATTTGCAAAGAAACATAAATTTTCTTCAACAGGCAGCAGGTTAAGTTTTCTTGCATGGATGAAATAAACACCTCTCCTGTTTGCTTTTTACTTACTAGTCTAATTTCAAATAAAAGCTTTTCAGTTTTTCTAGCACATTTACTTCCTTTCTAAAAAATAATTTCTGCTATTTTTACTGCTACTAGAAACAAATTCGGAATGCTGTGGTGTTCTCTGTATCTGTCTTACTCTTTTACACATATATACATATCAAAACATGCTTCTTCACATGCAATTCTTAATATGTTTGCCTATAGTTCTGTTCATTTCCTTAGTACATATATAAAGCTGATAGCTGGATTGATTCCAAATCCGTTAGATTCAGATGAGTAAATCAAGACATCTGATTTGAGGGCTATAACCTTCAAAGGCTGGCAACTTCTGATTCAAACAGAATGGAAATAACTCCAGAGAGCAACAAATCCCTATGGCTGCTTCAGGACTTCACCAGTGTTCCCAACACTTTTCGAAAGTTCTTGCAGGATTAAGGATTACAGTATTAAGTATTTAAAGTTCCTGTTAATTGATAAATTGTATTTCCTTAACACTGATAAAGCACACTAGCTAGAAAAGTTGAAGGAACTACAAAACTCAAATAGAACTGCAGGCTTTCATTATCCAGGAGAATCTAAAAAGGAACTTAAAATAATTCCAGAAGTTTTGTTGAAGTAACTCTCCACATAAAAGAAACCTTCCAACTTAATGACATGGTCACATGCAGACAAATTGCACTTAAAGAAACACATAGTTACATGCTATGGTCTTACAGTCTTCAGCATTTTTTCTTTTTGCAAACCCAAACGTAAAAAAAGTAAATAATCAGACTGCTTACAAAAAGAGGAACTTCATTTTTGGCGGGCTTCTGTTCACTATATGATTTGGCAGAGGCAGTGGTAGCTGTCGGAAGATTGGTCTGAGCCTTGAGAAGGGAAAACAGCTAATGGACAAATGAAGCAGATCACTTGACCGCTCCTGTCTCTCTCTCCTACGTTCACACACAGACATATACACGCGCGTGCACATACACACACACACATGCACACCCACTACCCCTTCTCTGCAGCACAGAAGAATCTTGACAGAATGGCAGGAAACACGCACAGAGTGGTCAGGGAAGGATATGATGTCAGCAACCACGAACAATAAAAGGTGTAAAGGTGCTTCCTTCCCTAAACTGTTCCAGAAGTGCAAAATGGGAACCAAAACTCTCCACTTCCTTCTCCGAGCAGAACTGTCTGAATCTGCTCTGCTGCAACACCCCAGATGGAGAGTTCTTTGAACAGTCACACCAGGGGCAATAAGGAGTATCAAAATAGGAGAGTCTAAATATTTAGTTTATAAACAAGAAGACAGCCAGAGAAAAACCAAGTTAAAATGTGCTCAGGTTTAGCATTTTCATGGTTGCTTTACAAAAGAAACAAACTTGCCATAAAGATGTGCCTTCCCTGTTCCACTAAGCAGCTTGCATTTTGAGTGCATTATTAGGTTAAAACTAAAGAACCAAACTGATTTTTTTATCATCCTAATGTAAGGAAGCAAACAAAAAAAAGGCTGTCCCCATTCTCTTACCATTCTTATCCAGATAAATAAAAGTAACTTCAAGATCTATGACATCTTTTTTATGCAAGCCTTTCTGTTTACCCAAAAGATTTTTGAATCAGATATATTCTAAATAAAATTCAAAATATATTGAGGAAGAATATATTAGCTACTTTTCTAATAAAAAAAATGCAATATAACCATGAAAATCCACTGAGGGGAACACGTATTGAAACAAAATGGTCACTCAAGCCTTTTCTGTAAAAGCCCTAGCTGTGTTCCTTATACAAAGACAGCCATACAGTGAAGAAACAGCTGGGCATACTGCATCAAATAAAGGCACAGATCATTTTGGGTCTGTCACCTTGAGCTGGATAAAGTAGAAAGAAATATAGAAGAGGGTGAAAGTAATGATTATCTCTTATGCTATCCAACTGAGATCAGCTGGCATTAAAGATAGAAGTGGTCCTTCACATTCAATGTGGCTTGGATGCATGGTCAATACAGAAGACACAGTTTGGGCCATTAACAGAAAGGTTATGATAAAATTATATATGTCATCACCACGGCAGTATATCAGTAAAGCAGAAATGGCATGATCTACAGTATGATCATCCAGGCAGAGAGCCATGCAAGAAATGAATCTGAGTCATCTTAAAGTTTCAAACATCTGTCCACAACACTGATTTAGAAATTAAACATAACCTACATTTATGTGTTTTGATCTTATGGGCAGGCTGCCACATGAAAAGATTGGAAGGGAGTTCATTTTAATCTATGAAATTTAACTCAAGAGATCATGCATTTTGCTACAGGAAGTATAAAACAAACATTCAAGCCATAATGGATATAATGTTACAGATGAAATACTACAGACTACTAGAGAGAGAGTATGCCAAACTGAAAAAGTCTGTACAGAAAGAAAATATTTGTAATCTTTAACTACCAAAGTGTATTCATCTTTTTATTTATCTAACCTGCTTCCTGATTTATGGCATGAGTTTAATTTATAATAGAGAACAATTCAAGGGCAATAAAGTTCTGCATCAAGGCAGGAGTAAAATGTTCATAAACTTGAAAACTGCAAAATCATTCCCTATACATAACTAGTTAATTAAAAGTTTTAGAGAAAACCTGATCTGAATTAATATTTCTCTAATTTTACTACTGATTTTGAAAGCATCTGCTGAATTTGTAAGATTCTCTATTCAAACTGATACTCCATGTATTTATTTATTTGTAAAAGATAGCAGCACATGTTTATTTTTATGTCTGAACTTCAGAAGATATACTTATTTGCTTTTCACATTTATATTTGAACTTATTCCTATTAATGAACTGCAGAAAATGCCTTTCAGCCAAGTTACTGTTCTGTAATCAATGCCATTATTTGTATGCCTAGGAGGAAGAGTCATGAGAATAGCTAGCATCAGGAATTATTTGGAATGTGGAGTTAAACATTTCTGAAGCCTAGTTGTAAGAATACTTCAGCTCCCTTGAATCAGATAACTGTGGTCACTGTCATTTACAACTCAAATACAGTACTAAGTTATCTCACAGAGCAAGACCTTATGCAATGTGGGTGGAAGAGTTTCACTTGCTATTGCCTTGCAAAGTTCCCCTGAAAAGATTTTTTGGGCAAACTAAGCATCATTACCAAAATAGTGGAGAGTAATACTTCCTAATAGTAGTCCTGCTTCATTATGCCAGAGACCCTACTTCTGAAAAGACTGAGTTATCCAAACACTAAATATCCAGTCTGTAGTAACCTGTCAATTGAAGGCGATCTATGCCCATATGAGAAGGAAAGGAGTGACTTCAGCTTACCTTCCAGAGGATGTTCTGAGAGCCATCCCTCAGGCACAGAAGGAGGGTTTTCTGAACAGGACATACATGTTATACCAAGCCTGGACATGCTGATACAGATCTATGACAGGAGGCCAAAGGCCTTCCAAGTGATTGTGGAATTTGCCACAGACGGTGAGTCATTCCTTGCAGCGGTGCACCAAAAGAGGAAGCAACCACTGGCAATCTAGATGAAAACTGATTGCCTGCAGCCCATTAAGAAGAGATATGTGCCTGCTACACTTAATGAAGAAAGGAAGACTTGGCTAATTTACAACATTTTTGAAGAACAGATGAAGAAAAGTATTTGATTTGTAAAGCAAAGAATGCAGACAGTAATGCATATTTTAATGAAAGCAATTAAGTGAAATGCTAGTATACTTAAAAGCATACCTGTGAAAAGTTGATTTCAAATCTACAATGACTAGCAGGTGACATTTCAGTGTCTACCCATCATCCAGCTGAAAAAATGGAAAGCAAATAGTCTGAAGAAAAAGTTCACAGGTTTATGATTAAGTTCGTGCCGTACATTTGGCAGCTAGACAGACATAATGGGAGTCTGACCAATAAATATGGAATAGGATCCTTGAAGTGCTTGGGAGACTGGCTCAAGCATAACAGTTTATTGAATCAGACAAGCTAACAGTACAAGGAAAAAAATAAAGGACTGAAAACTGAATAACTTGATTGGTCTAAAATGGAGACAGTGACTAGGAATGGGAACTGTCTGACAATAGACTAGGGCAATTGGACTGCTGCAATTTCAGCTAGGAGTTTTGAAAGTTTTGAGCTAATAATTTGACTGGACTGCATTATAGTTAATAGATGTGCAATAAATAGCAGGAAGGGTGTTGTACAGATTCAGTCTGTCATTTACTGAGTTGGAAGAGAAGAAGAAGCATTTCAGTGGTCAACAGAGTACAATTTAGAACGCTGTGTGTTGAAAAGGTATCTTGGAACTAGTCTGATCTTGGTCTACTTGTATTTAAAGACATCTTTTATTCTGGGTAAGATACTAGTGCTTACAGTTTGGAGCAGTCTAATACATGAATACAAAAGACGGTGGAAATTGCTGGCTTATTACGGGAGAAGTCTAAGAACTCTAGAGTTAAGTCATTGCATCACCTGAGAGCAGTCTCTGGCTGTGGTCAGGTCTGGATTTACAAATTTGTTACTAGTGCTTGTATGTGAGGACATAAATCCCCACAACGGCTTTTAAGAACCAGGGGACAATTCCAGGTATTATTGGAAAAAGCTGTGTACTGCAATATCAAATCACAGTCTGAACCTGGTCACAAGAGTTCGATAATGCCAACACCAGTGGCAGACAATTCTAGATTGTCTTCTCTTGAAGAAAGTAAGGATTGATTCTCAAAAGGATCCTTTGTTACCAGAAAAGATTTTTGATTACTTTCTGCTTATAAATTGCTGAATTGCAGAAATGTGAGGAAGCTTGGTACATGCCCTTGGACAAGACAGCTGGAGACAGCAGTGTCTGAACTATGGTTGATGATCAGTCTTGAAGCAAAAGCCAGAGTAGATGGAGAAGAGAATTAAATTTTGGGTAAAACAGGTGGACTTGTTCAGATCTACACAGAACTGGTCTCCATCATCTTCATCCAACAAGCTCCAGAGGAACTTCATACATTCTGCCCCAGGATCCCCACCTTTCTCACTCACAAGGCACTTTAATCATGCTTATCTATGTTTGACAGCACAAACTGGGTTCTGCTATTCTAGGTTTGTGCTGCACCACCACTTAACTCTGTGAGGAGGAACAAAGATTTGGATTGTAGAACCTAATAATCGTGTTTTGAAAGGGGATATCTTACACATTTGTGAATGAAACTTTTCAGGAAGCTTTGAGAGAAAAGAGCTTTTAGAAACAGCAATTCTGTGGCATGAATAAACAGGATAAAACATAAGAACCCAAAGTCTCTTTAAAGTACTGAGCAAATCAATAAGTGAGTACTGTATGTGGTTAAAAGACTAAGCTGAAAATTAGGAAGGATCATCTAAGGAGGTAAAATAGGGACAAAATTGAGGATGCAAGTACCTTAAAACTGGGAACATAAGTCTAGAAATGAAGAGAAGAAAAACTGAGATGTGAATAAGTTCCTCATTAAAAGAAAATACGTGCCTCTGCTAGACAACAGATTTTGTAGAAATACTGTGAAGAGGTTAGTAGAACGAATTGTTTCCAACATGACCAAAGTGAGTGACAAAAGTTGTCAAGGTAAAGCTTGAATGAAAGTAAAACTGGTTTGGGTCAGTGATGGGACATATCTTGAAAGGAGAACTGTATAAATATGTTAAGGTAGTATAACATTTTTTCTGGCTGGGAAGTGTTGCTCATGGTGTTGCCATTTTAAGAGTATTTTGAGTAATGGCTGGAAGATGAAAGAAGGGAGAAGGGGTAGGATTACTGCTGGTAAGCACAACTTCTGTGATCTTACAGACCTGGATACTTGAATAAAAGACAGCAAAGAAGTTTGTTAGGTATTATTTTATGGAGGTTTGTGATTTGTGACCATGAAGAGAAGCTGAAAATTGAGAGGCATTGGGAGAGAGCTCAGTTATAGAAAATACAGGCAGTAGAGCCCTGAAATAAAACTGACACAGAGAAATGGCTTTGGAGTTACTGCTGATGGGAAAGGGAACTCAAACATTAATACTTGATAATGGACATTAAGTCTTGCTACATTTAGAGATACAAGAAATCTTTGTAAACAAACAGTATCAAGGAAATACTTGAGTCATTTGTCAGTTTCCCTGCTCTAACAGAAACAATTTGTAATACCCTGAATTTGGCTAGCTACTGAAGCCAAAAGGGGGCAATATCTCTTAAGTGTATCCTCTAACATCATTCAGCTTCCTATCAGAGAACTGAAGCAATCAAACTTGAAAAACTTCAGGCAGGTGTCCCTGAGCCACAGAAAATCCTCAATATCTGACCAAATCTTGGGATATCCATGGAAGCTGTATGTTCCAGTCTCTCAAGCTAAATAGCCAGTTGTTTGCTGTTATCCTACTCAGGCTTGAAAAATTTGGTTCTGTATGGATTGACTAATGTCTTAGAAATTTATTTATTTATTTATTTATCATCAGTACATCTTGTATGATGCAAAGCAATCACTGACTTGTCAAAGACAGACTGAGTCTCAGGCAGATATGATTTTAAATCCAGAGAATGCCACTGATTTCTGTGTAGCTACTCCCTTATACTAATACAAACATTGAGAACAGATCCATCACTCATACTGAAAAAGAAGTTAGACAAGCTTTGTAAGCAGAGTTATTATTTAATGTAGATTAACTAAATTGGAAAAAATGCCTTTGTGGTGTACAAGCCATTCTTTGGATCCTTAGTGTACCCCAAATTCATCTTTTTTTCCTAGCTATTGAAGATGGTCTAATGAAATATATTACCTCTGCCTAGAAACTGTCTCTTATTTGTGGTGTTAGACCATCTCAGATACACAGAAACAAAGTTGATTCTCCTACAGCATAGACCTAAACACGTAACTTTCATATTTAAATACCTTTATTAGTTTTCTAAAGCAACCTCAGATCAGTACTTCCTTCATGTGGCAATTTGTTTTAGAGAGGAATGATTAGATACAGAGGTGTTCTCCTTCTCTCTTTTGTATACCCAGTTGTAGAAACACACCCTTTTCCCTTTAGTCCCTGACATTCCCAGAAATGTTAAGAATTAAATGTAGTTCTTCTGAAATGTAAAGTAGACTGCACAACATGGTGGAGAGCTGCTGAGCCACTAACTGTTCATTCACTCTGTGTAAATGTTCATATGATAAATATGAATATAAAAACTATGACACTCCCTGAACTCAGCTGCTTGCCCAGAGACAGCTGTGGGCTTAAAATGAG
>JANZLQ010000079.1:4855707-4885163 GCA_026212715.1 Elanus axillaris | reverse complement strand
ATCTGGGGGAAGGCAAGGGAAATATGCCAATCTTCCTAGTGACCATGACAGCTGAAAAGTCTACATTAATGCTTCCAATCCCACTCAGACATTTTTTTTCCCAAGGACAAAAGGGGATGAAATGTATGTCAGGTACATAATAAGGCTAATAAAAAAAAAATTGAAACACCTGCAATTGACTGAATATGGGTGAGGAACTCTCTCTGTGAAATACATGTCTTTTTCTAATGGCAAAGCTCAGGTTGCTGCTTTTAAATATACAAAATACACAGAATTTAAGCAGAAACACAGGAACTCAGAATCCATCTGTTCTAAAAAAAGGAAAAAAATAAAAGTACAGTGGCAGTATAGTAAAGAAGCACTTACATTGTGATTACAAAGATCTGATACCTCTGATAAGCCACATGATAGGAAATAAGCCTTGCACACATATTGTCTGGTGCCTCATGTCTAGAACTTTGCATGTTCAGGATGAGGCATCTGTTAGAAAAATGGAAGGTTCTGACTAAGAAGAAATAAAGTACATGGCCATATCTGCTGGTGCTAGCACACCATCACTCATTTGCTGAAGCTACTTGCTTTCTACCTCCTGGCTGTATTTTGACAAGAGGCATCTCTGTGGAAGATCCAAACTGGATTCCCACTGGTCTGGAACTAGAAAAAATGCATAAACAGATAAAGCTGTAAGAAAGGCAAGATAACATGGAATTTGCTATGAGGGAGAAAATAGAAAAAGATGCCTCATGAGAAAAGAAACAGGCAAGGTGCCTGAAAAACTGACTTATGTTGTCTGTTGAGGAAGGATTTTTCTGTTGTTCTGGCTTAGTGGGCTATCCTACAGATTTTTTTTGTCCTTGGTGGTGGACAAAGGGGCAAGCAGTAGGTAAGTTTCTGTTAAAAATGTTCACATGAAAAAAGGGAAAGACAGAAATGGAGAAACGTAAGATATACAGGATACTGAGAAGTTATAATTTTATATAAGAAGCTAAAAGAGCTGCATATTAGAAATAAAGATTCATCTAGATTTAGTTACAAAGACTTAAATAGACCCATCTAATTTAGCGTGCTGTTCAACCACATCATAGTTCATATTCAGTTTTTGAAAACTGTATTAGGTAACTAATTCATACTTTCCACATGAGGATTTGTTCTTCTAATCTTTCACAGATTCAGAGTCTAACAGCTCTCACCTCAAGACCTGTAAAAGCAGTTTTTCTACTGAAACTGAAGGTGTTAACCACGGAGGTACACCTACCACTGTCTACAACTACAAAAGCCACAAGTGAGCATCACACCCTGCTTACTGAACCTCAGCTGTAACCACTCCACTAACACATGCAGCTGGATTTATTTATTTTATTTCTTACATATACAAAACACATTGCATTTGGCAGTAGCCAATGCAAAAAGTCAACATCCTTGACAGATATCAGAAGAAAACAGACATATAAAATGTGCTTAATATGCAGAGGGAAATACAGTGCAATTTGCTTGATAGTTTCCGTTCTATGTTGAATGAGCATTTGTTTTTTCTAAATGGATCATTGCCAGCATTGCTCCTTTTATTATTGTCCTAGAAGCATGCTGAAAAAACAAAACATAATCAATACAAAGATACATTAGCTAAATCTTCTCGTGGCCTTGAATGTACATTATGTTTTCTCAGAAATGGCACTTTTTGAGCTCTGTTGATATGCAAGGTGACTTCTGACAAAAAGTATTCTTAGACAGCTGCGGCAAAAGTAGTAGGCAGCATAGTGTAAAGAATTGAATCTAAGGTTGGGGTGCAAACATGGCTAAGATCTGCTCTATTTTCTGCCAAAAATATTTCATGACACCTTCATTTTTTACTCAGTTTCTCTGTTGGAAATCTGGGGATAAGAAACCTGGGGATTTGTTCATGCAAATGTTCTAAGTATGGTGAAGATTTATTACAATAGAGAAATTCTGAGGGTTTTCAGTAAATAACCTATAATTCTTATCTGGCATAGTCAGTGGGTATGTATACAAATAGAAAAGATCATTTAGCAGATTTAAAAATGTATGATAGTAATGTTAAGGGCAAGATTACGATAATAAAACTATTAATATGTGTGTTTAAAATCACTGATTTCAGAATGTTATAGTTATCTTGTATATCTAAAGCATTTATATACATATGTTGTTCTAGCAATAGAGCCCTTTATGCTAGTGTATATATTCTTGAAATAAAGATATTTGACAGTACTGACATATAAGGTCCAACATGGTACATAGCAGATTCATCAATTTCCTGTTTCTTACCCTCTCTCTCTTACAGCATCCTAATCAACCTAATTAAAGCTTCGTTCATTTGAAACCTCAGATGACAATTTGTTTAACTCTATCCCACTGTGGTCTTTTTATAAAGAGAATTAAATTTGATCTTCTGACAGCAATTATTAAATGATCCCAACTGGCCCCAATTAAGACACATGGCTCACAGGCCTCAAAATCCAATAAAGTGCCAAGCCCTCTCTTTCACTTGTACATCTTCCTTTACCTTGCTTTATTTTCTTAAAGCCAATTAAGCTTATCTTATCAAGTGGAACTGAATGCTGTTGTGTAGAGTAATTCAAGATACAATGCATCAACTTACTTTTACAGACATACTGAAGTAGGGACAACATGCTCAAAATCATCCTTTTGAAACCCCTCCCTGATTCAATTCACCTAGCTTTAATGTCTTTCACTGTGCTGCACATGACCTACATATGCTTACTTTTAAAAAACTGCCTACAACGAGCAGTGATTAGGGAAAGATATTAAATATCCATGGTACAAGTTTTGCACTGCTGAAAATTCTCCTTGTACTAATATATCTCTTTAAGCATTTCCACTTGGATATCATCTCTTTATTTCAGAAATTCAAAGAAATGTGACACTCGTGTAACTTCTGAGGTTAACCTTCTTTTACCTTTAGTTTCTGCTCTAATTTTTCCACACATGTTAAGTAGTATGCTGTGAAGAAATGTTCCCATGATTTCACGTAAAGGCAGGTAGCCCCAGGATTTGGAACTCATTGATTGTGTGGTACTCCAGGGAAATAGCTGAATTAAAACCAGCCTCATGAGACCGAAGTAGCTTCCATACACATCTGGCTCTTCTTATTCTAAACTCTAACACCTGCCTGGAAATTTAACCCCCTTCTTTTCTCTGAAGAACAAATGGGACAGATTTATCTTCTGCCATTTGGTTTAGGTCAAAGCTGAGCTGTGTGGTGTTCTGCTAAATTAATTGCAATGTAATTGATATTGTTTGACACAGTTTTTGAAAAGATGATGCTCCATCCATTTTATGACCAGACTGCTCTCTTGGTATTAAAATATGTAAGTTTTCATATTTCTACACATTCACCCTAAGTACAGCTTTGAGTAAAAACATTAAAATACAGCACACATTTTCTTTCTCAATATTTCTAATGAATTGCTGTGCAAAATAAGATTATGTGCACAATTATCATCAGGAGAATAAGTAACAAGAAAAAAAAAGCTCAAAGCGATACTACTTCCATTGTGGTGAATATTTTCTGTATTTCTTTAATTTACATACTGAAGAAATGTAAGCACAATATTCCTTAAGCACAAAAAAGACAGAAAGACACTATATTTCAGTGCAACATTTTCTTTACTAGCAGGAAGATGTGCAAGTTTATGTAAAATGTAATTAGACATATTTCCTGTCCAGCTGGGAAACATACTTTTCTTTGCAAAAATTTAAAAGACTAAAGTGATGCCAACCACTTCTCTGAAAGTAAAATAGATTTGTTTTTAAAGAACTTGCAAATGCTACATTCAGGAATAAAAAAAAATACTGACTTCAAAAGGCAGGCAACCATTTTATTCCCAGAAATGCTATATGACTTGAGTAAATTTGAACTGTAACATACAATAATGGTTGACGAAGAGTTTCTAATAGCACATTTACATTTCTGAAGATTAGAAAAGATTTCAGTATACTGTGCTGTGAATTATTTCTCATTGTATTCTAATAATCCAACACAAGATGTTAATTTTAGATCATTCGTTTGCTAAAAACAGCAAACCCTGTAACAGATTTAGTGCAAAGAGCTGAAAATATCCTGTGGAAAAAAATCTGTAGAGAAATCAGATCAACCCAAATCCTGCCATTACTCAGCACTGCAGTGACGTGCAGATGTTTGTAGTGGTTTAAGGAGCCAGCGGGGGCTGGAAACTCTTCATACTCAACTCCAACATGATTGCAATTGAACCTCATCAAAGTAAGAGCTCATAATTTGTCACAGAAAACAGCCAATTAACGTATGTTAGAAAAAGGCTCCCATAAAGATAATATATGATTAAAGATCCAATGCAGCTGTCACAAATCAAAATTCTGCATTTTAAAAAGAACTATCAGTCTGGGTTTCTGAATGTTTACATTGATAATGGATACTATATTTTAAAAAAACTACAGAAAAAAAGTGCCCCTAATTATAGTATTTCCTCCAGGTTTGGAGGTACAGCTTAGAGAGATCCGGCTACTAAAGCACTATTTACTGTTCTGGCTGTTGTGCCGTAAATAGTTAAGACCCTTGCCAAAACACAACTGTTATTTTGTTTTAGTGCTATTTTAAAAGACAGACCTTCATTGTGAGTGAGGTGGCCTTCATTGATGCACTTTGTTGTCAAGACATTCCTCTGAAAACACAGCATGTCCTTATTGGTACGGAAAATACAGTACTGTAAAACCGTGTGCTATAGCCCCAGGGCCAGCGCTGTGATCCTAGCTATTCAAATGCACGGCTGTGAGGAAAACTGCACTGCAGCCAGTTCCAGTATTTTACATTTACATTGGTGAAAATGAGATCTGAATGTAGCCTGCAACCATCCTTTAAATAAATACATTGATTAAATATAGTTTTCATATATATATATGCATGGAAAATGAAGCCTGTTGCTTTATTAGCAAAGAACCCTGACTGTGATGCCCATTCTGAACAATAATCTTTATTCCTTATATTTTGCACAGCAGTACTTTAATTACTAAAACACTGCATACCTAAGCAGCGATTTTTTACAAGCATTATGCATTTTTCTTTCTGCTATCATTTAGGATCCTATGTGTCAGTCAGTAAACACTGAAGCGATTTGAATAGTACCTTGTTTGTATGCATGTGCATATGTGAGTATGTGTGTCCTTGTCTTGACATCGTGTTGTAAAAGGAAGTGCTTCCTCCTTTCTGTTTGAAAGGCACCCAAGAAAAACAAAGTTTTGAAACTCAGTAGTCTGACTGGACGTTAGTCCATGTATTTTTAAAAATGCTTTGACTCCTATTCAGTCAGATATAATCTTATGTTGATGGATAAAAGCAGGGACAAATTTTTATCAAAGCTAACAGAGAATAATAAAATGGAGATAGTATTTTCCAGAAGTGGAATGTGATGATTTTTAAGGGTCTTTTCTCCCCTTTGAAGTCCTTCAATGACTCAAAAATGCTGTTTCCATTAATGCTAGAGGCTGTGGTTTTTTGTCATCAGCACAAAGTTAATTCTCTTAAAACAGCACTTATTATATCGGTACTGAAGTATATGTTGGCTTTCAAGCTATGGTTTCAAAAGCCCTGAATAGGCACAAACTCTTCAATATGCTAAAACATAATATGCCAAGAGGTCAAAAGCAAAACTTAAATGTTTAATGCTACTCAGGTGTGTAAGGCTGTCTCAAAAAATTCAAAAGCACTGAACATTTCTGACCATTAACATGGAGCAAAAATTCCTAAAGTTCTTAAATATTCTTCACTATGTTATATTAAGATAAATAATCATTATGAATCACTGTCCCTTTTAACAAAACACTGTGAATAATGTTAGAGGTTATGCTGTCTTTTTTTTTCCTCAGGAGTGTGTTCATTGATTCCCAAGCAATCTGTAATATTTTTGATTAAGATCTCAGAAATAGCTGAAAATCCCAAGGCTTCTCTACTATTGAAACTTCACATGTCTTTGATTGTCCCCAACTAATGATAGTAAACTATGCAGCCTCAAGCTAAAGAGATTAATTTCCATTTTGCAATGAATAGACAAAAAGACTGGACAAAATCCATTCCGTATCAATTACATTGTTATGTCTATTAAAGAAAATACACTTTTGGCCCTAGAGACAGTTTGAGATGGGAATAATAAAATTCAAGGTGCAAAACAAGTAGTACTTAACTAATGATACAAAAAACAAGAGTCAGACAAGAACTGTATTTCTCATACTTTTTTTTTTTTTAGAATAAAACTACATATTTTGGACAAGCCAGCTTAAAATTTAGTATTTATTCCTGATAATAAATCTATGTTAAAAAACTGCTGCTAAACATAACAGCAGAATAATTAAAAGCAAGTTTTTAATCATAAGGAAATACTGTGTCAGAGTGATTTCCTATTCTGTAAACCTAAATCTCTTCTCTTCATAGGTAAAATCAGGTAATTTTACAATTAGATCAGACAAGTAAGTATCAGTCCACTGCTATTAAGCAACATATTTTTGAAACAGAATTATCAAAACGATCTGCTGTTTACTTATTACAATATCTCTAGGGAAGAAACCTCCAGCATTCTTTCTTTTTACTTCAAATTTAACAAATTACACATGATGAGATACTTTAAAAATATTCATCCTCCTGTTTATCAATGTTGTGCTGCAAAAGTGAAAACCATCTTGAGTCAGTAATGGCTTCTATTAAATGGAAATTTCGACAGCATGTCATAACCTAATTAAAGATATTGCAGGGTTTTTTTACAATTATTTTAAAAATCTGATTGTAGAGCTTGGGAACAGAGTTCCTGAAAACAATATCCACTTTCTGATTGTGCATATGGAAGTTAGTAGCAGTTTTTCTATTTACTTTAACAACAGTAGCACTGAGACTTTGGAAAAAAGTTGAGGATATTGTATTAAATATCTGAGACCACTCTAGCATCAAGGCTGCAGACTCTGTATGGTCTTACCCACACATCTCTATGGCATTACCCAGTTTAAACAAATGAAAAAATATGCTGATGCTTCTCAATCTCTCTTATGAGTCCACCGGGTGGTTCTGGAGAGGAGAGATGAGTTACCATGAGGTGGAAGGCTCTAAATCCTCACAGGCTACAGCAATGCCATACAGTAACAAAGCATTATAAGAATGAAGCATAAAACTTCCGAAGTAAATTAATAACAATAATAACAACAACAATAATAATAATAGAATACTATGTACCAGCCATGTTAATACAAAGGTTTTAGTCCTCTGTGTTACCTAGGGATGATCACTGAGGAATCAAAGGCTGCATTTTGCAATTTTGCGTGAAACAACTATAGAATACATTGCCTATGTTCAAGTATAAATTAGGAACTTTAACAACAACTACAGCTTTTGCTGTTAAAATTTCTAAGTTACTGAAAACTTAAAGGGATACTTTCAAGTCATTTTAATCATCCAACATTTTCCCATACCAGCTCATGGATTTACTTTTCAACACCAGCAGTCTGAGACAAGAACAAACTGATTTATAGCCCATGTTAGAGGAACTTGCTGCTCAGTTGTAATTTTTTTCTTGGCTCCAGTAGATGGAAGCAAGTCTCTTGCTGGGTTTTAAGCTTAGTGTGGTTTTGGGGCTGTTTTTTAGGCCAAAATCTTTATTTTTATATTTATTTTGTTGTCGGTTGATCCTTTGATGTTAGATTCCCAGATAATTTGTTCCAGTTCCCAGAGCAGTTTCTTCAGATGAGAGACATGCGTTAGTAAATCTGTAGCTCCTACTGAAACCTCTTGCAGGGATAAACAGAGCCTGTAGCAAATCCTCATGAAGTTGTTTCTGGAAACCCCACTGCTGCATGGTTCTGGAGAAATAACCACTGACAAGACACAGGCAAGAAATTGTCTGTGGTATGGATTCAGGTGTGTACAGACTGATAGTTGTCAGTCTTACAGTACAACACCTTGTCTGATAAAAAAACATGGAGACATAACATCCTGCTTTCTTTTGCTATTTTGGTTAAGCCAGCGCATCACTCGCTTCCCTTTACCAGTCAAAAAATGTCATGCCCATGGCAGGCAAGTGTTACAAAGATTTCAAGTACTGGGTTTCAGAACCACAGGCCACCCTGCTCAACCTGGCTTGTCTGATGAAAAGCAGAAGAGCAACAAAAGTAGAAAGTCTGACTACCTGGAGCAGGCTCTGAGGGTTCCTTCAAAGTTAAGCAGGCTTTGCACCTGGCACAGACAAAGCATATTCCATGTCAAGACAGATATGCATACAGGAGAGTAGTAATACTTGCCCATTTCCTCAACCCGTAAGTCAGTGCCATGCTCTTCTGCCATATAAGAGGGTGAGAATAGATGTCCATCTTTTTAAAGACTTAATCACCCTCTGTTAAAGAGGTGTCAACCACTCTTAACCTGGATGGCATATGGTCACCCTGGTTAATGAAAGAGACACTTCCCTGAGTCACTGCAGTCAAACTAGCATGTGTTGTGATCCTGTTGATTCTCAGAAGCTAATCAGGGTCAAGCTGGGTCAGATTTATGTACTGCAAATTCTTTAGGACAGGGACAATCTCTTCCTATAAGCTTCTATGGTACAAAAAAACAGGTAAAATAATGGGTCTTGAGTCATATAGCTGTAACATCAGGATAGTACTGAAATCTTTTACATATTTAACTGCAGTTAACAAAAGACCTCCAACTATGTGCAGGTAATACACGAAGTTAGAAAGATTTCAACTAGTGGTGTTGTGAAGGCACTATGCTAACAGAAAAGGGTGTGTTACAAATTAATTGCAAAACCAAGATCCTGATCACTGGGAACATTAAAGATTTCATGATAATCTTTACAGAATGAATTATGTCTAACATTCTGCCAAATTCCATCCTGGATCATTATTCTGTCCATATAAATGCTAATGCTGTTGCAGAAAGTATTCTTTGGTTTTTTTTGGTTTAGACAGATTTGTGATGTTTTGTCTTGTTAGAACTGTTAACATTTCACCATGGCTCTCCTTTCAGTGTCAGGTGAACTAATCATGTTCCTTGCTTATATTTTGCCTTCAATGGGTTGTATGAGGACTATTTCATACTACACAATTAGAAAGCTTTTTTATTAATAGGAATTTAATCATGTCTGAAGTGAGCAAAGCCCTTCTTCTCTCTTATGAGCATTTCCAGAAAAGTAACACAGAAAGAAAAGTACTTAGAAGAACCTCTTTTCAAATTAATGAAGATTAATGAAGACATGAGCACTTCGTATCCAAAAACTCCCCATGAAATTAATATATACATTTCCTCTTCTCTGATATAATCGATTGCAACACGGAGTTTTTGGAAATACTATCTTATGGATGACTATAAAAATGCCATGAAAGAAAACCAGGTATTAAACCTAAAGGAATGCTAATAATTAATTCTTGGGTGTTGTCTGAATAAACCTAACCTAAATGATAATCTTTCCTTGACAATCATACATTCAGTTCATGTGGACACAACTAATAGATCAGAGAAAGAACAGCTTCATATCTATGACCCAGGGCAGCTCTTATCACAATGGCAGAAACACACATTCCTGTAAAAGTTGTAACAGCCTGTATTTTTCCTGCATTAGTTGGCATACAGAGCGATACAGATCAAACTGGTGGGTGTAAGTCAGTCTTAAACAGGCCAAGGGGTAAATCATGACATGGGATGTGGAGATCCTTCTTCATATAATTAAAAAAAAAATTACTATTATTTTTAAATAAGGTCAACTTTTTCTTTTTGGAAACCAGTTTTTAGTACTCACTGTTTTCAATAAGCCATTTCTAACTGGTCTACTGTTGTCACAGAAAACAAGTATCTTAAGAAAAGTTGTATTAGTGGTGGTATTTTCAACCAGATCTGTGGGAAACTTGATAGGCTTTTTGTGCAGTAGCCGGTTTTTTACCTAATTTTTTGTAGGGTTATGGCAGCGATTACATTTCATGGCAAACATACCACTTATTTCTTAACAAACTGATGCTCCAATTTCATTTTAACCTGGAGATGTCAAATCTCAGTATTTGGTAGAAAATGGTTAGAATGGCCAACTTCAAGTGGCAGAAAGGCAAGGCGTGAGGGGGATTGATTGTGTGACTAGTAAATTGGATCACTGAAATTTACCAAGAAATGCAATTTTTTTACTAGAATACCAGATCTACTGCTCAGAGACAAAGAGTAACAGTCTTCAGGAAAGCAGATTCATAGTATAGTAATATAAGAATGCATTAACAAGAAGCACACAGAGAGGTTGTGAAAGTCTACTCTACACTGCTGACTTGACATCATGCAAAAGTCAGAACAGAAAGTTCTGCACATAAAAAATACTATGTAGGAAGAAAGGAACAAGACTCTTTCTCCTCAAATATGTTTACAGCTTATCCCAAAGATGGAGTTTTATGTAGTGTATATAAATTTATTTATACTAGTCCATTATTAAGTTTTATAGGTGAAATCCAAATTCTCTCTACTCTTTTGAGATGGAGAGGCAAAACATGTCTACTAAGTAGGAAACTACCTCTATTGTCAATTCTTCCTACAAGAACTTCTTAGAACAGAAGCTTTCACACTGTGATAAATCAGAAATCAGTGATCCACAGAAATGTTGCTAACTACCAGCAGATAGATATACTATAATGTGCTATAATCTTCTTACTAAAGTTAGACAAGCTTCTGTGGGTATTAAATTTGCTTGCCTGCTCTCCTGGAGTAATGCACAGAATAATGGCTTTTAGCCTTGTTGATTTGAATACTAACGTAAAAATAACAACAAAACCACAAAAGAATTATTTGTTCATTCATATGATGTATCCCATTAAGGCAAACTGCACGAGGGAACATATTGACACAGGAATGGACAGAAAACATCAGAAACTAAGCTTAGATAAGGCAGAATAATAGCCATCAGCAACTCTGAACACTTACTTAAATTCTGAATAGGCAATGCTTTAGCCTACAGTCAGGCTTTAGAAGGCAGCATCTGCAACATATCAAGCAACTCTGAACAAATTGGATGAGATGTCAGATACTTACTTTGTGTTTAAATGTCTGCCACAGATACAGACGACACCACCAGCTTTGGGTGTGGTCAAATTCTGCCTGGAATTCAACTAAAAGGGTAGAAAAACTTAAAAAATGCCATAGGTTAGAATTGTAACTCAGCAGTTCTGGGGGAGACATGTCAGTCAGAAACAGGAACCTTCAATAGGTACAGACATTGCGATTAGTTGAGACTAATCTGAGGAAAAATTATAGCATATTTACCCACTTAGTTTCTACTGAACCATATTAAAAAAAGAAAAACCTTGAAATTTTAAGGCAGACTGCATTTTAGTGTGTTGCTTTTCTCTGGCTGATTGAATTCAACTGTCTTTCAAACGCACTAAAGAAAAGTAGCTAAACAAGATAAAGGTGGTGCTGCAGCACAAGCTTGAATTTCTTAGCATTCTGTTTACACTACTTCCAAGGGCAAATCCTCTTTCCAAAGCTGAGTCTCAGTCTACTTTTGCCAAATACCAGCAGTGACTTGAAGTAGATTGTTTAATGTTTGCTACTGGCAATAAGGTACTTCTTAAGCCTGAAATTATAGCCTACAATTAAACAAATTAATCTTACATTTTCCAAGGTACAGATGGCAAGATTCACTCATACAAAATCATTTGTCATTAAATTTAGGAAGGACATTTTAGGTTCCACTTTGCTGTTAAATCTGCATGGAATAATATACTGATATGTTTATTTTCATGGGCTTTCCCCCCACAAATTTTGGCCATATTTCAACTCAAATGCATAGAGCTTTCCACTTGACAGGGTAAAAATCACTGCGGAATATAGTAAGACCTAAACCTAAGTGTAAACAGGCTGTAATTTGGGCCTAGTCTCATTGAAAGCAAAGCACTTTGTGAAAAATTGGATACAATATACTCAGTATGTTAAGAACATTAGCATGTAATTATATATATTTTAATCAATATCTATAGTGAGTTTTTTTTATAAGCATTATAAAATTGAATTCTTTGTGAACTACAGAATGATTATTAACACAAACTGTCACATTGTTTTTGACAAACTGCATGACTTCAGGTTTTACTGCAGAAAATGGGCCTTCTGTCGTGGTTGTGGGGTGTGTATCTGCGTAGTAGGATTACATGCCGTGCACATTATGAAACCAAGAAGTGTGAAGGGTAAATATGTGTATTGAGTGGAAACGGTGGCTCATCTCAGCAATGCTATGCACATGTTGTGGTATGCTATGACTCCTTTTGATTCTTCCTTGTTCACAGAATAATGATCAGTAACGATAAGTAATTTAGTTCTACATTGTTCTTCTCTTCTGCCAGCTAGACAATAATGAAAAATTCCTAGTTTGCATTTTAGGAATGACTATGTATTCCCTGTAACTGAAAATCTGGTAATGCTGTAGTGTAACATTTTACCCTTGCTGTCTTTAGTAGATCTAAAATGATTTTAAAGGATTTGCTGTAGCACAGCCCTTCAGACAATACATTCTACAACTTCAGTTAATTTTTAATCTCTTGCTGCTTATCAATGATTCAATTTGAGATTATAAAGCAGGTTCTCTTCATTGTATTATAGCCTAAAGTCTCTGTTCAGACTTTTTGCATCCGTGCACATGTATCTTATTTCCCTTTTGCCATCCATAAAACATAAATGCATTAGTTACATAAAATGGAAGAGAAAAGGAAAACACTTTGAAAATTTGTAATAATGTTCCAAATTTTGCATATATTTTAAGGAAAACTGCAGTTTAAATGAATGTTATAAGCTAAAATGCTGAAGAGATTAAGCTCCCATTAGAATCAAACACACAGAAATTTAAGAAACAGAAGAGCTTTGATTTGTTCAGTCATCTGACTTATCTAATATCCTCCATCTTAGTATCTGAATTCATGGTAAAGCCCATGGCATCACTCCTTTTACCTCTACGTTGTCTGTCTGCAGTAGTGCATCTCCTTTGATATTGGGGAAAAGTTCATCACTTTAGTTCTTCTTACGCCAGTAGACTAACAGTATGTCACCACTGCCACCTTGTCCATTCTAATGTAATATTCCAGCTTTAGGTCACTAAACAACATCATCTGATCTTGTCAAAACTGATAGAAAAAGACTCCAGAAGTAACCTTCACTTATGCACTCCATCAAGTCCCAGAGTACTACAAAAGGGACTGAGATCAAAGAGAAACAGAGAATTGAAGGTCCTGGGCAGCAGCTTCTTTAAATACATTTGTTCAAGATAAGAGGAAAAAGAAAATATACACTCCTTTGTTAAACGGAAAGCTTTTTCGTGCCTAAGGTATTAGAGAAATTGTTCAAGAACAGTTTATCCTCACACAAAGATTACTTGTGCGATGCTGCCAAGGTGAGAGTCAGCCTGGGCTATCTGCTGTGGACTGGTAAGCGCCACACAAGCAAGCTAAGCTGCCTGGATTGCCTTTTCTGCACTGCATAACAGCCAGTTTTTAATTGCATGCTGAGAAACAGGTAAGTGAATAACAGTTTCCCTCAATGTAGAGATAAATGTTGCATTCTGGCACATTTCTCTTTTAGTTGTATAAATTCAGACATATGTAGGGCATAAATCCCTGAGGAACAGTGTCCTAAGTATCCAATCAAGAGTGAAAAATCATATAAAATATTATCATTCTTTAAGGATAATTTTGAGTCAGCTCGTATTTTTCTAGTACACAGTTGCAACCAGTATTGAAGCACATTATCTATTATTTAATGTAGCAATTTTATGATTTTGATTTACAACAGTGTTTTGGGAAAACAGTCTGAAACAGAAGAATGTGTTATTTAGCAATGATTTGTAAAATGTGCTGCATATCTGTACCTGTAATTGATCACTATTCTTACTGTGAGCATCAAGTATAGCATGACTAAGAATGAGTAGTATGTTCATACTGATTATTCAATCCCTGAACTGTAACAGAGCTATTTCTGTACTTTGAATAAAAATAGATTAACACATCTCTTTTACAGTTTTGTATCCAGGGAGAATAAATCATAAAGCAAAAGAGTGCATGGTATTCCATGATGCCACAATAAAATTTGCTCATAGGAACCAGTGCTATTAAAAACACCACGTTCTGCTGGGATTGTGGTTCAAGGCCTAATGATTAAGAGTAAGTTACCCTGAAGACTATCCAGTAATGAGGATTTGTAAATTCCCAGCTTAATAATATGCAATACTTTTGGATTGTTTCCTGAATTATTTGGGCTTAAAAATTCCTTCGTATTCTCACTGACTGTAATCCATCAGAAGACTACTAATAGTAACAAGAAGAAAAAAGATGTTAAAACCCCATCTATTTAGCTGACCTAGCAGAACAAGGAGTTTGCAATGAAGTTAAATTTAGAAAGACCTAAATATAATAAAGTTAGCTTCAGGTATGCGTGTCAACTTCCTCCATTTCCTTCTGTTTTGCGGAAGTAACTAATTTGTAAAATTTCATTTAAGAAAAAAACCCCACCAACAACCTTTTTTTTTCCTCTTAAAACTAGCCTTCACTTTGTAATAATACATATAGTCTAGAACAGTCTAGAAAATGTTCTGAATTCTGATCATTGTAATCACACTATTTAAGTAACTTGCATCCATGGAATACTTTAAAATTAAAAAAATTTAAAAAATTGAAAACCACATCATCACACCAACCAGTCAAGTAAAGGCTTAATGGCATTTCACTTGATGAAAATAATTGTGACATTGGTACAACATCAAAAAATAGTAAACTTGAACAAAAGTGTAAGTCTTTGCAGTACTATGTCTTGTAGCCTCAAACCCACAAGCATGAATGTATATGCCTAACTTGAAACACTTGAATAGTTCACTGAAAGCTGCAGAACTGTTCATGTACCTAAAATTAAGTACATATGCAATGGTTAACATGAATGAAATCACAGACTTTGTTACTGCACCCCAATGAGTGAAGCAAGTCAATGAGAATCTGAAATCAATGAGTAGATGAGTGATGTGATAGCAAATCCTCGATGCTGTTCATAAACCTTTGGTAGATACAAGTTGCATGCATCTAAATATGGGCCCTGTATTCAGCTGAAAGGTGGTACTATCACTGCATGGAACAGCAATTACAGCAATTTCGTAAAAAGTGCCCCAACTGATTCCACAATTGAATTCAGGTGTGAAAAAATTAATTTTTAGACTGAAAATGCAGGCTTGGCACTGAAGAAAAAAGCCTTATGTATTGCACAAAGTACTTTATGAATGCCCACAAGCATAGGATCCATATGACCTCATTGAAGCCATCAACATTTGGCATCTAGTCTAATCTTCTTCAAACACAGGCTTCCTTTACCATCAATGGAGAAAATTAGGCACCATATAAACATAGCTGTAGACATCTCACCATAATTACAGGGACTATAATAGAAGTAGCAAGACAAACAGAAAGAAAAGCAAACAAAGAGGAGGATTCCTTTCCATCTGAAGCTTTGTACAGCTGAAGCCTAGCAACTTTTGATTGCACAATGGGAACAGGAAAGGAATAATTCCTTGTAAGGAAGAGGAGAAAAGATTCAAACACAATTTTTTTTAATATATTAAAAGTAATAATGGGCCATGTGTCCTATTTAGTAAGCAATTATATTGACATACTGACTGCGTATGTTAACATAGAAAAGCTTGTACCCTTACCATGCAACATGAAACTCATCATTAAGAAGTCACTATCAACAACTACACCACTAACATGCTTGTGTTACTGCACAAATAAGGAAACAAGAAAATCTGAAATTACAACTCCAACAAAAATTATTGAGAGCAACCATAATAAATATGGTCTTAATAGCAATTATGCTGAAAAATAATAGTGGAGGAAAAAAAAGCAGCCAAAAATGTAAATTTAATTCTAATGTTTTCTGATAAGGATATATGGTTCAAGACAGATTTCCTGGGGGAGTTCCTTAGCTGAAGGCCTATCACAGCAAAGGACATAACTTGCCAACCTAAGATGTGATTCTGAGATTCCTAAAATGTGCTATGGGGGTGGTGATATCTGTCAAGATGATATTTGTGGAGGAGTTCTTGAAAATAGCCAGGATCTAAACCATTAAGGATTTCAAAACTAAGAGTTTTAAAACTTTAAAATCAAACAGCTACTTCATAGCAGACAAGGTAAATGAGTTAAGGTACAAGGGGGTTGATCATATTTGCTCAAGACAGGACAGGAGTGTGTCAGCGCATTCTGAACAGGCTGCAAGTGACAGAGCTGAGCTGCTGGAAGCCTTTCTAGGAGGGAATTACAATAATCCTCTCCATCAAGAGGGCATGTGCTGCTGCTATGAGGTCATCACAGGATAAATAAGGGCACTGTCTGCATCGAGCACACCACTAAAAAGACATTTTCAATCTCATTCAGTGCAGAAATCCTCACAGAGGTGAGAGGAACAAACTGGACATCAGAATTTTTACTACAATTTCCTACTGCACTGAAATCCCCCAAATCAGTTTGTAGTAACATATAAAAAGACAGCAGCCTCTTAAAGATAACAAACACACACTGGTAAGATTTGTACTTTCGTTGTGGCTGAGGCAGAGGTAGCTGGCAATCCTGCCTATGTGGAAACAGAGCTACACTTGTGGAATCCCTGGAGTGAGAGGCACACATCGCTCAAGCTGGGATGAAATCTTTGATATTCAGCATTCCCACAATACCCACCACAAGCACACACTTCATGACATGATTCTGCTGTCTGCCAAACTAATCTTGAACTTCAGCACTGCTTTAAAGAACCATTAAATATTTTTATCATTAATCTGATAGTCTGCACAACAAAATAGTCAGCTAATGCAGGCAAGAGGCTTAGCATTTGGAATATAAAGTACCTGGTTTCCCCACACTTGTGCAAACTAAGATTTCCTTGCATTTGTGCATGTTGAATTGGCCTATAAACTGAAAAATGTACTGTAAGTAATAGCACACAAAACCTCCTTATTTTCTTAAATCATGAAGACATTAACTATGTATACAGTTAAAATGTTGGGGAGTTTTGGTTCATCAAATTGAATTAAGGCAATAAAGCATCATTACATACACTTTCTAATACAATTATGTAACAGTTACATCTTGAAAGCATATCAAATTATTCACATTATATGTGAATTAAAGTATTCAAAATCAAGCACTTATTGGCCCCCAATGAACAATAAATGACTTTCTTAAAAGAGAAAGCTTATGTGATGTCTACAGTATAGGAAACTTCTAGTAGCATGATTATTAAAAGTAACAGCTTGTACCCCTGCAGCCTGACCGAGTTTGAAAGCAAGTTCAGAATGGAGTGGGGGAATTAGCTGATGAACTTCTGTCAACTATAGCAGTAGCCTTCATGAATAATTCAATATATGCCACATCCCCTCTATGTCTCAACAGACTAACAGCTGCAGCTCTCAAATGACAAGTGTTATTTTTTCAGAAGCTTCTGAAAATAGTATACTGATTATAAAATAATGTATATAATAAAATAAATTGTCCCTCCCCACTTTTCACTTCTGACTTACAGTAACTAGTGAGTTTTACAGTGAAAGGAGGAATTTTCAAATGGACTTTTTTGAGTTATGCAGCTGGTCTACAGAAACAGTTCGGATAAGAGTTCGGGTTCTCTGCTAAAGATTTGGTCCTTTACCTTAACACAGCCACGAAATTCACCCACATTACTCTGTCCCCAAAACCTCATTCAGAGTAGCTTTGTACATAAAACCTACAAAATTACATTTTCATAATACAGATATTTATCATGGCTTCATGCTAACAGGAAGAAACTTTCTGATCTGAGATTTTTGTATCGAATATTTTCTGTAATGTTGTCTCCCTCATAGTGAAAATTTGGCATTTCAGGATGTCAGGAAATTGACTGAACACGTTTGGAAATATTCTGATGTTGAACAGCGTTTCTGTTGAGCTAACAACACTTCAGTAAAAGGGGAAAGACGCTTAAGGAGATAGTAGCACAAGTTTCCTTGATGACAGTGCAACTTCTTTCACCATCAGCCCAGTTTAGAAGAAATGGCTTTCACAGAGTGTCTTCTCACACTCCAACAATTTAGAATAGAAACTGTACAAATCTGCTTACATTTTTTATTTATTAAGCAAGGTAGGCAAAGAAACCAAAACTAGGCAAACTCTAATCACTCAGAAAAAGACCTTCCACTGTCACCAGGTGTTACTGCTTAAAGGAAGGGATGTCTCAGATAAGTTTGTTTAAACAATTTGAGTATTTTTCAGTTTTGTGAAAAGATTTTTCAGTGGCATTATGTAACAGTGGGTATTTAGGGAAGGAAAACATTAGCTTAATGCAATGCTGAAATAACTACACATGTAGCTGTTTCCTGATTTACTGAGAAGCTACTGTGCGCAGCACTTCTGACTGAAAGCAGTAGTGGACAAAATCTTTTTGATGATGCAGACTGAAAGATCAGGTTGCTGCTTTGCATTTTTAAAAAAAATATAAATATATGATCTTTTTGTCCATGAGCCAGCTTCTGTTTATAGGAAGCGTGATCTATGCACAGGAGAAGAAAAACTCCTTGCCTAGCATGACCTATATGGATATATGACACAAAAATTAAGCAAATAGCGAAGATTTGAAGGTCACCTTGTTGCCAAGAGATAAGCTGAAAGATTTCTTAAACATTGGCTTTACCTTCTTGTAATGAACTCTCTCTCTTCTCAGCTCCAAAACCACCCTGGCTCCTCTTGTTGAACATAACGGCAAGAACCTTCAGTGCTTGAGTTGCCCAGTGGGTCTGGTCTAGGCATGACTTTAATTGGGATGCAAATCATTTAACTGCCCATGGAGTAAGAGCTTTCTTGTGCTTAATTTTTTTTCAGAATTGGAGTTCTATCTCCTACTGCTGCCTTGTCACAGAAACATAGAGACTTGTACGATGGATTGCAATTTATATTGCTAATTCTAATACAAAATACTGTAGAGAGAGGTTTCATTTTATCCCATCAAATGGATGTTTTCTACACCGCAGGAGTCTGCACAAGCAGAGAGCTATAACGCACATCATATTTTCAGCTGCTTACATTTCATATTTTAACAGTTAAGTTTTCAAACAAAGACAGAATTATAGGACTTTGGAAACAACAAAGCTATCTGGCTGTTCTTATTTTCACGTTTTTTAGCTAACAGAAATAAAAAATTGGAACAGTTATTGAGATAGCGTATTTGAAAGCTTAGTAACACTGTCAACTAAAAAAAAAAAATGTTAAGATGGTACTGGATAGCTTTGTCGATCGAGCTGTTTTCAAGATAACTTGGAAGTGCTACTACCAAAGGGCTGCTTCATTCTCAGCCTTCTTAATACAGTTAACATGGTTAATATTTCTGAATACTATGAAAAGTACATAAAAAATTCAATATATTTCTTCAAAATAATAAATTCATAATTAAAGCACAGTCTGTGATTTTGCAAAGCACAAATTGTAATAAAAATGGAAAGCCGTAACAGAATTGACCAGAGAATTGGTTACTGATAGTTTTGTTTGTTGAATATAGTAATTGGATTCAAAATGAATCATTTGTAAGGTATCTCCTGCACTGTATAAATACACGCAACTTCTACTTATGGGATTTATGCAGGTGGAGCATGACTGCATACAACAGCCAAACCTGTGTGCTGTTTAAGAGTCAGTGGTCAACTCTGACTCCGACCAGACAGTCCCCTTCTCTCTTAGATTATGGATAAGTATAATTTCTTCTTGAGTAATGTGTTGGGTCTCACATCCTGGGGCAAACAGATAAAAAAAGAGTAAGTGTATTTTTAAAAAGAAAAAATTCCCAAACAAACAGTGCTTTCACTAGGGGCAGTACTAACCCAAGAAATCCAAGTTATCGTTACTGATGAAAACCCCTCCTCCATGAATAATACACTTTTGGGGCCAGCTCACATCACAAAAATAGGTTGGCTGTGCTCATAGAAGGTACACATCTAGGCTGATGCAGGGAAAAAATCTGCTTCATAGCACTACGGATGGTGGTTCCCCCATTGGAAACAGGCTACTAGCAAGGCACTGGAAAGTATTTTCAAGTGAAAAAGCTTGTACTGTTCCACCTTTTGAACAGCAAGAAAATGTAATTTTTTAGTATTGATTTAACCTTAATTTTCCAGTGTATAACCATACATCAAACTAATCACTTTCATGATAATTTCCAGTTCTTTAAATTACTGTTAACAGTGTTAGAAAGCATAAACTGCAAACATACACAGGACTTACTGACCTATTCTATATATTTGTTTATCTGAAGATACACAGATGTCTTCATACTATCACTTAAGTAACTATCAATACTTATTTCTGAAACATTACTGGGAGATTGAAAATACTAGTCTCTATTAAACAGAGATGAGACTAAGGGAAATACAAAGCTAAGTGCCCTACTCTGTGTAAACTAAAACCAGCAGCGTCTATGGAAAAGCATCTTCCAGCCTATTGTTTTTCTGCTAATCACTTGGTCAGCTTTCCTTATGGATTTGTTTTAGATGGAAGTTATCAGCTATATATAAAGTGAAAAAAAGAATGAAACATCTTGACTTTTTATCTTCTCACTTGTGATATATCTACAGCTAAGATCAGCACTGATGTCTGACTCTGCAACCGATAAATGTATGGAATACAGTACTATATAATAAGTCTCCAGCTTTGGAATTTATCATCTGATCTGTCCAATCTGGATGTGTATAAATTTCATCTTTTTTACCATATCACATTCCAAGTAGGATTATGAAGTACCAGGCAAACAGATTTGAGATTTTGTGCTTAGCATTTGGATCTAAAAGCAATACATTGCTATGTTGAACTACAGTTCAGTTTGTAGGTTGTTTTTTTTACAAAGGGAGTATAATTAATATGCTTAAGTTTTAAAGAAAGTGCATAAAAAAATAATCAAGACAAATACAGGTTGACACAAAGAGCTGTTACATTCCATAGTCTTTCATTTGGTCTTTGGCCTCTTTCCTGACACTTTGTAGAAGTCTCAATTCTTATGACGTATCAGTATGTAAAATCTACCCTTTTTAGGAATGTATTAAATTATCCTATTCACTTCTTGCTGCCCAATTTACTAATAGGTGTGGTGGTCCTTTTGTAATCTTGGTCTTAAAAGTGTAATAGCTAAGTGGTAACAATACTTCTGGATTTGAACTGAGCCTAGCAATCAAGGCAGCAAGGTAGCAAAAGAAACCATCTGAGGACCCCATTTTCTCTTAGCCTTCTTTTTACATTATGTGTGATAACTGATATACTAAGAATATTTGTCTTTTAGAGATACACATATTAATGATTCCCATCCCAAAACAATTTTAGGACTAATTTAAAAAGTCACTATTATTTGCAGAAATCCTGGAAAGATCTAGCTTGTAGCAAAAAATAATATTAAAAATACAGTAATGGAAACTAGGGGTTACAGTCATCTTCTAATCCAACCTGCCTGTAAAACCAAGAACAGGTTATGTTTGGGATGCTTATACAAACAAATATAAAAGTACATACAAAAAGCCACTAAAAAATATTATATTTCTAACCCATAATATAGAAGGACTATAAGTCTAGAACAACAAGAGAAAGACTTTCATTTTATATAGTAACTGTATATATGTGAATAAAGAGCACCACGTGTTTATGGACTGATTATTTTTATGAGGTCTAACTGTGAAGAGACATTTTGACAGTTTTATTTACAGTGTAAGGCATACCCAGAGGCATGCAAGCATAGTTTGAAAACCATATATATTTGTATATAAAGCACACAGATATATATATATATATATATGTACATATGTATAAATATATGTACATGATCATAGGAAGTGATTTTACAGAAAAACCACAAGCCTAGCTAACATGGCAGTCTACCACTGTAGTATATTTCTAGATAGCCTTTTTAAAATATATATCCTATCAATAACATAAAATCTGCAATTATGTGAGGTACAAAAATATGAATTCAGAGTTTTAAGTATATAAAGGCACTCCCCAAAATGAAACAGTGTTTAAAAATACATCCTAAAAATACAGATCAAATTTCTTTAAATATATTTAGTTTATGTTAATGTATATATGCAGCCAAGTCACTAAGCTAATTAATCTACTTTTTGATTTGGGGAATTAATGGAGATTTCTACTGTTGAAGATTCTTTTTTTTAGCTGTAGATAAAAAAGAACCCAAAGACATCAATCCCTCTGAACAAAGTACAATTCAAAGATAGAAGTTAGATCATTAAGGATGAAAATAATAGCATTACAGGCAACATCAGCTTGTAAAACAAACTGTTCTTTAATAAACATCTAGTATGCTCATACATATTTAATGTTAACAGTTTTTAACGGCTTAGGTTGTAACCTTAGTAGCCCAGTGTGGAATTTTCTATTGTCATCCCTGTCCTGATTGGGATAGAGGTAGAAAGCAGTGAAGAAGTAACTCAAAGTTGTATTTACCAAGTTTGAGCTGCGGATTAATTTTCCCCTGGCAAAGATGTAATGGGAACACCCCATCACCTCATAAACAGTATTATGCTGCTTAGACACTTTCTATAAAATTTAATTAACACACCAACTCTTCCTACTGAACACTGAGAGGAACCGCAAGACATTCTTAATAGTAAAACTATCTTTTCTTTCTACCTTCTTTGTTTACCCTGTTTGTTCATACTGTTAATGCCTTGCAGTAGAGGCCGTCTGTTAATGTGTATTTGCACAGCATAGGCCCCAATCTCTGTTAGGACCTGTAGCTGTTACCACAACACAACAGTTAAGTGGTAATGTTAAGGTTTAAAGTTTTTTTTCTCTGTAGGCAACAAAGTCCAAACCAGTCAAGTTTCATTTTGCTATTTGTATCTACTCAGCCTCTTACCGGACAAGTACTTTGCACTAGAAGGAACACAGACCCCCTTATACAATATCCTGTTGTATGCTTCATATGCATGCAGGATGCTCAAGACTCCACAGTTTTGCATGATCAACAATATTTATAAATTGGAATACAAAATTTAAAAGAAATATCATAATTTTTTCTAAAAAAAGAGTTGAGAATATTACACTTATTCCAGAATGGCCAGGATAACTGCCACCACCTGAAACTGAGGTCTGCCAATATACTGTGATGATTTCCTATATACATTATTGACAAATCTGTATTTTACAAACTAGGAATTAAAAAGAAAGCAAAGATGTTAAACAAATACCTGTTTAACCTGATGTAGAGTAGCGTGGATAAAACCCTATGACTGAACAATATATAAAAAAAATAAAAAGAACAAATTTATTCTCAGTTACTTTTTAGAAAAGAGAATCCTGTGTAAGTGACTACAGCAGCATGTTCTGTCACATTCTTTCCATAAACTGAGCCCTGTCAGTGACAGCAAAACAGATTGTGTGCATCTGCTGGGAATGAGCCAGATGACAGTGGAAGAAACACACATGGATACCTTGGCACAACAACTAAAGAAGAAGAAGAAGAAAAATGGACAGAAAGAAGCAGAAAGTTCTAAAGTTTAATTAAAATGGCTCTCTAACAAAAGTGAAGTTATCTGAGTCTGTTGCAGACTGTATGCTTTGCTTTAGATCATAACTTTCCAAAAGCAACTACATATTTATAGTCTACATTGTTTTGTTTACTCCCTATGATACTCATATGGCCACCATTCCCACGGTGTCTGGGTCCCACAGAATGTGCCTCAGGGAAATACCATCCTCATTCTACAGACAGGGAATTGATGCACCAACAAAGTGAAATCCTCCCAGTCGTCCAAAATAGGTTCTGGAAGACAGAGTTAAATCCACACTGCCCAAAGCCAGGCCGCCATCCTCAACACTAAAATATTCTTCCTGTGCTTAGCTCTGCTTTCAGACAAAAATACTCTTATACCTAAAATTGACATTAAACAAATAACCTGCTATTACTGTAGCATTACAGGACTAGTGAGCCTGACAAGTTAAATTAGTGTGAATGGTGACTGAATCAGCTTTGCTGTTGCTGCTTGTATCCTCTCAAGTTTTACTGTTAAATATATGTATTGAGAGCCCAAGATGGCTCTAAAACTGCTCAGTGAGTTGCAGTCTTTAGTACAGAACTGCTACCACAAATAGTTGTAGCTGTGTATTCTCATATAAAAGGAGAACCTGATATTCACGAGTAGTTAAAAAGCTCTCCCAGATATTGGCTCATCATGGCAGCAGAACTGCATGGTTATGCTCAGGAATGGATTCAGAATTTCTGCTGAGTCTCTAATATAAATCTTTTATTTAAGCTGTAAAGTAACTTATATTGTTTCCCTTTTGGTTAATCACTTGGAGATAGAGCAAACAGACATGGAAGGGCATTTCTTTTTGTTTCTTAAGAAAACAGTATTCTAATTACAAGGACATACAAACTCTTCCGAATTTTGCTCTGATGTTTTAGACCCTGTTTTGCCGTATATATCACAACTAAGATGTGACTGCCAGCTGAGTAAAGATTAGTATAACACCTAATGGTCTGAACAGCTCAAGTAATCTATTTAGAACATCTGGAAGCCTCGTGAGGCCAGTGGCTTCAGCCTGTTATGTATTCCATATGTAGTGATTATCTAATATTCTGATAGTACTTCAGAATCACATTAGTAAAATGGAATGACTTGGTATTTATACAACTCATATATATCATTACATAGTACAATAAACATCCAGCAGACAGAAGCTGACATATACTCGCCTAGTCTGAGAAAAGCTCTAGAAAAGCGTATAATGCACCTTCATGCTCCATCTCATTTCAGGATGTGTGAATGGCAGTCGCACACGTACAGACTTTAACCTCCAAGAGGGACTCTGAAAACTGCTTAAGTCTGCTTATAATGTTCTTGATCAAAGAAGTGGTAGATGTCTACATATTCTTCCCAGTGTGGTCCGGAAGAGAAGATAAGGAGATCTTCTTTTGAAATGTTCTATTCAAATGGTACCTTTGTTTCTAATGAGTCTGGAAAAAGAGTCAGAGTGGAACTGAGAAAAAGAGGTGGATGTTAATTAACAGCATGAATGATAATTCAGTATATAAAGCAGTTTTTAGTAGGTCATCAAGTCAGTGGAGTTATGCTAGAATACATGAGCAAAGGACATAGTTTCATATATTCACTTACATCTGAAATACTGTTAAATAAACATATTAATATCCGTGGATGTAAGTTCTCTTTGTGAAATTGGAATTTCCCAATTATAGTCAAAAGAAAAGAAAAAAGCAGCACATTTTTACAACTTATAAGCTGTTTCAAGTTCTTGGATAAATACTTGTCAAGACTGAATATCGGCACAACTTTTTAACCAGACTTGTTATTCTTCTTCATTAATTCAAGCATAATAATGTGGTCAGGAAGTCAGGTTTGGATTCACACCCACATATTCAACAGGCACATTAACTGTACAAGAAACTGGCTGAAGAGGCGTGCATGCTAGGCCACAAGGTCTTTCCTAAAGGACCACCCAAGCTCTGCTGAAGATGACTGAGAACATGCACATAATGGCTATTTTTGAACTATTTGTACTCATAAAGGTTTATTAAACACTTCTAGGTAGCCTGAGCAATTTATCGCACCCTGAAGCTGTACTTCCTGTCTCAACCAACCTATAATCAATCCATTAGTCATTTACAGCATGCTCGTTGTCCTTGTATTCAAACACCTCTTCATGTTTCTAACTCCTATCCTATATTTCAGAGCTTTGCTAGGCATGGTATTTCTCAGTTCAAGAAACACACTCAAATGAAAGAATGAGGGCACTAAAAATTACAAAAGACTGACACAGAGGTATTTATAAAAGATCCAGTTTCACATATTTAGATGAATACACAGGTAAAGATAAAACAAAAGGCACTTTCTTTTTATACATTGTACTTTATAAAGTGAAATCAAACTTTTCAGACAATGCAATGTGAAAGATGGCATGGAATTTGTTGTTTAAACTAGTTTTACGCTATATTACAGTCTAGAAACACAGAAAGGCTTGTACTTTTTGAGTTAGGGAGATAAAGGAGCACAAGAAACCAACTCAATAGCTAAGGAACTATGGCAATCCAGTGAAACATGACTCAATTACAGCCCTTCACTTGATAAATATTTAATCATCTATACAAAAATGGGATGGCCTCACATTTGGAAACTGAGAGAAGCTTTCTCCCAGAATATTCTATAGCCAACTGATTAAGGACCTTTCCAGAAAGACAGAATTGTCTTTTCTGTGAACTGCTCTAAATTAAGGGTAGGAAGTATTTCAAATCAGGTTTCTCAAATCCTGAATTTCTGCTATAAAAGTTAAACCAGTGCTTATAAAGAATTTATAGACTTAATCTGGGGATGTGGATTCCAATAGACAACAGGACGCAGGACAGTAAAACCTAAATTCCCCCTTTTCATGTTGCCTTAAGTCCTTTCTAATTGTGTGGATAGATCCTGGCATGGTGAATAGATTTCAGGTTTTACAGCATCTCAATAAAGTTGCCAATTTTCATCCACGTTTTGCCCTTGGAGAACTAAGACATTGTATAAGAGATTTGCACCAAAAAAAAAAAAAATAAAGTTTTCAGCTGCATTAAAATTACATTTAGGGGTCCTGATTCCCTTTCATATATTGTATGTCATGCAGCTTCTTCACTTCATTTGTAGACTTTTTTACCTCGCATCTGTTGCCTCAAATAAAGTTCATGTGTCTTTTTAGGGATGATGCTTAGTGAATTGTATGTTAAAGATAAACAATATATTGTAAAAATTCCTGCTTTTTTTAAAGTTTTGGAATTCATATAGAAGACTTCTGCTCCCTGGTCTTGGAAATCGTCATGGATGGATTGCATGTGTCACTGGAGATTATTATATTCAAGAAACTTGTTTAAATTTTGGAGCACACTTTGGAATTGAATGTGCTGTAGGTTCACTTTTTCAATAGAAAACCTGTATTTTGATCTTAGATATCTAGTTTAGATCACAATATATTCAAAACGTGCACAGTGAACAAACACAATAGTGGGTATTTATTTAACAGTTCTGCATTTAAATGAGCATTTTAGACGAATATATGAAAATAGAATGCTGACGATATTTTTTTCGCAAGTATCAGCAGGGGAATCTCACAAAACTGTATGTCTATAGACTCCTTGTGATCTTAAAGAGGCCTTTTTGATATATCTGCATTGTATTTTGAACTTATATCTATCAGACATGGAAGCTGTATTTTTAGGATGATGTTTAATTCACAGAGCAATCTTCTGATCCATTAGTGGAACAGCTTCCTCTTTCTGATCACATATCACATCTGGAAAACAGTAGGGCAAAAGGAGACAACAAACACTTTCTTCCTGACCATCCTCAAAATTACTTTTTATCAGAAATCTGTAGAAGTGCTATTCCACGTCCTGTTTGGGGTAGTCAGAATAGTGATGGTCTCACGACAGGTTTGCCTTTAATCATATACAGAAAAATGTGGTAGAACATAGTGCTACTGCTTTACAGATGACATTTAGCAACTCGTAACAGAAGGCAGTACCAGAAAATCTCCACTTGTCCAGATACATGACAAGTACTGCTCTTCAAAGCAGACCCAAATATCCTTCTTTTTTGTCATGCCGCTGCTGCATCAGATAGTTTCATATTGTTATTAAGTGACAAAAAGAAAAAAAAAGTTAAATAAAGAACACACTCTACCTCCACTGAGAAATCCTTGTGCTCTCAAGTATTTTTCTAAAGGATTAGAAGCAGGGAAAAACAAATCCTAATAGCAATAAAACGCCATGCAAAGATACCACTTCTTCAATTGCTTTTTTTGTCATACGGATTTGCATTGTGCCTATCACCACAGTATCTCATCCCTGATAGATTTTTTTTAAAAACACGAAATTCCAGAAAAGATAGCACTCAGTAAGGATGCCTTCAAGATGACTGTTCTGCTGATCATCACAGAATGTAATATTGAGCTTGTGACAATATCTACTAGCAATATAACTGAACTAAATGTAATGTTCTGGATGGCAATTTGAGTACTGGAACTGGTACTGAATATAGATTCTTATTTTGCTTTGTCAATAGCAAGTTTTGGAAAACCCACAAAAATATTAGTCCAATTTTCAACCTGTATGCCAAGAACATTATCGGAAATGTAGAAGAATATTCTTCTCTTTCTGTCCTGTGCTTACTCTTTTTTATTGCAGCATCACCAATCAAACAGAAACACCAGATCCTATTGTTATCCCAGTGAAGATAAGCAGATTTCTACCTACCAAGGATATAGGTAGGCATTCTCCGTTTCTGTACATGTAATTATGGGCAGTTCTGCTTTAGTTAGGTAGCTTGCCAATCATTCCATCATGTTTCCTTTTATGAAAAAAATGGAATATTATTTTCCAATTAATACACATTTTAAAATGTAATTTTAAATTATCTTCAATCGCTAACAAGAAGTCACATAAGTAAGAGTACTAGTAATCTAGCAAGCCCGGGTTATATTTTTTTTAACATGTGCTCCCAAGAATATTAATGAAATTTTGCTTCATCCTATTTAGTTTTAAATGGGCGTACCAGTCCATACTCTTACTAACATTTATGGTCATATTTCTGATCGCTAAAATTTATGTATGTGTGTCTTGGATAAAGCCATACATTTTGTATGCCACTGCAAGGATGCATTCCCTGGCTCAGTATTCTGACATTAAAAATGTGTCATGTAGAAGTTCGGTAAGTGTGCAGTTTCACACTTATTTCATATATTGCAGTGGAGTAATAAGCTGGATTTTTTTCTCATTCTGGTGCTATATCAATTCCTTGTCTGCGCCTTACACACATAAGCAAGATAAAGGAAACAATGACCATTTCTCCAGGATTATGTGGGCAAAACAGGTTCTCATCAAATACTGCTTCAAAAACCAGCTCCTTGTAGGTGTAGAACACATTTAAACAATCATTGTTATTATTTTGTTAAGGCTGTTGCCCTACGTCTGCAACAGTTAAGGATTATTCATGGCAAGATCAATTCTATACACTTCAACAGGAAATTTGATTGAAAAAAGTCTGCAAGATTAAGGTTTTAAGTTCAACTACCGTGTATTGTCCACTATTCTCCATTTGCGTGCCATCTTACCAGTCTGTAGCCACATTCTTCCTAACCTTCCTAAAAGCCTTCCTCCTTTTTTGCTATTTCTCCCACTTGTCATATTCAGTATAGGCAGAAGCAACATTCAGGACACAGATGGACAGAAATAAAGCAGGCCTGAGGATAAGTGTAGAGAACATACTGTCTCCTGCTGATTTCACAGAAAATCCTCAAACAGTACTAACTTTTTCTGCAAACTGCCCGGCCATTCCCAAGGTTTACAGCAATCAAGAGGGGAGTTCCTGGCAGCACATGCCTGAAGCTAAAATGCCAGGCTGAAGGGGACACAT
>JANZLQ010000079.1:4759977-4847102 GCA_026212715.1 Elanus axillaris | reverse complement strand
GGGCGCGGGGCAGGAGCGATCCCGATGGCAAAGTTTGGGGCACCCCAACGGGGAAAGCTGGGTGGATAAAATCCCCCTCGCCTCCTCGCACGGGTCCCGCTGCCGGCCGGCCGCCGGAGACTCGTCAGACTTACCCGCAGAAATGCAGCGTTACCAGCACACACTGTGTGAAAGGACAGGACTTTTTTTTTTTTTTTTTTTTTCATAGGCTCATTTGCTTTTAAAACCGGACTGAAAGGACTGTACTGTATGGGAGCTTGAATCCAAATTAAGCACATGCAGTAATTTGTGAGTAAAACTGGACTTTGCAGATACTCGCTTTAATTTCTGTGTAGATAGCCAACTTTTACGATCCTTCAAGAGCAGCAGGGGAGTTTATAAAAGCACAGACCATTATTTTTATGATAGATTAAGGCACTGCAAATAGGAGCAGCACGTGTGATAAAACCAAACGACTGAATTCAAACAACAGTGATAAATACCTATTTGGTTTATTTTAGCACAAGTCCTTGGTCTTGCAGCCTTTTCCCCTATAAACATCTCATTGGGCCACTGACCTACTTCCGAAGTTCCATTTTTGACAGTGAATAAATGCCTTTTCAATTCAACTGTACTTCTTAAAACACAGATGCTCAAAGCATGGTCAGGGCAAAACTATGCTAAGGCAGCTGTAACAAGCACCCTGCAATTGCTCTCGACACAGATCCCTAGGGAATACCCTTTAGTGACTTTGGGTCTCATCATGTCCTGCTCTGCCTTGGTGACATTTAGATACAGAGTGGACAACTCTCAATGGACAAACAGTTATACACTACAAATGCACCCACAACAACAATGACAGTAATACTGATGTTCCTAGAGCCACCAGGCAGCCAGACACTAGCCAAGCACATTGTGTATGGTGGTGAGAGGCACATATGCTCGGCAGTGTCAGCAGCGGAGCCCGAGTAATGTTGGGAAAGAAACACTTTCTCAGCCTCAGGTCTGGCATGAAGCGCAGCAGTAAAGGAATATGGAACAGTGACACACGTTGTACCCTTGCTCTGCCTCTTCTGCAGACAGTTTTCATCTCCCAGGACAGCACACAACTATTCAGTAATATTCGTATTTTCTTAGTGGCAAAACCGGAAAACTGTTAAGACTTCTGACTTCTGCACTCCCATAGGAAATGATTGTCACCTGCATTTCACGCAGGATACATTAAGTTTTTAGGTTTCTGGCTAGTTGGTAACACAGCCCTTCAGCTGGCAAGGCAGAACGTGAGCACTGTCCTATCTTGAAAGTAATTATTAGGGTAGGCAAGTTTTTCAGAAAATAAAAGTATACAGCAGCTTAGCAGATCTGCTACACCTCTGTGCGGGCACTTTTGCCCTAATCTTTAAATAGTGGTGACCTTCACATACTGGAGAGTATGTTAAAGCCATGCCAAGTTTTTGTCACGAGCACCGTTCATCAAATTCATGTAAAGGACACCTCAATTTTTAAAACAGGGCTCAGATGCTAGATGGACAAACAGATATACTGGGAGGGATCAGGCTTTCTCATTCATCTCAGGGTTAGATAAGGCATGGATCTAGGCAGTATCTTTTGAAGTGTTTAAGATTTTTTTTCTCTCTTTTGCTGCATTTAATTTTAAAATCTGGAATAATTTCAAACAGTGAGAAACCTTTGTTCTGGTGTCTGTGCTTGTACTGATGCTCCACAAATGCACCCTTTTCAAATTTCTGGCACGAGACTCAGATCTAGTCTTTTTTGCTGTCCACAGGTCATGTGTAGGTCTGCTGACAAAATTATTTTTTTCTTAATCCACCACCTGAGGCATGCAATGTTTTAAACAATGAGACATCAGTCAAAATGTAATAATTATAAAATCGGTTTTCCGAAGTTTTATCAGAGTGAAGTGTGTATCCAAGTATCTCTTTCCCTCACAAGTGTGATTATCTCAAAGTAACATTTCCTTTGAAGGTGATTATCAAAGTATGTTTTTGTTCTTTTGTGGACGCAGACCATATCTTTCCCTTAGGAGGAATGAGATTGCCAGCTTACATCTTTTAATGGTGTTTAAACTGAAAAGTGGTAAGGTTACTATGAAATGATCCACCTCCTTTGCATCTTAACCCTGGGGTGGCTTGGTTTCTATTTTCTGTTTAAAGTTCTGCTCAACCCCACTCCACTCCACGCCTCGCTCTCTTCCACCACCTCCCTATTTGTAAGAGCAACACAGTATAACACTTCTTTCCGTGTCTGGCTGCTTTTAAACTTGGCCCACGCTGGGTGCAGCGCTTGAAGTGAGCTTTACAAAATTATTTTAAAGTGAGCTGGGGCGGTTGCCACAGCAACCCACCCTGAGAGAAATCGAGGCTATAGATTAATCTACCCCACAAGATTATTCAACAGTACTGTATTTGTTCTTCATTCATTCAGAATATTCCCTCAATCCATAAGCTTTTATAATGAACAAAAGATGTAAACTCAGATAATTTCAAAGATAATAGGATATATATTCCAGGAGCACAATTTACATGCTTTTGTAAACCACTGCAAAGAGCTGAAATGTACATGATTCTTTGCAAAATCATTTAATTGCAAAAAAATATTTGCAAGGTAGGCACAGCTGATATACGAACTTTAAAGAAAATTGCATGCCATTACTAAAATGGTGTTATACACATCAAACAATGATTACAGAAAGCCTTTGTCACAGGTGTACCTGTAAGTACATAATACAGCAGAGCTTGCTCTCCAGGCTTTGCTTTTAACATTAAATCTGAAAACAATAAATAGTACTTTGTAATATTAAATGCAATAAATATTAAACACTCACCACATACACCCTCTTTATTGTCAAAATCATCCGCCTCCAATGCTTTACTTAATCTTTCCCATAGTAGTTACTTCACAGTTTACAATTCTTGTTCGGCACCTTAGATGTTTAAAAGCACAAAAGTAGCATATTATTAAAATGCAAGCCTATAGTACTTAAAATACATTTAAAGAGATTTATGAAACAATTTCTATAAAAAGAGTCTTTACTGATGTGCACTTAGGCCTAAGAGAAATATCACTTCTAAGTAACTTGACATTTTCGGAAGCTGTAATAAACTCCATCTGAATTCTACCTTAGGGATGCTACACTATCAATAGAATTACAAAACTATTGATCTTGGACTGTACTCATCCTCCAATCGGTACTTAGGAAATTATTTATGCTTTTACGCACATTTTGGAAAACGCACCCGACTCATTGTTTAATAAATGCCAATTTAGAACTCCGGGCCAAGCGCTGAAACGTTAAAGCTTGGCACAATAATTTCTTCCTTAAGGACAGATGTGTACTCTGCCCCTGCCCACGGACGTGTCTCCTCGGGTCTGCCTCGGGGAAGGCAACACCAGCAGAACCTTTTTTCACCCAAACGCTCCGTTTTCTTCCGTGCAACCTGTGGCTGCGACCAGGAGACCCCACCACGGAGATCCGGCTCGGGGCTCTGTGCCGACCCCTCGCACCCTGCACCCACGCTGCCTCCGCGCCGGCACCTCCCCGAGCTTCGGGCCTCCCATTCGATTGTTTACTTATTTATTTCGAGGGGCTGGGGTGGACGCGGGGGGCAGGGCCGGTTCTGCTGCAGCCAGGTACCGCCACCGGCCGCCATCTCTTCAGGCAGCGCGGCCCAACGCCCGCCCCGCCCCCGCGCGGGCACCTCCCGAGACCCCGCCAGTGGCGGCGGCGGCCCCGGGGCCCGACCCGGCCCCGGCCCCGGCAAGCTGCCCCCTGTGTGCGCAGGCCGGCCGACGGGGCGGTGCCGGCCGGTACGTGGCCCCGGGGGAGCCCCGGTGGCACCGGGGTGCTGCTGCAGCCGCCTCCTCTTCCTCCCCGTCTCCGCGGGAAGGCGCTGAGGCGAGCGCTGACGGGGGTGGGGGGTTGGGGTGTGGGGTGTTAAGTTCGGCCGGGCGCCGGCTAACGCGAGAGCGGGTGGTCCCGGGGACGGAGGGAGGGAGGGAAGGAAGGACGGAAGGAAGGAAGGACGGAAGGAAGGACGGAGGGAGGGAAGCGGTAGCAGTCCCGCTGCTCCTGAGGCGGTGGCGACTTAAAACGGGACGGGAACTAGCCAGAGGGTTTGCAGTCCTGGCTGAAAGGCTGGAAAGCCAGCGGTAGCCTCAACCCAAGCCCCGCGTTTCCCCTCAGTACTCTCCCCGTCAACAAAGTCTTTTCAAGGCCTTCGCCCCCCATCTCTCCCACCTTTGGAGTAAATGAGTATTTACCGGTTTGGAAGGCTGAAGTACAGCGGTGCCAAGCAGGGCCTTTGGGTGTAAATGACGGTGACCCAAGGGCTGTGCGGAGGGGGGGAGGTAGGCTGCTGCCCAGGCACAGAGGTGTAGCACCGAGCAGGGCCCAGGTGGGTGAAGCTGAAGCAGCGCATGGCCACTGCTGGGAAGGGGAAGGGCGGGAGGCTGTTGGGTGTTGAGCAGGCCAGGCCTGAGCAAGAGTTGGGGCCGTGGGTGTGAGTGAGGGGCTGGGGGGTAGCCACGGCTGGAAAGATAGTGTAAATTGTGTTTCTAGGCTCGATGGAGAACTTGGAGGTCAACTAATCCAGGGCATTGTCTGTTAACTTTCCAGGCTTTCAGAAAGCTGTTTTTTCAACACCCCCTTTTTTTGAAAAGGTGGGATTTTTCTGTGCTCCCTTGCGGATATTTTCAAGGGCCTTTGCGGGAAGAGACTGATTGTAGAGGGAAACAGGCTGCTAAATGCACTAAGTCAACAATGAAAAGGGGGTTTGTTTGTTTTGCTCAGTTGATCCTGTTCTAGTAATCTGAACTGTTTCATTGTTACAAAAGGCACTTTCTGAAACTGTAGTTTGCAAGTGGATATTGTCCTTTAAATACCCTGTAAACAGTTGTCCAAAGATTATTTCTAGGGATTTTTTTACTGTAATGTCTGTTTTGTTTCTTTCTTAACTGTTTTAAAGCTAGAGATAGGAGGTAACTTCTTCGTAGACAAATGTGTTTTCTTTCAAATATTAGGTGTTCCTAAAATGTGTTTGTGAATGGCAACACAGACTAATATGAGAGTCAGACCTGGACTGAGTGATAACCAATCTTTTTGTTTGCCACACATGCTTTTTAGAAATAGGCTAATACTTAAGGTCTGTCATTTGTTTGAAAATGAGGCTGAATTTGCATCTGAAGGCGTTAACAGCTATAGAAATGCTGAATCTCGTGTTTGGCATGGAACAGGGATGCTGTGGAGCTCACGCACCGCATCCAAAGTCCCCTGAAGTCTGTTGAAATCCAGTGTATTCTGATAGGTTTCAAATGTTCAAATTTCAACTTCCGGCTAAACCGGAAGTTTGGCCCTACACCGGTGGCACCCAGATCCTATTACTGCCTCAAAATTTATCTTTGAATATGCTGTAACTCCAGCTGCTCTGCTGGCCACTGTCTCTCTGTAAGATATTCAAATGTCCTCATCATCCTATGACAACATTCCACCAAATGTATATAGTTTATATATACACATAGGTATTTTAGGGGGGCAACACTTGTAGTCAGTGATGGAGTGTAACTAAAGGAAGAATTTAACCTACTAACCTTTCACCCATTGAGATTTAAGGACTCAAAAAACGCGAGTCTAGACTTGCATTGAAGAAATGTATCAAGGGTTTTGAAGTTCTTCAGTGCTAGTCAGAAATTGGCAAGCAAAACTTTAATCTCAGTCAAACTCAGAAGCTCAGTAACTAGTTTCTATTCTGCACCCCCCCATCTCTTCTGACATAAAGTTAATTAGGTGAAATTTCAAGCTAAATGGGCTTTTTTCCTATGCAAAAATATAAAAATAGATCAAAAATGAACTTAGAGTGGAAATTTGGAATCAATTCCCCATCTTAATAGGGTTTAAGTACAGGAATGTATTTGAAGAATAATTTTGGAAATGTTGTCATTTTCATGAACTGCTGTTCATCAGTCTGATTATTCTGTATCTTCATATGCCTTGGAAACATTAGACTTTTTTTAAAAAAGCAAGGCATTTGGTGGAAGTGTAATTTATCATATGGTTTAATACAACTGTGATTAAAGTCTACCTAGATTACTAAACAGCCTTCACCAAAGAAATACAGTATCTTTGCTATTCAGCTCGGTGGCTAATAGAGAAGAGCATGCTGGAGGGAGACATGCTTTGCTTTGGTGACCCTTTGTTCTGAAGGGCCTATGTCCAAAGAGAGACTAAATCAGAGCAGCTGTGGGGCCACTTGAATTTACAGAAGGGATCAGGTAGGTTTCTGTCAACTGCAAAGCACAGCGCTGGGAGTTCCTGTCTAAAATTTTGTATGCGTCTTCCAATATCTCGCACAACCTGTAGAGTTGATGCAGAGGAAGATAACTTTGTATTTCATTATTAATTTATGCAGCTGTAGAAGGTTTAAACCTCTTCACCATTAGCTGGTCATTTCAAAAGAAGTTTCTGCTAGGGCAGTTCCCCCTACTTCCCACCAAGAAGAAAGGCTCCTAGGAATTAAGTTTCAGAACAAGCATTTTAAGTACGGACCACCTTTCTCATTCCTGCTACCACATTTCTTTGTCCATGTGATTGCCTCCAGCTGAATAAAAAGAATCTCAGGTGATCCCCTTTCATTTTAGGAAGGCTGGGTGGAGGAAGAATTTTTTTAGACTATGCATTCCTTCTCTTTTCCTGAAATGGAATTGCCTGACTAAGGTATAGTGATATTTTCAGATATTCTGCCAAAAAACACACAATCAAAACAAAAAAATATGATTGCACCCCCTTGCTAATTGTGTGACACTCAAGCGTTTGTCTGTCTTGCACTGCATTATGATGGGATACAGAAGCAGACATCCATAGACAGCCAGAAAAGGCTTAATTAAGTATTCTACAGCTGCTACAAATTAGATCAGCATCTGCATCTGTGTAGACAATGAAATTCATGGTAATTTTGAGGGCCAAGCAAAGTAGAGATTTGTTTTGGATAGACCCCTAGCCACAATTCAAATAAAATTCAAATCAAACGTGTTGTAAGGGTAGAAAAACGGTGGTCAACTGAAGTTGAAGACCACAGTGCTGAAGTTCCACTATGGTTCCCCCATCCTGGCTACAGATGTAGATTCCAATGCACCGCATGAAAGGCCCCGGTTATGGTATTCCTAACTAGAAAAGGAAATGCCTTTTTTTGTTGTTGTTGGGGTTTTTTTTGTTTTTTTTTGAGAAACCCACTTCTCAGGAGTTTTCCAAACTAGACTTTGAGATATATTTTAGATAAGCACCCAGCTTTTTGGCTCTTTCTCTGACAATTTGCCTCTATTTCAAATACCACTTTCTGGAGCTAAAGTTGGAGTAAATGATATGCAAATTTAAAGGTCAGTCATCCTGCCTGTTGTAACAGAGTATGCTATATGATATTTGCAGCATAAATTGAGTACAGAATACAATAGCAATAGATTAGTACATGAAATGAGGGGATAAAGGTATTGTTGGCAAACTGTTTTATACCAATATGCTTGCATGCAGATATTAAGAAGTAATGGGTTATTCTCTGGATGTTTTGAGAAAATGCACTGTTTTCAAGTGTTTGTGTGAACTCCTCAGTACCAAATTCTTGGTTTTGCTTTGCATTTGAATGGCTCCAAACACAAGCATTGATCCATAAATTTGTCTTCCAAGTGTTGCTGTAATACTAATATTTCTGTTATCAAAACAATAATTAATTTAAAACCTTTATTAGACATTTTAGAGAAGCCTTTTGAAGGTTGACAGCTCTTGTTGATAAGGGAAGAAGACCTTGTAGCCTCTGTGGCCATAAAATGTAATTGCACAATAGCTGGGTCAGCCTTTAGATGTGCTTGTGCTACTTTTGTTCGTTTGTATTAAAACTTCCATGAGCCTCCAGCTGTGATATCATTGGTTATAACTCTTGCCATGGAAGCACTTTAAAAAGTTGATATTACCAAGGTTAAAAGGAAACTAAGCCTCAGAGGTCGTGTTTGGATATGTGCTTTGGTTTAGCTGTATTTCATCTGAAGTTACCGTTGCTGTCGTGTGATCTAGTTTGAGCATCTTTGCACAGCTGCTGTATGATATGGACAGATTTAAGTTCCCATTTCTGGTCTGTTACGTTCTGCAAGCCTGCACCAATCAGACCAGCAAGATCTGCAGACAGCAATACGTTTACAGACAGCTACATGGACATGGTTAAAGGAAAAGAAACCTCATGACTAAATCAAAGAAGTTACTGAAATTGAGGGTTATTAGTTTTGTTAGGCAAGTAAGGACCATACAGGGACAACTTCTGTTCTTTTTTAATTAACCAATTAATCTCTGGTCAAATATATATTGAAACTTTTTGAACTGACCCACTAACTATGTCGTGACCTTCTCCATTTTTAAAAGCTCAGTAACAAATAAATTATGGTGACACTAGCATTTGTCTTTACCTTTTAGATCTACAGCAGTCTGAGGGTCTGTGCTCTAAAGCCCTGTTCCGCTAGTATCTCTGGACATGCCTTAGTTGTCCTTTTGGCTGTGACTCAGGTAAAGGAGCAAGGACTGGAGAACACGTACATATTTGGAAGGGAGTTAAGATATTTTCTAGCTCTTAACTGAGACTGAAGTATCTTTTGGGGTCTAGATGTTCAGGTAGGATGAAGATGGGGCAAAAGGCACTTGGGCAGAAATAATGTAAGAAGGACTGTCACTAATGGCGATAGATGGGTCAAGAATTTCTGGATTAAAGTGAGATTCAATGGGGAGTTACCGCATCCTTTCTGCAAGTTAAACCCAGCAGTTTTGAAACTATTTAAAGATGGTTTCTCCCAGGAACAAAGGAGTAAGTGCTTCTCTGCCCTAAGTGGGAGACAGTTCCCTCATATTTCTGAGGAAGAATACAAACCAAAACCTTATTTCAGTGAGGTTGTATGTGCCTAGGATCTAAAGTGCTATCAAAAGCACAGTGGTTGAGGATTGAATGGTTAATGAAGTCATTTAGTGCAAGGACACATAGTTAAATGGACAGCCATATCTTTCCAAGCATAGGGACTGTCTCCTGATACACAAATAGATTATTTCAGTCTCTTCTATTTTTTCAACATTAGTAGACTCTTCATTAATTTTTATAATTATTGCACTTGATACTAGCTTGTTATTACCAAGCATTCTTCTACTATAATTTCAAGCTCAGGAGGTGGATTGATACTGGGGAAAGGGCTATTTGCATATAGGTATATTGCATAGAGAGTATCCTGCTGCCACTTAAGCAAGCAAAGAAAAGAATGAATGCAGCAGCTATCTATAGCAAAAACTATAGGAACCATTGATTTTGTATGCTTCTGTATCATTATTTGTATAGCAATAAAAAAAAAGTAGAGAGAGATGAAAATTGTTAGAAGAGAGCTCCAAGCAATCCAGATACAGAAAGGTTTTGTTTTGCTGAATTAATTGTTACAGCTGGGTATCATACTGTTCATCTTTTAATTTTTTTTGCCCTGACAGGTGCCATCATGTTTCAGGGTACAGTGCATCAGCTACATTAACATTATATTGAACTTCATATGCTGTGAGTACAACTTTAAGTATGTATGTAGAACTAGCACTACTCTCTCTCTCTCTCTGATCAAAGCAGTAATTGCTGTTTCATTCATTCCGTGTGGTTATTTTACATGCTTCCAGCAAACTAGTATACTTCAGCTTAAATCTAGATGTTTATCCTTTGTAAGCTGTATTTATTGAACTTGATTTAGAATCCAGTGCCTTTAGAACTATGCATAGAATGCACTGTTGCGTTTGTCTTTATTGAACATTTCTCAGGTGCTGCTTTCAGAACCTGCCTCCTAATGCTAGTTGCTTGCAAAGGAGCAAAACCCAGTCTGACGATGCAATAAATTGTTAGTACTTTCATTGGAGAAGACAACTCGGTTGACAGTTTGTGTGTCTGTACATTGTGACAAGGGGTATGCTGCAAGGCCTGTCCACGTTACCTTGTTTGTGGTGAACCGTAGAATGCGATGGCATTTTTGAAATGGGATAGCAGGGAGGAGCGGTGAGCAGTTGTGGGGAGTGGTATGGGAATGCCAGGGGTATCTTCACATGGGCATGGGCCACAGTGGGGTGCAGGGGTGGGGTGCAGCTGCAGAGCAGTCTGTCTGCAGCCACTACAACAGCTCAGGGGTAGTGAAGCGCCCAGGCGAGGCAGCAACTCCCTGCATTGCAAGCAGACTGCCAAGGAGGAGAATTCTCCACTGCTTCTTAACGTGCATGTGTTCCTTTGATTTTCAGGAAGGTGGCCTCAGACCAATAACCAATGAGTTTTTGAACAAAAAATTGAATTTATGCAAGTCCGTGAAGGAAGTTATCTATATTTTGTAGAATAAGATTTTGCTTACTGTAACAAGGGGAAAATAATTATAAATTTAAAATGTGTATTTACATACCTATATATATGTACATACACACACAGTTTAAATTTATAATAGAAATACAAAATGGAAAATTTGTGTGTGTTAAATGCCATATATGAAGAAGTAATTAAGGCAATTAATCCTATTTTCCCCCCATAATTTTTATCATGCAGTTCATCTTCTTGTCTAACTTTAAACGCAACTTCATTGCCTTCAGTGGAAAGTGTCCGATTTTCAGCAGCATAAGCGAAGGAAGAAGGCATGATGTGCTTTGAAAATACCGTGTAACACTGTATGAAAAGCCTTGAATTAACTTTCGAAGAACGTAACATACAGTCACTAAACTATGATTTTTGCCAAAGCTTTGTGGTTAAATCCCATTTTATGTTTCCACACACTGTAGAATAACTAATACAGATGTCTTCCTGACACTAAAGCTTGGATTTATTGGAAAAGACAAACATGGCTGAAAGCTGAGCTAGACTGTACCTTTTCAAAATAGAAAAGATAAAAAGTTAGTTGTAAAATAACCTGCCCTAGTTTACAAAACAGAAAACAGAGCTCCTAGTTGATGGGGAATAGTTGGTATAGAAATAAAGGAGTGTACCAGGCATTTTTGGGCTGATTCTGTTTCTAACTGAAATAGTAGTAAAGTTTCAGTGAATTAAATAAGGTTTTCCTATTAATCTCTCAGTATTTCATTAATAATAGAAATATTTTAGATTTCACTTAATGTGCTTAAGCCTGATATTGAGGAAAAAAAAAGAAACAGAAAAACCAATAAAGGGCACACATTTAAGTTTAATGGTATAAATTATCTAGTGTGTAATCTCTACCTTTTACAACATTAAACCGTCTTTTTCTAGAAAAGTCAAACATTCTGTACTGAAGTTTTATTTTGCAAAATACTCTTTTCCCAAAATGCAGTGAAATACAGACTAACTTAACTGGAATTCCATTAAATTATCCAGGAGTTTGTCATGTTAATTACTGTTTCTGAGCCTTTAAAATCAATACAGTAAAATGCTGATGAACTTCCAGTGTACAGAATTAAAGGCTCTAAACCAAAGGCTACATGTTTTTCTTCGTTAGTGTAGCACGTACAATGTCTAGTTAACTCTAGGAACTGCTGTTACTATTTACTGTCTTCAGATTTAACAGTGCTTGGTTTTAATGACTATATAGGGGATTTGGTTTCCATACATTACAAATATTATGCACGAAACAGCAATGTTTTACAGGCATTGCTTAGTTTAAAGGCGGCTCTAGTTTTGGGGTTTTGTTTTGTTTTATGTTTCATACTTCATCTGAGAAAGTATCTTTCATATTTAGAGGTTTATGCTTTGACTAGTAATGTTTTATTCTACTGGTCTTTCATTCTGACATACAGTAGGATATTCTTGCAACAAACAAAATTGTGATTATTTTCATGTAGCACATTCCAGAAACAAAAATAATCTCTTCTGCGCTTTTCCTGTCTCCCAAAATGAAGAAAATAGACAAAGACTAAGGCCTGATCTACCTCTGCTGTGGTCAGAGTTCCCTTTCAACTGTACTGGTCCCACACCAAGCAGCCTAACTGAAAAAAATCACAGATCAGGGATGTTAAAAAGGGCCGCAGGTATTATTATTCAGACTAATCTTAGGCTATCCATTGCTGATAAATCATTTATTTTGACATACAGGGAATATCCACCACAGAAATAGTCTAACTATATTGACGTATGATCCTTTTCTTTCTCCCATTAGTGTCTTATATGGTGTGCATGCGAGTTGTGAATATGGAATCTGTTTACTCAAAAAAGATTCATATGGTCAAGCTTTCTGTCTGTTTACTTGCTTAAATAAATGTTTTCAATTTAACACAACAATTTGTAATGAATACTGTGAAACAAAGTCAAAAGAACAAGTTCTTGAAATAGAAATCATAATAAAAATGCTTTTCTCCCCTCCAAAATATTTATTTTAACATGTGGTCACATTTTCCTACATTTTCACATTAACTGAAATCTTATTGTTCTAGAAAAATAAATCTTTTTTCCCCTTCGTCTAGTTTCCCAGCTTTTACACGAATTAAAGAATACACATGCAGGCATAATTCGTGGTTTTAAAATAAGGAAAATTGTGTAAATTCATGATCTCTTTAAAAAGCATCATGTGAAGTAGTACTCTCATGTAGCCTCTGTTTGGTAATTTACCTTTTCACTTTAGTGAAAGGCAACAGTTTTGTGTGCTAATCCTTTGATTACCAAGTCTGGTAAAACATTCTAAACATTGTTAATTTCACTCCCTTATTTATTTCAGAGTAATCTTATGTTGATGTTCAGAAGGAGTTACTAAGGCTCTGGAATGTCCGCTGAAGCTCCAAATACTGGGAACAGTCTACAGACAACACATCCTTTCTATTTATTTGGAAATTACCAGGATAAGTCATTTATTTTAAAGGAGGCAGATGGGGGGGGGGGCACACAGAGTACACCCGCGGTGCTGTCTGGCTTCTGGTGTTCCCGTATGTAATCCTCTATGTTCTTTCCATTGAGATTCATAGGAACAGTTTGAAAGAAACTGACTATAAATATCCAGTCACTTTCAAGAAACTTTTCTTGGCAACAGAAGCTAAAATCAAGCACCGTATCAAATAAAATGCAAAGCATGCTACGAAGCTTATCTGCTTTCTCTTGAAGAAAGCTTTGCAAGCATAGCCACGAGTCTGGAGCTGAATCACCCAGTGCTGCGGCAAGCAGAACAATTCTGAGGACTTAAGAATAATTTTTTTAATCATTTTCTCTATTAAAACTCACCAGTGCCCTTCTTCTGCTTCTCCAGGAAGTTGTACCCGTCAGCACCTGCTGAGGGCTTCGTTGATCAAACTGGCAGGTAAAAAAAATTCCTGTAGAATAAAGCCAGACCAGCTGGCTTTGAAGAGAAACCCCCCAGTTTGGGTTGTGTTTGCCTCACTCGCTCTCTCCTCCGCAGCCCGGGGCTTTTTCTCCTTTGGATGTTGACCTGTGGGCTGTGTGATGTGGGTGCACAAGTGTCTGGCAGGCCAAGGTGCACCTGCTTCTGTCAGTCCCAAGTAAATTTAGCTGTAAAAGGTATCACTGACAAGCAGGACCTTTGTCAGTGCTGGCAAACCAACACAGCATTGCCGTCCCCCTTCAAAGTACCCTGCGAGTTCAAATGGAAAATATCAAATCAGTCGTCTTAGCCAGGAACCGCTTCTTCAAGAAGAAGGAAGGCCAAATTGCTTGCACATGGCAAAAACCCTTCCTCCTTTACATAGATGTTAAAATTACAGTATTCCAAGAATAATCTCTGAACAAGATGGGGTTTTGTTCTATTAATTGTGGCCAGAAGGAAACTTTTTTTAATGGAAGTACAGCACACACATATTTCAATTCAGGTTATTAAACTGTGTTAAGTATTAAAGTTGATTGCCTTTCTTTTCACTAACTCATTATGCTTTTTAATTCAAAGAAATATTAGAAGACTAAAGCCTCTCAAATAGGAGGTATTAATCTCATTCGCAAAATAAGAAAGCATGCAGTGTTGAGAAGCTGGATGTCAAAATTACATGTTTGTAGCACTTATGCAGTGGGAATCTAGGAACCAACCACTTTTAAAATGGGAGCTAAAGTAAATGGAGACTCTTCTGAGAGAAGCAATCAAAATTTGGTGTTCTTGTCCTTATTGGATTAAGGTAAGCGTATTTATCATTTGTATCTGCTCCTTGCTTTTTTTTTTTTTTTTTTTTTCCTTCCTGGAAGTGGCTTCTGGTGATTGAGATAGAAAGATGTTTTTTGCATCAGTATTTCTTCTAGCAGAGTTAGAAGAGTCACCAGTGTAGGTTTGCAAGGATCACTGGCAGCACACCTAGATACTCCATTTTCTGCTTGAAAACTATGTCATAAACTCAAACATATTTAAAGAAAATTTTTAGAAGTGTGTATTCTACTACAATATGCTGTTTAAAAGGAGCAAAATGTTTCTCCTAAGAAAGTGATGAGAAAAATTGTGGGTCAGAAGCTCTTTGTAAAATAAACAAGGTTCCTATTTACTTACTTGTATAAACAACCACTCACTAAGCTGTATGTCTCTGCAGGGGCACCCTTTCAGATAAAAACATGGACCTGATTGGCATCATCCTGTATCCATGGAAACGTTTTAAGTACCCCTCTCTCAATATGTACTTCTCTTATTCAGGGTTTAAAAGCTGAGTACCTAATAAGTAAGTGTTTTTATTTAATAATTATACAGGAGGTACTTTGTAGAAGCTTGCTTCCTCGGGTTTGTATCTGTCATAATAAAGGTCTTAACGTTTTCATCATATTTGATAAAATCATGCGTTTCATTTAAAGCCTCCTGTCGGCTCTCATTCTTAGATTAAAAACAATGTTCAAAAAAGTCCTAATGAGTAAAAATTCTGATATTTTTGATGATCCATTACTGTTTAAAAAACAACAGTCATTCATATAACCATCAGGCCTAGGCACTGCTGTAATTGCATTAAACTAGTCTCTTTTTCTGTCTTTCTGAAAAATAGGAAAAAATACTAGGAAGTCAGACTGTTTTCTTTTGCAAACAGCCATACCCACCTATATTGCTGTTTAGTGGGTCACAGAAGTTAAGACCTTGACAATCATCTTGAAACCAAACCAAAAGACTTAAAACAAAGGAGGTGCTTTAGCATAGAAATAAGTCAAATGCAAAATAAAAAAAATTTTGTTAAGATGTGTCTGCCCCACTACTTAGTTAAATTATCAAAGCAAGGAACTAACAGAAATAAGGGATTTTCTGTTTCCGTATTTCCATGCAGAGAAAGAAACATAGGCATGATCTACATTTATTTTCAAAACTATCATCCTGAAGAAGATCCTTTGCAGATCAAATGTACTTATTTCAAAGTTGCCTTGGCTCAAATTCAAAATTCTTTCAGAATTTCACCTATTAACTGGTACAGCTGATGCACGCTTGTAATGTATTTTGATTTAGAAAGTATGAAAATGAGTGATTGCTATCTGTTAGTTAACATGATGTATTTTTTAAAAACCCTGTCTTAATTTTGTTGATGGAAAACATTTTCTCCACCTGTGCCAGGTCGTAACACTAAAATGCCTTGCTAATTACAACTACTATCAGAAAAACACATTTCTGTCTAGAAAGATCCAGTATTTTTCACTGAAATCCAACTGGTTTAGAGCCTTGGTTTGCTAAGTTTGTATCTCTGCATATTATTTTCATTTACTGCTGTTACTGTTTTTATTTGCCACCTTGTCTGGCGAACTCGGTCCCTGCTGAGTGCAGATGGCACAAATGATCTCTCCACTGATGAGGCTGGAACAGCCTTTGTAGAAGGCTCTGTAAAACTTTGCTGTCTAATGAAATTTGTTACCCTTTCACATGCTGGATGCCTCATATCAGGCTTACACTTTTGTTTATGTATATGCATTTACAAATCTGTAAAGATTTTATTTAAGAAGTATGATCAAGGTGTGGGCCAGTTTAACCTGCTTGATTCTCTGTGAAAGCTTCGGTGGGTAATCTGCCTGTGGGCTGGCCCATTCGTTCTGCAGATTGCCACATGAGACCTAGGATTGTGATTGCTCTCAAGAACTTTTACCCTGAGCCAACTAAGCATATCAGAGAGGTGAAACTTTCAGCCCCCGGGGAAGGATGCAGCACACATGACAATTTTGTACATTTCCCTTCTATCATGTGCCTGTCCTTGCTACAAGGTCAAGGTTGCTGGGGTACTAGCTGGGGAAGTAGAAAGAGAGACGAGTCTCAGCTCAGCATTCAGTCTGATGCGGATAAGGAAGCTCTGACCTTGTTAGTCATCCCAAACAAATAAAATTTCAGTTACGTACTTGAATGGCAGGATTACTCAGGTTCGCTGCAGAATACAGTGAAGGCTGGGCTTGACCCTGCCACACTGAAATGGTGGAAACAAGATTTGCCCCGTTGCCACTATGTAATGGGCAAAAATCCGATTTTTCCTAGCCACAGATCTTGGGGAAAGAAAGGGATGAGGAAAATTGGTAGTGGTATCACTTGGGCACATAAATCTTCATCTAAGTAATATGTTCTCAGCTTTATGATTTTTAGCTTTTTAATCCAAGATGTCTTTTTTTCTAGCATTTGTTAAAGAATCACTTCCAAAATGCTAGAAAGTCAGCCTGAGCATATTGCAGATAAAATCTGTCTCCCTTCTCCATCACGTAAAATAGAGATACAACATTTGGCCTATATTCAGTTTTTCAGGTGCTAAAAAGCTATGACAAAACTGCACAGATCGTATGATAATGGGCATATTATACAACTCTACATCATCATATGCCCAACTTATTATTACTATTTTAGTTTTCCACAGACCACTTTTATAGTACCATCAACTTACATGTACTTCACAAACATAAAAGCTCATTGCATGCTTTTTGAATTTATAGATCAAATACAAATAAGCTGGGAAAGAACCAGGGAAACATTTAAGAATATGGTAAAGGTGTAGGGAGTATTCCTGTGGAAAGGGAAGTGATCTGAGTTGTTTGAAGGCTTTTAAAGATCATCAGCAGATTAAAATGTAGAAAAGGAATTCTCCTGTTATTTTGGAGCCATCAGAGCGAAAATGGGCCCTAAATTCTGACCCTTCCATGCTTGAAATGTACCCAGCTGAAAAGGACTGAGAAAGAAACCTGGCTGACTAAAGAGCAGCTGCATTTGAGGAACTTGTACACAACAAAGATGGCTCAAATTTGGGCTTGAAAAAGGGGTGGGAAAGCTGAAAACACAGTCTGCTTCCACTGGTAGGAGCAGACAGTTGCCAGGGGGGAAATATGTAGTTACAATAGCAATGCGATAAGTGTGAAACACCCTGTTCATAAATGTACTGAAATACATGCATACAGCACTAAACATATGTATCTGAAGTTGCATGTGGCCTTCCTGATACCATTGTACAGAGTCTGAAAGCAGAGAGAGTATAAGTATACATTTGGCAAGTGAGAGAGAGGGCAGTGTTATGCACACTTTCCTAATACAGAATAGGAGCTAGCATTTTGTTCCTGAAGAGAAAATAAATTGCAAATTATATAGACAGTAGAGATGCGATAGGAAAAATTCTGGACAGTTTTGAGGGAAGGTTGTAGGGCAGGGCTACAGTAGATACAGTGGGATGTCTGTCGGTTTAAGTGGCTGTTAGCAGTGGCAGGGAGCCACATTTCAAAGTTGAACAACTTTCTTTAGGAAACAAGTTGCACAATAAAAGGTCAGAAATGTGTAGGTCTGTAAGTTAAGAAAGAGAATGGAGTAAACACAGAGTGAGATAGGACATAGAGAAGGAGCTGGAAGGAAGAGATGGTGTTTAAGTAGGAATAATTCTGTTTGTGGCAGTGGCCATTTGTAATAGGCAGAGGGAGGTGCATGCCATGTTGAAGAAACTGTCAGGTTTGGCATAAATGAAGCTGAAGAGAGGGAAAAAGATAATCATAGAATCATAGAATATCAGGCTGGAAGGGTCCTTAAGGATCAACTGGTCCAACCTTTCATGGCAAAAGCACATCTCTGACAGTGGGGAAGAGAGAAAATGTTGGAATATGCCCTCTACTTTTCCATTTTGTATGTCCTAAAATGAAAGCACCTTTTCAAAAAGGAAAATTGAAACCACTGAAGGGGAAGAGTAGACAGGTGAATGAGAGAGAAGAATCTGACCCTGCAGTGAGTTACTGGTTCTGCTGAAATACTGTGTCTGAAAGAGCTGTATATACACTTATACAAGCACTTCAAATGTCCCTACCTCTAGGTTGTCTTGAAAAGACTTAAAGAAACTGTGGGGAGAAGTTACTGATGTAGGCAGAGGAAGTAATTTCTGACACATGCAAGAATACTGGGTAGCCAGTGGGCTTGTGTAATATAATACACAAAGCGTAGAGGCAGGAAGGGATGAGGTGACATGGTAGGACCCAAAGCTGGCGTTTCATGCAGAGCAGCCTCTGTGCAGCCCAGTGCAGGCTGTAGCACTGGCTCTGTCACACTGCGTTCACACACAAGTGTTAGATGACAGGCTGATTCCCTAAGAAGGCCTGTTCTAGTAACTACAAATACCTAGCTCACAACAAACCTGTCTTAGCAGATTTTGTTGGAGTTAAAAAAATGAAAAGTAGTTCTAGGATACATGTGAATAGATCTATAGCGTTGCACGGAAGGAGTGAAAACAGTGTAAGCAGCTGCAGTCTGTGGGAACTCAGGTATGTATATGCCATTAATTTAAATGAGCTCCAGTATTCTGTCAACAGAGGAAAGAGAGGAGAGCTTCCCCAGGAATGTTTACTGCAGAACCATTCCACTGATTATAAGTTACTTTAAAGTAATAAATTAATAGTGACCTTCTCTGCCAAAGTATGATTTATTACAGACTGATCTGCTGTTTTGTGTAACTGTTTTACATACTAATTGCCAGTATAGTTGCCCAAGAATTGAAATATAAATATGATAGGGAGTGATTCATAGACAGTATCTAAAAGCAAAACCGAAAGCCTCAAAATGTTACAAGCTTTTAGAACTAAAACATTTTAGTGCAAATCAGCAATATGGTGTATTGTCAAATTAATTATTTGAAAGGAGTATTTATAATAAACATTGGAAGGGATCAGCAGAATAAAGGGTTTCGCTAAATATTCCCAGTTTCATATAAAATGATTCAACTTCTGTTCCTGCAGTCCTTTTTTCATATTTTGTTATTGTCCCCCAAACTCCTGCAAGCTCCAGTTCCGTAAATAAGTTGTGTTCAATAGATGAGAGATTTATTTTGCATAATACTAATATTACTAATACTTACTAATAAACAAGTAAATGGACCTCCTCCTTTTTTTAAGCCTTTCATACTGTATGAGTAGTTGATTTGAGAGCTGTTATTTTCAGTGGACCTGGTACCACAGCCATACACAAAGTTGTCTAACATTTTTCATTGAGAGTTTTCATTGTTTGTGAGTTACCAGATTTCAACCATTAAGCTTTAAAGTGTTCCTTTTTTGGGTATGTGATTTATCCTGGATTTTCTAAAATGATTCAGCAGTTACTTGAAATGAACAGGAGGAGCAGTATTCTAGATTACATATCTTAAGAAAACACGTAAAGTTGTTTCACTGGGAATCTCTTAACACCTACAGATTTTGGAATAATGCAAGAAGTTCAGGGACAGTCTTAGAATGTACCTGCCTCCTGCTCAAATAGCATATCTGCCAAGGAGAAATTTGCCAGGAAAATACCAGGTCGTGTATGCTTTGCGTCTGAGGCTTCAGCTGGGAATCTGGCACCAAAGAGGGGGAGGAAATGATTAAAAGCTGTTGGCATGCCTATATGCATAGAGCCAACTTAGAACCATATGGCATCTAATTCTGATATTTGTGATATTTTAAGCACTGGCCTTAATATTGTCACAGAATCTGAGGGCTTACTAAGGTGCACACTAAACTGTGTATGTTTTGCATGGTGTACAGACAGATGTGTCAGTTACTGCCCACTCCTTACCTGCTTGGTCTCAATTTCTAGTGCAAAAGGATGAATACATAGGTTGTTCTTTCTCTCTTTACTCCTTTTTCCTGCTCTTTGCAATGATACAGGGAACTAACCTCACCTTGACTTTCTCTCCTTGTCCCACCCCCCCAGCTCTTAGTATGGCTGCAAGCATTGTCTAGCCTTCCAACTAGCAGACAGAAAAAGTTCTAGTAGAATTCATATATTCTGAAGAACTGAGTTTTGCAGTAGCCACTCGTATGTACAAAAATGTAATTCTAATCCTCTGTTTTTTTTTTTTTTTTTGCATTAAATGTACCATATTCATTGAGACTGAGACAAAACTGCTGCTCTAAGAGCCACTGATTTGGACAATTATCCAAAATCAGATTATAATAAATGGCAGTCTTAGGAATTTTGATTAACCTCTAAATAAATGTTACTTTGGAAAAACCCTGTCAAATGCATTAATGATAAGTTGTGAAGTAGTAGTAATTGCAGGCATGGCATTATAGATAGCATAGTTAATTGATACCACCCTCTCAAACATGTATAGCACATCAGCTGCCATGAAGCTGGAGTGATTATAATAGTATTTACAACAGTTGAAATACATCAGATAAGATGTGTAAAATGGAAACTTAGGGTGCTTACTACAATCATCTCACTTGGTCATTTAATGACTTGGCTTTGGGCACATATTGCTTGCCCATTAACGCTTCCAGCTTTCTGATGAGGTAAGTATATACTGAGCTGCTCTAATTACATTTTACGGGAATGTCATATGGTCCAGGATGAAGGCTGCAATTAGTCTAGACAGTTTGCACAGGGCAAAGTAATCAGTCAGGTGCAGGCATCAGCCAGAGAGCCCAGTCAGGGAGCAGCAGGAGGTGGACGAGGGACAGGGCTGGAGGTGAGGCTACAGCATGGCTTCTTAGTCCATCCAGGGGACAGGGCAAAGATGGGACTGGTGACAAAACTATGGCAAAGCAGGGACCTATCCAGGAGACAGCTACCAACAGCAAAGGTCTAATGTCTATCTAGAGACTACTACACTTAAAACATAGCTCTGGCGAATTAAAGCCCTGGGCTGAGCTTAAATGGACCTCATGCATCTGGGGACATGGGTGAGTGGGTGGCTTATCAGGCCCATTACAGCCTATTAGGGCAATCAGAGCCTTGACGGTTTCCTCCTTTCTCTTTCCCCCTTTCCCTTATCAATGCTTGCAGTCATAGGATTCACAAAATGCATCTGCCTAGGTCACCTTTCCTCATGATGGTCCTAAGGAGCGATGTGTTTTGGATGAGTTAGGTTAAGATTACAAATGGAAGTGGAAAACTTGTCTGTGTCTTGCAGGTGTGTTCACAGAAATGCAGTACAGATTATAAACACAGACTCTAGGGAAGAATGCCCTGGCTTTGGTTTTCTGGGGGAAGGAATGAAACACATTTGATAAAGAATCCTCAGTTCATCTTGTTTCAAGCATGGCTGTAACCCTCATCAACAAGTGAGGAGAAAATAAGAAAATAAGATGTGTGTTGATACAGCTACACAGATCCATTGAGCCAGAGGGATTGTTTTTATTTCAACAAAATGTAAGTTGTAGCATAGATAATACAACAGCTGTATGACAAAAAGGAAAAAGAAGAAAAACAGTGGATATGTGTGTTTCTAACTTCAACAATGGTGGAAAGAATGTGTCACCTCCCAGGACAGAGCATAAAAAAAGTGACTCTTCGCATGGGAAACTTCCGTACCTGCAGGTGATCATCCTATATGTGGAGAGTGGTGTAATTCCATTTTCACAGAAATCCAGGTATTTTGTGACCTGGGTAAAATATGCAGTCTGCTGCTTGGCTGGAAGGCTTCTAGCCTACATTGACAAGAGTAGTCAGCTATGCCTGATGTGGACCTTCTGCTCCTGGTCATCTCACCCCTCAGTGTGCTAGGTGGCACAACAGTCACGATTTCTGTATCTTGGCCAGGCCAATTACTTGATACAATTCCTACTATAGAGCAATGATGGGCAGTGGGGTGAGAGGAAAACTATCAAGTACAAATTAGATCTGCTGAAATATGGCTTCGACATAGTTGCTTCTGTCACAAACGAATTAGGGAGGATAAAGTGATGGATTTGACACACTTGGTCCAGCAAACGCAAACCTAGAGCTACCAAAGACATGTAAGCATAGTTATAAGAACTTCAGGGCTTCATTCTCTATCCCTGAAGTCACAGATTATGAAATATAATAGGACTTCCTTTTCAGGAAAGACCTAACTTCAGCCTAGCTTCCTCCTGTGAATGTTCTGTGAAAAGGCTATGGGTGTAGCTGCTTGAGAAAGGGAGTTGGAATGTTGTTGGGGAAATAAAGATGGGAATAAAACTTCAGACTACAGAATGTGCTTTGTAAATGCTGGTTTTTGAGGAAGAATTTGCAAGTTAATGCAATTATTTTTGCTGGGTGATTCTGCCAACTTAAGCCAGCTTACTTGTAATATAAATCCATGAGATCAATTTATTACCCTCTAGTTAGGGATAGCTTTTGTCCATTTTCAAATGAAAACTAACAGTCTTGAAAATACCACCATTCTGGTAAGGGCAAAATACCACTATTTAGCACATAATTATAGTCAAAATAGTGTGAAATGAGCCTAAGTGCTGTATTTTCTCTCAGTTGCCTTGAATGAGCTTTTACTAATCATATATAAAAGCAGTTTGTAATTTCAAACAAGGTGGTGTTTTTTTTTTGTTTGTTTGTTTTTTGAAGTAACAGAATGGATTTATTCAGGTAAAAGTTATCTTGCTTCTGAACTCTGCCCTGCCCCCGAAAAACAGAAAAGCCAGTATCTCCATAAGGAAGCAGAGCTGTTCTAATGAACACTAATGTTCTGACCACTTTTGTCAATTATATGAATTTGTTTTCCAGTATTAAAGCCAGCATGAAGGACTACTTTACAGTGAATAAAGTATTCAGTCTTAAATGCTAAGAATGGTTTTTTAAGCTGAAGTTTTTCTTCTGAGAGTTGTCCAAGGTTTCATTCCATGACTTCTTCCTGAAGCTACAGCTACATAAATCAGGCCAGAAGCATACCTGTTTACACAGCTGTGCCAGGGGAATGTTGCAGGAACCTCACCTTGCCAAGGGAAGGATTGCACCCTGGCAAGGATCAACTTCTTCTCTCATTCCTAACTTCTTTCTCAAGGTTGATGAGTAATAATTTGTGCCCTAAGAGCAGAAAATAGGGCAATGCCCTTGACTGATCAGCAGTGGTTTTTGTAGCTGACTGAGAAGTACACCTCAAGGAAAGATGTTAGGTGTTTTAGCTTTTTTTTCTTTTTTTTTTGATGAGGACAAAAAGACAGCCTCTTATGTCTTTGAGAATGCTTGACATAAGATTACTAATAGGAAACATTATACACAATTCCATCTATATTTTCCCAGTCATTTTCCATGCACCAGTCCTCAGCCAACACAACTGGCATCACTCCCACTGAACAGACACTAATTTACACCAGCTGAGGTCTTGGATCTTATGTTACTTTTATATTCATATACTAGAGTCTGGGAAATGTCAATAAAGCAAGCATGCTGGTTTTGAAATGGATAAGATACATGAGTGCAACATAATTATTTTACACAAGGACTTGAATCAGAACTGTTACCTAAGTCTGACATACTATGATATGCTTGCTTTATGACCCTATCTTATGCTGCAGCTCACTTGACCTAAATTCTGCTGCAGTTTTCTGTTGCAAAAGATGGAGATTTTGGGCACTGCTGCAAATAAATTAAAAAAAAAAAGGAAGTCTTTACCAAAATGATATGATGAATTCAACATTGTATGGCATTTAATCTTATATTGCATCCTATTTATATTACACCAGACTTAGTTTTTAATTTTTAAGCTAACTGCAGAGTCCAGTGCTGGGACCAAGAGTTGTCAGCACAATAAACAGAAGGTTTGGGGAGTAGATATGGGGAAGTTGAAATTTATCAAATTTGGCAAGAATTTGAAGATGGTCTGGGAAGCAGAGATTAGGATAGCAAGCAGCTGTGAACTACTTAACATCACTGACATTTAAATAATAACTATCAAGTATTCTGGTTTAATTAAGAGTTAAATCAAGGGGCAGTTCCTGTCTGTTAGAGCCATTGTGTTAGGCTGCCTGCAAACTTAGGCATGTATCTCTGCATGACTTTATTTTCAGTTAACATCTGGAAGATTTTCTTTGCCACTGAAGGCACCACCCACCACCAGCCACCCCCCCATCCCCCCCTTTTAATTTTAAAAATGGCAGTCTGCATCCTGCAGTGTGCATCTGCAGCAGTGGGTGGATTCTCTGGCAAATTTAATTGCCACAGAATCACACAAGACCCTGACTATTACCAAATGGTGTGAGATAAACAAACACAGAAACTTATATTACTGAAATATTCTCTTCATTTAGTACTTAAATGCACTAGAAGTGGCCTTTTGAAAAGTGTAGGTCATGGAACAACAATTGCTATTGGAGTCTCTGGATTGCTTCGTTGTTTATTTAACTTGACAGCAGGCTAGCTACAGTTTCACAATTTAGATCATTTATTTTTATGGTCAAAATGTTTGTACAGTAGCAAAATGGGTTAGTGCATCTCTGCAATGGGATAGTGCCTCATTCTGCAGCTGCTCTGGCTTTCTTTAGTTCAGGCTTCATGCAGAGTGGGTGCTTCAGGAAACTGGAAAACTGCTAAATCAGCAATGCTTTCCCTGTTGTGCCAGTATACTGTACCCACAATGAAGAAACATTGGGAAGCTCATTTCAGTATGATTTTCTGGTGTTTCAGGTAGCCCTGAGGAGAGAAAGAGATGTACTCTATGGTTTCTCTTGAATAAAAGAGCACTCAGATATGAAGGTAGAATTCAAAAGCCTCCTGAAGCGAAGAAAAGACAAATCTATTAATGTGCTGGTGATATTTTTCTTTGTGTTATACAGAAGTGTATCAGTGAACCTAAGAAGTTAGCTAGTAATATGAACGGTTTACATTCATGGAGACTTGAGGCAGTCAGTAATAGACATTGTCTCAATCTTTGGTAGCCTTCTTCACCCTAATGGTTATGAAAGTCTCAGATATTTTTCATGTGCACTCACAACTTTCTTTCTGAGACTAGTTAGTAATACATAATAAATCAAAAGGAAAAATACGGTGTCCCTCTGCTTCTTTTAGTGCACTTTCACTGACATGCTAGGAGAGTATGGGAAGAACAGGAAGAAGACTGAAAGGAGGGTTATTTGTAGATACCTTATTGGAAGGCATTTCATTTTCTCTCTATAGCACAAGATTCCATGTTCTAGGGAGAGATTCAAACTCTTCTCAGGAGCTTTTGCTCAGGAACCAAGAGTTTGAGCAACAGTGGACACACTGAACAGAGATGGACACATTTGTTGTGGCCCTTGCCTCTGCTAGCTTCTCTGAAGTGAGCACAGGTCTTTTGGTATTGCTGGGTATAGTTTCTCCCTTCCATGGCAAGAGAACAAATCAGCTAAAGTAGCAGCAAATACTCACATAGCTCACTAGGGCTGTCTACAGACATAGTGCAGCACACATCCTGGTGGCAGAGGACAAGTCCTCATGCAGTTCATGAGAAGAAGGCGAGGTCTTGGTTCCATGGGTCCAGGTACCACGTACCAGGTACCAGCTTGGCCACAGGTAAATTCTGCCTTGTTGTAAATTCACTATTTGTTCAGGCTGTGCAGGCATGCAAAAAACAAGGGTCTGATTTTTTTCAGCTGACACTGGATGGTTTTTTATCCTCTAGGAGTTCCGTAAGATTGGCATTATCCTGTAGCAGTGACACAGCCTGCAGTCATTTAATGCCTCTTCTTGTGGGGCCAGGATTCCACGCCCAAGTGCATTTAGTAGGTCAGTACAGTAATTTTAAATGTCTTTCTTTCAGTCTTTTGCCATCTTCAATTATACCTTTCCACCCTACTATTTGTGTAATTTTCTTCTGTCTGAAGTCTCTTTACTGTTGCTCTCTATTGCACAGCATGACAAATTACCCATCAAGCCATATCTTTTCAGCCCAGAAACGCACAGTAACAGAGTCATGGCATTATCACATGTTGTGCACTTTATTTCCTCACAGTTCATTCAAGTGTGTCACTTTATTTTCCTGCTTCCTTTTGTCATCATGAAGATTAACTGTTTTATTCTTCCTAAACTTTAGAAACAATTAGAAATGCATTATATTGTAAGCTTAGAGCAACACCTATACAATTCTGTATAACTTAACGATTCCCCTGCATGGCAAAACCATGTCCATGATTCTGAGTCTTTGCAGAAGCCAGGGCTTTCATCCTTATTATACAGTTAAGTAACCTTGGCTGTGGGCAAGAGAATTATTTGTAGCCTCTGGCCACCAACCAAATTAACTGTGAGACACCATTCACTTTGACAGTGTGCACTAGACTCTCTTGGGAGTTATGAAACTCTCTGGGCCTAATGTGTACCGTGCCCACAATCCCTCCTCTCCCTCCTCTCCTTCCTCCCTCCTCTTTAATTCAAGATAAATACCAGTAATTGTACAGCTTGTGCTGAGATATCTCCCAGGCGTTGCAAGTATGTGTTAGAAAAATCAACTGGAACAGCTCAGAGCATCAACAGGGCTACAGCTGATACATATATAAAATACATCTTTAGAAACTGTGATTAACATGATACAAAGAAAGTTTGTTGTTAATGCATCATTTAGAGCACTCATTAGCATTCCACAGGGACAGTGCAGGAGTTCAGGGGCTGGTAGCTCCCTCAATGTTAATGCACAGTCTGAAGGGAACCACAGGAATAAATGCAAAGCTCTCCTCATAACATATCTGAGATGTGAGACATGATGTCTTTGCACAAACATGCCTGGTTCTTCTTTACAAGTTATTTTATGGATCAATAGGAAGAATGGTTGATTGAAAGGGAGAAAAAACAGTTCTGTAAGGCAAGCTAGAGGAATTAGGGCTTCGGTGAATCAGAAACAGCACTAAGCCTGCAGGATGAAATTTAGTTGGAGATAACTTCATATACTTTCAGATTGTTATTAACAAAATGTTTAATAGTGTTAGATTTTATGATTTTTTTGACATAATTATACCTAAGAAAGTATGAGAGCAGAATATAATAAGCTGAAAGCATTGTGTTGCCAGGGATGCTAAGGGCCTTTTGCAGATTTGTGTTAGTGGTCCAGTAACTTGAAGAATGGCAGATGATGCTAAAAGACTGTTCTTGAGATGTGCTGGAAAAGCTGAGAACTGCCAATGGCTGGTATAAGCACAGGTTAGGCACCAGTCCCGAGTCCAAATTAATCTAATCCTAAATAAGGTTTCTGTACTACCCTCTGCAGCATTTACCATGTACTTTGTAGTATTTACCTATTCTATGCCTATTCTGCGCCTTTCATGTTGGGTTTTAAAAATCACTGGTATCAACTGGCACAACACATTATTTAATTATGATTCTTTTTTCAAGCATATCTTTATAGGTTCAGTGGCAGGATTGGTACAGAAAGAGCAATGCATGAAGAATTTAGAAAAAGCCTGACTTTTAAATGAAAGACAGAATCTTTTTACTTCAGTTTTTGCAACTTTTTGTGAAAACTCAAAATTGGTTTAAATGGGACTGGAAGCTCTGGCTGTTGCAGTTCATTTATCTTGTAGTGTTTTCTAATCCATTTGCTTTAGAGTGTCAGGTAGGAGCTGGTAATAGAAAATCCAGCTCCAGTATGTTTCTGTATATATCCCCCTTACGGAAAATTGTTACTGCAGCTGATAAACAGAATTATACAAGCTTTGTCACACAAATCACATTATAAAAGGTTCCAAAAAACTTGACAATGTTGACAGTTGTTTTCAGCAAATGGCTGCTTTACTGTAGCACTGTCAATGTTGATGTCCTTGTGCACATGTAAAAGAGCAATGTGATTAAGGCAAGCTTGTCCATGCTAGATATGAGCCAAGTTTTCAATCTCCTCATGGCACTGAAAGATTGCTCAGCTGTTGCAGATAAGGCAAGAATAGCTAGCAGATTTCTGCCATTAAAAAAAATAATAATATCCTTGTCTTTGGGCATGCGTCTATAGGAATTTGTAACATCTGCTACTGACCTAAAGTTCTAGATAAGAGCAGCTCTATTTGTAACTCAAATTCATATTACTTGGTTTAGATGATGCTCTTCCAAGGAGGTTACTGAAGTATCTTTGTAAGAAGAGATATGTCTAGACAGCAGTCTAAAACATGATACACTTTTGTAAAGTGGTACAGTAGTGAATTATCACCATTCCTCTAGTGCCACTTACCACTGCAACCTGTGTATACCTTATGTTGAATTGAATTTGGACAAATAATATATATTGTCTTCTGTTCGGAGAATATTTCATATTTATATATGAAAATCGATGCATGTGTCCTACCTAGAACATCAGTCATCTTTTCCATATTTTTTTTCTCACTATCAGCTAGATGAAAGGAGTGGAAAACTCAGTTCTTTAGCCAAAACTTTGTCAAGGGAAATGGGCCTGAGTTAACACAGTTATATCTTTCATCCTATTGACCCTGAATTCTTTATGTAAGATGTCAAAGCCATGGGACTCAGCAGATTTGCTGTCATGTCTGGGTGTGGAAATAGTGGGAAGAGGCCAATTTCAACAAAATAACAATCCCATGAGGATTTTCTCATATAAATTAGCGAAGACTTTTTTAGTCTAAACATACTCAGATTTCCGCTTTGTATCTCCTAAAAACTCTTTTGAAAAGTCTGGGTTTCTGACAAAAGCCCAAGGGGAGGGAGGGTGTGGATTTCAGTTTGGGTCAAGGTGACCAGCTGTGCACTTCCCCAAACATGCAGTGCAGTGCTGTGCACATCCTGAAATGTCATAGATGGTTCTATGTCTCTATGAGATGATATGGAAATATCTGTGAACTGAAGCTATCTATCAATGGCTTTTTCTGAGTAGCTTTTACAGTGACAGAGTGTGGTATTAAAGAGCAGCATTTGATAGTTTAATTACAAAACCATCTTTTTTCTTGCAATTCAGTGACACGTTCCCTGTTCTCCAACTAAGTTCTGAAAAAATTGTCTCAGACAAAAGTCTTCTTCACTAAACAAGCCCAATTCAAGCCTAGAAAATGGTCCACTCTCTGCACTGAATGAGTCTGGAGTGTAATAGAAGAAGAGGTTTATGATAAGGTATTTGAAGAGCATGACATAATACATGAAACCAAGGGGGGAAGGAGATAACTTAAAGATGCACTCCTCGCCTTAATTTTGGTATTTCCCTGTATTTTAAGACTTAATGCTATAATGTAAATTTCATTATAAAAAAGAATCTTGTTATTGGAAGACATGGGCAGCCTTAGCTATGGGCAGCACCACCTGTGCTTCCTATAATTACCAGGTTTAAAATAAAAGTTATAGCAAGTGTAACAAACAGGGCTTTGCTCTTAACAGAAACCAATATTAGTTTTGCATTTTGCATCATTAGGGTAAAATTAGGTGCTGCAATAAAAGCTACGTTGCAGGAAGACGTGTTCATTTTTATGTCACCTTGTGAAATTCAGGGTGACAATACACTTCTTTCCTCCCACAGTCTCAGATAAAGATTCGTACCCCAACACTCTGGACTCAGAGAGTAGCAGTTTGACTCAAGTTTCGTTCTCGGGCTCTCTGGCTGAAAACCTAAATCTCATAAATGAAGGGCTGTAATTATCAGCTAGTAAATCTTTTTATCCGTGGTTATTCTTTAAGATCAATTAGAGTGAAGAACGTTTCAATCTAGATGTATCACGAAGGAAAATCTTTCATGCAGAATTGATGAAATGGGAGTGCTTCTCCCTATACCCGTCTATTCTCTGCTTTTGTGTGTTCCTCCACTACAGCTGCATGCATTAGCAGGCTGACTCCACTTTGAAAACCTTAAGCTGCATTCTTCAGAACAGTTGCTTGGTGTTGGTCGGATTCTCTGCAGCCCTTTTTTCCATTTGGAGCCACCGAGGCTGACACATAGTTTCCAAGAACTTCAGCATGTCTTCTGTCTCCCGAATCATGTCCTGAATCCCAAATATTTCTCAAGTGGCTAGCAAAAGAATATCTAGATAATCTTCAGCCTGGTGATACAAGCTTTCAGAAGAAAGCCAGATGGCTCTGAAAATGAATTTTAAAGAAATTATTTCATTTTATGTGAGCTTGTTTTCTTTAATACATGTGTACTTTCATTGTTACGATTAGAGCATTCATGAGATCTGAAGAGACTATGAAATCCCATTAATTCTACCACTAATAACAGCTTTTGCTGGTCAGACTGTAAATGATATTGCGTGATGCTTCATTTGAAAAACAATAATGCAGCTCGAAAAATAAAAGATGAGCAATAAACTAAAACAAAAATGCTTGTTGCATTTCCCAAAACAACACCTTTTCATTCCTGACCTAGGTTTACTCCCACCCCCCACCCTGTTCTTTAAGCATCCTTTACATTATATACTAAAAATAAATGCATTCAAGGGTCAAACTTTAAGTCCAAAATTACTGCCTTTCAGATCCTTTATTATCCTTTCAGGCATCTAGAAAAATAGGTAAAAGCTTACTTGGAAAGTTAACAAAATGTTTTTTATGGAACAAAAATGTAAGTAGATTTAATTACAATAACCTTTAAACACATTGTTTCCCTTTGATTGTCAATTAAACATTTTAAAGAACATTTTGAACACAGAAATGTTTTTTTGCTGCCTCGTCTCAACAAGATGAAGGGAAAAAATAGCTTCAAGTGACATGACATGAAGTCCACCTAGGTTACTGTCCCCTTTCCAGCAATACGAGTGAGCTTTGGCTCACAACCTCATTTTGTTCTCACTCAAAATATTGTGCCTAGATACCATTGGGAAGACGAGGACTGAAGATTGACACACAGCAACTGTAAATACAAATGTACATTACAATCAATAAGGCTCTGATCCTGTAAGCCGACTTGTTGAGACATAGCTCCTGTCCAGAGCTCTGCTTTACCAGAGGCAGCCAACATTTTTTGTTGCTCTTCAATTTCAGTGTTATCATGGGCTTTAACTTTCTCAGTCTCAAGGCCAAGTGGCTAGCAGGTATAACACTGATAGCACTCAATAATGGAGAAAAAGTGTGCAAAGAAAAAAAGGAAATATTTATTTTCTGGCCATACTTGAGAATAGTTAAGGACAAAATATTCAAGAATTTCTATCCCCAACTGATAACTGAAAAAGCCAAATTTCCCTTTGATTTTCTGCTTTTGGTACACTGGTTAAGCTGTTTCCCAAATTTTGGGACAAATCTCAATATGTTTTGGATGGACCTGTGCCCTGCAGTACAGAGTGAAGGAGAGAAGTCCCTAGAGATGTCTGCTCAAGGCTTGCTTAGATGTTCCAGCTCTACAGTTCATTTCCACTGGCAAAAGCCACAGGGACAATGGAAAACGAGCCAGACTGATGCTGGCATTCTGAGCCCAATGGGTGGGATTCTTCTTACTAGGTTAAGTTTTGAGTCTAAGCTTGTTATTTAGGTTCCTTTTGTAGTCAGTGGAAAGAGATGGACATCTCGTCACAATCCCTGTTTATAACTGATGAACCCTACTCCACCAGTCCTATGACTGTCCAGCAAGCCTAGATAGCTTGCTTCATGCCTTGAAGTGTACAACATACTACCAGGCAGGAACCAGATGAGAAGGATTGAAGCACCAACCAGGATTATTTCTTGCTGCCATCAATTCATAGAATCACAGAATGGTTTGGGTTGGAGAGGACCTCTGAAGATCATCTAGCCCCCCCAACCCCCATGGGCAAGGACATCTTCCATTAGACCAGGTTGCTTAAAGCCCTGTCCAATCTGGCCTTGAACACTTCCAGGGAAGGACCCATCCATGAAGTGAGCAGCCTCAGGTCATTCTCCCTCCTCAGCATTCAGGAGCTGAAGAGCACTAGCTCCTGATGTTTAGGAGTCATGTGCCACTGCTCAATGTGTCTACCTGGGTGTGCCATGTAGATGCTGTCGGTGACCCCCCCTTTCCTATGCTCAAGCACTTTAGGACTTCTGTAATTAAACGTATCATGCATTTCTACAGCCAGTACGCTTTCCATCAGTGCTGCTTTTACTTTAAGGCTTAATCATAAGTACAGAAAATGCATGACATAGTTTGAACTGTATTTTAGGATTTCTTCATACAGACTGTGGAATCCACACACAGTAAATAATTGAAATTAGTCAACTAATTCTGTGCCCCTTCTTCCTACCCTGCACACAAACAAATGCACACAGATACACAAATAATGCAGGCAAAAATTTCTGCAGCATGACTGTCTTACCAAGTACAAATGTATAGGGCAACCAATCTCTGATCTTTTATCATATACGGACTGTCCATCAGATATTCTGATCTTTTATCATATACGGACTGTCCATCAGATATACTACATAATTTAATCAAGACACGTTTTTAAATCTATTTCCAGAAAATATTGTTTCCACTCAGTGGTATCTATCCAAGAAAAAGGAGGCCAGAATAAGCACCTCCTGTGGACCAAAACCCCCTACACATAAGTGTTTGAACAATACACAGTTAATAACAATTATTTAAAAAATGATTGGGAAAGGTGGAATTTTTCAGACTTAACATTTGCCAATTGGATTGTCCAATGTAGAAAAAGGAGGATCTGAGGATATTCTTCTGCACACTGAAGAAAAGTTTTGCACACATCCAAGGAAATCTAATACACTGGTAACCTAGATTCAGGTTAAGTGTCAAAAATCAATGAATTATGTGACCACTAAATCAATGTCTTGCAGACATGTCTTATATTGATTTACTACTGTATAGATTTTGGAGAACTCCTCATCTTTCCCAAAGTGATCAGGGAAAATGCAGTAGGCTTTCAGCATGAAGGAGCAGTTTTTTTGGTAGGGTATAAGAAAATGCTCTTTGCAGAGCAATAACATGAGTTTGTGTTTACGTGCTAGTAGTGAAAATAACAAGGTAATTGCTAAAAACTCCCTTTACGTTTTTAGGAGGAAGCTGGATGTGAGACTTGTTTTCCCAAATTCCTTAGAACCTTGAAAGTATCAAGCTTTAGGCAAAGTTTCAAGATTTTCTTTCTCTTGCCTGATTAATTTAAATCTTGAAATAACACAGTTGTGATCCGTATCTAAAAATTATTTACAATGGAAAGCAGTGTCTCAGTCCTTGAAGAATATATGCACTCTTCATCTGAAAAACTGTGTCTGTGATCAAGCAAAAATATAAGAATCGGAAACCAAATATTAAAAAAATATAAGTTTTGCAGAGAAAACATGAGTTTTGTGTGTGTGTGTGTTTGGTATATTTGTTTTATCTGTCTATTTAGACAGTTGCATAATTAATTGGCTGTCTGGTGCCTCAGAAATCCAATTGTACTTGAAATGGGAGCTTATTCACAAGAATGTCTTCGGAAGCTTTCTTCCTCAAATATCTTCATTTTCGCATGCTGCTCTCCAGATTTATAAAACATTTCCAGACCTGTTACACAGGCTAGTACAATGGGTGGGCTTTGCTGGTGCCAGGTCCTCTAAATGTCTTGAAGGTACTTAGAAAAAGATGATACCCCTTGGCTACAATCAGAGAGAACACCGCAGCTGAAGCTGCTGTGCTTTAATCTACAACACACCTCCTTGGAGGCAGTAAAAACACATCTGTGCTTTGGGCTGTGAGAAAAGGTCTGTTTTTGGGGGGCAGAGTGTGCTTCCAGCCCCAGAGGGATGCTTGGAGGACGTTTTTTGGGGCAGAGCTGCAGAGCACAGGGTGCTGCTGAATTCTGCCCCGTCATGCTGGTGTTCATCAGAGACGCAGCATCTCCAGGCTCTGTACCGGGACATCCAATTCCATCTGTTTAATGGTGGGGGATGGGATTAAATATGTTTTTTTAGGGGGAAAGAAGTGTGCATGTACCCCACTTTTGCTGGCTGATGTGAAGGGAGGAGAGGTAGCCACTCTACTCGTGCCCGGCTGTCCCTCTTTGGTATGGCTGATCCCCGAGTGGTGATGGTGTGGATGCTGTGACTCCTCTCTGATGAGGGGGCTGGCAGTGACAAAAAGGCTGCTGTGTGCCTTGCAAGGCCAGCCACCACCCCATCACCTTGGGCTGCCTTTTAGACGATCTACCCACTTTATGCCCTGCTGTATCGGCTTTGTTAGGAAAAAATGCTTCAGCCCCAGGAATGGTACTAATAATGATGGTGTAGAGGATAATTTCAATGACACTATCTTGGCTCCGGTGCATGGTTTCAGAGAAATACATCCAAGCCAGAATTCAGACCATTTTAGGACTAGAGTCAAGTCATTTAGGTGAATTCCAGCTGATGGAAGATTAAGGTAATGAAGTACTGAGTCTCTTGACCTTCACTGGATCTCTTGGTTTGTTGCTACATCTGATACTGGCCCCTCTGCAGGGGCCACAGAGCTGGCAGGGGTCAATATCACAGAACACATGTTTTATTTTTGTGCAGTTATTTGTTACTTTCCTGACCTATGTAAATCGTTCTTTAGCAGCAAAGTGCCCTACAGATGGCTGAAGTAACAGCAACAACACAAAATGTTTTTATGAGTTAATAAATGAGTCGGTAATAAGTACTTGAAGGATTATGGTGGAAGACTAAATTTTAATCATCTCCCTGCAATCTCAGAGAGGGGTATTACATATATTTTTTGCTCCTTTATTTTCTCCAGTTGTGGCAAGTTGGAACAGATATTTTCTGAGGCTTCAAGCCCTATCTACCCTTTTACACTTTGCAGCTGGGGATCAAAGTGTGCACTGATGAGGTACTTTGTCCTGAATGCTGCTGTTATGTTCCATCATTGTTACCTGTATGCAGAGCTTGACATGGAGTGGTGGGTCTCAGTGCACTCAGTTTTCATAGGGAAACTTAGCATTATCTGCCTTCAAAGATGTGCATTACAAGTTACAAGGAATGGAAATACTACTAATTGAAATGGAAATGTTTTTTTTGTTTAAATTGTTTGGAAGGTTTGATAACGACTTTTTTCTTTGATAAAAATGGCATGCTACAAATTTGTCTCTGTTGGCAATTCAAGACCTTGTGCCCTCACTTAAGATTTCAGATCTTCAGGCAACTTCAACAAAACTATGGAGAATCAGACTTAACACTGCTGATTTGGGTAAGATGAAGAATTACACGTCACGCTGAACCTACTTTCCACTTGCTAATTTTTTAACATAGGTAAAAGACCTTTCAGAACATCTCCATTTATAATAAATCTGTTTTTTTCTTGCCCTGTGAATCTCCATTAAGAAGATGTAATGCATGCCCTGTCTTAGTGCCTGATGTAAAATTCACTAAAGCCAATGGAGGTATATCCATGCATTTCACTAGACTGTGGTTTGAAAGAATCCTGTACAAAGAGCATATTTATAGCTCCACAACACAAATATCCTTTAGTTTTAATGGAAGCTTTGCTGGCCCAATGTAAGGTGTTTTTATTAGTCTGTAGTCTAGTGCATTTTGTTAATGAGAATGCAATTTAGCCTGTCTGTTAAATCTAGAAAGTATACCTTGAACTGTGGTAGGTGGCACTCAATAGGGGAAAAAGGATTCTGTAGAAACAGCAAAACCTGCATTTTTTTCCATGACAATGCTATTTATTTTCATTTAAGATAATCAGCTGTTTGATAGAAAATGGGTGGCATCAACCATTTGAAAGTACTTTGTTAAAGCTGTTTTTCTGAAAAGATCAGGCACAGTTTGGAAAGCCAAGAACTAAACCCTGATGACCTAGTTCTTCAAACACACGTGACAGCAAAAGTAGTTCCAGTGGATCAGGACCACTGCTTCCTTCAATTACATTACTGAAGAAGTCAGGCATGTTCAGGACTGGCCCATGGTATTTGGTTTGTTCTTGCAATCCCAAGTATGAAAAACAATTTAATGTGCCTTTTTGATTTTATTATGGAAATGAGATTGGACAGTCTTCATCTGGCACAAAAAGAGTGGCAAAATTCCTTGTTTCTCCTGATCTCTGCTCGTGTAAGTATAGAAATCTGAAATTAAGCCATGCACACTGTTGCTGGTTGTTTTAAGGCCACTACGTTTTTGCCTTTAAATTAAAACCTTTAAAAGAGTCATTATAATTATAGACAGTAGCCTTGTTATTTAATTACATCCCAGTGTAGCCTCTGCAACTCAAAAAGTTTACAGGCAGTCTAAGAACTGAGAAATTAAATGTATTTTAAAATGTGTACACTGTGGTGCTTCTGAATAATTCTTTGCTACTAGTCAGTGCCAGCTCAGAATTTCACACCCTTGAACAGATTGACTGGTTTGGCTTGTGTAATAGGTACCCTGCTATCCTGGACTACTTGGTGGGTGGGTGGAGATGGGTGCTTTTGGAAATGCCAATTGATAACTAACCATAACAAGTCAGAGTTATGTGTGAGTTGAGAAGGTAGAAGCAACTATCTAAAGTAAAATGGAACTACTGAGATGCCTAAGGAGGAACCATGAAACTAGAAAGGATGTTTTTCAAATCAGCCAGCACCTGGTTTTGAGGCCACTGACAAGGTTTCTGGTAGGGCTTTCGAGGAGCAGCCGTAGGGATGCACGAGCTGGTCCGCTAAATCTGCAGGAAAACCAGCCCTGCAGTGATGCTGTGTTGGGCGTCCACTTATCATAAGCGAAGTGTTCTCCATGACATGTTCTCCAGTACTGGAATGCCTGTCACCCTTTTGCTTTCTAAAGAGGAAAGAAAGATACATGGGGAGCCTAGAAAAGGTGAATTTTAATTCCAACGTTCCTATAACAACCCCCCTCAACATACTCATTCCCATGTTGTAAGCTACTGAGAAAAAGCTGCCATCTTTCAATCAGCTATGCGTACTATAACTCATTGAATAAAACTTGGTGGCTTTTTGTCTTCCCATTTGGAGAGGAAATATGGACTGGTATCTTGTGTTATTTAAGGACTAGCTTAGTTGAGGTTTGTTTGTGTTGTTTTTTTTTTGTTATGTTTTTTTCTTTCCAAAAAAGACACCAAACCAAAATGCATTACTTTTTCATTGATTCTTACATTGGAAACACTGCTAGCGGTGCTCTCTGTTGTGAGTCACATCTTTTTCTTGGAATTACTACAAAATTTAGCAGTTGAAAGACTTAAAGACAAGCTTCACTGTTAGCTTAATGAGCTGACTTCTGTCAAAGTCACCTTAGACCAACAGGTCTGGTCAGAAATGTCTGCAATCCTCCCAGGTCTTAGGAAGACAGGCCGCTTGAGATCCTATAGGGCACTGCTGGCAACACACAGCACATTCCTGGGTTTACAGGCCTTACATGATATTTCAGGCAGCTCTTGTTTCTGTGGCTATGACCTGTTGCTGAAAGTCAAGCCACTATGTAAACATGCAGGACTTCAAACTTGCAGTGTGCTGCTTTCCAGAGCAAGTGGTCATTTGTTCCAGATTCCCATGACCACATTACAGCTTGGGTTTGCTGTTCAGAAAAATACATCAATTTGCAGCATTAATGCTAGACAGGGAAGAGGGGCTGGAAATATGGGCTGCATTAGTACATATTATTAAATGTGCCAAGAGGATAATGTTACCTTATCCCTGGTTTCAGCACTTTAAAATGTTCTCCTTATTAAAATAAAAAATGTTAAAACGTTCAAACTTGTGTAGCCAAAATCCAACTTAGGAAATACATTATTTAGCTATTAGCAAGATGATCTGACTTTTAAACTCCATCCACGATACCAATTTCTCCACTGATGCCATTCAAAATAATTTATTTTTCATTGCATTTATAACTCTGTCCAGAAAGAGAAAGGAAAAGCAGTATCAGAGAGTGATTTACATTATGCTGGATTTTACTGCAGCTTGGCATTGTGAATGAATCTTTGGAATACATGGGAAGTGCATAAGGAAAAAGTCAGTTTTTAATCTGCTGAAGAAAATATTCTGACATGGTCATAAGTGAGGTAACCAAAAAATTGTGGCTTAAAAAACATTCTGAGCGATTGCTGTTTCAGCTGTCCCAATCCACAAGCTGGTATTAAAACAAACTGGTAGTAAAAAACACTCAGAGCCTTTTTCTACCTGAGAATATTAACTCTCACTTGATGGCTGTTATACAGAATTAATGTGGACATTTCCAGTTATATGCATTAGTACAGCTTTTGTTTGCAGAATCAGAGATTTGCATTTAGTAGCGTGCAGCAATATAACAGAGGCTGATTTGACATCTTTAATTCACATGTAAATACAAGGCAACTACTCTGAAGTGAGTGAGGTTTCTTTGGATTTATAACACCACTGCTAAAAATAGAATCTGACGGTCTATTTTTAGATAACCCAGAGCTGTTATATGTTGAAACTTTGCAACCTTCATGAAAAAGCTCAAGCATGTTTGAAAATACACGATTAATTTTCATACAGTTTGGAAACCTTCTTTACAAGGAAATACGCCACAGCCCTCAGGAGTCTGTCTACTGCCATATCTAATTGCTGATGGATGAAGGTCATTTTTCTGGGCAGAACCTTTAAGACAACCACTGTTTATGCCACATAAATTGTTTTTTCAGACAAAACTTGAAGAGTACCTAAATATTTAATATAGCTCATTTTTTAACTGATGGAAGATGTGTTGATTTTGCTGATTCTCTTTTGTCCCAGCTGTCTCAAAAGACAGCAAAATCATTCCTCACCCAGCGCTAGGAAAACCACAAGTGTTAGCAACAAAGCTGATGGAAAGATTTTTCCCTTTGAATAGTCTGCCTCATACAGCAAGAAGAAAGAAGCGAGTGATGCTAGGGGAAGGGAACGCCCCTATTCACAGGGGATCCCACCAGCATGAATCCATCGGAGTGTACCCAGACAGAGCCAGTGGTCAGGGCAGCCAAGCTTCCCGGGCCTAGCAATTAAGTATAAAAAGCCTGTCTTTATCCAAACAGACTGTCTATATTTTGGAAATTTCCACCACACTTCCTTCTGAAGTCCTACTTTTCTTAAAGTGCACAGCAGCATGATCAGCAATAGTTATGCTGGGATAGCAGCAGCCATAAAGTCATCCATGCTGAAGAACTAGGGCAATCTATTAGGTCAACATGAGTGATCCATGTCACTATCAATTTGTTTGCTCTTTTTAACAGTGGGTTGGGCTTTTTTCGAGTTTGTTTGTTTTTTTTTTTTTAACAAAACCTCCAGATTTTCCATTTTTTGATGGAGATCAGTGAAAGTTTGACATGGATGACAGTGGCCCTGGGTGGCACAGCCAGCATTTGGTGTTACCCCATTGTTACTTGTAACCTGAGAAGACTTGAGCTTTTAAGATGTTGGTGCCTTTCCTTGGGGCTTTGGTCAGACATTCCAGGAATAGCAGGGAAGCTCCAGTACTGGTCCTGGAAATGTGGTGGGCAATGAGGGAGAGAGGGAAAAAAGGGGGAAAATAAAAGAAAACAATAAAAGGAACTGGAACACAGTTAAACATTATTAAATCATCAGCACCACATTCCCCAGTTTTTCAGAAAGCATGAACGAGATCCTTAAAAGTGAGGTTGGCTTCAGAATAAAAAAAAGCAACAATGACCAAACAAAAAAGAGAGGGAGAAACCCTATCACGTGCAACTCAAAGCCAGCCAGTGTTTCATTCCATCCATTCATCATTCTTTCATTTGACTTCTGGTTTTTCACTCGTTAGGACTCATGATTTTTTCAATAGTTATAAGGGACTAAGAATTAAAAATACTGGCTCTAATTGCCTGAGTAAAAAAGCGAGGATTTTATGGAAACCACCAAATATCCTGTGACTGGTGATAAAATTGCAAGTGCTGGCAGTACTGATTAGGACAGGCTTATTATTATATTAACTCAGTTAAAATAATTCAATAAATTAAGTATTTTGTTTTCTTTGATTAGTGTTGTATATGCTTGGAAAGAAATTTTTTTATCCTCAGTGTGGTTCTCAGCCAAAGTTGTGATTAGCAACTTCTTGTATCATCCAGGCATTGAAGAGGGGGAAATACCAAGTATTAAAATGTATCCTACCTTCTACAGATAAAATGAAACAGGCAGAAAAAAAAATAAAAATTGCATTACCTACATCAGAATAAAATTAAACTGCTCAGTGTGTGTGGTAACTCTTATGTAATATCCATTAAAAATTGTAATTTTGAATTGTTTTATGCAGATGCTTATCTTTATATCTTAAACTAATTCTATTAAACTCACCTAAACTTTAATATGTTGAGGGACATCCTTAAAACCTGAGAGGTTCAAGACCTCAAAGCTGGCCATCAAGCTGGCCTCATGTGAGGCAAGGGAGTCACAACACACATGCCAAATCTGAGGTAAAAAGTGCTTTAGAATGCATAAGCTTACAATGTGGGATTTTTAAACAATATTTTCAAACATGTATTTTTGTACTTCCTACAGCTTGAAAAGGGAAGTAAACCGGGAGGAAAGAAAACAAAGGTGAGTCAAATATACACTTTTTGGAAATCCATGTTAATAAAATTAATCCCAACTTTATACTCTTCAGGTATTAGGTTTCCCTGCTGATGTAGGTTTTACTCCTTACAATGCACATCTAGCTAAGGTACCTCCTAACACATATGTGGGAAAAATAAAAAATTAAGTAATTCCTGTGTTATTAACATGATAATGAGCACTGTGAAAGTCCATAATACTTGTGCATCTTAATCAGTAACACAGACAAATTAATTGATAGGCATGAGAAGACAAGTTATCCCCTCTCACAGTGGGCAAGGGAAGGTGACATGGGATCTGAGGGGCTTTGCTTGCAGTCCACCTTTTTGCAGTATGGTGTGTTTTTGGCAACATTGCTGTGCCAGAAAAAGCCAGAAAAAGCCAGCTGATTGTGCCTGCCTGTTAATTCTTAGAAAACAAGTCTGCCTGCTGCCATGGCTCAGTTAATCGTCTGGGCCAATCCCTGTGTGCCCTGCTAAACTGGACCCTACCAGCGGGCCAGGTCATGTGCACCCACCTTATCTATTCCCTTTCCACTCCATCACTCCACGCTCAGAGATGCCCATTACCTGAAAATCAAACTGTCCTAGTATGGTTAAGAAAGAGGCAAGGCACAGACACTGATCAAATACACACTCTGTACCCCATTATATTAGGGAAGACCAACATGTTGGTCTGGATATTATCTTAATACAGCTTCCAAGAAATCTTGGAGAAAGATTGATTCTCCTTGAAAAGGAGAAAAGTCCGTTACTTTTAGCTAATCTTTTCCTCCATATGGCAGTCACACTTCTGGCAGTTTAGGGGAGCTCTGCTCAGCACCCCAGCAGATGGATCCTGGCATGGTCTTCATTTTGCCTCGGTGCTTGCACTGATGACCCTTGTTGGGTTGACCCTGAATCTCCCAGCACAGCTTGTTTCTGGAGGAAACACTGTCAGAAGAAATAGCTATTAAGGAGATAGAGATGTGAAATAGTGAACAGAGAAAGGAGGTGAAATAGTGGACAGAGAAACTGATTTTTGTTTGCTTGGATAGAAATGTATCCCCAAACCAGCTTGTTAGGAAGGTTGCTTTCCTGGGTGATACCCTCGAAACATCAGTGGGAAGAAGGAAGAAGTGAGGGTACAGCATCTGTGACACCTCTGGACCAGGGCCCAAACATCTCGTGGGACCAAACTCTCCCGATGTCTCCTGGAGGCACAAAGCATGGGCTTCATCCCTCCACCTTGGTCCTGGCACTGCTGCTGGGGCAGGAATGGGGCTGGCTGGTTCAGACCCAGATATGGAAACTGAAAAAAACTTGTTGGCCTGCTGAAGTGGCTAAAAGCAGTGAGCACCGAATGTATCAAAGGATGTGGAAGACAATTCAGACTTCTAGCAGCTACTTTACTCATTTTAATAATTTTACAGTGTGTCGTTTACACAGCATCGCCCTAAAGAAATGTAGCACTTTTTGCTGTTTTTTTACAGTCAGGGCTCCTAAGCCCTACTAGTTTTCTAGACCTGTATCACAATTGCAGCTAGCTACTGTGAAAAACAACACCTTCTTTTTCCTTTTCCAGTGGTTTGAGATATGACAAAAAACAAGACAAAAACAAAAAAAAACCCCAAAACAACAAAACCCATACTGCTAGTAACTATGACTTACAACTGGAGCTGGTGCCAGAAGCTGAAACCATGATTTCTTTAAGTTATGAAATGCTTCACATAGCCTAATACCACAGCAGTGAACCTACTGGGTCTTTTCTGAACAAGTTAAAAAAAAACAAGAGGGGAGAAAAAGAAGGGAAGAAAACCAATGTTTTAACCATCAAATTACTAAATAATAGAAATGGTATTTTCTGACTTAGATGTTTAAGAAAGGTTAATGAAAGAAATGAATATTAAGCCAAACATTTGTTTGGCTTTGCTGCAGCCGGCTGCAGGAATGTAAACTTTTTTTTCAATTACTTCAACTCCTAATTTAAAAGCTAGGATTTTTAGCAGTGAGCAAGAGACTATATTTGGCCAAAAAATTCTGCTGGCTTTACTTAGTTACCCGGCACATTCAAAACAATACTCCTTTATCAAAAAACAATAGTCTGTTTTATTCACAGCACATGTAGAAGTTGGACCATCCACCAAATTCCACTTTATTCTCTTGCAATATGTCTGTTACTGGCTAATGAGCTGCAACAGTGCCTGTGCTTCATTTTGAGCAAATTAAATTTATGCCTCGCAGGAATTGTGGTCTGGTCATGGCACTGCTCCTAGGTATGGGTGGGGTTTGTTTCTTCAACCAGCTCTTGGTTAGCCACATGGGTACGTGCTGTCGCACCACACAACAAAATCTTCTCTATAATAACTAGTTTAAGTAGCCATCCACCCCACAAAAGTGGATCCCATTTAATTTACTTTATGTTTACAGCGCTCCCTTTCAAACTGTATTGTTGGCACAGATGGGTATTTATACAACTTTTATTTTAAACTATTTATTTAGAGTTGGGACTTCAGTAACACTCACTGTCAGATTTATAGTGCATGTTTAAAACCAAGGTTCTAAAAATGTAGTATTTCAAAGAGAAGGAAGCAGACAATGAACTTACTTATAGACTTGGGAGTCTATTCTCTCTCTGGATGTGTTGAGAGTTGTGCATACTGCTAACGAAGGAGTCAGCCCCCAAGCAGAGCCTATGCACCTGTGTTTATATGATTATGCTTCATCAAAACCCATTGAGATCACATGAAACCTTCAGACTTAAGGTAAAACCAACAGGCTGCTGAGGGAAAGTAGATTTTGCATCTTGGGTCACTATGTTCCCTTGCCAGAGGCTGCTCTGATGGGGTACTCTGTTGCCCCCATGTAGGCTCAGATCTGGTGTTGATCTTGGAGGGAAATGAAGAGAAGGAGATGCGCAAAAAACCCAAAAATGGCTCTTGCTCAGCCACTGAAAACAGGGTTAATCCAAAAGTAGCTTTCAAAAAAACCTCTTTCTTCAAAACCAGCAGGAGAAAACCATCTTCCACTTTCCAGTATGAGCTTTCAGGCTTGTTGTAGGGCAGGGAGAAGCATTATTTGGTCAATAAATGAAAAAAAAAATCTTCATTAAAATGGATATTATGAGCTGAGCATTTGCTCTCAGTGCCTCAGTTTTCCATGGCTAGCAGCAGAATGAATGGTAATGTGTATGGGGCATACAGAATACTTTATATCCACTGGAACAAAAGTTACATTTAATGAAGGTAAAACTTGACCTAAAATATTTGGTTCATCTTTTTTATAAACGTATGTAATTTCTCTTGTCTTCCCCCTGCAAAAGCACTGTCTCAAAGCTTTTGTTTAGAAAAACACTGGTGTATGCATCTCAGCATGCCTTGCAATAATTAAACAATGTGGAAAAATAATGAACGAAAAATCCTTGTTAAGGATTTGGGTTTTCAGGTTTCCTGCAAGTTGCAACAACAACCATAAAAATCACTTGGCAAACTCATACCCCTCTCCTTCTCCCGAGATTCAAAAATTAAAACTTCGATTTTTACAGCATCCCTGTGAAATAACAGGGAAATAGATGAAATGACCTAACCACTCTTTACTTAGGAATTCAGTGAGGAAATCAACAGTAGATTTCAGCACTCTTGACTCTCCATCCCATGCTGTAACTTCTAGGGCTCTACCCTTTAAAGAGCTTACACTCTTAATGATATTTATTACAAGCAGTTCTGAATAAGTTGGTTTATTTTTAGTGTGAGAACAGTTAAAAAATTGAGCAAAAGTTGGAAGGAGCCACATCAACCCTTCTCCCTCTTCCCTGGTACTAAATGCAAAGAAATATTTAAATAAAATAATAAAAAGTGATAGAAAATGAACATGTACATGTCAATATGAATGTGCATGTATATATATATGTGTGTGTGTGTGTGTATAAAAGAGTGTTAGCCTTGAAACCTCACAAAAATCCCTACTGTATAACTCCACTATATTCTCCACATTCAAATAACTGTCCTTGATGTCTTCTCTTTATGTAAAACTATAGAAACTGGACCCCTCAAAAATATAGCTAGTCAAATCTGTCCGTTCAAAGGGCCCAATATTTTAGGCTAGTGAGTAGAAATGGGGAGTAAGCTTGGAAAATGCAGTATGACCTTTATAGCACAGGCTGTAGAGGGGGGTGGTCACACAGACGGCGTCAGTGTTTCTGAACCGTGCAAAATGCTCTGTAACACAAGAATGCTGTTTTATCCAGGCTGAGAGCATGCAGAAGGCTGAAGCAGGGGCCCCAGTGACCTGCTCAGCTCTGTGGCAGGCGGCATGCGTGTGTGCAGAGGCAGTCATGACTTACTGCCCTGATGCACCCCAACAACTACATCTCTTCCTAGGTAGACAGTAAGGAGAATAGGTGAATTTTACTCATACAGTATATAACTACATAATTACAAATAGCAGTATGGTTCTCTTGCTGAAAACTTAATGAAGGGAAAACATAATTCATAATTCATAATAAGATTATAATACTAATGGTGGTAATCTAATCAACTGATAATTGATCTTTATAGGATTTTTCATTACTTGTTTTCTAGGTCTTTGCAGAGGAGGAAAGTAATACCACATAATCAGATGCCTTTCAGGAGTTATTTACGGGACATTTCTGTCTCAGAGCTACTACTTACCTCGCTTGAATGTTACAAAGTCATGCATTTAATTTTTGTTTCCACATGTCTTTGAGAATACAAAGCCTTTGCAGAAGTGCAAAACCTTATGGCTATTTCCTCATCATCATTTACGATGAGCCCTCCTATTTCTGTGAAACTACCGAAGATAAAATTATTTCCAGACAAATTGCAAAGATGCAAAGGTGCATGAATACAAAGATGCAAAGATGATGCAAAGATGTAAAGAGTGTAATTTGGATGGTAACAGTTTTTTTTTCAGATTATCTTTTTCTCTCTAGTTATTAAAAGTAGCTACATTCCTATTTCCTTGTGCTGTGTCGAGGCTGTGCCTGTGAGGCTGTGTGAGCCATTTATGAAACATCAGTAGGATGGAAACCGATTGCCAGAGCTGTGAGTGGAGTTTCAAGTGGTTGCAGATAAGTGCAGGTGGTCAACACTGAAAAAGTGTCATTGTCAAGCATTTTACCGCATTTATAAGTGGTACAAGAAAGCCATTATGGCAATGAATCCCTCAGCCCTTACGGCCACAAAGTGGGGAGTGCACCACCGAGCAGGTTTGCAGGAAATTAATTGTGTGCTGGCAGGCAATTCGTTATAAGCAGCGTGGAGAGGGGTGGTTTTTTCCTTTTTTTTTTCTAATAGGAACGATTCAAATGAAGGTGTTAGTGCAAACTGATTTGTAATAATGGTACGGAGATTTCTGCAAATGCGTATGTGCGCTTTGGTGTTATTTTCAGTTATTTTGCACTCACTCTTCTTCAGTGATATAAACTGTATGTGAAATACAGTTGTGCCTGTAAAAATCCCATATTCCTCATAATGATTTCAGTGGTGACTACAGAGGGCTTTAAGCTGGGCTGTGCTACAGAAATGGGCTGGTGTTGGCTTGCATTCAAAAATAATAGGAAGCTGAATTTGCCATTTTTGCTTGCATTGCCCTGTGTGATATAGTACACAATTTAGGACGCTGGCATCTAAAAATAGACCTGTTTTTTTTCAAAGAGAGTCAGAAAGTAGTACCCCTGTTAAAATGCCTTTCTAGATTATAAAGTAAGGGTAAATATCCAAGTACAGCTCTTTCTACATAAATATTTTCTAGTAGAGTCTGAGGCATTCGGTTCTCAGAATGACAAAAAACCCCACCAAAACCAAACCAAACCAAAATGCAGAGAAGTGAAAAGTATAATTCTTGCTTCCAGTTTTATTTTTGGAGAATTTTGTATGCAAGATTTTTACTAAATTCAGGGTTTATTTAAAAGCCAACAAAACATGTCTTAAAAGATACTATGCTGCAGTAAAAATAAACAATTTCCATGTAGACTTTCAATTGTTAAATTATTTTATGTCAAAAGCTAGGAAATGAAATACTTCTAAATATAGTGCATTGGAATTTTCTTATCAGTTAATTTTTTAGAAGCTCTACACTTAAAAGCACCATAGTAACAGCTCTGCAAGCTGATTCTTCATTACAGTTATCCACCGAGAGCTTCACTGAAGACATTTCCTCTGGGACTAGAGAGACTAAAAATCAATTCTGATAATATTAGAACAAATTTAAAGAGCAAAAAGCCCTAGAAAGTATGTGATGAATAAATAGGGAGATCTTAATTCCCTGTGTAATATTTTTTGCCTCTTTTCTTCTTTGTTGTGCTGTAAACAAATACTTTTAAGTTGGAAATGTTAACACCTTTTCATTCCTGCAAGAGTAAAACTGGGGCTGAAATAATTTACTCTGAATTATGCAAGTATTTGAGGTACACAAGTATTTAAGTTACCAAGCTACTAGTATTTACAAAGTAGACTGCGATAAGGCCAAAGTAATGAAGATACTGATGACATCTTTGCCAATAATTTATGGTTTGAACACATCTGTCTGGTGTACATTTTCCTTGTAGCCTCAAACCTGTTTTGAGAAGTGAATCAGAATATCATTTACCTCCCCCCACAAAAGCCCAAAGGTTATCACAGTGAAGGCAGTATGTTAGGCAGAAGTCCAGCTGTAGCTCCAGCCCTACAGTCTACCAAGGAGGGACTCTCTTTTGCACGGCTGATGCGACCTCACTCTGCAGCTTCCTGCTCCAACACCAACAAAGTCTACCCAAGTGTTTCAGTTTAACTTAGTGCATTTATTAAATCAAGCTTAGGTTGTCCTAATTATATGCTATCAACAATTAAGAAACGGATTGTGTGCCACAGACCAGCTCGGTGCTCCTGGAGGGGGGCCAGCAGAGGTGTCACACTCCATACTACCTTGTCATCAGCTGCAGCGCTCTTTCTGCAGTACAAGCAGCAGCTGTGCTAGACAAAATAATCTGAATTCTCACATGTACTTTTCCTTTAGGAAACAGCTCACAGTGAATAACATTTCTGGCACCAGGTGCTGCTACACCTGAGTGCAGCCATGCTGGAAAAAAAAATAAATTATGAAAATAAAACATTGACTTGACACCTTTTGTGACTTTAAGATGCAGTCTTCCATCTTGCCACGTACATTTAGTCCAGAATGATGGCCAGAAAAGGCCTACCAACCTCCAAGTTGTCTGGGGGATGCTCAGTAACGCGTCTCAGCCTGCATGCATGTCCCTTATCCAGGATACAACATCAGTGTCAGCACTTCTGATGGCAGATCTGCAGAAACAGGGAAAGGGATGGTTGTCACTTATCTCATTTTCTCCAAATTTTTCTTTGCTTTGCTTTTAAACACTTTTTTCACTGCAGGGATAACAAAATACCATCTTCTTGATGAACTCTGTTTAATAAAGAGCTTGAAGCTGTGTGACTGGAGCCATGAGAAGTCCTGCTGAGATGGGACACCGCTGGCTTGGGATACAAAGAGGGTGCAACTTCCCAGCTGTGGGCAGCCAGCTTGCTGAAATCCCAGTGCAATTGTTTCTGGAAGTACAATTGGCTTCAGAGGGAGAACAACCGAGTCCTTTGTATCCCTGTGTGTGAAATCCACATGTCCACCTGGGCTTGGGGCCACAGCCTGGTGGGATAGCTGGGAAGCTGCGAGGGCTGGCTCTGAGGCATCACAGAGCACAAACCTGCTCATGATTGTCTAAAAATTGCTTACAGGTTAACTTTGCAAACCTAAGTATCACCTGCCAAAGCACTCTGCATTCTGCCAAAGCAGATATTATCTTTCCTGAAGCTTGCCTAAATCTGTCATAAAGAAATAAGATTTTCTGTGTATAGCATGGCTTAAAAAGCAGGTATCAGCACAAGGGTGAAGCACAGGGTACAGGGGTTTGGGACATGAGTCTCTGAGGCTGGCTTCGTTGCTGGAGAAAATGGCACTGTGCCTAACTATGCCCTCTGCTACACCTGCTCGTACAAAATACCCCACTAACTCACATAAGCTCTGTGGCATAGTTGTTTGTACAGGTGAAACAATGATGTCGAAGACAATCTGCTATCTGGTGTTATGGTGAAGCCCTATGTACCTGGTAGCTGCAGACAGAGGGTGGTTTCGGTTATCTGTTGCAGATAGATTAGCTGTTTTAAGAAGCATGGTACCTAAAACCCAGAGTGCTGTATGTGTTTCAGGATGCCTGTGCTCAGGAGGTGCTCAGCCCCCTGCAAAGTCAATGGTCCTTGCACTACTGAATCTGCAGTCAAGTGAAAGACTGGTAAAATGAACAAGTAGAAGATGATTATAAAATCAGTTTGAAGTGCATTTTGTCTAATTCACTGTTTTATGAATAAAAGAATAATGTTGAGATGATTATCCCCTTAAGGACTGCAGGATATGTTGGCTTTTGTGGAGGGATTTGAGTAAATGTGAGTGTGTGTGGGGTGCATGCACAAGAAGCATGGGAGAGGCAGGAAGGAGCAGCAGAAAGGTTTTTTTGGGGACGCAAGAAGGAAGAAAAAGTGAAGGGAGTTAGAAAAGGCAGATTACTCTATCCCTTTAAAGTGGTGGAGAGATATTCTGAAAGATGAGAAAATCTTTAAAATGACTGCAAGGTTTCTAAAATGAGTGTATACAAAATTTAGAACCTAGGAAAAGACCTTAAAGGGAAGTTACAGATGCCACACACAATTTTATTTTAATGTTATTTTTTGTTGGTTGGAGCAGTGAAGAGCAAGATCTGAATTTTAAACCTTGTTGTAACTTAGTCTCCATATAACCTCCTATAAAGAAAGGGTATTAGTATTCAATATTTCTGTACTACACTTGATGATATAAGCTATACCTGGTGAGATACTGCCATAATTAAGCAAAAATCCCAAAGTATAACAACAGTTGTACCAGCAGTTCAAGACCAGATTGGCCTCTAAATGATGCAACAGTGATACTTTTCAATTATTAAATATGGTTTTTCAGGATACCATTTTGTAGTCCTTCTCATCTGGAGATCTCAAAACACTCAAGTTGTTTTAGTAAGGAATGAATGAAGATTCAGAACTTAACCATGATATAGTGCAGTAAATACTGTCAAACAAATATGGAAATGAGGAAAAAGAAATAATAGCAAGGTATGGAATTGCCCAAAGTCATGGCTCTTTGCTCTTAATTCCATTTTTAGTCCTTGACACAAATAAAGGTGTTGTAATACCTCATGTGAGCTCAGAAAGATAGTTAAGTAATGTTGAGACACCTCTTCAGTACATACAACTAAGTACCCTGTGCATTTTTCCAGAATTGTACACAGGGAATTAGTAATTTTTGGGCAGCAAAAACTTACTAGAGGCAGGATGATGTCAGCACTTCCACCACAAAATCATCATTGTTCAGCAGGCAGAGAAAATGTTTGAGTCATTTGAGTCTGAGGGAGTGGCAACCATACAAGATGGAAAAAAGGAGAATTTCTTGGTTAAAAACATTAATGCCAAATAAAAGGGAAATTTGCCACTCTGACAACTCATCCCACACTTTTAACAGCCTTGAAAAGCAAAGCCAGCATTGGCTATTTTCATACACCAAGCCTACAGAATAAAAAACTGAGTGCAGCTCCATCATCACTGGTGAGGCCGCACCTCGAGTGCTGAGTTCAGTTTTGGGCCCCTCACTACAGGAAAGACATTGAGGCGCTGGAACGTGTCCAGAGAAGGGCAACCAAGCTGGTGAGGGGCCTGGAGCACAAGTCTTATGAGGTGCAGCTGAGAGAACTGGGGCTGTTTAGTCTGGAGAAAAGGAGGCTGAGGGGGGACCTTACCGCTCTCCACAACTGCCTGAAAGGGGGTTGTGACAAGGTGGGGGCTGGTCTCTTCTATCAAGTAACAAGAGGAAATGACCTCAAATTGTGCCAAGAGAGGTTTAGATTGGATATTAGGGAAAGAGTCTTCACCAAAAAGATTGTCAGGCATTGGAACAGGCTGCCCAGGGAAGTGGTGGAGTCACCATCCCTGGAGGTATTTAAAAAACGTGTAGGTGTGGTGCTTGGGGACACAGTTTAGTGGTGGACTTGGCAGTGTTAAGTTAATGGTTGGACTTGAAGATTTTAAAGGTCTTTTCCAACCTAAGCAATTCTATGATTCTATGATCATTATGTGAAAATGAGGGAATAGAGAGTTAATGCCCATCACCAAAAGCCTTTGGAGCAGGTGACTCTGTGCAGCAGTACAAACAGGACAGGCTTGAGTGAGGGCAGCACATTTCACCTGGGGCTGAAGAACCTCTAACCAGGCACTGGGTCTTATTATCTAGGTTTAGAAGAAGAATTCTAAAGCTGGACACTGCCAGCTGGAGTGGCTTAAAATCATGCAATCGTTTTGGGGCTCTTTGCACCATTGTGGATTGGTTATGTTCTCATCTGCAAGCAGGTGTTTGGGTGGGATGGCTAGTCTGAAGCCAGTTGTGAGTTAGATCTCACCTCCCTGAGCAGTAGAAAATGTGTCATTTGCTGCTTCTTGGTGATCGTTGTCAGCTTGGGACAAGATGAATTGCTAGTCCTAGAGAAAGACAAACTGACATATATGGTTGTGTAAGGTCAACTGTGTCCTGTTGGAAGAAGCAGGAGACTTCAGTGTTACGTGGTGAGCCAGTATGACTGAGCAGCACATGCCTCCTTACAAAACAAGGCTAGTATAAATGGCTAGAGGATAAAGTCTACTAAATCCCTTCTAAATAAAGGTGGTGTGCTGTGGTAATACTAAATGTCACATGCAAAAAGAAATCTCTGTAAACACATATGTCCAGAAGACAAACATGAAACCTGCCATGGGCTGCAAATGAAGCTTCAGACACTGTATTTCTATTTTTCTGTTGGGTTCCCCCATGAACTGAGTTATACGGTGTCACAACGATTAGCTTACTGTCCCCATTTAGCTCTCCAATGAGGTGTGAATACTTTAGCATTGATGCACAGTCCATTTTCACTGGTGTTTCATCTGCATTTCATCACGCTGGGAGAAATGAGTCTTTGGGCATTTCTGAGGACTGCTATGAAGAGGATAGGCATGTTTCCTCATCGTTTGATCATGAGGTGTGATGAGATTCCTCTCTCATGCAGTGCCAACCTGATTTGGGGGAGTCTTGGAGTAAGTATGAAGAAGTATGATGCGTTCTTGTTTGTTAGGTCTTGCTTTGTGACTGGCACTGGCAGGGATATGTGAGCCGGAGTGGAGGCTATGTAATGGGTGCAGAGAAGCAGTCAACTAATTTAGGGAAGAAAAAAACCTCTTATGATTTTCCTTTACACACATTTTGAAAGAGAAGGAGCCAGGTTTATCACTCATACTACATTTACATTGTTAACAGGGTGACTGATATCAGTACAGTGAACCCCATAGAGGAATAAGAGGGGTAATGGTTATTAGCAGATAACATCAGCTTGACAGGACAAACACAACCCACAGACCTTCCTATGGTTAAAAATCACTGCATGATTGCATGGCATTAGGTGTTTGGGGAAGAATTTTACAAACATCTGACATTATGATCAGGCTCAGGGTGTAATACCCTGTCTTGGCTAAGCATTTTTTCTGTACCACACATGAGCTGCCTTTTTACCTTTAGTCCTTTGAGAAAGAGTGACTGGTGCTATTATAGGGCAGTAGGTCTCTGTAAGGCAAGTATCTTAAACTCAGTTTTATCTTAAAATTGACTATAGCTCAATTTAGAAGAAAAATAGAGTTAGCTTGTGTTCTTTAAATAAGCCGATGTGCTCCTGGAGTGCTGCCTCCTCTGTACTCCTTTCAGAGCATCTTCTAGTCTCTGCTTGTCTCTCAGAGAAGATCCTTGTTCAATAAGCCTTACCCTTTCTGAGACTAATGCAGCTCAGTGATGTCTTAACACAAAAGCTTGCTTTCATCTCAGATCATGCATGTACAACTGGCTGAACTACCATAGGTGATATTACCCTGGTGTTGAAAAGCTGTACTGGAGTAACATGATTCTTAACGTAATTTAGCTCTGCTCCAAGCAGTGCTGGAAGAGTCAGGCCTTCATTTATTATACTTGCAAGTACCTTATCTTCCAAAACACTGCTGGCTGCTGCATGTGGCTGCAGCAGTGCTGCTGCCCATTTGAGATCTGAGCCTCCCTCTTCTGCTCAGAGGTTGATAGCCAAAGCTTGGCTTGTTCCTGGCAGGCTGGGCAGGACAACGGTGACAACAGTCCTTTGTCTGGCAGTTATACCTGTTCACCCTTCATGGCTTTTGGTCACAGGCCATGTGCCAAAACCTACTGCCTTCTTCCTTCTGAAACCCTGTCCCTCCCGAGCATGCAAGCTCCCAAAACTGCCTTTGGCAGGTAAGGCATTCACTCACTGATGAGAGTATTAAATGAGGGTATTGCAAGCCCTTATTATATTGCAAGCCCTTAGTATACCGGAAGTCCCCACAGTAGGTCAGCTGTAACAGACCAGTATGTATCGCTATGTACCTCTTCACTGATTACCATTGCTTTTTATATGAAAAAAGATGCATTTTGCATGGGCTGCAAACTTACATTAATCAAAATTATTGCAGTCCTTAATACAGTTAGAGTGATTTGAGTGCTGCATGTGTCTGCTGGCCCCCAGCAGACCTCCTGGCAGGTGATGTGGCTCTGTTTTCTCATAAGAATTCCACAGAAACATGTGCTGTGTAACAAAATACTATGCTGTTCCCTTTCTGAGTCTATAATTTGATGTTATGAGGAAAAAAATTAGTTGCGGTTATATAGTTTAACACTACCTAATCCATGAGTTAGTAGTTAATATATTTAATTTATTAACTGGGTTAAAAGGGGAGATGTACTATGCCAATGGAAATCAGTCCTGCTCTGGTAAACAAAGGCACTTGTCCATTCCTACTTTGCATGGATAACCTCATCTATATCTCCCTTAAAATTATAGGGATTTCAGGAGTACTGGGGTGTATCCAAAGCCACTGGCACAATGAAGGATAGCCTTAGGGTGAGACTTGAATCCAGCAGGAATGGAAATCTTTAACCATTGCTTAGGTCATGGAAAAAGATTGAGCTTGCAGCTCTCAGATATCTGTCCCTGTGCACACAACAACTGCATACCTCCTAAGCCTCCATCCCCTCCCCCTGCCCCAAAGCAACGGCAGTGCAGGCAGTTCCCAGCCCTTGATTCTTGATATGCCAACACATGTTGGCAGAGCTTCACTCTGCACAAATTTACATTTCTCTTGGGAGCAGGTTTCACTGGTCTGAGAAAGTAACAGACTGTTCTCTACTTGCCTCTTCTACATCTGAGTATATACCCCTTCTGTACCCTGTACATTGGCTCTGGCATACGTATCACATCTAAGGCCATGAGATGCAGCCAAATTTCGGAGCTGCCCTTTGTCCAAATGCCCATACAATTACAATGTCATGTAATGTTTGACTTAAAGTTTTGGAGTAGGAATGATAAAGTAGCAAAGGTTTTTCTGTGGATATTTGTCTTTGAGACTTTGAGAAACCCCACAGCGTGTTAGGGTTTTGCATTTTCAGGTCTGTAAAATTGTGCTGCTCTCTACATGCACAAATACATACAGGAAGCAACAGGCAGCACATATGTAAGATAACTCCATGCACAGTTTGAGATACAGTACCTTGTACTGCTCCTGGTCAGACTTCACTTCCAGCTGATCCTGTCCTTAGCCAAAGACCAGCTCTTCCACTATACAAGGAAGAGTATGCAAAGGTTAAGTGCCAGCTTTTATTCAGGAATGCCCTCCTCCTCTCAGCTGTTGGTGTTCTGTCATGGTCAATCTCCTTTGGCCATCTATCTTGTTAAAGTGTATTAAGGAAGTATTTTATTAAAATGCCCAAATTTCTTTGTGGTGATTTGCTTCCAAAAGCAATTTGGGAATAGTTGGTTTTGCTTTTACTTCTTCTGGAGACTGCCTAAAGGCAGTGCGTCCCTTACATGTATTTCCAGATATTTTGGCATCACTTGATTCAAGATCAGTCACTAACACCATAATGATGCTGTTTAATAGGTAGCTGGAAAAGGATAGCTGGATTTGAGCACAATTCTATGTAGAAAATACATCTGTGCACTGTGGCAAAGTTGTATGGCATGATGCAAAGCTAAAATTCATATCCGTGTTAGGTAGTCATAGGAAAAGAAAGTAGATTATGAAAGAGAGGGCTACAGTGAGGAAAAAATGCAGTACCACTTGTTCTTTGAAAATGTACAGCTACCTTAAATGAAGGGCTTAGTTATGCCAATGGAGTTAGTTTCTGGTAAATGTAGGTTAGGTGGGTTCACAAATTTGTGTTGTCAAAATAAGGCATAAGCAAAAGCCTCGTGCCAGTTTCAAAGGTCTTTTGGCCAGCCAAAGATCACTTTGCCACTTAAAAAGTGAATGAGGAGGGCAGAAAAGGAAGAGAAAGAGACTGCTTTGAAAACTTCAGCAGAGCTCCAAGCCCTGATCAGCAGCTCCCGTGGCCTGAGAGAGTTTTGCTTAGGCTGTATGAGATTTATTTGGTGCAATGCCTCCTGCTTCCTCTTGCACTTTGAGGACTTGAAGGAAGGTGCAGACAAGGGAAAACATTGTCAGATAAAATCTCACAGAAGGGTTGAAGCTGAGAGAGGAGCTGTACTCTGTGTGCCGTTTGGCCTAAATTCTGCACAGCCGTCAGCTGAACTTGCCAACCTCTGTGTGTGCTCAAAGCTCAGGTCTCATACAGCTGATGTTTGTACAGGAGCAATGTGCAGATCATAGAGGGGTTATTTTATTTTTATTTTGTTTTAATTTTAGAGGTATATTAATTTATCTAGCATTTTGTTAAAGCTAGCAGATCTGCAAACAGATGCTTGCTTAGGTCCTGACAAGCAACCAGCAACCAAATGTTTTCTTTCCCCAAAATGGGTTATTCGTTTTCCTTGCTTTACCTTTTTGTGAGGGTCTGTAAAAGGTCTACATTTTCAAAGTTAACTTGAGACTGTTATTAAAAAGCAAGAGCTACATTATCAGCCTTACAGCCCTTCTTGGAACCAGACCCTGACTGTTGGGAATAGTTTCATTAATTTCAGTGGGACTAGGCCTGACGCAGGCTCTTCAGGCTTCACAAGCGCATCTGAAACTGGCCTATGAAGATTCCACCCGTTCTCTGTACATAGCCTTGTAGAGAGACCTTGTACAATTTTGGCTTTACCAAACACTTCCAGCATTCCTGGATATACTGTGAAAAACTGTTCAGGCATTTTTGTTACAGCATCCTTTTTTCCCCAAGAGAAATTGGCTGTATTGCAATACAATTTTTCCCCCCCTAAGTAAATAGATATAGTTTATATCTTCTGGCAGGGATAAGAAAGCAAAAATAAAAAAAGCCTTCACAATTCTTGGCAAGATGAAACTTCCAGGGTTTGATCCCTTGGCAGAGCTCTGTGGTTTGGCTTTCTCTCTTCTCTTAGTATTATGTGTGTATGCCTCATTTTCTTTGATTGCATAGCACTATTTATGTTTATCTGCTAGCTTTTGTCTTGGTTGCCAGTTCCTTTTCCTTTTCAAGATACTTCATCTACTTGAGTGTTAAATGCCCTCTTTTCTGTACAGTTTGGCTACTTTGTTTCCTCAGTGTCCATTCCTCAGCACAAGACTCTGTATAACCCATCTCTGTTGCTTTGTCCCTCTTTTCTGTCTATGTGTTTCCCAATTTCCTTTTCCCTCCCTGTAACTCTGTCACTCCTTGCTTCTCATGATGCTTTTTGGGAAACTGTCCTCCTCCTAGTGAAGCTTGCTCTTCTTTTGGATTTGTTTTTTCTTTTCTCCTAGCTTTTTTACCTTTTTGCTGTTATTAATAACTCTGTTCTTCGTGCAATTATTGCTATTTACTTCTATGTTTCCATAACAAATTCCAACATTTGATTTCATTAGACATTTTGGAATCCATGTCAAAACCAAAATTGCCTTCTCATCTTGCTACTGATTTGGAGGACACTTCCTGAATTTTTAATGAAACTGGAAGTGGCAATGATATCTCTCAGTATATTTTCTTCAGCAAAATGAAACAGGTATTTTCAGTTAAAGGGTTTTGTCACTGAAAAAGGAATTTTGGACCAAACCAGAGAATTTTCTGTTTTGACAGTAGATAATTTATGACACAACTTCTTAGTGTTATGTTGAAGACCTATGTGGAAATAGTCCTCCTGAGCTCACTACTGTTTCCTCTGAATTCAGCTATTGATCTCTCATTGATTGAATCGGAGCAGTTTTGGGTCCGTGGTGTAGGAACTGGAAAACAGTTGTCAATACCGGGACTTACAAGCCTTTTATAAACTATAAGAGTTCAGAGCTGCGAGAACCTGTGCTGCTGGCCTGCAAATTGAGGCTGCTTTGTGAAGCTTGGAGCTGCTGGATTCCCAGCCCAGCTGACCATGGAGTGGGAACGGGGCATAAAGTCAGAGATGCTGATCCTAGCAGCCTTCCAGGTTTAAGTTGTTCATGCTCATCATTACTTAGCTCCTAGTGGAAAAAAAAAATCTCATTTAGCACAACAGTGTCTATCCGTGGAAGTGCAAGTAATTTAGTGGTGAGCTGCTTTTGCAGAATAGAACCTGGATTTTTAGGACTAATTAATTTTATTCACTCCAAAGTGCATTACAAATGTTATTTATTTTGGTAGACATTGTTCTAAAAGATATTTTGTCAAATATATTGGATTTAATGGGGTTTAATGGAAATGGTTAAACATATATTTATTTTAATTACTGAAAATTAAAAGGAACATCTTAACTTAAACTCTAATTTGGTGTTCTGCCAATTCAAGCAAAGATGAATGAGGTATATTAAAAATGAACACGGTTCTTATTTTTATTGGTTATATGGCCACCTTTCTCACTACATACATCAGTTAGCAAAGTCTGCTTTCAGCAGTGGAAATTTCATTATCACTTCTAATTCTGGTTTTGTAGCACATTAAAGTTTCCAACAGTTAATGACTCTGGTTTCTTTCTGTGCAGGTTTACCTTTCATGAAAGAACATGGAAGAGGAAAGAAATGACAGTAAGACTAAATTATGAACTCTCAGAAGTTGAGAACAAGAACTGATTGTATTGTGGAAACTGAATTCACTGCTCTTGATTAACGTTGGGCAACAGTGATTGCATGCATGAGATTGCTGAAGCAGATGTAGCTCATGTATTACTCATGCAGGTTACAGGAGACAAAAAGAAAACATTTATTCCAGTTTTCAGTTCAATATTTTAAGAATACCACAAACACCATTTTAAAAGTCTGTCAGTTGTTTGAAAACTGGTGCGAGGAGTTCCTCACCTTTACTGAAGCTCCTTTCCACCCTTGGACACAGATCATCACCCTCCACACTTCTTTACCAATATTGAATGTTCTTCTTCTCAGCTCTGACTTGTTTACTCATGACCCAGAGATGGGGTCTCAGGCTCTTTCCATCAGCAGTGCTTTCACCATGCCCCTATGCTGTCCGTGCCATTGTCACCCCTACATCTGGTGGTTACTGAAACCAGAACACCTTGGCTACTTCCCAGGTATTCACCTGAGTGACTTAGCATCTCTTGGAGGGTCACCCCAATGCAGGATGACTGCAATCATATCTCAGGTGTCACAGCTCTTAATTACATCTTCTGCAAAGTGCTTGGAGGTTCCCTGACAAAAGTGATTTCAGCATGCAAAATACTGCAGCAAAATAAACTGATCTAGATAGCAGAGGTCAGTCCTGTCTGTCTACGTTAACCTAACAGCCTGTGCTTTTCCCCTTCCCTTCACCATTTGCCAAAACAGATACAGTTTGTTTTTCTTTTGATCCCATGAAGCTGACAGTGACAGATTACTTTCAGTTTGTCATCCTGAACCTTCCCACTTTCCTGGTGATGTGACCCATGACATGAGGGAGATCTGTAATCACGGACAGCTGCGTCTCTGAGCAATGTCCAGATGCCATGGGAGAGGTGACATGAGACCACACAGAAGTCCCCATCTTCCCAGCACAGATGCTGTGTCCTGGAGATGGCTGGTGAGAAATAACTATGTGAGGAGGAATGGTTTTTCAAAAGATGTTTGTTAAGATTTTCATAAGGCAGCTCACTACCCTAAAGAGTCTCATTTTCTCAACAGAGCAAGTGTTTCAGGTCATTTTGAATGTAGAAATAAGAGACTATATCCAATGGTGGATTCCCTGTGTAACATGAACTCTTTTTTCGTGATATTTTCACATCAGTCTGTGCTACTGGGAATAGTAATATTTTTGTGTTCCGTCTTCCAAAACTGGAAAACTGCTGAAAATGGGTTTTGTCAGTGAACAGTAGGTCTCATTCAGGATCCAGTGATGTGCTGTATGTGAATCAGAGGTACCAAGCACATAACCAGGACTAAGGGTGATAACAAGCTCAACAACTGTCAACATCAGTCAGCACTGTTATTCTCCACACAGCTCTTAGTTTATTTTGCTGTAGAATAAAACCAAATTAAATATCATAAAACCATATGAAATACAACATTAAACCAAACTATCAGTAGAATTTCCGTAAGAATTTTCCAGGAGTTTTGAAATACTGAGCATACAGCCACAGTGTAATCCACGCTGGAAGGGACCTCAGGAGCTCTCCTGTCCCACCTCTTCCTCCTCCAAGCAGGGCAGCTCACAGATCAGAGGGGGATGTTCAGGGCTTTTTCCAGACCCATCTTGAAAACATCTGAGGCTGGGTATCAGACAGCCTCCCTGGGCTACCTACCCCACTGCCTGATGCCCTCAGAGGGAGAAAGACTCTACCTGTATCCAGTCCAAACCTCTCCTGTTATCTCTTGTCCTCCCACCATGTAGTACTGTGAAGGACCTGTCTCCAACTCCTTGATGGGCCCCTGGGCCCGGTGGTCACCCCCATTTAGTGTCTTCTGCAAACTTGGTGAGAGAGCACTCCAGCAGCTCCTCCAGGACACTGCTAAAGATGATAAACAGGAAAAGTCCCACAAATATTTGGACAAGCAGTCATCACTGATACTACTCTGCTATGTCAGTACACCATGTCATTTTCTTTAATGAACAAAAGCAGACTCTAAGGCCTAGGAGACACTGGCAGACTGGAGATCTCACAGAGAAAAACATGTATGAGACATGAAGCAATTCTGTACTGGAGACAGCTCATCCACTGAGATTCATTATCTAACTCAATGACTTCTTACCTTTTGCAGCTCTTGAAATCTGTCAATTTCAAGAAGATCTTGATCACAGCCTACCTATAATATCTGATAAAAAGCAAAGTGACTGGATTTTGTCTTTTTCAGCAGTTTCATGTAAGAAATATTAACTAATTAATGGTATATTTCTTAAAGAGTTCTCCAAACTCCTTTAGCAAATGTCTGACTAGAGAGAATGGGGTTTTTAGAAGCTAATCATCAAACGTGTTCTAAAGGCTGCTTTGACAATGTTATTGACATGTTAAGGACAATTGTCAGCAGGAGCGTTTTGTGGGACAGACTTCCTCAGGATCACTGACATCCCTAAATAGTACAAAGCTCTTGCACTGGAGGTTATCAATGCTCATGTCTGAAGGCCTTCAGGGCAATACACTAGGAAAAGTTTTTAACTTTGGTTTGATTGTGTTTTCACTTGTTTTGCTTTGGTAAACTCATCTCCAATAACCAAGTTGTTTACATAGCCTTGGCAGCCACAGTGGTCACTTTATGTAGGACGCTGGTTGTCTGAGCAAGGGTAATATTTGTTCCTAGCTGAACTTTGTAAACCAGCTGAATGCTGGGAGTCCTATATAAATCACAAGATGGTGTCAGCAAGTTCTAGGTTAATACTTTACTTTATGCAAAGTAACATATTCCATTGTCCAATACTTTTGCACTTATAGTAAGTACAAAAATATTGCAATGTACAGGAAATTGTTTAGATGTAGGAACTGTCTGACAGTTCTGCAATGGAAAACCTGCTAATATGTAACAAGAACCTGTCCTTGTCCTGAAGAAATATCCTCTCATTATGCAATACACAAAGTAACCTATATTTTGAACAGAGTGTAATAGGCATACATGCATAATAATTTCTGTTCAAAGTTTTGTACGCTGTTACCAATTTTAGAAGAATATTTTGGAAACTTTCCTATAAAACTCTTAAAGGTCACTCCTAAAACAAGCTACTTGTATGTGGCCATAGGAATAATATCATCTGTGTCATTCTACAACTATGTAGCACTTATTCAATTCTATCATGTCTCTGTGTAGGTGTAGCAAACCCACTCCCAGGTGGATGGCATTTGCTCCATAGGTACAGCGTAATTTGCTTCTAAACTTTGGCCATTTGCTTAGAATTTCTGCATGTCTGTGTCCAGTAATCCTGCTGGAGCTAGTGCTACAGCTCTGCTCCAACTGGGCTGTCAGGCACCCAGAAATCCTAGCATCCAGAAATTCTTGAAAAACATACACTTCTCAGCTTTTGGGGTAGTCAATGAAATTAGAGGCAAGGAAACTTGGATGGCATAATACAGCAACCATAGGCTGACTCTTACTACTATGGCAGACATCAAACCTACACATCTACCTTTTAAATACGTTGAGACACCTCTGAGGTAACTCAGTAACTTCTAAGAGTTAGAGTTAAGCTCCCTAAATATTTTCAAAAATACAATCTTCAGATTTGGTCTTTGGGCTTTTTCAGTATCGTTAGAAAATAAGACCATAGATGGACTTGCAAGAGGAATAATAACAAAGCAATAAATATGTGCCTAAATATTGCCTTCAAATAACAACTACTTCTTATCCTCTATCAATATTATGGAGATAATTAATTGCATCATAGTCTATATTATTAAAATTATATATTAAGTAAGTGACGAACTCATAGAATGCAACTTTAAGATGATCCCACAGAATAAACCAACTAAAGCCAATTTATTCTGTGGAGGCTGCAAAGACCCACCCTGCCTACAGGAAAATATACCACCGCTCTCCATGTGGAAGAAATACTTGAGTGACTTTTGCAAAAACAAACACTTAAATGCAGCTTAGAAGGCCAAGTATCACTGAATGTGACTGCCCACCTTGGAGTTTTTTTGTTTTCTTGTTTTTTTTGTTTTCTCTGTGCTAGTGAGGCTTCTCTGCATAATTCCTTTTTTTCTGCTAAACCAGTTTACTCTGACACCTCAAAGGCTAAACCCCCTTCCCTTCCCTCCTACTACTTGATTTGCTTTTCTATCACTGCACGCTGCACATGCGAGGTGGAGCTGCCTTGTAACTTCAGAGATCAGCACGATAGGAGGGCAGTGGAAATCAAACAAACCTTCAAAAACACAAGGGCAGTAAGGCACCCACAAAACTAGCACTTGGATCCAAAACTAGATGGGTGGCCAGCTTTATCCCAGACAGTCCATCAACATCCTAACCACAGGTCAGACCAACTCCAACGTTGCTCATGCTGTCCTCTGGCATTCACCAAAAAGCCAGATATTTCTGCCCAAGGAATTTCCTCCACAGGGATTGCCTTTGAAGAGGGAAGTGGAAGTCAGTCTCCTAGAGCAAATGCACATGTATGCCACCTAATGAAAGACAAAAAAAAAAAAAAAAAGACAAATCAAACCTATGTTGTTGATTGTATAATCACAGGGAAATGGGAACTGGTCTTCCACCTCATTTCACATCAGCATGAATTTTCCTAGACTTGAGGATAAAAAAAATATGTTCACAACAGTTTGTTTTCCTATTTAAATTAGCTCAGGTGGGGTTCTACTAGTTCAGTCCATGCCCATTCAGTTGCCAGTATAAGTATCCAAAATATTACATTTTGAGACTCTCTTCCTGCAGTTGAACAACTGTTTGTTGTTTTTCCTTTCACATTACTGGTGTAAGACAGAGGATCCAGGTACTTTTGGCAGGTGGTGAGCTATATTATATTTGTTATGAATTCACATACTCACAAGCTAGAGACTCGCTTGAGCCAAAATGATGGTTAAACAGAAAAAGAACAGCCCCAGCCCCAAAGATCCTGCAGTCTGAGACAATAGACAGTGCACCCATGTTCATTGAATGCAAACTTAAGCATCAGTTGTTTGGTTCAATCAATTTAGGCTTTGAAGACTATCTGAAACAGGCAACCAAAGTGTGGCTGGTGGGACTTTCAGTGGGCAGATGAATCCATCCATGTGTAAGCATGCATGGAGGAGCTTGAAGGTCTTCATGGCAAGGTTTGGGTTCAACCCCTGTTTCAGTTTTCAGCTATTGCCCAACTTCAGCCTGTGCTTTAAAGTGAATTCCAGTAAAAAATCCAAAAGCCCAGGCTAAACACCTGGTCTCTTTCCCCTCACTTTCAGCTTCCCTACCTACTTATGCTTCTGTCTGCTAAACAGAAATGACTGGGTTTGTAATAAGAAAAAGTGTGATTTCCAGCTCTTGGTCCAATTTCTTGTTAACAGAATTTTGACTATAAGACACATGTAGGAACTTGGACAAGGTGTGTATTTAAGGAACCAGAACAGAAAATATGCTAATAATCAAGATAATCAGTTGTGTGTTTGAGGTGTTCAGGTAGGTTTCTTAGGATGAGCTATCTGGACGGACACTGAGTAGAAAGAAGTTGGTAAAATCACAAGGAATTGTGCTGATAGTTGTGCCCTAAATTCTGCAGATGAGGGGGCAGGAGTACCTCACACTTTTCTGTAATTAGCTTTCACTAAATTGTTCAGGAAAATCTTTGATTTACATATGCCTGCAGTTTCCAATCAGCTAAGCTATGTGTTATGCTGTTGTAAAGTATCTTTTCTACTTACCGACTAGAACACGGCAGGCATTAACTTTTTGCCACAAAACAAAGTGAAACTCTGTATAATCCCTATGTTATGGCTCCTGTTCTCTCTAGTTTAATCTACAACACTGGGAATTTGTTATACAACAAGAAACACATTTTAAGAATTGTCACATTTTGTAATTCCTTTTTGTGTTTGGAGCGTCACAAGCTTTGTGGCTCCAGTTCAAGCCAACTGCAGCCTGGAAAATGAAATATAATCTAAAAATACCATAAAAATGGAAATTTTTAGCGTTAATCTCATGTAAGGCTTTTACATTCTGTAGTGAAGCTATCTGAACCTGAAAAAGACTCTGAAAATCAGGGATCTTTGCAGTTATTTGTAGCTCTTCTTATCCACCCAGGCTGTATCTGTGGGTCCTGTTCATGAAAAGGTCTTTGCGAGGAGACCTTGCTCCATTGAAGGTCCTATCAAAAATCCTGCAGAAGCTTTCATGACAGTGTGGCTCAGTATTGAAGGAAAGCACAGAGGGTTAGCAGCACCCAGGCGGATGAGGGTAAGAATGGCTCCATAGATAAGGGCGACAGTTTAAAATTCAGGCAATCTGGGTTGTAGTTCCTCTCCTACTGCTGTTTTTTGGTGAAGCCCTGAATGTATGTCTTACTCTATGTCACAGGTGGTTGACCATGTAGTGCGGAGAACAGCCCCACAGAGAATGATAGCAAGTATATTTGCAAAAAAAGGAAGGAAGGAAGTGTGGGATAAATCTATCCCATACCAGATTAACAGGGTTCCCAGGGAGGGTATATAAGATCAATTCTGCAGTCCTATGCAGATCCATCAGAAAAACTAGGCATCTCCTGGATATGTCTCTTCAGGACTTCCAGCAGCTTCAAAAGGAGCCAAGACCTGGCAGGATATGCTTTGCTATTAGTGACTGGAGCCTGGGTGTTAGTGTCATGTATGTGAAGTGGAAGAACCAATGGGACCTTCTCCCCCCCGCCTTTCAGTTATGCAAAATTCTGTAATTTACACAGGTTGTATGTCAGGGCTGAATAGGGGTGTATAAAGTTTGCAAATATGCATTAACAAATTATCATGCTGCCAAAATAATTTGTATTTATAACACATTTAATGCTCTTACACAGTACTGTGTGTGAACCTGAAAGGCAGAAGTAGTATTTTTATGCTAATATGCTGTAAAATGTCTTAGCAAAATAAGCAAGTCCCTCCACAGTGGGTGTTTATTTTCCTTGATATGATTTAGAAGATTCTTATGTGACAATCTTTTGTGTTGTATTTGAAAATGATCTCTACAAGAATAGCACACTATTATAATACATTACAATCTAAAGTTGCTTGAGCAGCAGAAAGCCCCTAACGCAGTGCTTCACAATGGAGCACTTAAACAGTTTAGTGCAGCTTTCATGTACAGTATTTTAAAGAACTGCTACAAGCCATGTTTGCAGTGCTTTCGGGAAAGCAGGGTAGTATTGAGGAGAAAGCTCCTTACCAGCGAGCTTCCTGTCACTGAACGATCATGTTGGTGTTCCAGCAAATCCAGGTGGGAACATTTTCAAGGGAATGTTGAATACTTCTCCTTTTGCCCAGAAACAGCATAGCTATTTTTAGGGATATTTTCCATTGGCCTGCAGCACATTTCAGTTGCTGTAGCATAATGGAGAGTGGCATATTGTATGTTACGTTGAATTGAGAAAATGACTATGTTGCATCATGTCTGTATTTGGCACTGAAGGATGCTGAGATATTCATATTTCCTCATACTCGTGCCAATTTGTATGCAACACAGATATATCATAAATAGAATGTAGGGTATGGGATCCATCCTGCACTCATTTAACCCTGTGACACCTCAGTAGCGTATGACTTTTTCGAGGGAGACTGGAATCAGTCCCAGTGTGTCCCGGTCATAGTCTGTTTATGGTACTTAAATATAAGGCACCGTTGGTGCTGTGGAAGGAGCTGTTACTGCAATGTATACTTTATGGGCTCTACCTATATAGACATGTGAGGCTCAAAAATATAAATATCCGAAAATTATTCAGTCTTTTCAGGGTATTTTCTAATTAATGAGACACACGTTAATGCCCTCCATGTGAGAATCCGTGAATGGAAAATGTCAGAACCAGAATAATCAGGTTCAGATCCTCAGGTGAAACAGGCTGCCCAGTGGGCAGATATGGCTCCATGGTCAGGAGGTGCCTCTGCCCTGGAAAGCACCATAACTATGTGGGGAGATCTGCACCCATTTCCCTTTGTCCCCATCCATGCTCTGACACCCTCTCTGCTGGGGCATATAGTGGGGCAGGATCAGACTCTGCTGCCTCTGTTGCACTTGAGAGTAGATCGGCAGGTGAGCTCCATGGCCAGGCCAAAATGGGGCCAGATACCCTGCTGCAAAATTTCTTGATGCTGATTTCCTTCTCAAATCTTGTATCGCATTTAGGGAGGAAAAAAAAAAGAAAGAAAAAAGTCTTAAGGACTCTGTTTTAATCCATATAACTCTTACAACTCATACAACTAGTGTAATACTAAGTCAACTTCATACCACTGACTGCAATGTGGACAATTAAACAACTGTCTTTGGAGATGCAGGAATTGCAGTTATTTTCCATATTGAATTGCAGTGATTTTCCAGATCTGGTTTGTGAGCAAGAGGACTCTTCACTCAGTAACAGTCTATCTCACCCCACTTGATGCAAGCCACCAGGCTGAGTTTGCATAGGCATTGCATTACTGTTAATCCTAAAGACTGACATAGAGCAAGTAAAGGGGGCATCATGATCTAATACTGTAACTCTGCCATTAGAAACAGATTTGAGTTTTTGAGTCTGCCATTATTTCAACCTTTAGGTACGTGCATCTCTGCTCCCTCAGAAAACGGCACATCTTTTATGTGCAGATCTCAGCAATAACCAAGAAAAGACTTTCTGATTTAAATTGGAAAGATCAGCTACAGTCTGTTTGGCAAGCTGAACTGCATATTAAAGTCACTTTTGATTTAGTCATTTTAAGAGATCTGTCCCTATCATAGTTGTTTTCTTTAGCCCTTGACAGCGAGTTCAGGATGCACTTTGTTTTTATATCTTATTTAGCTAAAATGGCAAATAAAAATATTTCCAAAAGTTCTTCTAAACTATTTTTCAGGTGGTTGGGGAATATTAAGTGAATGAGTTCATTTAGGGAGTCCAACCTGCTGTGTCAAAAAATAATATTTTAAACAGCTCTAAAAACCATCTGTTTTGGGACAAACTGGGGCAGAGGCCCCTTCTCCACAGCAAGGTCCATGAATTCCAGTGAGGACTTTGCCACCAACTCCAGGCTAGGATTTGAGTCAGGATGAAATATCAGTATATTGATATTTAACCCTGTAGTCTCAGCTAGTGGTGAGTTAAGTAGCAGCTCATTAGGAGGCATTATTTATCCTGTGAAGTTGTGAATGGGATTTTGTGCCCTCACATGGTTCCTGTTGCTTCCTGGTGTATAATCTGATGTTGTACATATCTTTAAAAAATGAAGACAGGAGCCACATTTTTCTTTTTATTTCCTATCTGTTCAAATGCAGGCTGTAACATGCAGTGCTATCACTGCTCATAACTATCACACTTAATTACACTTCATGCGCCGAATTTGGGATCTGAATGTCACTCAAGTGGTTCTTGCACACTTTATGATGGATATTTAATCCAAAAAAACTGAAGAAAACAGATCATTTAATTTTCTAATCAGTTTACCAGATACAGGCTGTGAGGCATGGAAATATTTTGAGCATTTTCTATGTTTTTTAATGAAGTGTTACTACAATGAGAGGCGGATGTTACAGCCCAGCTGTTGCTGTACACAGCAGTGGCTGCTGTGCTCTGCACAGAGCATCATGCGCCGGCTTGCGGTGAAGCTCCAGGCCTCCAGCCAAGGACTGACAACAGCGAGCTGGAGACTGTGCCGGTTTTCCTTTTTTGTATTTTTTTTTCTTACCCCTCCAGTGGATAAACACCTCAAAGGTCTCAGAATTAATGTTGGAATATTGCTAGAGGAGGAAAAAGGGAGGATGGATGCTTTTTCCTTCTGCCTTTGCAAAGGTGTAGGCTGTGGGTTTGTGTCTCCCAGGAGCTCCCCGAGTGAAAGGGACCGGCTGGAGACTGTCTCCATTGGGGTATGTTTGCTTCCCATCACACTACCCTTTCTGCTGTTTCCTCCTCTCTTCAAGTTAATCTTCTCAACTGATGAAATTCTGCTGGGATGTGAGATTTATGTGTTCCCTGAAACATGCAGACCAAGTTTTTCCTTTCAGTGCGGAGTGTCTAAAATAATGGGGAACATGCTAGCAATATTAAAACAAATGTGCGTCAGATCCCCAGGGGTCTCAGATGCCATGCATGCAGTGTTTCCTCCAAACATCTGAGAACCAGCATCATTGTTCTTCCAGTGTTTCTGAAGCAAAGGAAACAATAGGATGTGTCCATAAATCCTTGCACATGAGTGCGAAGCCATAGGACTCAGACTTTATACTGGAACTGTACTTGACATGGGTAGATATAACTGGCTCGTCGGGGTCTTCACTTCCCAGGTATTCCTTGTAAATGGAGAAACACACACACATTTTTCCCACTGAAAGAAATGTGTATGTGCTGGTTCTGGTGTGGGTTTTTTTTGGTTTTTGGGATTTTTTTTTTTTTTGTAATTATATTAGCATTAGAAGAATTCTGTGTGGCTAAAGAAACTTGAAAGTAAAATAAATGTTCTACATGTCAGGGCCACATACATATCTATTTTTTTAGTAGCAGGATATGTAGCACTTTTAAAGAGCTGTTACTATCTGCAGTGAAAACAGTGAAGTGTCTGTAGAATGTCAGCATCCCAAGGCCTCAGACCTGGAGCCAGCTAGTAGGCAACAGCAGAGATTAGAAATTGATTTTGTTTGAAAAGAGTTATTTCAAAGTGATTGGATAAAACAGAGAGGTGTGTTATAAAAAAGCTGAGGTAAATATTTCTTATCCTGGGAGAGAAGATATGCCTTTTGTTTGAGTGGCCATGGCTCAATACTTCATGCTTTGCCCCTGTTATCATTATATGCATTTAAAGTCAGATAATAGATAGATGTACAGCAGTAAAAAAACCCCATAAGTGGAAAGAAGGAAGCCTGTATTCCCCAGGACATTGATTCATTTACATGATTAGGAGTTAGAGCTCATAGATATTTATGCTTTAAATCAATGCACGATGAAACAACCTAAAACTGAGTTGAAAAGATGGAATCTGTGGTGTTAAGCTTCACTGGGAGGTGCTGAGCACTCCTGGCTTTTAGCAACAGCTCTAGGAATGGAGTATGCCTTCTGGCTCATTGACATTGAGACCTACAGACATAGAGAAGTTTCCTGTCCTTTCTTAACTTTAGCCCTGCTTCCTTCATGGTTCCGCACATGCACCATGGCCCCTCAGCAAGGGACAGCTAAACATAATATTTTTTAGTTGTCCCAGCAGATTGCTGTTGAATGTCATGAAGCCCTTTCTAACCTCCAGGTCCTGGGCAGATGCTGCCACACCATTTCCAGTCCCTTATGATACCAGAATAAGGGTGTAAAGAAGGAAAATAAATTTCTCCAGTACTTGGAATTAAACTTAGAACTTTTAACTGACCCAGAGTTCCCTCCTCTTTGCTTTGCACCTTGCAGTACCTCTGCAATAGCTGTAAGTTTGACCCTGCTTTGTAAAATTACTCAGTGTCGTAGGGTAGTGGGTGACTTCTTAAAGAATGAGATATCAACTAGAACAAAATTATCACAGTAATTGTTGAGAGCTGTTATTGTCCTTTTGTAGAATATTTCTTTAATTTATTTTTAAGAGAACGGGAATCTTTATAATTATTCTGAAGATTAAACTCTGCTCTTGGAAGCTCATAGCTCAGCCAGTATTTGGCCTTTTGAAACTGTGTCAAATAGATTAATTAATAATTACTCAATTTATTTATTAAAGCTGTCATTTCATCAGACTGTACCTTTCCTATGCAGTCTAGATACTGATACAGAAGTCCTCCTAGATGGTACAGCTATTTGCTGTCCATGCTGAAAAATGTTATTACTTTATTAATATGGCAAACCTAAAAATAAGTACTTGAATACTTTTATACTGTGCTGAAATTGAGTCCAGTCACACACACAATGTCAAATGTTTTCTAACTTAATACTTGGGAATTCAGCCAAGAAACTCTGTTTTTTCTGCCAGAAGTAGAATAACACATCAGGAATATTTCAGTACTCAACAGCATTCTTATTAAAAGAACAGAGCCCTTAACAAGTTTTGCATTATTTTGTCACTCTCTAGGTAATTCGGGTGTTATCTTGAGATCTGCATATATTTTGCATGCATTTCATGCAAACAGAGACTAATTGCATAACCAATTATTTTTAGTCATTAACCAGATTACATTGTAGTAGGCTCATTTGTTTTTAAGACATTACTGATACTCAATTCACCAAATTCAGTTGGGTACAGTCAGGCTGTTGCAAAGTGGCGGCAGTGAGTTGGACTCCATAGTTACCCATGAAGATGGATATAAAATACCTCAGATATGGCCAATGTGCAGCAGAATCTGTTGGCAAATGTCTCCTTGCAGTGGGATTCCACACGATGCTGTGAACTGTAATAACCAATGCTTATGTGGGATGGCTGCACAATTGCAGAGTTATTATTTTCTCCTTATAAGGATTTCAATTAGTTTCTATTTTTCAAAGCTGAATACTCAAAAATCCTCAGCAATATATTCACATTGGTATCAGTCATTGACTTTACTGGAAGCAGAGTGAGACTCAAAACTTTAAACACTTGTGGTCTAGTGCTTCCAGAAAGCCCCTGTATACATAAACAAAATATTTTTCTCAGCTAAAATGGTAGGGATTTTTTTTCTCTTTCTTTTTTTTTTTTTACTCTGTCAGAATTTCTAAGGATGTCTACTAGTGTTTTCTGAGGAAAATCTGTTTAGCTATAATAGTATAATATCTAAATAGTCTTAAACTAGGCTTTCAAACCACCATACATACAGTAAATAATTCACACAACATTTTTGCAAGTTTGGTAAAAAATAACTTCATTTTACACAGCAGGAAACTGAGGCAAAAATTATAAAGTGACTTGAACAAGCATTGCAAAATAGAAAATTTAAGGCTTTCTAATCCTAGGAGTTTTATAGCATAAGTTGTGTGTCTAAAACTGATTTCCTAGTTTTTGGCCATCACATAAAATACACAGAAATAAATTTCTGAGTCCTTAGTATATGGTATTTGCTTTATAGGTTATGTACATCGTTAGATAATTTACAGGTTACTTTATATAGTGCCCTAGGAGCATTCAAAACAGGTGACAGCAGCTTATGAAAGGTATTTAATACTTTTCAATTCATAACCTCTTGATGTTGTAAGCAAGCAGTTCATGGCTATATACAGATCCCTGCAAAAGTTCCTGATAAAAGCTGTAAAACAAGTAATCCAAAGCAAGGCAATCAATAGAAGCAGTTTGTCCTCAAGAGGCACCTGGATTAACAAGAAACAGATAAAAGAATAGCCACAGATGTGCTTCTGATGTTACAGAAATAGGTTATGTCCACATCTGCTTACTGGGGGAAGACAGTAAAAGACACATTCTTTGTGTTTATATTGCACAGGAAAATTATAAACAATCCTCCTGAAAATTTAGAAAAATGAAGTAAATATTTCTGACTCTGAATTAATTAATTATAATAGCAATGTGGTTACAGTGATATGACTGTACATTAGTGGTAAACTCATAGAGTACAGTCAGCACAGAGATGTTCCTCAAAAGCTCAAATGAAGAAGTGAGCATGTGGTTCTACGTCCCTTTTCTAGATAAATAGTAAAATTTAACCTGAGTTATCTTAAGAATCTGGTGATTTCTTAGTCTCAAACAATTGTTTAAGAGCATTTCTATTACTTTCATGCATTGTAAGGGGTTTTTAGGATCAGGGTTGCTAATTACAAGGACATTATCTCTGAACCACCACCAGCTGAAGGAGTACTTGGGGAAAACTTGGCCACATGCTCCTCTACAATCTGTCTGCAGACACCGATTTCCCATCACTGGTGGAGAGCAGGTAACAGGCTGGATGTACCTCTGCTTGGAGCCAGGGTGGCCACTCTTGTAGTCTGAAGTTCTTATGCTGGTATAAAATAAACTAAACCCATGTTATTCAATTTCATTTTTCTCCATAACTTCAGCTTCTTTCCAGAGCACTGACACACATGACTAATTTATAATATCCTTCAGGCACACCATTATTTCTTATATAGGCACAAGAACTTCTTGACTGTCTGGTGTCCCCGATCTTCAGTTTTCAGTCTAAGAATTCAATGTATGGTGCAATCTCAGCATGACTCTCATGCTGCCCTGTCTTATTGCTTAAGTACACCCCTGTTAAAATTACCACACCACCACTGGAGGTGAATGAATACAAGATAAGAACTGCAGTTTGACAGTTTCAAAGGAAATGGCATAGGGATTTAATTAGACCCTCTGTGTGTGCCTCATTGATTCCTAGAGAGGTTTTCATTCTAGTGGAAGCAGATGTGGATGGTAGTGTCAGAGTTAGGATTATTTTGCATGCTTTTATAGATAACATCAGAAAGAGTAAAAAAGCCAGGTGTTAGAGGCCCAAAGAGTAAACCTAGAGATGGGCTAGTTCAGGAATTAGCTGCATGGTTTTTTTCCATTTTTCTGATGCACAATGTGTATTAAAACTGAGAAGCAGAAAGCAGCAGCAAGGCTATCAGGCTGCACTAAAGAATCATGGTGGTGTTTGGTCTCTGTTGGATGGCTTAATGAGATGCTGAAGAAGCTGTACAATCTCATCGAGTCATGACCTGAACATCTTGAGCATCCATGGGATCCAAAGCAAGAAATTGTATCTTTGTTATTTATAATTTCAATGGACATAAGGTGGAAGAACCCCAAGTTCTAGAGAAAACTGGTGAAAGACTTCAGCAGTGTCTATAATCCAAGGTCAGCATTTGAAAAGCATGAAAACCTGTTTTTTGCAGCTGTTGCAGCTGTTGCAGCAGACTTGGTTGGAGACCTGAATGAAGTTGAAATGCAGTTCAGTGAAGCTCCCAAGAAAGCACATAGAAAACCAACTGGTAGTGACTCATGAAAGTAGGTTTCTTATGCATCGGTTTCCTCCAGGTGGAGCAACAGATAGACAAGCAGGCAATAAACAAAGCTAATATAATTAATTATGTTTTTTTCCCCAATGTTTTTGATATAAATAAAGAATGACAGTCTGGAGCTGTACGTCCATGGTAGCCAAATCATTTCTGCTGGTGACAAGTACTGGTTTCTCAGCAGGGGCTTTAGCCAGTGTTGCCAGTGGACCCCCTGGAAGACTGGTGGAGTCAGGAATCATGGTCTCCTGGTTCCATCCGTAGAGCAAACATTGGTATCATTAGTGGCAGTGACTTGTAATGCCTGCTTCTGACATTAAAACACTGTGTCAGAATAGAACAGCTTCTGTAAGCAAAGTGATTACTAATGGCCTGCACAAGAAATGATCTCTTGAAGCTTCCAAGTGCCACTTATTTTGAGCCGTTCTTTCAAAAGAAGACTGAGGAAGTTTTGACAGATGTTCTTTGCAATATTCACATTCATTTTATGCACAGGCTGGAGCACAGGACTGGGCTTGTTCTGCTGACTTACCATCTCCTTTTGGTTGCAGAGTAAGACATAATGATTCTTTTCCATTCAGTCTTTCATGCCACTGACCATGAGCTGCTGCTCAAAAGTCTGAGAATAAAACTGAGTGGCATGATGCATCATCCTTGCTAAATGCCCCAATTACTGTGTGATAACCACAGTTGCTCACTTTTCCCTTTATTATGACCCCGCACAGGCACAGATAGCTGTTTCATCCCTGCCTGTTTACTGTGCAAGACACTGTCCAAAAGGCATTAGCTGAAAGCACTAATTCACAGTTAACAGCGAATGCACAGCTCTCTGCAGACCTACTCACTGAAATTTGGGTGAATTCAGCAATAGGTGCTTGCCAAGCCTGAGCTTTGCAGATCCTCAATGCACATGCATAAACGAATATAATTCCTTTTTTTTTTTTTTTTCTTCAGCAGATGGCCACTGTGTACAAGTCTCAGAGAAATGATTCACATCAAAAGCTTTCCCTGGAACCCGTGCTATGCAGCAGGCCAGTTCATGACAGCAAAGTACAGTGAAAGTACATAGCAAGACTTCATCTGTGTGATACGTGTCTTGTATTTCCATCCTGTTCCTAACAGGTCAACCTTTGATCTGCTCATTATTCTCCTTCATGCTGAAAGGTTTCAGCTTTCCTATACAGAAGCTGATAGAATGAGAGGTTTTATTGTCTCAGCATGTTTGATTTCCAGACCCTCACAAAGTGGATGGAGGAAGCAGACCAGATGCTCATTCGGATATGATAGCTTTGGTATCTCCCTGCTTCCAATATAGCTCTCTTATGAGTGAAAATTCAAACTCCATGCTCAGCTATCCACTTCATAGCTTTTCCCATCTTGCAGTCTGATTTTCTCTATGAGCATGGAGTATTGCAAAATATATTTTCTCCAGGGCCAGCATGTCACATGTGTGTCGCACGTCTAATGATAGTGCTAGAGAAAAAACTGTGGCTAGCAATTCATAGTGCCCAGAACCCAGCTTCAGTTGCTCTGCTCTGTGGCAATTAACATTTTTTCTATTATAGCTTAGTTTTGAAATAGTCTGAATATACTTTCTTGCCTCGAAATCATTACACTTCTTCCCTATCTTATGAGGAGTCCTTGACATGAAGATACTACAGTAGTTAGAGCAGGTCAGAGCGTTATTTTTTCTCTTTTGGAAAATGGGAGAAGATAGAAAGTTTCCTGTCAAAGCCTGACAAAATATATTTTCTTTTTCTTTCTATAATTTGCCAGTGATCCTGCTATAAATACAATAGCTTAGTTCTCTCTCTCTCCTTGACTTCACATATGTTTAGATAACAAGAATTTTTGACCAAGGCTTTGAAAACTGAACAATTTTAGAAGCAAGTTGATATAGTTAATGGAAATATTTCTGTTAATGCTATTTATATACCAAGACTTGGTATTTAAAGTTATAGTTAGCTAATATTTAATGTTTTTTTTAGATAAGAATACCATTATTTTCTGCTTTCCCAAGAAGACAGGGCTTCATTTATGTAAGAATTATCTGAAAATAATGACATTTGCTTTGCAATCACATTGTCAAACCATTCATCAAAATGATACATTTGCTTACTTTGATAAAGTAAGATTGGAAGTATCACATCTTCATTGCACTAACCTCCTGAACCCAGAGCATCAACAAAGCAGTTTTGTGAATGTTTCTTTTTTTGGCATTCACTAAGCTAATATATAGAGTTGGAAATCAGTTAGAGCAAGACACTGATCTTATGAAGAATTGATCTGCCAAATCTCTGTAGGGTAGAAGAAATATCAGGAAAATTTACACTGTTGAAAGCAATTTACTTGACTAAAAGGATCTGAAAATTGTGAATGAAAAGGATCAATAGTAATATGCAGGAAAACAAAACAAAAAAACCTTTTGTTTATATGAGCACCATCTATCCAATGGTAGAATTTCTTAAGTGAAATGAAATGGCGCGAGTCCAAGCAAACTGTGAAAGGATTAAAGCGTTTCTCAATATGTGAGTGCACTACTTTGCAGGCAGACTGCTTTTTCCTGAACTGCTCAGGCTCTGATTTTTCTCTCACATGCAGACCCTGATTCAGAACACCTCCCTGACAGTGGAAAATCTTTATTAGCTTCAAACTCACAGGATACGTTAAAGGAGAGAGCACTATTGTTTAAAATGGTTGCTTTATTTTGAGACTTGGTCCATGCATTCACACTGGATAGATGGTATCTTTGCTTAACTTAAATCTCTTTAAAAGCACTTAAAAGCACCCCACATTCAGGCTGTCTGCAAACTATATTGCTGCTTGGCATGACAGATCAGGAAATGCCCTGGGTTGTCTTATCTATTTGATGCTGGCCAGATGATGTTCCTGTCTCACTGTTGGTAGGGCCATACCTTGCTCTATGCTTCCTGTAAGTTTTGCTCACATAGTGTTTCACCATGGCATCCTTCTCCTTGTACTGGGGAACTTAGTAGGATTAAAGCGTCTACGCTGCTCTATTAACTACGAAACTGGGTTAATAATTAATTTCTGGCTAGTAACAGAACTAGGGAAAAACTCAAGAACTGAGTGAACACAAAATGAGGGATTTCCTTTTTTTCAGTGAAAAATTTGAAATTTTTTTATTTATGGGCTATCCTCATGAGTTGTTTGTTCTCACATTAAATAGTTAAACGTGCAGTAAATATCCTTAGCCTTTTTTGAATTCACAGTGAAACATATTCCAATTTAAGAATGTCAGAACAAAACATACTGGACTTCTTCAAAACAATAACTCTAGGTTGGGAAAATGCTGAAATTACTTTTCTTGAAATTCTAATCTCTCATTTTTTGACAGGGAATCTGGATTTTTTTGGCATTTAAAAAAATTGTCAATTACTATTATTACTAATATTGTATTTTTTTTTCCTTGTCCCATTGCCATGGAAGGCAATGTTGAGCTGGATCAAAGGAAAGAATTAACACAGACTTGTAATAAGTTTACAAATCATATTTCCTCCCTCCCTTCCTATAAATGGCTGAAACCCACAATTAAATGTAAAGCTTTTGTGAAGTAAAAGCTTATTTTAGTTGCTGATGAGGCAAAAAGTTCATCAGGATGGCAGGACGAACATGATGTCAGCAGCAGTTCTTGACAGAGTTGCAGAACAGCATTGCTATTTCTGGGTTTTCATTCAAAAGTATGAATGATTGATTGCATTCTACATTGCTTTCCATTTTCATAAATTATTGTAAAATTATATATTAAAAGAGTGAGATCTTTAAATGCAGAGGAAAGGGAAAAATGCAGTCTGTTTGGAAATTTAGATTCAGATAGTCTTTCAAGATCTGAATTTTCATGGGTCACTGCTGCTGCTGACTGTTTTTGTGGCTGACCCGTGTTCACCTCATTTATTGCATCAGTCATCTCTGTGTAGATTGATGCAGCTGTTTGTCTCATTATTACCTTGATGAGATTAATTATCTCTGATTATGTTAGACTTCTAAACTACGTATTCTGCCAGTATTGTGTAACAGAGGAAGTTAGAATTGCTACCCTTTGAAAACAACCTTGCAACCTGTTGACAGATACTTATTTTTTAAAGATAAGACTTAAATGAAGAAAAATGGTATTTTTTTATTTGAAGAACAATTTTCTTTTTTACTCAGTTAAGTATTGTGATGGAAAATGTGTTTAAAAATATAATTTAAACTTGCAAACTTCAGTATAAATACCAAATGTCTGATAGAAAGGTGACATTTCAGATGCTTTGGAGTCTGAAAATCTGAGCTCTCCTCCTCGTAGTCTATTTTTTGTACCGTAGCTGTGACAGGGGTTATGAGCCAGAAAAGCTCTGGAGCTGGACCACAGGGGCAGCCTGAAGGACCCCATTTTGTCCTGTTCATTAAGCCCATGCCAACCATGCTGTACTACATTAGCTAGCAAACAGCAAATCAAGTAAATCTATGATTGTGTCTTAAAGAGGATTTTGCAAAAGTAATAGCAGTGGTTCACATATTTTACCATACCCAGAGAGTCATCACAGGACTGTAGGTCAAAGATATGTCCCTTCAGAGAGACCATGTTGTCCTGATATTTGATAGTTGAACAGTTTTGTTACAGAGATGTTAACCTGAGTTCGTACAATTTGTGAAGAATGTGCCACCTGGCAAGGCGCCCTGTGCACTCAGATGGCCCAAGGAGCTTCTGCTCTTCTTGGCATTACCTTGCACTCTGTAAAAAAAGGTGGCAGCACAGGTGCCCTGAAGCTGGAGATCTCCACAAAGAAGGACCTCATTGCATCCGTGCCCCTCCATTCATATTGGGGACCAAAACCAGCAGTGGGCAGGTGTGCTTCACCCTTTCTATCAGACGGGATTAATAAACTGCCTTTAGCTGGCTGTTTCTCTCTGCATGGGACTTTCTTCCCACCTTTTGTCAGACTTCTTGATGTAGTTCTTATTGTCCTGTGCTCACTGCTTTGGTCTGATCCTATGTTCCATATCCCTCTCACCACTAGGTAATAGTGCTGAACAGTAGCATTGCATGTCCACAGTTACAGAACTCAAAGATCTGCTTGAAAGAAAAACAGGAGGAGGAAAAGAAGCAGAGAAACAGCCAGAGAATAGGTCTTTTGTGTCCTGATCACCAGGGCCCTCCAGCTGAGTGGATGTCAAGGTGCCTTCAAGAAATGATGGAGCAATGTCGAGGAGGAGGTAATGTGTTTATCGGCAGATGTAGTTTTCTCCAAGATAGTCCATCTTCTCCTGTTCTCTGTGAGCAAAGGAGAAGGTGTCTACTCATCAAGCTCATGGTTTATGCTGCTGTCCTCAGCATTGCCTCCAGAAGTCCAAATAATACAAAGTTGCTGCTTTCAGTACTGCTTTACATAGGTCACTGTATTGTAGAGTGAAGTTGCCTTCTTCCTTACCTGGAAGGGGACAGTGCCTAGGTAAATGTATTGGAGCTGCAAGTTTCTGTGAAGAGATTTACCCAACTAGGAAAACTAGGTAAACTAGGAATTACTACAGTTTTCTCCCGCTCATCTGAGGAAGGGCCAAGTGAGCGACACTTCATCTTTTTTTTTTTCCCCAGAGAAACCACTCTGTTTATGTTTTTGTTTTCCATTCATGAGGATTGTAGATGGTATAATCAGCTAATGCTTCAAGTTGCCAGTTTAAACAGTCTTCACTTTATGAAAATAAATCCACAAGCCACAGCCAGCAGATCCAGTCCTGCCTCTTTGGGTGTTATGAGGGTGTCAGCTGTGCAGGAGCAGATTTTTTCAGTGGTAAATCTCCCTCATGCCCTTACATACATAATTACTCTGATAAAGAAAGATCCGAAGATGTTTTGTGAAGCTCATTCAAATCTTTTGAAACTGAGACACAGCCACTTCTGGGATGGAAGAAAAGCACAGGGAAAGCTAGGCTGTGGATATATGAAAATAAGTACAATTATTCAAACTGGAATTCAAGTCCAAACACTGTGCTGGGGTATTAGCTGGGTACAGCTCACTGGGAAAGGTCCCATCTGATAAATCACCAAAAAGTCTTTGTGAATCTGTCCTCTGCAGTGGCTGGAAATCACGTTCCTAGCTCCGGGTTGCCAAAAAGAAAGGGTCTGGTCTGAACCTGCATGGTTGCCAACCAGCAGCCTTGCAAGTTTGAACTCGGTGACATCAACACATCTGCCTTCATATATCTTGACAACCAATGTGTGGAGCACAAATTTCTCTGCTTCTGAATCACAAAGGCAAAACAAGAAACCAAATTAATTCCTGTCATAACCCACCCTGAATTACACAAGCACAGTTCCTACTGGCTTGATGGAAGTTGCTGCTTCAATCATGGGAACAGCAGTTTGCCTCTTGTCCAAGCGCAGGATGCTGGAACACCTGGGGCATACTTGGTTATTCACAGAGTGCTTTCCTACCATGTACTTTATTGACTGCATTAACCAGAAGCATTTTAAGGAGCTTTCCAGATGGGTGAAGAAGTTACTGGAGGCTGAACTATGAAGCCTTGAGAATCAAGGTCACGATTGCACAGAAGCGTTGACTGAAGAGGAGTACATAAACTGCTCAACAAAGAACTTGAATCCTGCATATTTAAATATTCACAGCACCTACAAGTTTTGCTGATAGTCTGTGAAATACAGCTTCATTTGCCAGTGAATCAGGCTTATAAAAATGGTAATTGTGAAGTGCAGTTGCTAACTGTATCAAGAGAAAAGGGATTTTACATGTAATGGAGATTCTTTTTAATGATAAATTATCTAGCTCCTGGCTACCATGTATGAGCTCTATTAACTGCCAATAAATTGCTCATCGTTAAATCTAGTTCACTCTTCTTAATTAGGCCAAGAGTTTTTTTCCCTTTAAATCTTTTCCTTACTTTAATATGGAAAGATATTTGAAATCCCAATGATCCTAACAGCTGCACCAGACACTACTGTAGAGTCACTTAAGGACTGATGTTACACAGCTGGAATCTGGAAAGATCTGAAACCCTATGCATTATAAAAATCAGGTTTTGAAACACACAGTTAACGGAAGTGCTTTGTTATAGCTGCAGCAAAATTCTGAGCACACTCCTATTATTCAGTTTAAAAAAAGACAAGAACACACCATAAGCTTGTTGGTTCTAGAAAAGATGCATATAGTTACCTGGTTACTTAAAAAGGATTAAAAGGCACACTGCACAAAAAAATAAGTAAGGAAAATATTAAGCCTATCAACTGGTGGTTAGGGAGCTCCTGGTGACTATTGTGTTGGAACAAAATATAGCGTATTTCAGAGAAATAGAGAGAAAATCATAGAAAAGCAGAGTGTATCTTTCTAAAATCTACTTCATGGACCATTCCTAGAGGTGAACTAGATTTCACCCAAAGCACAACACTAACTTTTCATTGAATTTTCATCATTAACTTTCATTTGTCAATGCATCACTACACAATGAGTGACAACATTTAGTCTTAGCTTAGTCCAACAGATCTCCACACTGTTTCACCAGCACAATTGTATTAATAACTATGCTAAACAAAGACCTAAATAAAATGTTGCCAAGAAAAAGTTAATTAGGATTTGGAGGTGCTGCCTCTCCATTGTTGGAAACCTGTGTTTCCATTTTACCTTTGACCATCTGATATAATAGGGTAAATGCACAAGCATTTAATGGATGCATTATCACTCACTTTGCATTGCTAACCAGCTCTCTGGATACCATTTAAGGTTTGGACTTAATCAGTCAGCAATTTTCATACTTCTCCTGCAAGATGTGAATCTTTTCTTTAGGGCAGACAGCGCTGGACTTGAGCGACAGCAATTGCGACTGCAGGGAACCTGAGTTGCCAGAGCTGGAGTTGAGTCAAATTCATGTGACTTTTCCCATGGGATATAGTTAGCCAATCTCCCTGACAGAGGCTAGAGGCAAGAAAAGATCAGATGTGATAGAGCTAAAATGTGTTTGTGAGCACTGAAAGATAGCTCTGCTCTATCTGCTGAGCAATTAGGAGCAGTTTAGACAATTGTACTCCTGTCTTATGCCCCTCCTGTGAGTATGAGTGTCCTCTTCTGCAATGGCATGCTTCACATCAGTGAGAATTTCGGGGCATTGAACATGTAATGTCCAGAGTGACGAGTGAAAAGGAAAAACAAATGACTGTAGATTTTAAATATTGTTAAAAACATCAGCTCCATGGTAACAAACTTCTGGGGCAGAACAAATGCTTATTTGATCTGAATAGGTTTCAAAAATTTCTAAAAGCTACATCAAAACACTCAATTTTAACTATTTGCTTTCATATCAGTATTTTATGTCAATTTATACAAACATACCTCTTTCCAGAACAAAATATATTGCATATAATTTTCCACTCTTTCCCAATTTTAGGGAGGAGAAGGAGGTATATATGAATTTGGGTTGATCAAAAAAAGAAGTATTTTCTCCAACAAGCTTCTTATAATTTTTATTTGGAGTGCAATATTTTACGGTAATATTATCTGATCCAGTACATATATATGCAAGCTTGTCCTTCAGATATAATGAAATTCTTTCATTTTATTTATATTTACTATACCATTTACAAAACATTCACTCTCTTTGAGCATTAGACACATTTATTCTTGCTTTCCACCTTTGCTACTCTCCCCAGAGCTATTTCACACTTCCTTCCAAAAAAACACATTCAAAACATTGCTTTTAAGTGGTCAATTTAAATCAGATAGCAGCAGAAGGCGTACTTCTCCTCCTTTCCCTGCACAAGCCAGGTGCCCTCCAGCTCTTACTGTTTCCCAGCAATGTTTTGTCTCAGTGGGTTACAGCATTACAGCAGACTTAATAATCAATAGCTAGCCATCTCACTTCAAAAATATTCTCAGCTATATTAGATTGGATACGTTTGATGAACATTGGAAAAGTGCCTACAAATTAGAGAGCAACTGGCTTGGAGGACAAATGAAGATTCATTCCTTTCTCTTACTTACTTTATATATTTATGTTCCAAGTTTCTTACTACTCACAATGTATTTCAGTTTAATAATCCAAATAACACTAGTGAATGGTCAGTGATCATTTAATTGACATTTCAGTTCAGAATTAAATATCAGCACTTAAACCACTTGCAAATCAATGCTAGGCACTGAGCAAGGCAAAGCTAGCTGTGAATCAAAAGACATACATATGTCCTAAATCTTATCAATACATTTATTGCTTTTCTCAACTCCCTCCAAGGTTTCAGTAAGGTGTAATCACTTGCATGTTGCAAATTAAGATCACAATAAAGGACCTATTTTTATCCCACAGCTTTAATAGCCATGAACACAGTAAAGCATGAACTTAGAATCAGAATTTTGAATCACCCTTGAAACCCCACTTTCAGGCAATTGTATGTGCAGCTGAACACTTGATTAAAGGGTAACTATTGTGGGTTCAGTGTAAAACTTTCGCCAACTCAGGTTAAAAAAAAATAAAATTGGTTTAGTGTACTTTTGGAGTCTGATCTTTCAGTGTGGTAAACAACTTCAAGTCCTGTCCAATCCAATAAATCCTTAGGGCATTCAGTTTTACTCAGAATGCACTCAACATCTTTCAGATTAGTTCCTTGAATTGTAACATAATTGTGTTTATTTTGCTTCTGTTTCCTTTCTTACTGCAGCCATAGTTTGCTCTTCCAAAATATTTGTTATAGACCTTATAAATAATTGAACCTCTACTTTTCAAGGATAAAATTGTGACAGAAGGATAAAGTTTTAGATTTCCTGTTCATTAAATATATTCTCAGCCTTTCATCTTTTAATTTAAATGTATCTAAGTGATGTCTCAGGACCTTTATGAATAATTAGTGCACAATATTAACTGACAAAGAAATCATACTGAAAATACACCTTTCTGTAATTAAATACTGCTGCATTAAATGGCTTCTGACCATATTTTTTTTTTTCCTCACCACACAAAGCCATTTTAAACAGAAACAAAAATCAAGAAGGAGATTGAGGAATAGTCCAGCCTTTCTCCCTTTCTGCTATCCAGTCTGGATAGGGGACCACATGCAGGATAACAACATCTCTAGCTCAACAAGTCATCTGCCATTCAATTTTACTAATTCCCAGTCTCTACCTAGCCTCTTCCTCTGAACAGCAGAACTGTCTCAGCTCATTGAATTGGGGGAAATAAAAAAAGACAATATTGAGCCTAGAAACTGGTCTGCATCTAGCAGTGTCCATGGGTTCATCTGTGAAAGCTGAGACAGAAATCTGAGATATTCTCACCTCTGTGTCTGCTCTGTGCAGGGTGGCAGTGGTGCTTGGCTCTTGCCTTTCCAGAAGAGCCTGGAAGACCACATCTCACTGCCTTAACCAGAGTATTTCTTGGGAAGGTTTTTTTTCTTTGCTGGCATTTCTTGTCTAATTGCAGTGACAGGATTCAGTGTTACTGAAACTCTGGATTCATGTGGGATTGTTGAGTATCAGTTCTTCAACAGAGAGGGATGAAAAAGTTGCTGAGTATTTATACGGACATGTTGCAAGTCTACTCCATCATCTCTGCCTGCAGGGTAATGCTTAATATTAAAACAGACACCTACAGAACAAAATCCATTCTTGTGCAACAAAGCAAGAGAAACTGACTGTCATTTGACAGAGCCTGGGTGTGAAATTAAGGTGCTCTAGACATGAAGTTAGTCCTCTGTGGAGGCAAGTTTTTGGCAAAGGCAGGCTTAAAAATATAAAAGAATGAAAAGTTTTGTTCCAGGTCTTATGAAAAAATAAGACACACAGTCATGGGAGTGTGTGTGGAAAAAAAGTATTGTAAAAGTTGTTTTTCACACTAGCTCTGTCTAGCCCTGTATAATGTCTTATCCATAAAATAATCTCAGCAAGTGTGGAAACTATTGACAGGTCTGCATTATAGAGCTGTGAATGCAGGAGAGCAGATGCCTATTAACTCCTGTCAATCTGGAGAAAAAGAGAAGAAAGGAAATACACAAGAAAAATAAAAAATATGATTGGCCTGTAGAGTACCCGGGGCTGCTGCCTCCCCTCACCCAACTCTTCCCCTCCTCTCCTGAATGAACTGTGAAAAGACCTGGAGCTATTATAGAGCTACAAAGAAATAAGGAACTGGTACCAGATGGGACCTCTTGTCTCCATCTCTCTCCAGCCCAAACAATCTGCTGCAGAATTTAGAAGAGAAGGGTGGAGAATCTAATAGTGTCTCAGAGTCGGAAAGATGGCTCTGGCTCGAGCACTGCCAGCCTGTTCTGGAGGAGGATTATTATTATTCTGTGTGCCAAAGGATATGGCTATTTTTCTCTCTCACTCGCTCTTTGCAACAAACATTTGGCTACTATTAGCCAGCTGGCAAATATACATGAAACATCACATACCACTTAGTACAGAGAGTGCCATCCGCGTTTTGCCAGTCGTGCAGCGGTCTGACTGCCAGTGCACATCGCAGCATGTGCCGCACGTCTACTCCTTTATCTGAAAGCATGTATGAGAGTGGCGGGGAAATCTGTTAGGGAGAGAGAAAGTCCATGGCACAGTTACAAGACATCTTACAGGAGAATCAGGCCAAGATCTGTCTAGTAAAAGATGGTGGACTGGCTATACACTCCTAAAAATTCATTCCACATTGCTTGTTTATAGCAAACTCCCTCCTCTATGGTTATGCAGAAGAAAATGCAGAAATTGCATGTGGAGAGAATAATGTTTATACCTGATGTGAAAATAGATCCTTGGGAGTTTGTATAAACAAGCAGCAGAACAGGAAGCACATTCTGCTCTCAGTTACACCCATGCAGTTTCAGCCTGCGATGTTGCCTGGGTATAACTGAGAGCAGGATCTGGCCCTGTGCCAGATTGTTCTCCTCCTCCTGCTCTCCAGCTTGCTATTCTCACTGCCTCTTTTTTAATCTCTCTTTTTTCCCCCCTTTTTTTCTGATTTTTAGAAATGTTTATTTTGTCTTTGTCACTGGTCTTGTCAAAGATCGATCAATTATTATTTTTCTTTTACATCTAACCTTTCCTTCTTATTTCCCAGATAATTTTCAGGTATAGAGTACAAGACACATTTATTTCATTGGCAGGCAATATCCCAATGACCTGTATTTACTTGTATGGTAGCCTGGCAAGTTGAGAATTTCAACACTTCTAATTGTCTCCTACCAGAGTTAACATTCAAGACTTGAATATTTGCTCTTGGAACAAACAATGCCGTGTGGTATCATAAAACTGTTCCCAAAGATTTTACAGCAAAACTAAGTAGCTATTTACTTTAAATATGCCAATTAAGCATTACTAATGTACAGTACATTTCTAGGCTAAGGATGATTGATAGTAGCATGCAGTGAAATGTTCTAAAACTGCAGTTGGAAATGTAAATGTACAAAACAACAACAAAAAAATCCTCACCAACTGACAGCACTATTTACATGTTTCAAAACAACACTTACAAACTGTTCTTTTATTGTTCTTTTATTCTTAAAAGATTTTTCAGCTCTGATCTTCAACAAGGTGCTAGCCAATGCAGTCTTATCAAAAGATTTTTAAGGTTAGACTATTATTTAGTATGTAGTTCTAAAAGATCTTATCTAGTTTCCTTTACTTAGTGGCAATATCTCTGATTTGGGTATAGAGTGATGGAGAACAGGGGTTTGAGAGAAAACAAGAATTACATTGTTCAAAAATGTGAAGGTTTCCAGGTGTGGAGGTTTTTTTTTTTATTTTATTTTATATGAAAGCAAAGAAAATCAATTGAATGAGACAGAATGAGAGTGAAGGAAGACACTTCACAGGTCCAGAATGGCCCAACAGACCCAGGAAGCCACTGTAAGGACAGTTTTGCCAAAGTCAGTGTATTTTTTTAAGTTTCAAAATTAACAGATTTGTGATGTTATGATTTAATTTTCTGACCTTGGTGGGCAAAATGGTCTACTTTGGTTGATCTTCAGCATACTGACTACTGAAACAATAAAAAACACCAGAAAGATATTCTGTGGCCTGGTTATGGTGGTGTTGTACCATTCCAGAGGAAGCTTTTGGGCTAATCCCTGCCTTAAGGTGGAGTTTATGGTTTTGAGCAAGTCCTTATCTTATTTCACTTATCTTAATCTAGGAGGAATCCAGCATGTGCTTTGTTCACAAAGAAGCACAGTTATTCTCCTCCAAGCTGGAACAATCTGCAAGACCCCAGAGTTTTGACTAATTGCAGTTGTGAAAAGGTGCAACTATCTTTTTTTTCCTCAGAAAAGGATTAATCAAAAAGATGTTGAGCATTTGCACTGGACATTTATCTTAAGAGCAAATAGTAATCAATCACCTACCTCTTGCCATATTAGGTAGGTGATTGAAAAGATTAATTAGTATAATTTTCTTTCCTGCTGTTGGGACCTGATCCTGTATAAGCACTTGATGCCCTCTATTTTTTTTTGGCTCTTGGGTTGGATGGAAATCGAGGGGTGCATTTCTGCTGATTTTAATGAGCTTTGGATCATGTTGAAAAAAATACAGAAATAACAGGCAGTGAAACTCCTATCAGCAAAGAATTCACTTAGCTGGGTGCCTATTTTACCTGATGTATTTATACTGAGTAATTTGACAGCAGTGGAGTATGTGCAGTTGAGCCATACGCTGTCATTTCTTACTAACAACACTCACTGGCTTTGTGAGACAGTGTTAATAAGCACATTTCAGTTTCAAAGGCATCACCTGCATTATTCTTTTGGATTCCAACAGGTACAGCAAATAGACACTTGTTTGTGAGGGAAAGGTCTTGACTCAATAAATCGTTGATGCAAAAGTAACTTATTTGTAGAAAGGCCCTTTGGGACTTCTCTTGAGTATCAAAGTCCAGTAACCACATTTCTAGAAAAAAGATAAAGTTTTGAACTGACTGGATAGCTTTCAAGACATGTATTTGTCATTTTCACACTTAAGATTTTCTTTGTTATTTTTAGAGAATATATTTAAGCCTTTTATTTTCTCTTGTACTAGAATCTATAGTAGTTGCCAACTTTCATGGCAGTTAACAAAGCAAAGTTACTCCAATGTCTTCTCTCTGGATTTTATTTTCCAATAGTATTTAAAGTTCTGGGCAGGGAAGAGATTTTTCTAGCTGAAAGCATCACGGTCAAGAAATCTGACATTTATTAAAAGTGGTCTTCCCACCAGCACAATCTATTAGCACTTGCCTGTATCAGCAGCAGCCAAAAATTGTCAAGCCATCTACCAGCCAGGATTATTTCCCGTGACAATGAATAACAAGCAACACTTAACTTTCAAAGAGCATAGCATCTTTTGCTTGTTAGAACAGGTTGTAATTTCAGGAATAGCACATTAGCCGTTGTAGTGGAGATTGCACGTGGTTGCGCAAGAGGCCTCAACTGTCTGGTCTGAAATATTTGTGGTCCATTGCTGCAAGGAGTCTGGCCCACCTGGGATACACTAGTCCCTCTCTCATTAATTTATTTTCTCCCTTTTGTGTCAGCTTTTATATTATGTTATTTAAAATGCATTTTTGTTATAAACTTCTGAGTTAAAAGTCCTTCCTGATCTTAGAGCACAGAATACGCAACTTGATAGTAAGTTGATGTTGAGGCAAATAATTATTGGATGAGGAGGAGTCTTTCATGAACTCACCACTACCTGTAAGAGCTCTCTACCTACACCTTCTAGAAGATGTTGTGCTGATTTGGCTGTTCAAGTGCCTGTGCTCCAAATCAGGCCTGTGCAATGATCTGTTTTAAACCCCACCCCCACCC
>JANZLQ010000079.1:4736446-4759877 GCA_026212715.1 Elanus axillaris | reverse complement strand
CCCCTTTTTTCTTCTGGTGTCAGAGAACCTCTTAGAACATGACAAGACTGATAACTCAATAACTGAATCTTCTCTACTGAGGTATACTAAAATAATATTTTACTAGAGCTTAACCCTGGCAGCAAAAGGGGATGGAGGAAATACCCAGTCTCTGAGACTAGGCTTGATGACAAAGGGGATCACATTGTAGAAGAAAGGCCTAGTTCTGTTTTTTTTGTTTGTTTTTCTTTTTTTTTCTTTTTTCTCCCCCCCCAACTCTTTCTTTTTGAAGTGAATCATTGGCTTAAGATAATTTTTGTGGTTTTGATATTTTTACACTTTCATAGAATGTTTGTCATTCTTCTCTCTCCATTGTACTACAGTTGTCATTGTTAAAGGACAGCTACAAAGATTGTTAAATAACAAACTAAAATGGATTGGCCCAATTATTATACTTTGTTTTGGTTTTAAATACATGTCTAATTGCCAAAGTGATTTTTATTTAGAGACCTGCAATAAAATTTAAATATGCCCTGTGTACCCTCCCTTCTTTGGTGCTTCTGTGTAAGTTTGTGGGGAGTGGAAAACAATCCAAGTCTCAGCAGAGAGTATGGGGTGAGGAAGATGCAGAAGAGTTCTGTTTAAGATGCTGTTGAAGAACCCTACCTCTTTTTATAGCCTGGGTGGACAGGAAAGCTCTCTAGGCATCCTGTGATAGATGGGGGACATGCAACTTGTGGAAGTATGTCCTAAACATGTTAGAGAAACAGGGAGGCAGAGCAGTGACAAGAAAGGGAATGGATCCATGCTCAAACTTTCATTTCTTAAAACAAGACTGACGTTATTTCCCTCTTTGCCACTTTTTCTCTCTGTAGAAGAGCCCCAAAAATTCAATGCCAGGTACAACCAGGGGCTCAGTTGTTGCAAGGAACTAGAATGACATTAAAAGTCTCATTTTTGGGGAGCTGAGCTCAAGATACTTGCTTTCTTAGACAAAGAGTTGCTCACCTTTAATTGCCTCAAGTTGGGCATCTGAAAACTGGAGCCCTTGAGATGATTAGTAAGTGTATAAAAATTTGGATCCAGTTCGTACATATGCTTGCAGAGAGCAAACATCAGGCAGAGGTACTGCACCAAAGAGCATGTGTTTTCAGACATGCACCCATATGGGATATCTTTCAGCCTATCTGAAAGGGTTTTAATTTCTCTGTCAGTGACTTAGTTGAATACCAGAGTGTGTATGGAGGGTAACTTAAAAGAGAGTAAGAATGAGGTAGGGACTTGACATCACATGCCAAGATTGCATACCTCATTAATGTTGCTACAGGGAGAGGAATTTGTCTTTCTGGCCAAAAGGTGGTGGGTACTAGACAAAATAATTCTATATTTGGAAATTTCTGGTGAACAGAATGATTGACAATTATGAGAGAAGGAAAAAGAAATGTAGTCTTGGCTCTGTATTTCAGATCTTTTGCTTGGGTCATACAGTTCAGAGTTCAAAAAGTTGGCTTTTGGGAACTGTGTGTTCAATTTTCAGCCTTGGAAAATGAAAAAGAGTATTTCAATGATACACAGTCAATGCACAGTAGTAATGGGAATCCTGGAAACCTTTGGACTCAGTAGTCCAAAGGCCTAAATCTTGGTTTACTTTTATTAATGCTATGGGAAATCTCCGACAGTGCAAACACCAAAAATGTTGAACACCTATTTTATTGTTATTCAAACATATTTTAAAAAATATGTTCTTGTTGTAAGACCTGTAAAAAAACATGGCTGGTGAAGTTCATGTTTTGGCAACAATATCCAATTTTTAATGCTACTCTTACAGTTTCAGTGACTTATTCATAGGTCTTGCTATGAAAGTACTGGGGATTTTATGCACTGAAATGCTAAATGACCCTATGAGCAAAAGATCACTAGGAATGCGTTGTCTGTGTGACTACCTTTACTACAGACAGGTGTGAGTTTAATGAAAAGGCAAGGGCTAGCTTGAAAAACATCATCCATGTGGTTTTGCTATTTACTTCCTGCCCTCTCAGAGATACAGTAGTTATTTTGAACTGTGGCACTCAAAACCTTTGCTGACAAAATCCTTGCAGCCAAGGATTTCTGTACAGAGAGCTGTATTAGCTCTCTGCAAAAATTGAAAGGAGGAAATTATCACCAGAAATCTTAGCATGCTTACTATAAACACAGGAAAAATACCATCATAGTGAAATTTCAATTATCACCCATTGGCTGTCTGTTGTCTATATGTCACACTAAGTATTCACTCTGTTTTCCAGAGCTCTACTCCTCATCTGCACTCCTTCGATCCTAAAGTGGAGAGACTGAGCTCTTCTGTGAGTTGCAACCAGCTGTCCCAAGATATGCTGAAAATGCTCCTTCCTTCATCACTTTGGAGAAGCCAGCCTAGTCTCTGGTTGCTGAAGACCTATCCCTCCTAATATATTCTGTGATTAGCATGTTCGGAGGTATGTACCTACCTAATTGTGGTGGTCACAAGGCTTTTTGGGGGGGGGACTGTTTATATTTTCCTGGCCTGAGACATGATGTGCAATAACTGGAAAGACCCCATGAGGTCTGAGTGCAGGCCCCATTGCCCCAGCAAGTGCTGTGGATGTAGAAGTGTACATCTATTTGAAACACCATAAACTCCTTTTATGGATGTTAAGGCAAGGAGAATGAAATTCAGGTTCTCCACTGCACTGAAGAGGTTAAATTCATGAATGAAATGCTGCAGCTATGGATCTGAAGAGAGAACAACCTTGAAACAAGAGGAATAAATTCAGAGAGGCCAGGAATGATTTAACACAAAAGCAGCTGTTTGTCACACAGCAGAGCTTCATCTTGCTATAGGTGAATGATATCATCATTTGTTTTAACAAAATAAATGTGCAAACATATGTGCAAAATGCGAGTGAACTTTTGCCACGTGATGAAGCAGTTTAGTGTTATACACATTTTCTGTAGTGAACTTTGTGAACTCTTGCTTAGAAACAAAGTTTTTCTTTATCCCCCCTAAATATCAATTATTGCAGACATCATAGTCATAATATTTGTTACCTTCACCAGCAACCTGATGGTGGCTTACACATGTGAAGTCATGGTTTAGACTTTCAAAGATGAGCTCAGAAGGTCACTGTGGATGATTTTTACTTCAAAAAGTATGATTGTGGTACCAATTATCAGGCAGAAGATGTCTTGGTATTTTAATAGGGGAAAATAGTCAATCCACAGTTGCTTTCTGTGCAAAAGTTACATTTCCTTATCCCCATACTCCCTTATTCCTATTTATCAGTGAAAGAAGAATAAATGTATTACCATTGCTACTTTGCATGTTTGTCAGAGTGCTTAAAATCAGTTATTCAGAACTCATTCTTTCAAATACTGCTGCTTTGAATAAAATACTATTTAAAAAAATCAGAAATACCTTGTAACTAATATACTAGCAGTCATATAAAAATATAAACCAGTTTATGAAAAGCAAATATACAGTTTACATGATGGAGCTGGGCATGCTGCAAACTGAATGGACAGCAGTAAGCGCTAATGGAGAAGACATATGATGGCTGTTTCCAGCAGTGAGATCACAAGATAGGATGCATTGGCAAAACTGTAACATCTCATATGCAATAGGCAGTGTTGATGATTGTAGGTAACTTTCTGAGGATTGGATCTGTCTGGTTAGGACTGAGCATTGAGACACCTAATAAATACTTGCAACAATAACACCACTGAGCACCAGTTTCCATGTTCAGTCGTTTCTTAAAATTATTTTTATTCTTCAGTGTTTGCAAAGATAGGATGCTACAGGTAAGAAGAATTATGTTATATTCTTCAAGGCGGGAGAGTGTGCAGTTTAAGCCAAAAGATTCAAAAGGCAAAAGTGTTTTACTGAATTTTGAATTCTTATTTCCTTTGCATACAAGATATGTTGACCATATGTGCTTTAGGTCCTACCTGAATCTCTTCTCATCCATATATCATCAGTTTTAACACAGGATATAGCATGACTGGCAGACAATCTGGAATCAATCTGTTTATCTTTAAAATGCTGCTGAAAAGTTTTAGAAGTTGCAAGGTCCTGAACTGGAAAGAAAATCTTGGAAGTAACAACAAAGAAGTATTGGAAAGACAGACAATAACTTCAGAGTCTTCTATCTGGATCCTGTTGTGCAAGAACATATATGCCATCTCTCAGAAAACCATTTCAGTGGAATAAAGTCTTCCTCATTTATTAATACAACCAGGAATCAACCAGGCAGTTTTTAATTAGCATTGTAATTTTCAAGAAGTGAAAGATGGTTGCTTTATAGACTTCATATGCAGCTCAGAAGGGGCTCCAAACACAGCTGCATTTGTTTATAATATACTGCTATTTTTTAAGAGGATGCATCTGAGATATTGTATGTACTTGAAGACCTTGTGCTGCATAGCTAGAAAAATTTTATCAAAAGCCGTGAATTCAATGTATTGCAATTTTGCTCTCTGATGCTTTTCTAAGCATTAGAAATCACAGGCTGTAGATGGTTTGCAAATAACCGCTCTAGGAGAAAGCTTCCACATGTATATTAATAAGAATAATATAAATATTCCACAAATAGATGACTGCTTATTGAGGGGCAAGTATAGGGCAAATCTGTGTTTTGTTTGTTCTGCATTTCAGCCGTATCTGACATTTAACTGCAATATTTTGCATTTTCTTTGTCTCTGATACTCAGGGATGACACCAGCGCTTTACAAACATCAGTGGGCTAAGTCTCAAAATATTTCTGAAATTAGGACTTGTATGTGCCTGTGTTTATTTCTACAGTTCATAACTTTCTTACCATTCACATTATCCTACTGTTTTGTGAATTAGATATAATAAACTTAGCAGGATTCCTAGTGGACCTTTCTGCTCTCATGTAGTAGGTTCTGCTTGGAACTATATGTGTTTTTTGAATTTTACATAATTCATTATTTACTAAAAGAAAAAATCTTGCTGTCTTCCCTCAACAACAGCAAGGTTATAGGTCAGCTTCACAAAAATTACAGTAATAATAATTATTATTCATAAGGGACATGATCTGATTTCAGGAGCTGCAGAGTTCTCATTGGTTTCTGGAGGAGAGACAGCACAACTGAGGGAGAAGGCTGGCCATGGGTTCCTAAATTCATGAACTGCTTCTTTACTGTTCACAAATACTGTACCTTGTAGATGCTGAATACAAAAAAAAAAAAAAAAGCAACCCAGTATATCTACAAATAATTTCTTTTAAAATTTTGTTTTCTGACCTAAGATCAGTTTTTAGGGACATTTAATCCTTTTCTGCTACAACTTGCAAGTTTGATAGGCTCAAGCTTATTAAAAAATCCATTGCCAAGGGGTATTAGCAAACAAGGCTGTCATAAGATGTAGATTCCCCCCTGTTGTTTTCCATCTGAGCAGTGTTGAGCATTTTATCAATGAAAGGAATAAGCAAAGGGTTCAGATTTGGCCCATATCCCTTAATTGTCCATAATTAATGTATCTTAAAGGACTTGCATAATCTAAGTTGGTAGGGCTTGAAGGTTAACTCAGGGAAGGTTTCCAGGCTGATTTCCACAAATACTGTAACTTCTCCATGCTGACAATAGGCTCAGCACTCAAGGTCTAATATTCAAGCTCTCGCTGTGGCTAACAAGATGCAGCCAGCATTTCTGGCTGGAGCTCCTGGCTGGCTCTTGCATACTCACTCTAAACATGTGGCTTGTTCCTGTGAAGTACTGACTGTTTTCTTCTCCCCTAGAAGTCAATGGAAATTGTTTAAAGTGCCCAGCAGTTCTGAGGATTAAGCCCACAAAAAATGCTATTGTTTGGAGACTGAATTGCGGTAAGCCCCACTTTTGTACCGTGAGTTCATTACTATATATGTTCACATTTCCTCACAATTCCTGCTTAAACATATTTTGAACAGCAAGTCCCCATGTTTTATTTGTTCAATCTGGTGCTAGTTTAGAGACATTTTGTTTTGTTTATGTTTTGTTCTTCCCCATGGGGTATGGCCTTACTTTCACTAGACAGGAAAGAAAGGATGGCTCCAGAATGCCATGCATCAAAAATCAACCAAATCAGCTAAGGCTCTGTGTCTAAAGCAACTATCTCTAAACAATGGGACCAAAATTTAAATAAAGGCATCCTTTTTATATTTTCCAGCAACACTCCTAATTTTTAGTTTTCTTCCATTGCTATTAATACAATGTTCTTCAGATATTTGCTGTCCACTAGCAAAAGAGATCACTGCAACTCATGCTTCAGCAAGAAATTTAAGTACAAGCCTTCCACTGAGCACATGGTAATTCCCCATGCAGTCAGTGGGGCCAGTTTTTTAAAGTTTAAATCCCCTGCTGAATCCTGGTCCAAAACCATCTGGACACTGGGAATACTTTTTCATTTATTTATCCAGTTTCCCTTGAAGGACAAGGCGGAAAATTTTATATATGAAAAAAAGAAAGGAAATTAACAGAGTAAGAAGCCAAAGTGATCTTTTTCTTCAAAAAGCAAATTTACAAAAACTTCCATGGAAGGTTATAAAACCTACCTTGTTTGCCCAAGAGACTTTTCTAATCACTTAGGTAAACATGGGAGGTAGACTGGGTAAATACATATCCAGGATAGGCTAACTATTGAGGTATTTTAAAGGAATATTTATTGAGTTAAATATATTTATATATACACACACATACGTATTGGTACCTGAAGAATATATATATTTTGGTATATTAACTCAGAGCCATAACAACTCTTAGGTGTACAAATTTGGCAGTTGAAGGAATCCAATCCAAAAAGCAATACTGAGCAAATCATAAGAAAAAAATCATACAGAATTACAGAGTTTCAGTACATGGATGATAATCTTTTCTCAGCTGAGTGATATAAGACCTCATAAATTTGATGGAATCTCAAAATAACATTAGCAACTGTTGCTCATTTGGATGATGCCTATAGAAATAAATTGGTGTTATTTAAACAGCTGTTTCCTTTGTCATGAACATATTATATAGTCATTGCCTTAAAATTCAGAGGACAGATGAATGGCTGGCAAAATTTTACTTGCCATATACTTTCTTGGATGATAAAGCTTAAGAAAGAAAACTTGAAAAAAATCACTTGTAAGTGAAACTTTTTCATTTAGAAGAAAACTGAAGTAGCTTGAAAAAGTGAAATTGATCCTGCAGATTATTTTTAAAATTCTCTATTATGGACACTGGAAACTTACTATATGATACTATTCATCCTGTTTAAAATACCCCTGTTGGCAGACAAACCTCAGGGAACTTTGCAGGAGGATATTTTTATTTATGAAATGTACAACAGAATGACTAAAGAAATAGACACTAAATAAAATCAAATTCAAATAAAGATGTAAAAAAATAGTAAATATAGAACAGAAAAATAGATATTAAGCTATCACTGGTTGCAGGCAAAATGCCTTTAAGTTTTGATTTCCACACTCTGGTCAGAAGTCCTTTTAAATGAATTTGTTACCAAAAGCAGTTTTTACTTAAAACGAGTGATTAAAATGTAGAGAAAATGATCCAGTTGCCACTTAAGACAGCTGCATATACCATGACTGCAACATGTGAGACAAGTGAGAAAGCAGATATCAAATCTTCTTTGCTCTTTAGAAGCAAGCAGCCGCTAATACTTTTTAATTACAATTTGTTGTTGCTTTTGTCCCAGCCATATTTTACTTCATGGCTAGACTCCCTGTTTCCACATAAGCTTCCTCTGGGAGCACAAACTGCTGACTCTACATCTACAGACAGAAATGCCACAACATAAATTAAGTTTAAAAAAAAAAAAAAGTTGCATTTTGGTTGGGGGGTACCACAACAGATAAAAAGCCACTGTGCAGCTGCCTCATGTAAAACCCTCCAGCTGAGCACTGATAAAATTTATCACAGGGGCACACATAGGAATAACCAGCTTAGCAAAACAGCCTGTGGTAAAACGTGCAACAGCTAATATCTAAAGGGATGCTGTAGCTTGACAATGAAACAGTGGCAAAAAGAGCTAATAACACAGGCTTGCACAGTATGTAAACCTTCTGCTGTGGGCTGTTGGGTTTATTTACTGAGCTCTGCACTGCTCTTTTGTTCCCAGACCTGGAGCAGAGGGCAGGGTGCCATGCACTTGAACCCTCCCAAATAGCTGGTCTTCCTGATGTGTGTGTGGCACACCATGAACAGGCATGGGCAATGCAAGAGCGGGGCTGGTGCCAGCGCGCAACACGATCTGATGCTGGACTTTCATTACTTAACAGCTCAACTCCTGCTTCCTGTATTTTTTATTTTAACTTTTGTGACTTCTGAACTTCACCTAAAAAAAGAAGCAGACTTCTCCAAGTACATCTAACCCCAAAGTAGTCAGAATTTCACCGAAACCCTTGATCCTGTGAGGTCATCAGGTGTTTCGATGAATTGAAAAAAGCTCTAGAATAAGCAAGATGAGGTGTAGCTTCTTTCATTAAATATATGCGTAAAGTTTCTCTTTCCATCATCTCTAGTTGCTCCTGCAGTGCTTACTGTTCAAGAGGGTAAACATGACACATGGATACCTGACTCCATGTGTGTATTTTTAGCTCAGTTCTCCCGGGGTCTGGAAGCTGTAAAAAAAAAAAAAAAAAAAAAAAAAAAAAGTCCCCCAAATCAAAGTAAAACATCCTCTTCTTTAAAGAAAAATCTGGATTAAAGGAGCCCTTGGGAACAATGGAGAGCTGGAGGGTTAAGCAATAGCATTAGATGGTTTGTGAGATATCAGGCATGGACTAGGAATGATTGGTGACCCACACAGATTTTCCTCATATGTGTCTGACACTCCTGAAAGTCTGCTGATTCACTCTGGGAAGGACAGGTTCTCCTTTCTCTTCTGCTGACATTTACAAGCAGCATAAATGAAAATGGTAGTATTTTACACCTGTGTGGCACATGTGTAAATGACTGTAGGAAGAACACAACGGCTGCAAATCAGGTCCAGAGAGTTGAAATGAGAAGAAGCAGAAGGTTCATAAAAAAGCATAAGCTAAAGACTATTGCCAACGTGGACAAAGAAGAGAGAGAGAAACAGAGACGAAAAGGTCAAAGGAAGTGAGAGAGAGAGAGATAGGCAGAAACTTGAACCAGGTTCACAACAAAGAAAAGCACAGGAAAAAAGTCTTTTTTTTTTTTTTTAAATGAAACCATCCACAAGCAAAAAAGGAGGGACTATTAACATGGAAATTAACATGGAAAAGGGACAAGAACATGGAAAAGGGACAAGAATATTTTCCTTCCATTCCCAGACAAGTGAGAACTAGAGCACCCTCCAACCATGCTACTGCAAAGGCTACAAGGGATTAAAAAGAATAACATTTCCAGGTATGTTATTTCAGGGAAGTTGTATGAAAGGATTAGACAACATGACTCCCAGAATTAAAAATCACACTGGGACAGGCTCTCGGATTTTGCTTGGTGGGCATGTTGCTAGCTATTTTCAGGGTGCTTGTCCCTTTGGTACTTTTTCTTGCTGGTGCAGCCTCCCCTGCACAATGTGGGATATTTGTTTATCATCCTCCATGCTGCCGACAGGGAGCCAGCTTCTGTCCCAAACAATTAGGGAGGCACAAGAGTGGAAGTGCTGATTAACATTGCAGGACCGGCGTGTCACAATTAGCAGCGGGGGGACAGCTGCTCGCGTGCCAGTTCTGCGTGGCATGCCATCCTTTCTCTTCAGTGCGGTTCCCATCTCACTTTTAATGTGTGAAAGGAGAGATTATTCACCAGGGTGGTAGACACATTTCTGTTCTCAAGAACACTGCAATATCATTAATCTTCTGGCAAGTCGGCAAGGGCAGGTTATGTGGATGCAAGTATTTTGCAAGGCTATAAATAAAATTTAAAGAGAGAAAGAGACAGAAAGAGAAGATGCTTTCCTGGAGTTTCCGTTGCTACCATACATACGATGTTAACACTCCAATAGCTTACTGGTAATAACACTTAAAAAAAATCCCCTTTTTATGGTTTTTCAACATCTGTCCAGAAAAGTGGAACATAAAATGAGATCCTAAGACCATAATATAAATTTTCTAATCCTGTCTATAAAATAGGTAGTTGATCAACAAACTGCAAAACGACACTCATATATCTGTAATTGTTGTACTGTGCTGTTCACCTGGCTATCGCTACAGGCATAAATATCTGAAAGGAAGGGAAAGGAAATGATAGCGGGTGCAATATGAAGGTTTGTCAGTAAGAAGGTATGATAGATAGCCACATTAGTCACACGTAGCAAAGATATAATTGACTTATGCAGGTTATCTTTACACATCCCTACTATGTATTCTGCACAGGCCTCGTATGTTTTATGTCTTTCCTCCTGTCTCAGCTGAGAGCCTGGGACACGGAAGAAAACAGGAATGCTCTGCTTTGACAGGGATTTCTGCCTTGGAAACAGTACCTTAACATCTTTCCTGCCCCAAGAAACTCCAAAATAAATAGGTCAAATAGAACAGAAAAAACATTTTTAAGGACTTGTGCCCTGGGTACCTCAAAAGGTATAAATCAAGACTGATTTATATGAGGACACCATGTTTCCCTTCCCCAATGATGTAAAATACCTTTTTTTAACTATGCAAAGTTGGGATAAATCAGATTTTAAAACAGGTAGTTTTTCAGTATGAGTTAATAATTATAGCCAGCTTTGGGGAAGCAAAAATGACATATGAAAGGGGGAAAAAGCTGTTTATGACTTCTGCATACAATCAAAAAGTGCCGTCTGTCTGGAATTGCTCTGTGATCAGGAATGGTAGAAATAATTCCAACAAAGTTAGGTGGTCAAACTGGCATGATGAGGCCCAAAATGATGAGATGCATTTTTTTAATCCCATGGTTCTGACATTTATCAGAAAGATATCATCACAGCTTACACAAAGCATTAATACTAATTTTGAGAGTTAGAGCATAACTACTGTGTATTTCATTTGTCCCAACAAGAGTCAGTTAGTTTTACACAATCTGCTTATATTATCAAATTACCCCCACAAGGTAGACTTTTATTCTGCTTAGTTTTGAAAAGGCACACAAGAAAGTGATTGTTGGTTTTATTTCAGTGCTGTAGATTTTTATTAAATTAATTCAATAAGGCACTTTTTCCTCCCCCATTTTGTCAGCATCCTGCCTTGAGTAGGTGTACAAAAGGCAGCAAGGGCCTGCATCTTACTGTCACTTTGGGGTGCAAGCACCAAGGAAATCTTAAATAAAGTGAATTCAGGCTGTAATGTAGTAAGTGGGACTCAGGAAAAGAAAAAAAATAAATTATCATCTCCCAGAAAATTTATTTTTGAGGTGGTTAAAGCTGAATTGAGCTTAGACTTTAGCTGTAATTCCAGACTATTGGGGATTTCAACACACTTAGAATAGGGAGAATATGGCTGGGAAATGGGAAGAGATTTGCTGGAGAAAGGAAACCAATATGCTGTCTCTACTTGCTTTGCCAACTCAACTTGTAAGCTTCCTGGAAGGCAGCTTCAGCCTTGGCTGCCTAGTGAAACATAGCTGATGCAACTCGTTTTATATCTGTATGATCCCAGTGTACAACCTGGCGAAGGTGTGAACCTTGGATTTGTGATTGCAGGAGGGGGGGGTGATAGTTCAGTCCCCCATTCACTGAGTTACTGGATTTATCCCTGGAAAAGTACTTCCCAGACCATCAGGTCTAGGACCTGCTGTCCTAGACCTAATTATATGTTTAGGTCATGCAGTCACTTTTGGAAACGTGTAAAAATGCCTGTCTGGAAAGCAGTTCAGTTTGCAGACATCTCTACTCCTACTGAAAGAGTTTGCAGAATCCTCTAATAGTTGGGAACAGTCCTCTGATTACAAGCATACACTTACTCATTGCAATTTATACACATTTGTTCTTGTGCCAACACTGTCCTTCACTAGCAGTTGTTCTTTACTACTAATGTATTTATAGACTGCAGCCATATCCCTCCCCAGTCCTGGTTTTGCAAACTAAAAGAAGCCAGACCTTTTTCAATCCCTCTCATGAGCGAGGCTCTTGCTTTACATGTCTCTTTTAGCAGGCTGTCTCTGTTCACATGCGAGTTCTGATGAACCTTTTACCTGGGGGGTCATAGTTGTGCACAATCGTCCAAATGTAATTTCATGGGTGCTTTGCACAATGGAGTGAATAGTTCTGTATTTCTACAGGAGTACCTCACCCCAGCATTTTTTATGAACACAGTATTACTAACTGATAATCATACAGTGTGTAATTAGTATACTGAAGCCTTCCTCCTGCTGTATTATTTCCAGCTGATGAACTCCAGCTGATAGCAGGAATACCTGCTATTAGCCCCCAAGTTCATACATTTGCACTTTGTACTCTTAAATTTCATCACATTTCTCTATCTTCACTCTTCAAGGTCACCCAGTTCTTTCTCTGCAATGATGCATTGCAAAAGTGCTGGCTTACTGCACTACTTACTGTTAAAATAGGCAGGGCTGTGTTTTTTTTTCTCACAACAGGTTATAAGATGAGCCTCACACCCAAATCATCTGCTTATCTCATAGCTCTCTGCAGCCTGGTAATATTCTGCCTTAGTCCATGCTCCATGAGCAGAATACTTCTGGGAACTGTACTACATTGTTTTCCCCAAGGAAACCATTTTCATTTGCAGTTTTTGGTAGTTTGAGAACAAAAGGCATCAGAGCAAGAGAGTGACTAGTAAATGGAGGACAATCATTTTCAGGTGTGAAGCCATCCCCGGGATTTTTTTTGAAAGCCTCCTACCTTCCTACATGGATGTTGGTATCATGCAATCCAGATGTTGTTGGCTGCTGTTCAACACGGCCCTTGTCTGCAATGGAAGGTGTTAAATTGAAGTCAGGCTGAAAAAAGAGGTGAACAGGACTCTGGCAACTGAGAACAGGAGGATCAGAGGCAGATCCAGCAGCAGCACCAAATTCCCATATTAACAGGGGTCATGCTTTCTTCCTCAAAGTTAACCCCTTCCCACCTCCCTTACAGAGGTGCTGAGGGGCACATCCTCGCTTGAGCGAAGTCATGGATATGCTGGTGTTAATGAAGCTGAGGCGGCTTGTTTCAGCTCAGGACCTGAAAACCAGGAGAATTGCTCCAGATCCTTCTCCAGATCGTGGAGTGAGCTTGAAGAAAAAAATCTCATGTGCAAAGGTAGATTGGGTTTTAGGGTTTTTCTCATGGTCTTAATATGGTGGAGAGTTAAGCTCATTTGACTACCTTGGGTCTGTATTTATCGTATCTTAATGTACTAGGCTTTCTTTTCAGAATAACCACAAGACTGCATTTACTGCATCTGTAATTTCTGCCTTGTGGATAAATATTGTAACAGCTGTTTTCCTTTTAAATCACTGATATGCGCTTTACCTCTCTATCCACTTTAATGGTGTTCCTTGGGCCTGTCTGACTGAAGCACCACTGCCCATTATGAATATAGAATTATATGCATAGATTTTTAGCAGAGGGGAATTTGGGAAAGAGGGGGGGCTTGAACAAGTTTCAAGAAGTTATTATTGAGAAAATGTATGTTCTAACCTTAAAATGAGCTCTGATGAAACTTTGTTGAATAGAGCTGAATTTGTTCCAAGTTCCTAGCTTCATTATTCGTACATTTGATTTCATATTTTCATGTAATAAACTCAACATTTCTAAATGTCATGCCATGGAATCCATTTGGCAAATGCCATGTGATCCCAGACAGGCATTTTGTAGTCTTTAATACACTCTACCTTATCGTGCTTGCTTCCATTGTAATATTATTTGCTGTGCAGGAGCTGTGCCTTGGCTTCTGCAATAGTTTGCCATTAACAGGATAGAGCATGTCATAAATAACCCTCCAATATGTGCAATAATTAACTTTTAAGACTTCCATTAAATCCTTTTAAAGTGGATTGATTAGGTTCCAATTTTGTACGTTGCTTCAGATTTTCATCTAAAACGAAGCGTTTCTTTAGGCTATTCTGCAGCTGTGCTTGCTTTCCAGCACTGACAGTCATTCAAATCCATCTTGTGCTATTGTAACCTGCTGTTAGCCCATTAGTTGCAATCTGTGGGAGGAGAAGGAGACAAATTGTGTCACTATTCCTTATCAAGGGACCACACAGTTGTTTGCCACTTTGACTCCATGATGGATAGTTATCTTGAGATGTGACAGGTGTGAGACTGGAAATTCAGAAGGAAACAATGCAGGAGCCCAGTAGCATTTTGTTATTGACACTTGCTAGATAACAACACAGGGTTAATCAATCTCTTGTGTTGTTCTTAACCCCCTATTCTTTTTACCTTCAAGATGCAGTTTTTCTCATCAGACTGACACGGCAGGAAAAAGGTTCAAGTAGATAGCAGACATTTTTCCTTTACCACGTACTGGACATACAATGTCAAATTCCCTGAAAAACACATATTTGTTTCCTTTGACAATATTTTAAAAACTCTTTGAAAGTGTGTCAGGGACTGGAGAAAGTACTGTTTAAATATCTGAAAGTATCTGCAAGTAGACATCCTTTCTTTGAAAGAGAAACAGTCTTTTTCCAATGTGATTTTTATTGTCAACAGGTTTTTTATCGTTTCCAGAAATTAACTTGCTGTAGCCCATCTCTTAGTATTTCCTTCCCAGATATGAGCTAAAGTAACTGTCATGAAAAAAATGAATACCCTGAACGTTAAATGATCACATTTACTTAGCTCTGTTCAAAACACACAGTTCAAGGAAATGCAGACCCAGGGCAATATATGCTGATATCTTTTAGACCAGGTCTGGTTCTTTTATGACCTTCTGAAAACTGAATATGAGTACAAAAATCACAGTCTTAAAAAATGTTAAAAGTGGTGTTCAGTATGGTTAGAAAGCACTGAAAGAACGACAGGAGTTCATGTATGAGCTAGAGGTTCATGTTGAATAAGGACCTATGGTAAAAGTTAGAAGCTCAAAGAAACATCAATGAACTTTGGAGGCCTATGGTACCAGCATGAAATAAGAGGCATTGGGTCCAAAGAGTTTACACCTGAAACAGCCAAGTCAAAACAGGAGGAGGAGATTATTGTCATTTCACTAAAAGAGATAAAATTATACAAATATTGGAGACTTTCTTGAGGTCTCCAGGAAGCTTTCAGGAACTAAAGACCAACATCCAAGACCATAGGCTAACATATAATCTACAGGGCATTGGTAATTAATCTTAGTTTCGGAAGTATGTTTGCTCTCTTTCTTTGTCTTGTGTTACTCTCTTGTATAAACCAAGCTTTTAGGCAAAGGTTCCTGCTGATGGTAAAGGGAAAATTTCAAGTGCACTAGCAATGCTCTCATGTTTTGTGCCAGAAAACAAAACAGAAAAGAGGCTATCCTTCATTTACTAGCTCTGAGGGATGAGTGCCCTGCTCACAGGTCATTTGAAAACCAGCAGCAGCATCTAGCAGAGCCTGCAGATGTGGGTGCCCCAGCAGCCATCCTGAAATGTTTTCAGGTGGGGCCAAGGGAGCCGTATGGTAGCCAGGATGCTCTAAGCTGCTCTTCAGCTCCTCTTGCTCTGTGACACAACAGGTTGGTGGGTCAGTGTAAAGGCACATTTGCTCCCTGATGCATGTTTCCAAGGTCTAGCTGGAGGGAATGGACTTCGGACACACTTCGCACCTGCCTGCTCATTCCTCTTCAAAAATTTGCATCTGTTTGGTCACGTACCTTCTGTATGGCCATGCTTCGCAGGGCAGAGTTATGAAGTACACCATATCAACTTCTTCTGTCTGACAGACATTTGCACGAGCTCCTTTCATCTCCACTGTGGGAAATGTTAAGGAAGGAGAGTGATACGCCACTATGGATCTGAAATGTCTCTATCAAGTTTCCACATTAGCCTGCTTTCACCACTTCTTTTCCCTTGCCTTCTGAGTTTAAGTAGCTGCCAATGAAATCTCAGAAAGGTCTCATTAGATTTGAAGCTCCTGTCAGACAGAGCTGGAGGAAAATTTATCATATGAGCTTCATATATGAGATTTGAGAAACTTGTTTTTGTCCATCCAAATCACATTCAGGTTCTCTGAAGTGAACAGTAATTAATCAAAGGCAGTGCTATAGGAAATAAAGAATTCTGATGCACAAGCGTAACTAGCAACTCCTCACACAACACTTGCCCTTTAGCAATAGCACTTGACCACCCAGTTCAGCACAATATGTATAAGCAACATCTGTTCCTGTGTCACTGTGGCTTTCCTGAGCAGAAAGGTACTTTGTGTGCTTTATGGCTGCCACATGGCTGACATTGTTATTCCATAACCTTATGCCCCTGTTCTTGCGCCCCATGCCCCTAAACCTTGGCTCTTACATGCTTCTCTCTCTTCTATCCTAACTCCATGACAGCTGAACGGCACAAATGCCCAGCAACAACTGGGATTCCTAAGCAAAAGCAGTAATAAAGTAACATACCTTCAAGATGAAGGAGACACACAGGTTTCTAATGCTGGAGTGACTGTCACAATAGACAGAATTTGATCTTTTATAAAGAATTACCTTGAGTCAGTTACATAGAGGTTTATCAGGAAAATATTTAAGGAGATGCTCCTGTCACCAGGACTGATGATCTAGGTTCATGTCCAGTCTAGCTGCACTTTCTGTGAAATGCTGAAACACTGCAGCCCAGCTTCTTGAAGGTATTTGAAAACTGCTGAAATCCAGCTGTTTTTCAGACAGAACAGGAAAAAAAGCTTTTCACTGAGTGTGTCATTATTCAAAAGAGAGCAAAGGACTGCATTAAAGCAGAAATTACCAGGCTTCAGTATACATATTAATCATTATATCTGAACTACTTCCAAGTAGGACCCAGCAACTACTCTGGGTTGTCTGTGCCATGTATTCACAACCTGTGGCACACAAATGAAAGCCTGTGGACCCCAACATTAAATACAGCTTCCTTATGCATAGAGAATTAAATGCCTAAATGACATTAAAGGTCTATCCTACTTTTAAAATAGGGATTATTTTATAACATTTCTATAATATAAACTTCTAAAAAAAAGAATTGTTTGATATTGTGCTGTGTTCAGTGCATATTATGGTGGGTCTTGATTTTGACTGGGGCTTGATGGCTACTGTAATACAAACAAATAATAATAATAGCTTAAGGATATCAAACAGAGAAGGAGGAAAAATGCCTTTTATACTTACAAAAAGATGATGTCAATTGATCTAGATTTCGGAAAGCACTAGAAAAGAAGACAAGTGTAACTTGTTATTGTTAAAAGGTAGAAAACTGTTAGCCTTTGATTTATTCATAACGCTGTTTAGCACACTGTTAAGTACAAAAAGAGTCAGAAGAACATAATATACCAGTGTAGTTGCTAATATTCTTAAGAAAGAGCTAGTAAGGAACAAAAAAGGAAAGGCATGAGAGGATTTTATCTAATATAATTCTTTGCTCAGTCTCAAGCAATGTTCTATGTAATGCAATGCTTTTCTCCCTGGTTAATCAGAACAGGGTTCACATGAAATCAAATAATTTGCAGATGAATTGCTAATATGTCCTGTCATGCATGCCCTTCTAACAGCATGCCTTTCTAGCCTGTTGAAATACTTACATCATATGGAGAGACCTGAAAAGTTTGAACATTTTGGTTCACTGCCAAGAAAAATTATTTATCAATGGCACATACTGTGCTGATATATACCACAAGAACAGATTTTTAACTAAGAATGAACATTAGGACAAGACCCTTTCCCTTCCTCTAGTGCATTAAGACAGACTGGGATGCTGTGCTCTCTTCTCCAGAACCTCTAGGAAGAAGCTTCAAATCTATCTTAGTTACTAATGCAGCTCTGTTAAACACAGTATCAGGGTACTTCTAAGATTCAAAGTCATTAATCTCACAAGCCTCCTGAGAAGTAGTACCATACTGTTCTCACATTTTATGGATGGAGTATTGAGATGTAGGAAGTTTATGTGGGTGGTGTGTACATGCCTGTAGATGGTAGGATGTGCTTGCATGTCTGAAAGGGCAGGTGTCAAATGAGTGGCCATCCTATGTCATAGCCTTTCTTCATAAAATGTAAAAAGTACTAGTTTTGCTACAGGACAGCCACTGACTCTGAACTATTTCAGCACATTCACAGTAATCATCTGTTCCTCAAAGTAATTTCTGGAGTAAATACTTCCTCATCAAATTAGGCTCGAGTTTCAAGAATGATCTTTTACTCCATTGCTCCTGCAGGGAATAGTGTGTCATGAAAAAGGCTTTGTTCCCTCTGGCAGTCAAGCTAACATCTTCAAAGAAGCTCAGGGAGAGGGAGCTCAAAGCTGTCATTAGAATTTCAGGTGGATCTTACTTGGGCTGTGGAGTGTTGCTATTCTTACACGTTGGTACACTCCAAAGGTCAGCCAGATCAAAAGCTCTGCTCAGCAGCCAATTAATATATTGTTCAATATCAGGGAAAATAGGAAAAAAAGGAATACAATTAAGATTTCAATAAAGAAAAAGCAAGTGACTGCACTATATCCTACTAGTGCCATCCAGGACAGCTTGGATAATTTGCTATGATAGGATTAATTTACAGTTCTCTTGCTTTTGGGGGGTTTAAGTCTTCAACTTTAATATTTCTTTGGTGCATTATCTGCATTTGCATTTATCATTGGCTTGCACAATGGAATTTTCACAGGACTTGACATTTTGAAGTCCTAACTTAGAGCTTGGTCCAACTGCCTTTGAAGTCAACATGAAGATTGCCAGTAAGTTCAATGAGAAGTTGGATCAGGCTCTATAATCACTATGGACTCATTATAATCTCACAGCTGGTAACAACCGTTTAGAAGTGTAGTGTAAAACCCGTGATACTGGCAGGATGAGTTCAGTGCAAAGCAGAATCCCTTCAAATTTAACATAAGTTTCACAATTTAAACTGATTCTAGAATTAGTTGCTCTCTTCACACACTAACATCTGACGACCCTTCCTGAAATTTACTGAGAAGGAAAGTGCCTCTATATTTTCATTATGAGCTGCCTGAATCCCTTAAAATACTATTGTTCCTTTAACTCCAAATCAAAGCGAGAATGAAGTTTTCATCTATCTCTCTGTTGCCACAGAAAACAGTTTTCTGCAAAATGGTTGCTTTTTCAGTGTTTTGCTAAAATGGCTGCTGCCAGGACTAGGTCTAGGAACATGGCAATTGCAAAAGCTAACTCTTTTCCCATTACATTTCACAGTTTGTATACAGGCAGCAATGCTGTGTTCTTGCTGTGTGAATGCTCAGATAGCTGTGATGAACAAATTGAGGGCAGATCCCTTTGAAATGAATTGAGGCTTTGCAATAGTTTTGTAAGAGATACTGTCTGAGTCACAGTATGATTATAAACTAGAACGTAAATGTTTTGGCTCAGATTGAGAGGTCCCCAGGATTCAGGTGAGGCTGGTGTTCTGGCAGGCCTGCCAACATGTGTTTAGATTAACCTCAGTGGGATGTACGTTGGAAAGTGCAATCACTTTCCTTTGTGTCCTTCAAATACACTTGCAAGTATCTCTGCAAAGAGATCTTAAAGCTGAATGATGAGAAAAGCTTAAGGTGGGAGAAGGTGGGCTCAGAAATATCTAGGTGACTCACAGACTGCACATTTACCCACTGAATTTGCATATAAAAAATGACGCATTCTTGAAACTATGTTCATTTTTGTGCTTATCATTCAGGATTTGTCCTTGCAAAGAGTATTCTAAAATCCTTATAAAAACCCAAACTGCTTCCAGAACTGCTGTTTCTTCATAATGAGCGAGATTTCCTGGAAGAACATGACTCCCTCTTCGGACCAGATGCAAGTGAAACTACTTTTAATATCAGTTTGATTACTTTTCATGGGTGAGAAAAAAGGCTTCAACTTCTCTTCCACAAAATGTGCCTGGCAGAAGTGTTTGTTAGACATTGGGTATCCAGAGAAGACCCAAAGGTAGCAGGTGCTATAATGACAAAACACTTTACATTGCCATTATCATTTGCCAGTTCTGCTTCTAATGAAGTCCTCAAATATTGTTGGTCTCAGAGCTGTAATAAAAAATTTCAAAGTGTGGTTTTCACTGATTTTTGGAGCTTCTTCATAGAACAGCAGGGGTTCAGGGCACAACCCAAAGTACCCACCTAGTTCCCTCACGGCATTGTAATGATCCTTACCCTGTTATTTTTTTGCCTTTTTTTTCTTCTTTTTTTTTTTCTTTTTTTTTTCTGCTGTCCCATGTACCAGGTTATCTCCCATGCTGATGGTAAATAACATCTGTATGGGGTAGATCTTTGTTTCCTATATTGGCTTCTCTTCAGGACTGAAATCTGTAAAGCCTTAGAACCCATACTCACATTCAAATCCACATAAAGAAAGACAGAATAATCCTCCATATCATGCTACAGTAGTAATCTAGCTTAATGCAACCTTGGAGGGTAGGCTAAGCCAGTGAACCATTTCTGCTTTACTGATGTGGTTTATGTGAGGCACAGAGTCCCGGGAGAAAATGATTTCCTTGTAATGTAGCAGTCCATCCATTACTTTGTATATTGAACCAATCAATTGACTTGTTTATGACATGCTTAACGTTTGGGGAATCCGAACTTCTGATTCACTTCAAGTCCTTTTAATTACAGTATATTCCTTGAAAACAGATGCTTTAAATATTCAACTTGAGTGTTTTATAAGCTATGCAAATATTTTATTTGTGGTATTATTTCTGGTGCTCACAGCCAAAACATGGTAGTCAATTTTTCAGAAGACTATTTTATCTCATGGAAACTTAGGGAAATTCATCTTCCCAAAAGTTTCTTTTTCCTTTGAAGACTAAACATTGTACTTTACCCTAAATTTTATGTTGTGTCATATTTTCTTGAGTTTTCTTTACTAAAGAAATGAGGGTATAATATCAGTCTCTGATGTCTAAAAATACATAGATAAATATTTGGTCCTTTTGACTAAATGAAGTAGTGAGGTCATTTGGCAGTATTTTGTATTGAAGGTATTTTTTTGTCATTGTACAGCTAGCTTAGCTGTGGAAAGGCTGGAAATCCTAGCATAAAGCTTTTCTACTCATGTACTCCAATTTGAAGAAGTGAATCAACTGCAGTTTGCACGGATATGCCAGCTTAAGGAAACCCTTAGAAGAAACAAAACTGAGGAATGCTGAATTGCAAATATGGATACACCACTAGCTATCTGAATTTTGACCATGAATCACCTTTTCTCTTAGATTCCCCTAAATAAACTCTAAAAATCAAACTAAGCATAATGATAACCATGCCAGAGTAACAGGGATTGGGAAGAAAGGGTCACTCAGAGGTTGGCAGAGGAAAGGGTATTTCTAAGCATCAGCTCCCTCAAAAGAATGCCATCCCCAGCTCACAGAAAACAAACTCTCAGATACACAGACATTAGAAAGACTATTACTTATTATTACATCCAGTTCCCACCATTGCAGTCTCAGCCCTACCCTGTATGCTTACCATGGCTCCTAGCTCCTTTCTAATGTTTCAGAGAGGATGAGGATGCATGGTTTCTACCAAAACAGAAAACAAACTTAAAAAAAAATCACTGTTGGAGCAACTGCTTGTGCCAGAAAGAGTGCTGAATGCAGTAATAATGTAACAGGAAAAAAAGAAAGAATTATCATTAAAGTTAGTTTTCCATTTGCAGAAACAATAGGGTGAAAATACTCTCAAGTATAAATTTTTTGATGTGCACATCCTGAAAAGCTTGGAGCCTTTTTGTTGGAGCATGGTTTTCCTGAGCCCTAGTGATGTCTCCTTGATTCTCAGGGCCAGGCTGACCTTTGCTGTGCTTGTCCATGCAAAAATACCTTGGATATAGGCACTCAGCAGTCCAATGTACCCCTTACCTTCTTGTTTGCCCTGTATCACGCCCTTCCATTGCTCTTCTTCCTGTCTCCCCCAGTCGTGCAACTGGTCTCTCAACACATTTTTTCCATTTCTTAGTTTGCAAGGTAAATGTGAGCTATATCCTATCCCCATCTCCTAACTTTTCTTACTTCGTCAATGTCTGTGTCCCTCAGGTTGTGCACAGTCATTGTGCTGCCTGTGGAACCTGCATGGGACTACAGCTGACCCTTGCAAAGGTGCCAGCTGCAGGTGGGGAATTCTGCTAAACATCACGGCTCCACTGTGGTCAAAAGAAAAGTCAATCACAAAGGTCTTTACACCCCCCTCTTCAGTAAACAATTTTCCCCCTAAAATGCAGGCCATTTTTCTGATCCATGAACACTACGGAATTTACCAATATTTTCTAGTGATGTGTTCTGCAGCACTGAATGCTATTCCTCTTTCCACAAAGATGTCTTCCTGGGTTGAACTTAGAGTAGAATTACTCTTTTTCACATTCAGCCAAAAATTAGGCTTCCTTTTCTGACTAAAAATATATTGTATAGTACACATGCACACACACACACACACACACACACACACACACGTAGACACTAAGGGGTGTTTGCAACTTGTCTCTCCTTTTCCTGGATGGTCTAATTCTTCCAGTTCAGGCATTAGCACTTAGGTACGTGATGAAATGCTTTCCTGAATCAGAGCCCGAGCATTTAACAACGTGAAGTAAAATGGATAGACGTTTTAATGTTTCCTCTTGTATGTGAAATACTCTTTCATCTCTGTATATTAGGAACATATTTTTGGGATCGTTCTGAAATAATGCTCTCTTGTTTAAGCCCAAAGCAGAAACACACATCTTGAATCACCCAGTGTGCTTTTCATTTGGAGATGGAGGAGCAGGCACTGCCTATGCTTTTGAAGCGGTTTTGTATGGTTGTGGGTGCTTGATATGCATGGTTGCACCCACAGCTCTGCATGCACATAGTCAGCAGCAAGGACACGTTTCAGAAGAGCATGGGTGAGGTTTTGCTTCCTCCTCCTGAGTGCCTTCATTCCTACTTGATAGAGAAGAATGTAATTTCTCAGAAGACACTCCAAAGAAGATCATCGCTCTCGGATTTGTCTGACTGATGATTTTTCTTCTCCTTCTTCATAGCTCTAGAGGAATAACCTCACACACTGTTGCTGGAAAGTTGCCAGAGGAGTTTTTTTAAAGTTTGTTTTTATGATTTGGCTAAATTTCCACCAAAAAAAAAAGAAAAAAAAAAAACGAAAAAGGAACCTGCTAAGTCATTGCTCAGCCCTCCATGAGTCTACAACAAAACTGTATGCAATAAAAATAGATTCCACCCATTCCTACTGTTAAATACCATGAAAGAAACAAGAGCATTTACAGTATGCTGAAAGGAAAATGCCTTCTCCCACCCATAATAAAATGTGTGAGTTCAGGGTCACTTCCTAATAGGTGTTATTTCCTCTATTTTAATAAAGGTATTTTAACACCTGTATTCCATGCCAGACAGTATTGTCATTTTTTCCACTGACTGGCTTAACCAAATGCTGG
>JANZLQ010000079.1:4646969-4736440 GCA_026212715.1 Elanus axillaris | reverse complement strand
GGCACGAGCACTCTTCAAACATCGCAGCTTCATGCCAAACACAACTAAAGTGCAGAAGGAGGAAGCCAGAGAAAGCAGCAACCGCCCCTAATTACAGCCAGACGACTTCCAGTCCAGCGAGGAATGGGGAGGCTTTCAGGATGGAAAAAGGTCAGGAAGCTCATCTAGGTCAGCCAGTCTTTGGCTTTGAATTGGCACTTGTACTACCCTCACCCACCCCCACAGCCTCACACACAGACTATTTTTGTTCTCCAAATAGTTGCCCAATGTGTGCTGAAAACTATTTATACTCGTTGGGACCGCCTCTGTCCTTACTGCTTTTCTCCATACAGAGTGGTGACCTTTGCTAACTTAAAGACCAAACCTCCTGTGTATGGGGAGCTTGGTGATTCCTACAGAAGTCAGCAAGAAGCTTTGAAAAAAAAGTGAAGCTCTTATTGCAGGAGAATTTTGTATTTCCATGGACCAACTTTTCTGTTTGCTAGAGTATTTTCTTCATAAAATATCATTGCACCCTCCTTTCACTGGATGAGGAGCGTAACAGGAAAGTTTATGTAAAACAGATACTACACTCCTGTCACCCAGTTTCTTGGGCAGATCTCACAAGCTGGAGTGTCCTGGGTTGTGTGTGAATGATTTCCTCCATGCCAGCCCATTTTGCATCCATACTGATTTCCACACTGAATCTTGGATCCAGCTGGGCTGGGAACAAGAAGCCCACCAAATGGAGGCATGAATTTCTTATGGATTTGTCAAAAGACAACCAGCTGTCCAGTGGTCACATGAAGCAGAGCACAGGCTCACTTGAATAGTTTATGAAGCCTTAGTGGCTCTTCCAGCTTCACTCTTCATTGCTGTAACAGAAGATGAAACTACATATGTTTCCTGTGATTTGGGGTTTGGCAGCAAGTGCATTATACAGGACAATGAATGTATGTAGCCTTTGTATATATTTCTAAGTATTTGCTTGGAACTGGAAGGTCATTTTGTGCAGTCAAATTACAAATCCTCTGGAAGAAAAAAGTAAAAATACTTGTGAGCTCTGTCAGATATTTTAGCAAACTGCACTGTAAATGCACTTTTCTTTTAAACATATTTCCTGTGTTTGACAACCAGAATGCAAAACTCCACTGTGTCAGTATGGCTGAAGGCCAGAAGATCAAACAATAATTATCCATAATGCTGCAAAGGCATAAAAAATGCTCTTTGACCTTTGCAATAGGCCACACCACACAGACAAATTTCCTAAACTTACTTAAGCACTCAACTCTAATATTCTGTGCAGATGGAATTCGCATGAGCTTTTGTTCTGCATGACCATGGGTTAGAGGATAGTGGCCAAAAAGTGTCATTAGTGCAACCACAGCTTATTAGTCATATATGGCTAGGCTTGTTGCAGGAATTACTGGGGTGAGTTCCACAACCTGCATCATGCCAAAGGTCAGACCAGTTGACCATAATGGTCTATCCTGGTTTTAAAATATATTAATCAATGTTCTCACAGTACTTAGTCAATGAGAATAACAAAACTGCTGAAGGCTAGCATTACATTCATAGCAGCACCAGAACTAGTTTTACCTCAGAACTATAGACAAATCAAGTATATATTAAAAAATAAATAAATATGGGAGGTAGGGGGGCCAAAATGCATGTGGTGAGTTTAATACTAACACTTCTCTCTGCCTTTATAAAAAGCTCTGGAAGGAAGGCAAAAATATTTTAAGCATCAAAGAGACTGATGAAATAGGGATGCCAGGATATTCAAATACACTTAGAGACAGTATTGTCAGGAGTTGTTTTCCGAGCTGTGATACTAAAGATAGTAGGAACCAGCAAAGAAAAGAACACTGTAAAAATGCAAATCTGCTAAATGTTGAATCTATTAATCCATAGCACACTTTCTTCTGAATCATACTTACTCAGATGTACAGGCAACAAAAAGTATTTATAATATTTGCATAATTTCAAACACCCAGTTCATAAATTATTTATTGGTTGTGGTCAAATGAATGTTAGCGCTTTCATAATTATCTTTTGTGTGAAAGGTTGCACAGTTTACGGAGACATTTCAATGGCAACTGAAGATCTGTGAGTTCCTTTAATATTATAGAGAAGAAATGGCAGCTAATTGTAGAGTTGCTACACATTTGCTCTTGAAAAGTGGAAAAGCTAAAAGGATTACATTCACTTTGAATTTATTTTTAAAAGAATACTTACTTTCGTGTAGAATTCTAGTAAGTCACATACAGCCTCTGTGCTTGGGCATCCAGGAATAGTCAAAAAAGGAGAATAAGCCTGCCGGAGTAATTTTTTTTACATTACAGACCTGCTGGAAGTTTTTCAGTGAAAAGAGGCCATATGTTTGTCATGTTCTGCAATATTATCAATTACTTATGCTAAATTCTAAATAAGTGAAATATTTTCCACAAGACCACTACGAATGCATAGTCTTTTAGCATCCTCAGGAATAGCGGGGCTCCTTTTCCTTGCAGGCTAGATTGACTTGGCATAAGAGAAGGGATGGAGAAGCACATCCAGCAGTCAGAGTGTATTTGAGCAGTGAAACAGGTAACTGCTACTGGGCATTGAGCACAGGCATGGAGTTAGTGGGTGCCTCCAAAGCTGCTGTTGGGATCTACTGTCTCACAGATATACATTGATTGGTCACACCTCTCTGCTACTGCTAATTGTTAATTTAGGTGAACATGCACATACTAAACCAGCTGATACTTTTAAATACATACTTCTAATTATGAACATATAATAAATGTGTACATTTTACAAATGTTTTCTTGTTTTCCTTCAACTGAACGCTGAGACTTTGATTTAATCCAAGGTACCAAATGTTGAAATCTTTGGTGTATACATTAATCTCCATCTTATTCTGAAAGGAGGAAAGATAAAAAAAAAGAGACAATATCCTGAAATTTGCTAGCAACATGGGTTGAAGAGGTTAATTTAATACTCTAAAGATTAACAATCATATGAAAAAGACTGTTTCTATTATGTAAAGGGAGAAGACCTCATATCGTGAAAAGGAATTGTAACTGAAGAGGAGGAGGTAGAAATGACCCTTACTTTCACAGCACAGTAAATGGAAATATAAAGCTAAAATTGCCATACATGGCTAATGAACAGGCGACAGCAAATTCCAAGTAAAATGCTTTCATTAAAAACCGTGCTCAAATCCTCCATAACCCATCACAGTGCTGCAAGCCAAAGAGGAAGGACAGAACCTGATGACTGCTTGGGGACCCTTACAGCCTGAAACCCAGCCCAACTCTGATTTTGGCTAGTTCACAGAAGTCAGTGGGAACAAGACTAGTCCTACTGCCTTTTGGAATAATACATCCAGATGCCAGTAAGCCTTCACAGAAAACGACCTGGGAGCCAATACACAAGCATAAAATATAAAGTAGAACAGAAATCTGAATTAGGTATATGAATTCCTGTATGTAGACAGGGAATATGCTTTTCTACTTCAGTTTTTTATGAATTTCCTAACTACATCAGATTTGTAGAGCTGACTCATAACGTCATGTGCTGTGGTAAATTAGACACAGTTAACTCATGCAATAAGAGAGGTCACTTACTGCCAGCATGTAATACGTTGAGTTTATTCTAAGAGACGAACTCTGCTTGTAGTTAGATGGTATAATTTTTTAAAACTTTATTTGACAAGATTATATAAAGTTCTTGGTTAAAGAGCTTGGCTTCTTTGAAAAAGTTCAAAATCCACATATAATTTCTTGGAAACAATTCAAAATACTTTGAAAATAGATATAGTTTCAGAATACACATGCCATGTGTCCTTTTATATGCAATAGATTTTATGTACTTTACACCAAATTGTACAATTAATTTGGACACATTTGGCGGGAAATAAGTTTTTGTATGTATGGGAATTGATTAAGTAATGCAATGAATGTGGCAGTTGTCAGACCTTTGTAAATGAATTAGGAAGGTTTCCTCTACTTTCCTGAAGGAGAAAGCAGAGTTGTTTAATACTTTATGAGTGTGAGTGTTTTAAACAGTTTGGAATGGTAAAACCACTCATCAGAGGCTGTGTGAACATTGTGGTGCATCACAGCAATGGATTTGCTGTCAAAAGGGAATTGAACAGAAGTTTTTCTTTGCTACCACTTGCTCTTAAGAGTGTAATGACTCATACAGCTGGCTTAACCAGGTAAATCTTCATGGATAGAGAGATTCTGGAACATTTATTACAAATCATATCATCAATATGAGCATACCTTATATTTTGGAAGACTTGTTAAGTAGGAGATCCTAAAAGACTTGGAAAAGGTCTTTGTCTTCTCTTTTCCCTAGCTGAAAATGTCATGGATGGAGTGAACAGAAGTCAACAGTTTTCCATTCCTGAAAGCCTCTCTCTAAAGGGAAATGTATTGACCTCTGGGAGAAAGGCATCTTGGTGAGGACATGGAGAGAGCACAGCTGGAAAAATGCTATGGTATCAGCTGAATTCTGCTTAAGATTTCATTTTCACCAGTGATTGAACAGGATGTTCTGATTAATGGAGCGAAATAAAATGAATCATCTAGGCCCAAGAGATGGAAAATAATTTCCTATGGAAAAAAAAAAAGATTATATTATTCAAAATTTCCTTTTATTAGGTCATTTTATTCAAAGTGCAGAAATAAAACTTCCTAATAAAGAGGTACAATGGGAGATATTAAGTACAATAGAATCAGTGTGGAGGGGTTTCATATATTGAGAAGCCAAGAAGGAAATGTTGCTGTCCTAAATAGCCACTGAATACACTGTTCTCTGGATTGTCTGCAAAAACAACCAGAATGACCATCTGCATATTTCTGTGTTGTCATTCATTAAAACCACTAGAATTTTAAAAATTAAAACAGAAAAATAGTTAGTTTTCCAGGGTTTTTTCTTTTTTTTTTTTTTTTTTTCAGGAAAGAGGTGGTCTGTCTTTTAGAACAGAATAAAAATTTCCTAAGAACAAGCATAACTTTAACATGGAAAAACAACAACAAAAAATCTTTGCCCACAAGTACTTTCAAAATATTTTTTGTGTTTGTCCAAATATCTTGGAATGAAACCTAGAAATGTTGCTCAGCTTCATTCTCCACTGCCGTGCAAATGCTACCACCCGTTTTTACTTGGCATTTTCCCAACAAAAGACACATACTCCTCTGAACACATTTGACTGAAAATGAAGAGGAAGCTGTAGTTCAAAGCTAATTACATCTTGCTAGTTCTTCTTTTCTCAGTCATTCATTTCTGCTCACACATGCTACTGCTTAGCAGTCCACACTGTTCTCGGCCTTCAGCAGAACCATCCTCATCTCTTCCTGCCGTTAGCTCACACCATAAAAATACACACAAGCAGAAAACAGCAATTAACAACTTTAAGCTTTCTTTACTGCACAAATCAATCAATAATGGCTGGCATGACTGGCAGCATAAAGTATGTTCTTCATTCCAGCCTTTGAAATGAAAACTATTTTCTTCAGAAAATTCTGACTTTAGTGGAGTAGATTAGAGAGGCCAAACAGATTAAAGAGTGCAAAAGCCTAGTTCAGCTGCAATGTATGACAATGTATTATGCTTCCTCCAGACTGGTCCAGATTGGTTTAGGTGGTTGATCTGGCAGTCAGAAATACTGTAGTCCTGGAAGAAAACCATGTGTTTGTGGCTGATTGCATTTTTCTGTTGTACTTTGAAAGCTATATTGACTTATATTTCCAGCAGACCACACTGTCTTCTGAGCCTTGAATAACATGGTACCATTATGTGTCATTCAGTGACTACCCACATCACAGTCTCTATGTGGGGGAATTGTCCTTGGTCAGTAACCCCTCCAGTTCCCATCAATGGTTTGAAGTTAAGACATCAGTTGTATTCAAAAGCTACCCACAGCAGGTTGTGCAATATAGGCATATGTGAGCATGTGTGTACACTTCATGTGTGTACATTTCATGTGTGTACATTTCATGCGTGCACATTTAACATGTGCTTTCATCTTGCTTTGGTACACCTGACTGCTGGTTACTGAGCAGGCACCATACTTCTCATGTCAGATTAATCACTTGGTCTGAATACATGAATATTCCTCAAGAATGAATTAAGTTGCAGACTCTAAGTAGCTGTACAGCAGATCTCTAAACCCTTCTGTAACACTGCTTGCTGTATTTCCATGGCTTTGAGCCTCATGTAATCAGGGCTAAAAGTGCTATACCAGTGTGGATGCTGTGCTTATAAATTCAGTTTTTTTCACTGTTTTTAGTTTCTCCCCTTGTTTATAAGACCTAAGTGTTGGTGGAGTCCCAGGTTAAATTGCATACTGCTGAAACACAATGTTGTAATACAAGTTGGACAAGAATTATCTAATATTGGAACACTTCAAAGAAGCACACTTTTGGGCATTACTGTTACTCACTGAAAGAAGTATTTGATGAAGATGGGAAAATGAGGAAAGCTGAATGTGGAATTAGAAGGCTGAGAATTATTATGGATACACCAACACTTCTCTTCCCCCTGTTTTAATGGGCTTAGGGTCAAGTCCTCAGTTAAGTAAGAGAGGAGAGAGAGAAATTTGAGTAAAGGTGCACTCATCTGCATATCATATCAATTGCAGGAAAATTGTTTTAATTCTTACAATGATTTTTTTCCCATAAATATCCACTTTCTTCTGATTCCTTAAGTCCACTGAGATACTGCTTTAATTATTCTGCCCTTGGCCATTACTGATCCATTAAACAGTGCCCAACCAGTTTTAAAGATGATGTAAGCTTATGGCTTCTTAAATAGGATATACTACAGCCTGATTCAAAAGTCAATGAAGCTGAAGAAAAGGACTCCTGTTACCTTCAGTGGAGATTGAATGGGGCACTTGACAGGAAATGAAAGTCAAATTGGAAATCCTAGGTGCGATCTTCACAGTGTGCTGCAGTGTTTAGCCTCTAACTAAGCAATCACATTACAGACTGTAAGATCCCTGTGAGATCAGAGAACTCTTTACAGTAGCCAGCCTTTAACCTTCACCTTCTGCTTTGGTAGAAAAAGGTGCATTATGAGACCATCTGAGCCCACTGAGGGCAGATGTGAGCAGCAAAATGGGCACAGAGAACCAATGCCTTGCAACTAACTCCCTTACAATGTCCCTGCTTGGCCAGACCTTTGCAATATTCTTCACTGAATCTGTTTTATTAGGAGTTGTGTTTTTACAGCAAAATATTTTGATCCAACAATTTCATGCTCTGAGCACCAATCCACCTGTTGGCTGTTTATGTTTATTCTTAGTAGACCAAACCTATCCTTCCATCACAGCCTGTTATATTACCTCTTTTGTGAACATCAAACTGAGAATAGTGTGGCCTAAAATACTGGTGGTCCACAGCCTCAGAAGACTGTTTAGTGTTAAACAGCTTATTTTCTCAAGCAATACAAAATAAGAATTTGCTCATATTTGCTTACTTGCCACTTTAATTTGGACTCTGAATGAAGCTTTCTTATTCTCCGGGCTTCTTTGCTGATAACTGTATTATCCAGTGGTTCAGCCAAAATTGCTGAGGATTTGAAACAAGAGAATAGATTTTTATGTGTTACCTCTAATTTTTGTATGGGTTACATTTCTCGCTCATTTTTGGAGACCCATTAATAGCTTTTGAGGTGTCAGTCTGGCAAGAACATACTGAGACTGTTGAGCATCCAAGACACCATTATCTGAAATGAATAAATGTAACTGTTACTAGTTTAGATGATTCTTTTTTCTTCCTGTGTCTTAAAGGCAGTTGGACTCCCAGCTTGCTCTGTGCTAGGTAGGAACTGCATTTTTGACTCCAGAGAAATAAGTAGAGAGAAAGCTCTAAGCAGTGAATATGGGGAAATGAACATGTTGTTTCCTTTTGTAAATGCACATAGCTGAAGTCTTTTAACTGAACTGACCTCCAAAAAGAAAAGGATGAAAAACTGCTTTTATTGAAGCTGAATAGCTCAGTCCTTCAAAAGGTAATATCCAGAGCAGCCCCAGTATAATTTATAGTACCGCTGTGTTAATAAAAGGATGCAGGTACTGAGTGTGCATTTGGGTATCTGTGTAAGCTCCTGCTATTCACTTCTCCACCAGCACCTACCCAGGTCCAGCCTGAGTCCTCTTCTGACTGGGGGTGCTCTGATGTCCTTTGGCATGGGGAGAGATACAAAGGTACATCCTTAAGAAGAAAGAATACCACCACAGATCATGCCAACATCCCCAAGCTCGCCTGCTTAAGATAACAGCAGTGTAGCCATGGCAACATGGATCTCTCTTTAAATTTGCCATCTGAGGAGTTACCCAGTATCTCAGGCAAGCTTTGAAGCTGATCTTGATGTTACCATCCAGTACACCATGGTCAGCATCTGAGAAGCTACCTGGAAGGCAGTTAGACGTATCTGCACAACCTACTGGTGTGGTTGGGAGTAAAATGTTAAGATACACCACTTAGAACATAGAAACAGAGGAGGCAGAAAGAGATCGATGCCTGGGTGAAGCACACACACATGTATTTTGTTGCTGGTTTTATCTTGTGAGAATCGTAAATCTGGAATCCATTTAGTATTGCATAGAAATCTTTTCAATGACAAGCTGAAAGCACAGTGTTACCATAGCCCACTATCCATGCTTTCCCTATAAACAATTGGAGCTGGTAGTTGGAAAATGCTGGGATTCATATTTCTCATCAAAGAGAGCAGAGCCTTGTGAGTGCTGAAAACATAACCTGGGTCTCTGGTCTGCAAAGTGTCAACTCCAACTCAAGCAAGAAGTTCCCAGGCCCTATCAGTGTATGGAAGAAGACATCTCTCTATCAGGAAGACCTCAAACTACGATAGCAAATGGCATTCCTTTGCTATGCTGGCTGCCCTCCATCTCATGTGTGTGAGAATTGAAGTCCCTTTTGAAGTGACACCCCTCAGGAGATGTCGGGATGCTAGATCATCACTTAAGCAATGATAATCTCAAACTGTGCTGTAACTAGTTTGGGATGCTCTTCTGTTGGACAGAATTATATTGCCATCCAAGCTAGGAACACCTGGGGTTTCAGACCATGTTCTGGTTTCAGGACATTTCCAATGGTTAAATAATTCCTCCATTTTTCTTTTTTCCCTCAAATTCCACAGTGGCAAGCTCTCTGAGAACATAAAAAAAGAAATTTCTTGGCACTAAAAATCCTGCTGCATGGAAATCAAAATCCTAGTGCCAGAGGTTTACTTTACTGTAAATAGCTGATGAATAAGCCTAAAATATAGAGGGATTTCAATTAATTATTTGGGATTTATGCAGGAATTACAGGATAAGGCTCTCTCACTTGTGTTACAGTCAAACAAGATAATCATAATAGTCCATTCCTGGCTTTAAAATTATAGACCCAAAGATATCCATGGGCCTGTATCAGGCAGATAGGCAAGTACAAATTCAAAGTACATGTCTGTTATTGTTGAGCTTGAGGCTGTATTGCTCTGTGGGGTTATAGGTCTCCAGACATGCTCTTCCTCACCCTGTAGCTAGTGATGAAGACTGTCTTAAGAGATGCAGGGTCAGGAAAGGGGATCACCATCCAAATAAATGATGTTTTCACATTTCCTCTAAAATATATGCAGTTAGACTAACATCATGGAAAAGATCTCTTTTCTGTTTTAATATATTTAGTAAACCCCCAAAATGTTAAAATGACGTATTCTAGACTTCACAGTTCTAAAACTGTTGTGCTGCTTCTGAACTATAGCTAAGAGATCTGCAGACTTAACAGTTGCGTTTTCCATAATGCCTGATTGCTTTGTTATAAGCTCAGAATTCAGTCCCTTATTTCTTAGACACTTTTGTATTCAGACACAGAGTGGGCTGAGCATTGTTTCTAAGGGTTATGTAAAAAATTACTTGGAATTTTTTTTCTTTTTTACCTTTAAAATGAGCTTATGGAAAGTATGACACTCATGATGTGCATGTTTTAGGTTTTGATTAAACTGCATCAGGGATACATCTTCCTCCTACAAATCATTTGATCCCCCATCTTTACCTATGCAAACTGACAGAGAAATCACAGCGACAGTTTTCATCACTCTATCATCTTTTACGAAGCTGCTTTTTGTTCCCGACAGTCCCATGCCACCCTGCAAAGTTAGGAGCATTACCTCCTGAACTGACATACCATACATCAAAAAAACCAACAAAGAACTGCATGGAGACAAAGAGGTGTCAGCAGCAAAAATGTATTTCAAGGTGCTTGGATTTGGTGTTCAGCTTTGGTCTCATCTCTAGTCAGAAGCAAGTAATTCAATATCAGAAATGCCTGTAAACTCTGGAAACATTTTGAGATATAATTCATTGCTTAATGATTTCACTAGAAATTGTCCAAGGAGTTTTTCTTCTTGTACCGTATTACTACAAGTAGTAGTAGCAGCTTTAATGTAGTACAATATATTATGTTTTTCACTGAAAATTCTAAAATCATTCCCAGGCACCAACCAGACAGGTTTCAACCAAACAGTATAAGTGGTTGTAGGTCTCAAAATTCACTTCTTTGATTGTCTTCTGCACATCAGATAATATGAATTATGTTATGTGTACAGAGGGCTGAATGTAAAATGGCATGATTCTTAAAAGGCATGAATCTGACTAAATCATTTGATACTCACAGCTTACTAATGAACTAGTGAAATTAAGAAGTTAGATGTGTTTTTGTCATTGTATTTCACCTTGTAGCTGCTTCTGGAGAAGGTGAGAATGGCAAAAAGTAGGAAGCTATGTAAAGGTTCTTATGGTACTTTTATCTGTAATTACCTTGAAATATAGAGATTGAGACAAGGAACATATAATTCAAAACTAGTGATGACTTCTTTTACTGAAGCAAGAAATACTGCCTTCCCAGATGTGTCAGAATGGCATTTTGTGCATCTGCAGCAGAAAACAACCAACTAGAAGAAAAAATAGAAGTCCTAGAATAAGAACAAATCTCAAAATAAATTTCTAGAAAAAATCATAAATTTGGAGCAGCCTGAGGGCTGCTTTGACTCATGTTTTTGGGGTTACTCCCCCTGACTTGAGATGCTGAAGCACAGTACCAGTTTCTTTCTGTCCTAGACCGTTCTGAACCAGCCTGTGGTCAATGGAAACTACAGACTGCATTGCTGCTCTCTCTGCAGGCCCCAAATTAGCATCATTTCTTCAATCCCAGATTTCACACGGTGATTACTCTTGATAACAAAATGAGTATAATGGATTGACACCCTCATTTTTGCTTTCATATGTCTCTCTATTAACTGTGATAAACAGCAGGGAGATTTTAAAAATTAAGCACTCTTTAGTAACTAGAATATTAAATTATTCTAATCGTACTCTTTATATGTGATTATTTTCCTTAATTCCTCTTTTTTTCCTAAGACTATTAATTTCTAGATTTAAAATGGTTCTGGACAAGACCCAAATTATCTAGAGTATTTGCTACAGCATTCATGCTGTATATTTTTGTCTTAAAAGCTACAGTTGATGTTGTTTTCATGTATTGTTATTTCAAAAAATGTTACCTTTTAAATGTTTTATATCTCCTGGCTATATTTTACTACCGGGTAATGGTAGCACAATGACTGCCTCAGTGAGGTCAGCTTCAAATCAACAGAAATATAGTGGCTTAAGCTGGCCTCAGACAAACTCTGTGGCTTCTGCTCCTACCTCTGTTCTAGAAAATGCATAAGCTGAAAAAATTTTCTATCCTCATTTGTTCCTTGAGTCCTTTGTTGAGGCTGATAAATATAACAGCGAGTCTGTACTACTGTGAAGCAATATATTGTTTTAAATCAATATCCCCCCCTCTTTTCCTGTGCAATAAAAATACTTTAGCTCTTTTTATTTAATTTTTTTTAATGTCATATATGTTGTTATTATGGGCTTTCATTGAATTCCTTTGTATAGCCCAAACCTCCCATTGCCTTTAGCAGGAGGTGTGGGTGTTATTTTGCAGTGGTAAGGAATAGTACCCGACTCATTGCTGCAGGATTTGTGTTGATGCAGATGTAGAGGCAGTTCTTTTGGACACCAGAAATATTTCAGCTCCCTAGTTTGTACTTCCTAAGACCTGCCATAGGAAGTTTGCTAAGTTTTCATAACTACTAAACCAACCAAGCAGCCAACCAAATAACCAACCAATGTGCAAGCACATAAACAGCAAATGTGAATAGCAGATGGCAAGACTGATAATGCCTGTTTCCCTCTTTAGTGGTTAACACTTGCAACAGTCTGAGTAAGGGGCTTCGTTGCTTCTTGCTGCCTGCATAGTGGTGGCATTTGGGAGAACTGCAATAAACTTTGTCTCTTTTCTATTTTTATCAATAATAATTATGATAATTCCACAAGAATTTCTATTTCTACATGGTACTCAGAGAGTCCAGTAAACACCAAAATTTCATGTGTAGACTTTGGGGTATATTAAAGAATTCACAATACAAGAAATATTTCACTAACACCATCTCTTTCTGCTAATGGTTTAATGTGACATACTTCACTGCTTATCTCTTTAATGTGACAGATGAATGGCAAATGATTCTTTATGCATATTCAGAGCTCCTTGAATTATATTGGTTCATTGTAATTAGCAGATAAGCCTCATGGCATGGTTTCTATCCCTTACTGGCTGAAGACATTTGCTATTAAGTATCTTTACAGATACCTTTGATACCAAGATTCAACAGTCACATTCACTTGACTTAAAATACCTTTCCCTGGAGTAAGTTTGACTGTCATATAGCATACATACAAAGGAGGAAAAACCCATCTTAAAAGGACTTTCACTATCATTTACTTGTGTTTATGTAATGCAAACCACACTTTTGGATGGGCTTATCCAAAGCCCATCAAAATCATTACAATTCACCTAGTTAACTGCAGATTTGCTGTTTAGAACATCATCCGTCAATGCTACTTGCAAGATCAAGATATAGTCTTACTCATTTGGTAAAATTTTTTAATAACACTTCTACCACAACAGTGTCAAGCTTATTTAGGCTTTGTCTACAGAATGAGGGTAGACTTACCCTGTCAGACAGATATTATGTTTTAGCTGAGGGCAACATGATGATTCCATCCCAATCTTGTAAGACCAAGCACAGCTGTTTGTTTTATTAGTGTAGCTAATTTACAATTTATTCGTAAACATTCAAGTTGCCTATTGCATAGATAACAACAATGTTTACCAAAGTCTCCTTCATTGCTTTCCAGCTGAATTAAAATTCTTATTTTAAAGTTTCATGCTACTTGATCCATAGTAACTGATTTAGAGTAAGGTTTCTATTACAGAAAAATTTAAACATGATGTTTAGTTTAATGTAAAGTTAAATTATGTTTTTACTGCATTACTATATATGGAAAAATCATACTTTACATCTGGCTATAACAACTTCTGCCAGTTTTTTTTTTTCTTTACATTTCCTGTCAGTACTGTGTCTAATATAAATATGAAATAGATGCATAGAAAGGTGGCTAGATAGTCAGAGTTTTAGACAACAAGGTGTTGCAGAGTTATGACTGACTGGGAGTAGTATAGGCTGAGGTTACTCTTGACCCTGGTAAACTGGGAGTGAGATGATTGCAGCAGGAATTACCCAAAGACAGCTACCTAGTTACTAAACTGGAAATGTTTTTGCATTATTTATTCAGATTCACACAGTCCTTTAAAAACACAGTGTGTGAAAACAAAATAGTGATAAAGAGCTGTTTTCCATGGAAGTGATTTAAAATTTTGGTGCAAAAAGTCATAGTTGCAAATTAAAAATCCCTTTAGGAACAGGCTGCTGCAAGCAGCTGCTTTTTCAGTTTTTTTGGTTTGGTTTGGTTTGTTTAAACCAGATCATGGACTAGTCTTTGCTAAGAATTAAAGGTGTATCCAAATTCCCCAAAGTAAAATGTTGATTAAATATTCCTGATGATTAGTGGCTTTGTTGTTCCCCATCATCTGTGCTGTAAATTCTTCAAGCCTTTGGGATAGCAAATAATAGGCTTTCTTTAGCATCCCCTGCAAAAAATCAGGACAAAAAGGCAATTAAATCCCTAGCTCCACATTTTGCTTAGGCTACTAGATCAATTCTGAACTTCGTAGAGTGTGATAAAAAGAATTACTCTTTTTTAGGTAGACAGGCAGAGCTAAAAAGGACCCTGGAAATATATGCTGTTACTAAACTCTCGCATGTCATTTGACCACAAAACAACATAAGCTAAAATTAAAAACATGGTACAGCTACTAAAACACATGAAGAAAAAAAAAGCATAAATTCTACAGTACCCTACATTACATATTAATCAAAATATAACAATCTATTGGGGAAAATAAGATGCTTTTCTTTTTCCCCCTGCTGTCATTGAAGTAGAAGGTTAGATTAAAAAGAACAGTTTGCTTTTAAGGGAAAAAAAAATCAAGGCTTTTCCTTTAAAAGGCCACTGAAGTCAGCAGCTCTGTGTGTCCTTTGGAAAGCAGAGGAGAATGTCTTCTTGTTGTAGCTGTTTAAACTCAAGGGTCAGATGACTGATAGAGTGCATTGTCTGGAGACTTTCACAGTTCAGGTTAATGCTATCAAACCCTTTAATTACACCAATATACAGCTGATAAGAGGCCCTAATGGCCCTTTCATATCTATATGGTAACTAGGACATATACCATATATGGGTGTAAGATTGATACCTATACGGCTTCGTTCTGATAACTTGACTTTCTGTCAAATGATGCATTGCAGAAGCTTCTTCCAGCTTCTCATCTCTTTTCCTTCAGTCTTTCATACTGCTGAGAAAAGTTCCAGATATTTAGAAGTGTCTGTAAGCATGAAAATATAACAAAGATCTACAGGGAATTAAGGGAAAAATGTGGCTTACTGAAGCGTGCTTTTCAGCAATATACTAATCCTTAATCCTTTGTCAACATACCTACCAGATTGCCTAGTCTTTTGTTTCACTTTTTCCAAATAGTTACAAACTACAGTACAGAAACTAATATTTCTAACAATTTTACCAGAAACAAGGGGTGGCTGCACTACTGTATCATTAACTGTACTGCTTACTGTGGTCATGCAATTCCTTAGTGCAGGAGACTGGCCCTATATACATATTTTGTCAGTTATCTTCCTTTAGTTCCAGAGAAACTTGCAAAAGCAGATTCAATATGCTATTTAGATTCATTTTCCCACCTTGGGAAAGCAGTGGAGAGAATATACTCTGGACTAAAATATGTCCTGTGAATGTACAGAGAACGGTATCATCTCCTACCCAGCATTTATGGGATGTGCAACTGGTAGGCAGGATTGCTGCACTCCACTGGTATATTCATATTGTGATAGAAAAACCTGTGTCCTTTGAAAAATGGAGTTGCATCTGCATATCATAGATGCCACTTGTAGGTATGCGTTGTGGGGTTTGAATACTTTTGGAAGAGAAGAAAATTGATTCTATTAGAAACACTAATGACACTTCCCATTGCACCTCACTCACAAAACCAGTGTGAAAATGGTATGTCCTGCACCTTCAGACTTCAGTCCATCAAAGCACATTCAGCTTCTGGCTTCGATGGAGCTGCTTTTGTTACTTTAACAAGCAATACTAGTGTCCTTATAGTTAGATGTGTGCTGAAGTGCTCCTCTGGTTGGCATCTTACACAAGTGTAAAAGCAGACCTGGCACACTGAGGTGTCGCCATTGTGCAAATGCAACAGTTCAGAGGAAATACCCTGTAAAGTTATGTGAAATGGAAGATCTCATCCCCTGCTGAATGATTGTAAGGCTTCTTGCTGGTTGGGGAAGTAGCATGCAAAGCTGCTGGCATGCACATGTAAAGTGAATTATTATTGTATTAAAAACTACTTTCCCCCAAACATTTGTTTCTCATCTGGCATCAAATAGAGTTTAATTGCAAGTTGTTTTATGTTATTTTCAAAAAGATGCACAGGAGGTTCCTAAACTTCCCATGTATACACATCTCATTATATCTCAGTAGGGTTCGTGTTTGTACCACCTGCTCACAATTGGGAACACTTACGCTAATGTCTCTGTAACAAATTTTAGCACTGGGCTTCGTTTGACAATGCAGTTGTAATCTTCACTACATGGTTATGTAAGGCATTTCCAGAGGGTTATGTTAAGAGGAGAAATATGTGAATTTCAGTATTTCTTTGATTTAAGAAAATACAGACCAAAAATTTTGCTATTTTTATCTAATGAGCAAGAGAAGTAAAGTTATCAGGTTCAAATCTGAATTACAGTTGGTTACCAGCTGTTTACAAAACTGAACAGCAGAAGCATAAAACCCCAGATCATATATATGGATAAAATATCAGCTTTCACGGGCTGGCTGCCTCTTTCATGTATATTTTCTAGTGCTAATATGAGAGGGGTATAGGCTTTGTATTTTTAGGACAGTTTTGGATACTATGCTTGTAATAATTCCAGGATTTATGTCTGTTTAGCCCATTTACAGTGTATTGCCAGGATTACTTGTTTGCCTGTGGGCCAGAATAGTGAGTTAAATCCCACATCAGGCTATGGGCTCAGATCCAACGTTAATATTGCAGTGTAATACTAGGAGACTTGCACTATTAGAAGAGCTGTGTTTTGGCTAAGATGTTGAATGAAGTTATCTCCTGCTTAGGTCTGATGGCCAACCAAGTGGCAGTTAAGGACTTCTGAGACCTTTGCAGGAGGACAGTGAGATGTCTTTCCGGACCTGTGGACACTCAACAGCATCAGATTGACAGGACTCCCTGCAATGTTCATTCTGTTTCATACATACTGACCACAGAAGCTGTTTGGTGAAAAAAATATAGTGTTGTAGTGCAATCAAAGCCTACATTATAATGCACATGCATATATTGATGATGAACATGACTCTTTCTCCCTCCTCCAGTTTCTCACCATAGGGAACCTGGCTATGCGTGTTTCCCTCCTTTCACCTTCCCTAAAGCCAGAGATGTAGCAGCAGCGTAGAGATGTGAGCGCTGAATGCAGACCAGTTTCTGGTATGTGTCTATACAGAGCACAGAAGCCCTGCCTGGTCTCAAACCTAGTGTTCCAGCACAGCATCTACTAAAAGATACTTCTCTGTCCAGAGCTTGGTCTGAGCAGCTCCAAACCTGTATGTTTTTGTTTTGCCATCCCATCTAGAGCATCCAGGCCATATCTATGCTTTTCCATTGCAGCATGTAGTGCTGCTGCTACTGCTCTGGCGGCAGTAGAGGTCTGGACTTTGATGCGCATATTCATGTGCAGTTACTCTTTTGACAGACTGCCCAAATTTTCTTGAGGAAGACAAACCACAGCAGATATTTATATCTCAGATATTTATATCTGGGACAAAGGCTTTTCACCAGCCCAGAGCCTTTCCCCTTGCCAAAATCCAAATGCTTGTTTCCAAAAGAGGTGTTAAAACTTCTCAAACTTCTCAGGAAAGCTTGCAAGTATTTTTCATAATGGGAAGCATTAAACAACCGAAGTGCAGGAACTGGGACTAGCTGCCCCAATAGCAAGCCCATTAGTCACCAGCTTGTCCCAGACAGAGCAGTCCTTAGTCTCCAGACAAAAGACTCCTACAGAAAGTGTCGAAAATTCCTCTGGAAGGCAAATGCATTACCCATGTTCATACCACTTGGAGAAACTGAAATAACAATATAGGGTAACACTACATTTTAGTTACTTTATAAGTGTTGCAATTCTTTGAGTTACTTTTTAAATGCCTCAAATATTTTTTTGGTAAAAAGCATATTTTTGAGACAGGATTGCATCCTGGAGCAGCTCCCTTGCAGACCACTCCTATGGCTGTTGTGGTCCACTGGGATTGCCACGGCAGTTATGGAGTTGTTTGCACTGAATCAGGAATATTTGTGCACTTTTAATGGGTTTTCAGCACATTGTAGCAACTCAAAATGAGACTTTCCAATCCAGCTTTCTCCACACAGCCATCAACGGCTTCATAAGCTGATTCACAAACCAGTGCTGTGCTGTGTCCAGAAAGCACCACAAAATCCTCTCTAACAGGGTCTTGTGCTCATCTAGGCTTTTCTTCAACCTTGCTGAATAACCCTATTTTTAAAACATAAAATGTGTAGTCCCACTAAGAAAAGGTACTGGATCATCACTACTAGAGAAAAAAATTTGCAGAGGTTCCCTGAAATTAGTTTATTCTTCTGTGTGTCATGTTATCAGCCCTCCTTATTACTGTCACCAGAGTTATCTACATGGCCCATGCATTTGTATTTTTTTTTTCCCTCCCACCCACTTGATACTGTAGCTGTTACCTATCACCCTTCGTCAAGTGAGGAGTAAGTGGCTGCTGCTCCATGACTAGCTGGCAGAGATCAGAAGAGAAACTATTAGAATAGAAACTATTTGGGTCATCCCACCTCAGAGGTGCTGTTTGAATTGAAGTTCTATGTTCACTGTCATGTGCAAAATTTCTTGGTGGCATAAGAGAAACATATTGTTAATTAATTGCAGTCTGAAACACATGTCAATCAAATGCATTTGCGGCTAGTAATCTTTGTGCTAATCACTTTCTCAAACAACACCCCGGTCCATCTGAATTATGTCTAAATTCATCTAAGTAAATCTGTACATCTTTTTCTTTTAACCTAAAGTAGTAGTAGCCTGTGTTCATCTATACACAGACACATAAACTTAGACAACTAAAGAAACATTTGAGATTTTTTCACCAACTAAATCAAAGTTTGTGGCTTTGAAAATGTGTGAATAACTTCTTTACCAACATTGATTTTTAGAATTTCATGTATCTTTGTACATATATGGATGATAAAAAATACAAAATTAGCATTACATGGGGTGATCCTTAAGGTAACCCTTATCTGAAAAGGCAGAGGAAATTTTTAAAATTATAAGAAACAACTTACGTTGGTGATTATAGAAATGGGTACTGGACATAATAATGAGACTTATTTTTATGTAAGCTTTGATATATTTTGGCACAAAACCTCTGGATTTCCAAACCTCATCTTCTGGCTATTAGTGATTCACCCATTACTAACTATATGGGCCCATATATGAACTGTGAATGAGCTACTGGCCAAAGTGTAAGTTCTTAGCTAGCCTTAATTAATGCCACAAAAATTGTTGAATGCAGGGCTTAGCCCTGAAGTAATTAAAAATAATTATTATAAGGGCACCAACTTGATCATATGCTGAGAGACACATATAACTAAGTTATGTGGGCATTGGTCCCAACATTAATTTAGGTAAATAAATGTAGTACTTCACTGAAGTATTGCTGCAAAATCTTCTGTATAGGTGATCCATACCTCACAGCACTTCCTGTAAACCCTCCCTTTCATTGTGTCTCATATACACTTCAGTTCCTACAGAATGACTGAAAAGTGACCTCTACTTCTATGAAAAGTAAAACTAAGCAGATTGGATGCTTTAAAAATAATAAATACAAGCAAAGAGAATACAGCATTTTGGGTAGAGAATTCTTTAGCTTTTCAATTATAACTATGGATCAAACCCACTCAACCTAGGATGTGCTCTCTTTCTCACGGTCTAGACAGGCTTGTGAGATTACAAATCGGTCTCTGAAGACACCAGGCTCAGCATTCATCTGAAGTTAAATATTCTTCACTTGAGGATCTAGTTTATCCAAACTAGAAAAATAAATTGTATTTGACTTCAGGACCAATATGGCAGAAATCCCAGAGCTCTCCACCCATATGGTAGGAACATATGTGTTCACTCCAGCTACACTCCCTTATTCTGACTCCACTCGGAAACAACTCCCTTTTCCCTGTTCACTCTCTCCAGGACTGAGCCAAAGCCTATTAAAGTCTTTAGAAATGTTTTCACTGATTTCAATAAGTTCTGGATAGTGCCTTCCAGTTTCCAGTCATTTCTGTCATCATTGCTATAATAACCAGCAGCAGCTTGATATTGCTCCCATTGACATCTTCAGAAGAAGGCTATTCCAGCTTGTCCAGAGCCCAAACCCAGATTTCTAGAGCACTTTTCAACTTACAAACCTTCTTGCTCAATAATGGCAATTGGTTCATTTGTTTGAAAATCCGCATGTAGTTTTGGCTTAGCTCCTTTCCTGTATGCATCGAGCGATGCAAACGGGGAGGGTCTCCACTGGTATAGATTAATGAACCTTTGGCTGGGATGCCAGTGGCTGTGTACTGCAACATAGCACCCTGTGAAGCAGTGGTCCCCTAATTTCTGGCTCCCTCCATACCTATATGAAGGAGCATTGCAACAGAATGGGTTTAGTCCTGTGAAGTAATAACTCAAACTACCCTCACTCACTCACTCAAATTTGCTAATGGTGAGTGAAGATGCCTAAAATATACAGGTGTTGTAGGCCATGTAGAGGAAAGACTTTCTGCAGCTGGAGGACTGTTAAGAAACAACCACTCCTTGTCCTAGAAACCTTAGCATAGAGGGTCAACATTAAAAACTTCTGCAAGATCTCAGCAATCTTGTTGGGCTGTACAGGACTATGCTGTGCTTAGTAGGTAGTCTTCCTTTGCTCACAGAGAAGAGGATTTCATCCATACTTTGTGTCTAGACTCTGGAGCTGTATGTCAATATGCTCTGACAAATTAGTAGGTGGAACGTTTCACTAAGCAGTGTACTCAAAGTTAATGAACTCTCTTTTTTTTGTTTAAACAGGTGATGCCAGTGAGTCTTCCTTCACAGTCCTTTCCAGTGATGTAGCACTTAGTCCTAATACAGAAACAAAACAAGAAATCTCATCCTTCTCCATAAGTGTCTTCCTGGTTCTCCAACCTAGTGATGACTTTTGCAAAAGCAGTTGTCTCTTTACCCAGCTCAAAATGTCTGAATTGTCCAGGTCACCTTCACAGAGACACATGGCTAGTAGGAACCTTTGTGGCAGCTGCATGGCAAGTGATGGTTAGCAATGCTAAGTTACTGAGGTAGCTTGCAAAACCACCCTGCCACAAGAGGAAACCTCCCTGTAACATTTATTGTTATTGGAGTGGTTTCTGTGTCTAGAGGAAACGGGACAGAATCTGCGAATGTGATTAAAAATACTTTTTTTCCATGCTGTGTATTTCAAAGATTTGGTACCTGGGCTTTGGATTTATCTTTTTTTAATAAAAAGCATAATATTTCCATAACTCACATTTGGAATCATTCCTGGGTTTTGGAAGCAAATTATTAAAATTGAGCATATGGAGGTCTTAAAGTAGAACCTTATGGGAGGGGGGAAAAAACAGTGGATCAAGACTGTTTTGTAGCATCTTAAAATAAAATAAAATGCTGCAAAATCCTGGCAAAATAAGATTTGTTCTCTATGGAGTTCTTTTCCATCCTCCATTTTCAAGTTTATTTCATGAAGCAAGCTGAAGATTACATTGGACCTAAATTCTCCCACCTTCCAACAAGCATTTTCATGCCATTTACAACTTTTTAATGTTTTCAATATATTACTTTAGAATATGGAAGATTTAGCTATTTTTGTATGATATTCAAAGAAGCTTACAATGATAATGATATATATAAATTACTTTTATATCTTTTACCTTCCTACAAGATTGAATACATGGTGTTGAACATTAATAGCCAAAAAAAAATGGCTGTGTGGACCTTATCTCATCCCATAAGCGACAGCTATTAAATTTAAGTGCTACGAGCTTGGACCACTATAAAGGATTATGTGCGAGATGTCAGGTCCAGTTCCTCAAGCTATTTAGGCATGCTCAGGTCCCAGTGTGCTCTCAGGATAACTGCATTACAAACGCTTCCTCTAAGCATATGTTCTATTTTTTTTTCTTGCAAGCTGTGAACATGCACTGATGAAATGTTGTGTGATAGTATCAATATTGCTAAGCACAGGCAAAAAAACAATAGCCTCCAAGGTTTGAATAAACCCTCTCATCTTCCCCAGGCCCAGTTGATGTTCAGTCTGAGTCTTCCATGTAAATGTTAGTTGTCTGCATTGCAGGTTTGTCTACTCCAAGTCAGCAACTTCAAATCCACCATGATGTTCTCAATATAGCCTGTTCTATCAGCACTTCAATAGGATCACATAACATTTACTAAACATAAATGGTGTTTGCAATAAATAAAGTTTCTGAGGAAAAAAGGAAAGGCTCTGTATATTGGCAGTAGGTTTATAAACTTTGGTCTTTAAAGTCCAGTGTTTCATCTACATGCAGATCCTTAGATGACGCAACATGTATCACACCTAAACCCTTTGAGTTAACACCCACTCTATCAGTGATCCTGATGTATGATGGAAAACTTTGTGCTGCACTGCTATTATCAGACTAATGTGGCAAAATGTTTTTATGAGAGACAGAAACACTGCGGGCTACAACATAAGCTGCTTGTAATATTTGTCACTCCTTTGACTTCATTGGATCTAGAGAACCTTGGATGAATAGAAAACCTAGATGATGTCTTGAAAAAACCTCCATATACTCTTAGGCAGAGGAGAGTCCTGAATTCTTTGTCGACCCTAATTTCCATGTGAAGTCTATCTCTGTTTAAAGATATAAGGAGAAGTGTCTAATGTGCTTTAAGTGAGCATTTATTTTATTTTATTGGTGACAATTGCAACCTGTGTTCTCATCATATATTTCCCATTCCTTTAACAAAAAGGCTCATATGAAAGAAAAAAAGAAAATGGCAGATCAGTATGTCAGTACATGATTATACACCTATGCTCATTTATGTAACTAAGTCAAATCTTTCCAGCATTTTTAAGGGTTGGGTTGTCAGTTACACAACTGTCAGTATGTAAGCCTTGTTTAAATTTATGTTACGAATTTGTAATACTGTGAATAATCAGATGTGCACATACATTTGTGTTGTAGGACATAAATGCAATTCCCTCCCCTTCCCAACAGTTCTTTGTGACATCTTTCCAATTTTAATTGATATCACAGCAATCAAAGAAAGACCACAGTGAATCAGCAGTGTTGACAATGTGCCAGGGTGTTTAGAAAATAGGCATAGCTAGGGAAGGAGAACATGTCAAAATACATTTTGAACATATTGGAATATGTTATGAAATAAAATGTGTTTACCTTTTTGAATGACGGTGTTGGGTAGTGCTGGCGACGCTGAGGAGGAGGAGGGGGTGGGTGATGGAGCCCTAGAACTGGACCACATTCCCATTTTGTTATGCAAGGTACAAATACACAGAGAAGGAATATGACACTATATGACAAATCACTTCTCTAATTCATTGGACTTGTCAAACAAATTAACTTCAGTAAATCTACTCTGGTGGTAGCGGTGGTGGGAACATTAGTACGATCAAAATGCTGGTGGCTGCTTAAGTTCTGCCATCACATAGTTTAACCAGACTTAGACAAGTTTAGACATCCGAGTGCTAAAAATACAGGAAGATAGTAACATCTGCTGTAAAGCAAAAGACGTGATGATATTACCACTGGTAGCAGTGAACTAAGAAAGACATTTGGCATGGTGAGAGAAAAGGCATCCGAGGCCCACATTTAAATGACTGAATGCAGAAGCAAAGGAAGCCCCCCTGCCCCCAGAAGGAAATATCCCAGAAAATGATGAAAGGAATGATGTCCTGAAATAATTCCCAAAGAAAAGTAGTTATAGCATTGCTTCTTCACCTGCAAAGTGTTTTTAAAAACACCTGAGCCACCACAGCAATTAAGAATATTACTTGATTTTAAGAATTCTCCTTTGACATGAACCACTTGTCATACTTTCTACCTATCTACATCAAGGCTTGATATTTACTACCAGAGATAAAACAGAAGGAAAAAGTTCATAAAATTCTTGTGTTTCACGCTCTCCTTAAATAACTAGCAATGTCAGCCATTTTACAGCCCAGATAGCCTTTTCTTACATTGAGTAAACATTAAAATAATTTCTTAAACTTTCTGATATTTTCTGCAAATTTTCTGCAGCTTCCTCATGCATTCATCGGCATAATTTGTCTAGACTGAGTCTGGTTTTAAGAGCTCTTAACCTTTTAATAAGCTTTTGTCTTGTTATTGTCCCATGTCCCTAATTCATCATCTGTCATATTCTGTAATGTGATCCCCAATTTGGAGACATGAGCACATTGGAATACACACACTGTCTAACTGGTTGAAAATAGATATGCTAAATAAAACCCATTATTTCTGTAAACAGTGATACATGCTATTACTTCTTACTGTCTCTTTGTCACAGCTATGTTACAGCCATTGTAATTTTTTTTCTTGCTGTTCTATTTATATAGCTAATGGAAATTTTTATATTTTAAAATATTTTGACATTTACATCAGTTTCAGGTACTTTTCACATGATTTTCTCCTGCATCTTGATCCATAGTTTCCTGACAGGGTATCGTGGGGTTTGGCAAGGCATACAGATCATTCATATCTGTATGCCCATTTCTGCACGTCAAAAATTTACAGAGCTGCTTGGTGAGATGGGCAGCATCTGCTGAAGAGAGGACAAGATCTAGAGCAAGAAGGGCAGCGTGGAGGGCAAGCTGTCGCTTCACCAGCTGAGCTCTGCTGTGACACTCATTCGGATCTGGCTCAGAAACTTGCCTCTCACATTCATGTGAATTAAAATAGAGGTTTGCCTGTGTTATGAATACTTTTAAGTAATGCGTAAGAGGTAAGTGTGGTATATAAGCTCGGCCAATAATGCTTAATACTGGTTTATTCCACCCATTTGACCCCAAAAGTCATACTTGGATGCCACCAGCTTCTTTCATCCCAGCTGGGAACACAGAAGGTGAATCTCACTCTTGCAGTATCAGGCAAACCATATACCAACTGTTGTTTTCCTGGGAACAAAAACTGAGCATGCAACCTCTCACAGACTTAAGTACAAATCTCTTTGTGAACAATGAAAGGAAAAAATGTTGCTTTGCCCTGAGAAACATACCAAGACAGGGATGAAAAAGTGGGTCCAAGGCAGGCAATGGAGATAAAGAGTGAGCCCATTTTCAGCATCAGAATAGGTTGCCAGGGGAAGGGGGGATGTACCACAAAATTTGCCACTACACTGGTGAAAATCCTGAGTATTCAATTTATTTAACTGAATTTAAAATTGGGCACAAATGACTGAAATCTGGAACTAAGTGGGGTGGGGGGCAAAATTATTTCTACCGGTCTCCATGGCCAACCCACTCTGCCTCTGACAAACCACTCAGGGCGTTTAAATACTGGCGTACAAATAACCAAAATAAGTAATGGTATAATTATTCTAGACAAATTAAAAATGTTGCTTACCCCCTTAGAGCAGCCTGAAAATAGGCCGATTCATTGGTTAAATTTTAATGGAACAATCAAAGAGCAGTTAATTCCCCAGCATGGGGTACCCTTGGTGGGCAATTATAGGGTTAGGAATGCTCTGTCTCTGTGTTGACCTGATTGGTGTAAAATCCCTTGATGGTTTGCAATGTTTGTTAAATTGGCGATAGTCTGTACTTGTATATACCCTATTAGCCAAAAATAATAGACAGTTTGGTTGCCAGTTTTAATGTTCATATGTTGCAATCAGCAGGGTTTTTTTTCCTTTTTATATCAGTGTTTCGGAGGTTAATCTCTGTTACCATCATTTTAAACTCACTCTTATTCTTATCAGTTATATTTAGTGGCAGATTGCAAGCTTTCCTTATTATCTTGTTAAATCAGTAGGTGAAAGCCTTTCAAGGCATTTCTTTTTAAACATCTTTTATTAATGTTAATATGCCAGATGGGACAAATTAAAATGGTTCTGTTCTTCATGCTGCCACTACCCACAATTTTACCACATCATTTGCTGGTTAAGGAAGCATATGAAAATGATAGGTACAGAACTCCTGTAATAAAAGTTCAGAAAATGATAGTATAGCCTCTCTGGAAAAATATTTTTTCAGTTAGATCCATACATAAAAAAGATGTCATTTTTTGTGCATGCACCAGCTTTGATTTTATTGTAGCTGAGAAGTTCAAGACTCTTTTGATCAGAACAGTGTGGCAATATACCTTTTTTGCGTTCATACTGGGGTCAACTTCAATACCTTTATCATCACAATAGCACCCATTATTGGTGCTATTGCTCTGGTGATCTCTGTGAGCTCTGTGGCATTATGTGTTGATGTTGGCATTCCCATGGATAACACTGAAAATGAGCCCAACTTGTTCATGGTCTCTCAGGTTGGGTCCCTAAGAAGGACAAAAGTAAAAATGCTTTTGGAATCCATCAGTGTATGACTGAATGTTCCTCACAGGGCAACCTCATCTAATTTTGTTTATTGGTAAGACTCTTCTGGAACAAAACTCTTTGTGATGTGTTTCTTTATTACATAGCCACTGATGAAAACCTAGTCTCCCCAGAAATAATATTAGTACTTTTAGTAACAGTGATAGTGAAACTATCTATACAAACAAAATCAACTCATTGATAGGCAGATATCTCTTTTTTTCTTCTGCTGAAATGTACTTATGGGGTAAAAGATTCCCTTCTCTGATTTCAGTGACAATGCAGCTTTTACCACCAGGGATCCTTTATCCCAATAGCAGAATGACAGAGCCCCTATATTTGTGATTGTCACTATCGTGACTTATCCAACTTTTTTATGACGCGATGTCCAGAACAGTGAGGCTTCCTTAGTTTGCATGGAGAGCTCAAGAATTGCTTTACACACTCCAATGGTAACATCTCCTATAAGACCACAAAACTGGGGCCGGATATAGTCAAATCTGTGTGATATAGATGTTTGGCTATTCCCTGTCAATAGTCAGTTCCTGATATTTCCTGCACTTGATCAAATTTTGCTTAGACAGGGACTGATAAGTTGAGAAGACAACATTTTAAATGAACATATGCAAAGACTGTAGAAATAAGAGCTCTTTCTATGAAGGGAGTGTGGATAGTGTCTAGGGATTAGCCTGCCATCTAATTTTACCATAAATCTACTTCTAATATTAAAAACAACTCAGTTTCTTTATCTCTCAGTACCAGCTAGAAGGATTTTAGTTTTCTCTATCCACTGCTACTTCATGCTGCATACTGAATCTGATGTGCATGAAAATCACTTAGCATGAATATAATAGAAAATTAAAGTAGTGCTGAATTATACTTAGCTGCTAGAATTCAAGTAGGCAATGTTAGGATTTGCCCATTTAAAACATAACTGCATATTATAAATTGCTGTAAACAATTTGTATTTTTATAACAAAACATAGTGTTGTTTAACGTATGTTCTGGCAATTTCAGGGCTGTTTTTCCATGTACTCTTCTTTGTGTGCAACAGTAGGAAAAAGTAAAAACTTTTATACTTATCACTGGAGATAAAATATATATATATATATAAATGTATATATGTGTGTGTGTATGTGCATGTGTGTGTACATATACACACACATAATTATATATATTGTATCTAGTTATGTGCATCATCTTACTTTTGGATGGTAAGGATTGTGACTAAACATAGGGTGCAAATCAAGGTTGAAGAAAGCCACAGTTTAATCAGGATGACTGGAGGTTTAAATAGGGGAGATGGCAATTGTGCACGTTTCTGTGCAGGCTTCATGTTTGCCACGTGCTACAGGACTGTAGATGGAAGCATGAAGAGTGGACTAGAAAAGCAAAAGGTCCAATGGAAATGCCTCCCATACTTTCTAAGATGCCATTAGCACAGGACAACATGGCCTTCTCTGTCTTGCATGATGGAATAAAGAGAACTAAAGGAAAAATATGCATTTATATGGTTTATTGCAGTGAATTTTTCAGAGCAGACTCTGTTCCATTAATGAATAAAAGAACAGAGTAATAGAACTGCTCTGAATGAAATGAAAACGTAGCAGGGATCCAGTTAGGGGAGCCCGGAATACATACACAGTCTCCATAGGAGTATGGTGAATGCTTCCACTTTATTCAGTGACAGGGGTACATTTATACCTGAGGGATAGGGTTCACGCAATGATGCTAACAATTCTGTCGGTTAGATACTACTGTCCATGCGCTCTTAGACATATTATAATTGGCCTACTGCTTTAAGCACGCATCGTTTTTGGCAAGCCTTGCAGTTACAGCATATCTTGGGTATTTACAACAAATTCCCACATCTGCTGTAAACAGCAGATGTGTGCTACCTCTTATCAAGGCCTCAAGGACACGGTGTTTTTCAATAAGCCAGGATTGTCCGTGAGAACCCACAATATCTTGTGGCCCTGTTGTTCAAGAAATTCCTCTACATGAAAATGTGTTTCTTTAGTATTTCCCAATAAATAATTTTCCCCACAATGTTTCTTTTGATATTCAGGAAAAGCTCTCTTCCTTCATTTCTTTCTAGTGTTTTCTTTCCATATTTATTTGTTTCCATAAGAAGCTGGAGGAGAAATAATGAAGTATCCCAAATCAATTTTTTTATAGTGGTGTGATCTGCACAAGGTCAGAAATGTTAACAATCACTTTGGAATTCCTGTCAAACTCCACCAGTTCTGATTAATCCCAAAGCATTTATGTGAGGAAATGGAATTTCTAGAATTTGTGAAATTTGTTTGCCAAAGCCAGGTAAACCGTTCTAGATTTAACACTAGTTTATGCTCTGCTACAAAAGTCTATGGAGATGTTACCATAGACTTAAAAAAATAAGATAAAGTGTATAACTTGTTAGGCTGCTGATTTAATGTTACCATGAACAGGTAATATATGTATATGTGTATTTTAACTTGCCTCTTTCATCATTAGAGACCCCAAAATGATCTTGAGAGATGAACTATCAAATTTATTTCTTCATAGTATCCAGATTATATGTAAAATATGAAAATGTTTCATATGGAGCACAGATCACTTCTCTAGGTGTCAGAGTATTAGTATATTAAGTAGACACAACACCTGACACTGCAAATAGACATGGCTGTATAGAGGTTTCAGCTACAGAGGACCACCATGACCATCTAGTCTGCCTACAGGAGATGGAGTTTCACTACAGAATCCACTCCCAAAGCATACAAAAGACTTGATGAATATTTTTCAAAATGTATCCATTTTGACTCTGAAACATCATACGGCAGTGAGCATTGTAATCTGTCGCACCTATGGTTAAATATCTGGAAAAAAATATGCATCTTCTACCCTGAACAGCTTTTAGTGACAGGGGTCTTGTCATGTCCTTGCTAGATTGAAAAGCCCTTCCTGACATTTTCTTTTATGGACTTTGCTCCTTAACTTTCTGTTTGTTAACCTGGGTAGACTGAGCTTCTTCAGCCTTTCATTGTGAGGCAGGTTTACGTACATTCGTTTCTAAAAGACAGCGGTGCAGAAATGAATGTTTCTTCTAGGAACCCTCCTACTGAGGCAGACAACATCTCAAAATTCAGTGCCTCAGCGGCTTGACTGCTATGACAGTACAGATGACTTAGCTTGTTGCTGGCTGAGAATGTCTATCTTAATTAAGATAAAAATAGTAAATTGCCTAAATATTGAGCACATGTAGAAGAATATATAAGTCAATGACTAATACGTGCTTTTGAAAGCCTGGATAAATGTTTAAAATGTTTCTTCAATTAAAATCAGCACAAAGTCCTGAACCTATAAATAACATGATTAGGAAGGGCCTTTGTTTTCTCCCCCCCCCCCCTTTTTTTTTTCCTCTTCTTTTTTTCCAGTGGTGGATCTGCTTTATTTGTCATATTTATTGGCAAATACAATTATCTGATGCCCAGCACCAGTCTCAAGAGAAGACAAGTGTTTGGGAGGGCAGAGAGATGCTGAACAAGGTTGGCTTACTGGAGACATCCTGGCTCTGCAAAGGCTTGGGGAGGCAGACTGTCTCTAGGAAGTGTCATAAGCATAGTTTTATATAGGAGAAATATTCTACCACAGGCCATAACATGAGGAAGTCTGTTATCCTCTGGCTTTAACAACCTTGGGCAATGCCTTTCCCCTCTGTTCAGCCCACCTCTCACCTTATACTTCACCAATATTAAAAGCAGACAGATTTTCAAGCAATGTATGATTTAGCCAAAGGCAAATACTTAGGGTCTTCTTAGTGCTATTATAATACGAATGATAATAAAACAGGAAATCAGTGGGAGGAGTAAGAATAGCTAGTGCCTTAACCAGTGAAAGAAATTAGGGTGGTATATGGAGGTAGATGGAGTGGCGAGAGGAATTATTATTACAAACATTCATTGTCTCTTGTCATTTTCACATCCACTAAAAATATATCAGACAATTTGCTTCTAAATGTGCTTGGAAATGCATGTGAGGAAAACGGGCTTGCACTTTTAAGTAGCGTATCACTTCCAAGCTTGTGAAACTGTTAGCTTCACAGCATGGCAGAGTTGTTTCCCTTATGCATAAATCCCACAGATGTATTTATGAGGTGTCCAGAGCTTACACCTAGGAGGTGAATGGAATCCTACATAATTTTTGCACAGGAGCTCACCAAAACCATAAGGGGATCAGAATATTTTCCCCTCTTCTTTGTTGTATGCATGCAAGGAAAACCAAATCATTGCTCTTATTGTTTGTGATGACACAGTTGTTCTGCAAGCAACATGCTGTCTAAAGCTGTGTGCATTTTTTTCCAGTTTCGGTTCACACAATCATGAGTTTCATTTTGAGTTTCATATGAACTAAGAAACTCAAAGCAAAACTCAGCTGGAACACTCTTTTCTTGGTTTATGGTGGAAGGTATGCAAAACCAGAGACAGACATCATTTCCACTCAAAACTAACTTGTTCCAGGTTTGAAATAAATTTAGCTTAGATCAAAACTTAGCACTCAGGTTCAGTATAGTTTTCAGTGAATATGATTTTATTTTCCTTATTTTTTTTTTTTAGTTTGAGGGCACTCAGTTGATGACCTGGTAACTCCATATAAGGCTAAAATTCACTTGCACAGCTTTGCAATGTTTCTTTAATATAGCTGTTAAGCAAAACAATAGGCACGTGAGAGAATTTTCTCTAAATGGAGAAAAAAACATGTCTATGGAAATGTATTGGCTCTAACTTGTTTTTTTCACTTTGAGGAACTGGGATTTTTCCTTTGTTCTGACCTCTGCTCCACAATGTTCTTAATCTCCATATGCAGAAAATCCAGAAGGAACACCAAATTTCATTGGCTCATTGTGCAAAAAATATTTTTAAGCCATGATTATGGCATGAATCACTGTTGTGCTGCCAGCCTTCAGGATCCACACAGTAAAAGGAACAAAAGGTTTCTCTGCTACTGCTACCTTGATAAATTTGAAAAGCTGCCTAATTGTTTTATTGCTTACTGCAATATAAGAGAAAGTAATTATATTAGGTAGACATAATATACATCCTAAACACCAGTGTACTTCAACTAGCACTGCTAAAAACACTAATTAAGGGACTGCTAGCATTTTTATATTAAAATTCCATTTACAGGAGCACATAATGCAACATTCAAACTTTGCTCTTTGCTGAAACTGGTATTCAAGGTCTCGGCTAGGAAGCAATAATCTTCAATACTTTTTGCAAAAATATTTTTCCTTTACCATTACTTTATAGAAATTGTAAAGCTTTTTAATATATAGAATTACTACTCTGGATTGTGATCTAAATCTCAGTGCTCTCAGTGGAATTAGTATCATTTTACATCAATACAAAACTCAGCAAGGATCAAAATCCATGCCATCGTGTGTGCATAGGAGACAAATAGAGAGGTTAACTGGGGAATAAAACCAACACATAGTACAGCTTCAATTATGATGTAAACACAGGAAAAATCCCTAAACCCAGGGACCGGTGAATTTATGTCTTCCTGGTTGCCATAACTTTTTCTAGCACTTCTTATTCCTCCAATCAATTAGATTCTTATACACAAATATCTTTAAGGAGCACTTTTTGTAGTGGTATCTCAGCTTGTTTTTAAAATAAGTAAAAATTATAAAATAATCCATATTACAGAGTCAGATTCAAAGGCAAAACAAACAACAAAAAAAGGAACATTATCTAACTTTACTGTGTTCTTGGACAAGATCAAAGTTGACATGTTTCTATGTGCATTTTCCGGTTTCAAGTAATGTTTCCTCTCTTCCCTAAATGACTTCAGCAACTCTGAAATATCTGTGCAATATTAGGCACAGATGGCAATCCATGGAGCAACACTGGCTTTCCAGAGGAAAGGGGATTTCATCAGGGTCGGATGAAGAATCGCATACTAAAAACTCATCCTGAGGATCTTTGGTCCTGAATTTATGACACTGGAAAAAAAAAAAAAAATAGCTGTATGGAAACCAAGAATATTTAGTCATAATACCTTACAAAGAAAGCTTGAAGCTCGGGTGGTAACATCACCAAGATGTGTTTGAGTCTGCTAACAGTGTGAAGCAATAGTCTCTGAGGGAGGTCTATTGCCCAGTGTCTTCTCCAACATTCACAACCTCAACAACATCCAGTATCTCAGCAATGACTGAAAACACTCACCCTTGCAGGATGGTAACAACATTTTGCTTGTATATTGTAGTTAGGGAAAAAACAAAACCACACCAAACCCCCAAAATCACCCCCCCCACACACACATCCCCCACCTCACCCCTGCAAACCCCCAAAACTGAACAGAAAAACAGGTTGTGCTCATAGGTCTTGTGACAGTGCTGCCAGTGAGAAGACCTGAATTCAGAAACCCGAATCCCAAGCTGGCAAAGGCTTGAAGTCTGTGGGAGCAGTGCGTTGAGCATCTGACAGAAAGTGCACTCTCCTAGCACGATTTTGCCAACAATTGGAGCAGATTGGCAGAACGAGCCAAGCACAATCAGGCAGATCCTCTGAGTGCACAAGCACATGTGTATTAGAATGACAGGCTCCAATAAACCCTAAATAATCAATATCCATTAATCTTTAATTATCTCATCCTGCTGCTATAGTAAGAGACATATATCAAGAAACTGCCTTCCACATTCTTTCATTAGGAATTCAAAGATTTAGTAGCTGGTGGTGATGTTAGGATAATTAGCAGCAAAAAAATGGAAGAAATGTAGGTTGCTATAGCAACACATTCATCATGATCTACAGCATAAACACCCAGATTAATTTACAAGATGCCAGGTAGATATCTGCTTGGCTGACTGGGGTACACACAGACACCACCTTATTTGCTTTTATTAAGGCTTAATCATCAACATTAGAGCTTTCAAAGTACGTGTGCTATCACTGTCAATCACAGAGGAGCTAGATGCTTTTAGGGGCACATCCACCAGCACAGGTTGTTTGCTCCTCTATCTGCTCTGCAGGGAAAGGGGAGGAAGAATCTTCCTCCAGAGACACTCTGAAGCCACTGCTGTGGCCCTGGAGCTGCAGTCGCTCCTACGGGCCACTCATGTCGTATAGCTCATATTGTCCCTATGTAGAAAGCCAAACCCAATCCCCTGAATCTTAATAATATTTTTTCCCTGTCAAGCTGTTGGGAAAAGGTATCTCTCCATGAAGCAGCCTTTGGTGGTGTTCAGTGGTACATGATGAACAAGGGAGGATCCCTGCCTTGGTACATGAGTGGGTATATGCATTGCATAATCCAAGACTCCGTAAGGTTACCGCCTCATTGAAAAAGTACATTGGTTTTGGCAAAACTGTACAATAGACCTTTGAAACATCAGAGTTATTGGGGCAAGCAGCTAATGTCATGCCATGATGAGGTGCACAACAAATCCGATGGAAAAGGGAGGATGATAGTAAGTACACACTGGAAAACCAAAGCAGAGCTGTGCCTCCAAAGAAGTAGTTAAATAAAAGTACAGTTTATAGAAATGCTTTGATAATGCAAACAAAAATGAATGGCTAACATCTCTCTGCCACTGCTTTTCTTCTGCTAATGAGGCCAACAGTAGATCATGCTCATCCCTCATTTCACAGTGTTTTGCCCTACCTGCATCACCACTAGTTGCATGTTGCATCAACCACCTTGCCTCCCAAACAAGGATGTGCATTTCTGCTGGCAGTGCCGGTCACCATCCCACGCTGACCCACGCCACTGCCTCTCCCATGGCTGTGCAGCTCTTCGTGCAGCTGTGTAGAGAGAGCTGAATTGAGGAACTTGTTCAGCTGCATGGCTGTGCAGTTACACAGCTGTACAGCAACGGAGCGATGGGGGCTGGGGAAGCACACATGGAGCCTTGGGGGCTGAGGGTAGGATGACTTGAACTGGTTTGAGCAGCATCACTAAAAGACGTTTCACTGGGAACTGTGGGAGATGGAGCCAAAGCTTTTCTTCTGGATGCCATAGACCTCACTCCCACCTGTCCATCCACAGGATGTATGTACAGTCTTTCCTTTTAGGGTTTGTTTTCTGACACACTCCACAAAATCCCTGAGCAACAGTCCAGTAAAAGTGTTAGAGAATATTTTCAACCAGCCAGGAAAGACATAGGAAAGCTAAAATGCAAGGACACCCATTGAGCAAATGAAGAATAAAAATAGTGGGTAGAAGAATATTAGGTAGGTAAATATCATCTGACTGCTAAAAGAATAGAAAAAATAAAGAACCTATATTTCTGAGTCATCTCTATGTTACAAAGCATACAGCTCACTCTGCATTGACGCCAAAGCTGGTGACACCAACACAGCAATTTGACCATGTTGAAATGAAGAAATTTTTTGCCTTTTACTTTAAGGGCCTTATGATTTAAAGAGAAAAAGCACCAAGGGAAAAGAAAAACCCCAACAAAAAAGAACTACAGAAAGCAGAGGACTTGATCTGCTGTGAGCAGCTTTCCTCACCAGGAGCCATCATCGCGATAGAAGAGCTCCAAGCAACATATGGCATATCCTCACCGGAGTTGCTGAAAAAATGCCATATACAGACAAGCTTCCTTTGTAGAAATATGTAAACATCTCTATCTCTCTAGCATAAGCAGCTAGCTGTATTATGCTGGCCGCAGTTTACTTTAACTGTCAATATATTGTGTAGTACCTACTGGGTCTCTTTTTTTTCTGGCTATTCTGAATTAAATAAACCAAGACTCAACACATGTCTTAAAACCGCTATAGTTTATTTATAAGGAGAAAGACAGGCCATCAAACTTTCCACAGGAATTTGAAAAATTCATCAGGGAGTCAAAGTCTTTACTTTCTTTCCATTCATATAATTTTGGTTTTGGCTTAACACTTAACACAATATTCAGTTCAAAAGAATATCCTTTGCACTTAAAGTAAACAATGGTTGTTATACAAAAACTTTTAATTTTTCTTCTCCTGCCCTTTGCCATTTTATTTCCTTATTCCAAAGCTCTGCTCAACTAACATTATGCCCACTCCATGCCAGAAACAGAATATGCTTTTCTAATTCAGCTTTTTTTCAAAACAGCCAGTTCAAGTCATTCCATTTCAACTCTTTGCCTCTAAAGTTTCCCAAACATTTTACTATTTTAAATTTCGAATTAGATTTTAAAAAAAAGGGAAATTAGAAGGAAAAATAAAGATAATGAAAAAGTGATATGTTCTGGTTTGGAAAATGAAAATAAAATGGACACAGCTCACAGAAAAGCAAGGAATGCTTCTCAAGCCCTGGTTCTAATCTGAGTCAGGTTCATAATACAAAAGTAAGTTTGATATTTTCAGTCTAATTAATAGTAGAACTTAGCCCACAAGACACCCCCCCCTCCCTAATTAGGAAACATTTTACTTCGCTCTTATTTAGCATTTCATAAACATTGGGCCAATTTCATCTTTGGGGTAATTTTATTGAAGCCAATGAATAAAGCTAAATATCTAATTAACTATAAAACTTTGGCAAGTATACAAGTATTTGGCAAGAAAATATATATTCATCAAACAGTGCTGTGCATATGATGAATTACAGAATTATGTGATAAACTGCCTTTATTATGCCAATAAAACTTTTAGAAATAACTTTTCTCTAAAACAAATTACACGTTTGGAGAATAGATGACACAGCCGCCTGGTAAAAAGGTATATTTCTGACATCTGGTCAAAGGGTCCTGCCTTATTATGGCTTTGACATCTGTATGAGCACAGCAATTGCAAAGTCCTCCAGCAGAATATTTCTGTCCTATGAGAGCAATTTAGCTGCAACTACACCACCAATTTGAATCCAACCCTTATAAAAATCATTAAAAGGATTTATGATTTCTCCCCTCATGGTATAGATGACTACAAAAAGAGCAGGCCTCTACTATAACAATTTGTAGAAATACTACTACACATAATTGAAGACTAGGTAACATAGTATCTGTACGTATTTGTTGATTGAAGGGATGTAACTTAAAGCATATAATGAAGATAATTTTGCTAGACTATGTTATATTGCTGTACCGTGAACTACTATATTCCCTATAAGAAAATTCTCTCTTTAGTATGTCTGCCACTGTCCTTCAAGACTAACATCTTGAAGCAGACTTCACAGGCAGATCAAAAAAGTTGCTCTGAACTATAAGACTGTTTATGGGAAACTACCTACTGAGCCATGGGGAAGGTCTTGCGAAGTTGCTGTTCCCCCACCCTGCAAAAACTGCAATGACTGTCGGAAACAGAGAAACAGTGGGCAAAGATATTTGCCTTTCCTGAAATCTGACCTGCAGAATGGCTGACTTAAAAAAATGAAGGCAATAGTGAATACAGTAGTAGCATCGTCCTCACATTTATAAGTACTAATAAATCTTCTGCATCCAGACAGACTACAAAATCTGTGGTTACTATTTTTAAAGGACTAGTGAAAAGAAAACATATATTAAAAAGTATTAGAAGAGGTTTTCCTTCTTTAAATGTTTGACATAAATATTTGACAATATTTATTCTAAATCTCATGCTTTTATGTAGAGTACAGTAATGTTCTTTTGGTGGATATGTAGGGACAAACTAATATTTTATTGCCTCAGTTTAATTTTATATCATAATTTGGGCTTTATTGTGGACTATACTTACTTATTTTAAAATATTGTTTCTGTGTATGAGTATTACCTTATACTGCTGAAAGGACTGACTCACATACTGATGGTGGACATCCATGTGGCAAGTTAGGCTGCAAAGGGTCCTTCCATTGACGCCTCAAGTCTACCAATGAAAACCTTCCTGTAGAAGAGCCAAATATTTTATTTCCAGCCACCATAAAGAAATATTCTAGGGTATAAAAAACCTTCATACCTTATAAATATATGAGATTTTTATCTGTTCTGCCATATAATAATGAGATGTTCCTAGGGATTATTACTGCCAAACACCTGCCTTTATTTCCCACTGGTTTTTATGCAACACTTCAGTAGGGAAAAGACTGGAAATTTCTGCCTGTATTGGCCTGTAGAGTCCCCATGCTTGTGCACAGGATCCTAAACAGTGAGGAATCATTTGTGTATCTTTGTTATGGATACTCTTCTGTTCGTCACTAGCCCCAAGCATCTGCTGCAAGGCAAGGAAACAGGAATTGCCTCTTCCAGGGATTACAGAACTGTGCATCTCCTCACCTTTTAGGACAAGACTTGTGTTGGCTCATTTTGAAGCCTGTGTCAAGCAAAATAGTTTTAGGAGGGCTCAACAGGTGCAAGGATTACGCAGGCATCTCCTTACTACTAGCCATGGGGCAGGTCTTCATGGGAGCTGTGGTGTGAGGTGAGGTCATTATACCAAAGACACTGAGATGCAATGTTCTTGTCATACCCTGCAAGTGATGTAGCTGGGCTGTAGGTCTGAAAACTCTCGTAAAAGTCTTAGATTAAAAAATAAGTTACTGTGGTTGTCACTTTGGTACAGCTTTTGTCTTCCCAGACATCACTTGCCATAAAATAGTTGATTTTTTTTTTTTCCTAAGAGGATATTGGTTTAGGCTTGCTATGTATTTTTTCTAGTGCAATTTAAATTCCAGCTTAGCTTAATAGTTAATAGCAACATTTTTACAATAGTAACATTATTTTCATATAGATTCCAATATCAAGTGTATATAGCTAAGAGGTATATGTAGGTAAGAAGTAAAATTGTGGTAATTTAAACTGTCAACCAGAAAACCACATTTGGTATTCAGAAGATAGGGGTTTGGCTTTTTTTGTGTTTGAGGCAGTCCCATTCTGGAGACAGAAAGAAAAAGTAATAATAGCATTGTGCTGCAACTATGGTATATTTTAAATACGTTGCACAAGAGTAACTGATAATGACTTAAGCTTCACAAGCTATGTTGACGATGCACAGAAAACTAAACCAAAATAGAACAAAACTCCCAAATACCTAATAGACAAAAAAAAAAAAATAATTGGAATCAATAGGTTAGGTCCTGTAGATCCTAAAAATTATGTCCTAACAGGAAGCCTACTGAGTGGGCACGCACCCATGTTTTGGTACTTTCTTACAGAGTTAAAAATATTTTTCTGAGCTGAGTTTCTCCCTGTCCCTTGAGCTGAACTGTGTCTGTGCTATGGGCCTCAGGGTTTACCTGGTCCTGTTGCTGAAGGACACAGTAAGAGCTAGTTTGCAATTAGCAATACGTAATTCAGATAGCAAGTGCCATTTGGGACTCATGGGAAGAGAATTGCAGCAGTCCACAAACAACATGTTGTCCTTAGACAAATCAGTTTTTTTAGCAGTGCTTTGGGCAACAGAACCAGCACTTGACTCTCTTCTCACCTCCCTTTGCCAATTCATACTTTTGCCACTGGGACCAGTGCCCACAGCTAAGCTTGCTTTTTTTATGCAGTTGAGTTGAGTGAGCATCCACCTCACCCTTAAACATCAACACTTCTAAAAATTCAGTTTAAACAATGCATTTTGTGTAAAACAAGTGATTAGAGTCTACTTCGGAGCTCTTTGTTCTTTCCTCTAAATGATAATTATTAAGGTGTTTATCTGCAAAGAGACAAACAGTTTCTGACTCAACCATGCCTCATCTTTTTCTTCTTCCTGACAAATCTTAATTCCATGCTTACGATGTTTGAAATTTTAGCTAATGGCATACAGTGCCTACAGACCGTGCCTCCTGGAATAATTTGAAAAATAATAACAGAGAAGAAAAATAGCATGCTATCTAGGGCAGATGATGTGCACTTCACCTACATGTAAAATACCTAGCAAGCTGCAGAGCTGTACAAATAAATAAATGGAAATAATAAGACTGATAATAATAATATCATTAATGAGATAAGAGTTTAAGTACAGATACTTGTATTTTGAATTGAGAGAGGAAGCAAGTGACATTCTTCCAGAGTTTGCAGTTGTGATATTTCACACGCACAGTCTTTTCAACAAACCTGGGCTTTGACAGTAGTGGTTATGCAGCCCTCTTTTCAATAGGTGACTCACTGTGTTACATTTTCTTAATGAAAGGCAAATACAAATGTTCTAAGACTGAGAGTATCTTTTCAAAATGGTACATGGGAGGCATACACAAATCTTATTCACAAACAGAAATTTATACAGTACCACCCATGCATCACTTTGAAAAGAAGCTAACTTCTTAAGCCTTAAGTACCTTATTTTGCCTTCTTTATTTTCTTTGACGTTTTCCTACTGCTTACTTTAAAGTTAATGTATGAAAAAATGAAAGAGCACAAAGGTTTCCTCATGTATAAGATTCATCAGTATCAGAACAGCTACAGTTGAGCATTCAAGTCCCACACTGCTTTTGTAACATGTATTTGATGAATCCATGTTAAAGCCTCATGGGCAAACTTATTCAGAAAGGCAACGGAGAATTTAACAAAATCATCTATCTGTACCATCATCAGCTATAACACTGCCGGGGCTAAGCCAGACTACTGAGTAATGTGAACTTTGGCAAACAGGCAGACAAAATACCTTGTGTACTCTTAGCTGCAATCTTAAAGCTGTCTGGGTATTGGAAAACTCGTGTGCTTGGCTTTGAGGATAACAGCCTGTATGTGTTTAGCCTGCATTCTGCTACATTTGTAATAATATTAACTTTTCAAGTATTCGTAGACCCTATTTTTGTTACAGTAAGTACTTTGTCCAATAAGTACAACATTTATCTACACAATGATATTTTCTAAGTTTTTCCCTTCTGATATGGACTATAAATTAACTTAAACTGAATGTTAACCTGCTTGCCTCTTGGACCTGTTTTTAGTACCTGGCCTTTTTGCCCCTTGCATAAAGTTCTGGATAGGCAAATCTCAAACATCAAAGACTTTAAAAACACACACAGAAAGGAAGCATTTAATATCTGGGAACTTGTATTAGTGAAAAGCTCTAACATTTCCTGCCATAACTAAGCATATTCAAGTACTGTCATTCTTGCATTTGACACTGGTGTAAGGTAAAAAACAACCCAACATGACAAACACTCAAAATCTCCATGTTAGAGGTTCAGACCCGAGGTTCTGGGAAGATCAAAGGATCTTGCTTGCCTTAACAGGTCAGAGGGGTATTTTACTGAAAACATCTCTATTCTCTGTAGAAATGCACTATATATTTGGAGGTGACCAGCAGTATTTGTAATGCCATGTGTGATTCATTACAGCCAATGGGCTGTAATGAAATATACTCTTCCTCCCAAAATTGTCTTTCTCAGCCATCTGAAAATATAAATAATCCAACTGTCTTGAGCAGATCTATGCCAGTCTAGATTGAAAAAATAGTTTATACATTGTCTGCTAAAAACTACCCATAGGCAGCTATAGCCTTGTCAAGACTAGACAGGGACCTACTCACTGTTGTCATTGGGAAAAAAAAATGATGGGAAAAAGGGCTTACATCTGGCTTTAGCATATCTGAAGTCAGATTCCTGTATTTTCCCGTGGAGACACTGGGAACAGTAGTCAATAGGTATAGCAGAGCTCTTAATCCAGCATTTTCCATGAGTAGTAAATGCACAAAAGATACAGAAAGAAAGAAAAAAAACCCACCCAAACCAAAAAAGTCAGTAGTAATGAAAAAAAGAGAAGCCATTAGACAACCAAAGGCTTGTTGAAATATTTACCTGAGCCTTGCAGTGCTTTTCATTGTAATGTCTGTAACAAGCAAGAATAAAGGGCACTTACACCAGCCCGTGAAATATGATTTTTATTAACATATCAAATGATGGGTGTCATATTGGACAAATCAACAATAAAGCATATGTCCAATATCTTTGACAAATTAAAAATATTATTTATATTATTACATCCTGCTTCAAAAAGTAGTTAAGTACCATATCAATAAATTAAGAAAAAGTATGGAGAAAGTGAATGGAAAAAGAAAAAAAAGGGAAGCTATTTTTGAAGCCTGTAAAAGCAAACTGAACATAATAACTGAAAGCACTCTTGACATGCACAAAGGAAGCATTTCTTAACAGGAAACAGTGTAAAACTCAGTGAGTCAGAAACTTTGTCATGGGATTTAGGTTTTGCATATATATCATTATTTTGTATGTAAAACAGTCTTGTAAATCACCATGAAATACCCACAGTTTCACCTAATAAGTAACATGCTTATTCAAATCTTGAATTATTGCACTGGCCATCTTTCAGTACCTTAAATCTCACTCATTGTCACTATACCAAGTAGTGACAGAAGGTCCAAAGTCAAATGGTTTTGCTCTGCTGTACTTCTTCCAGGCTGGACTTGGTTTTGTATTATGCAATCACTCAACATTTGGCCCTGAACCACTGGTAGCCTTTGAAAGAACTTAAGGATTAAAAATATGAAGGCTGAACTTCGCATAAAATTCTTTTTTTTAAAGAACACTAGAAATATATTTCCAGTATAAAATAAAATGCTTGCCTGCCCTTGGTATAAGCTTCAGTCTGACATAGAGCAGGGGGCTTATTAACTGAGATGGAAAATACCTGGCAGTTGCTTCATTTTCCATCTGATATTGTCACCGTCATTGGCTGCACACTATAAAAAATGTGAACTGCCCTAAGAAGTGTAGCCTATGAAAAGGAAATCATGAAATTTTGCCTCCTCCACAATTCCCATTAGTTTCGGGAAAATTTCTTATGAATATTTCTAACGCCATAATCAGCCTACATAGCATACACACAGTGGATTAAATAAAAGCAACTATGGAAAAAAACCCCACACAAACCACCAAGGGAGAATTTTCCAAAAAGCCACTTTTCACCAAAATAATAATACTTTAAAAATTGAAATGGAGTAGAGAGGAAAATTGGAGGAAATAGTGTTTTTATGTAACGTTTTAGTGTTAGCTTTCAAAGGTTCCAGAGCAGCCACAGATAGCAGCAAAATGGAGTGGAGGAGGGGCAGATACATGCTGAATCTGAAACACATTGTGATGGGGATAGAAATCAAGGAAATAAGGGTTCTGGCGATGCTTGCAGATGGGCTGCACAAAATTTCATAATCTCAGACATCATTAGAGGATTGTACCTCAATCAGAAAATGCTAGATGTTGAAACAGACAGGAAGTTGTTGGAAAAAGAGATTTTGGATCTTGGGGGTGGGGGGTGGTGTTGGGGTGTGCCTCTAGATATTCTTAACATTCAGTTAGGAAACTGGTAAGGCTGCTATCAGAAACTTCAGAAGATTTCTTGTATGGGAAAAAAAAGACATGAAGGAGAGTTTTACCTCTCCAGAAACTTAGAGGTGGGATATAAAAGCAACCCCAGATGAATGCTGGTCCATAAGAGGGATCCATCCAAACAGCCGTCATACAAATAAAAGAGCTATGAAAAAAAGGCAAATCTTCTGCCTGAACACTGATTTCAGATACTGACTAACATCTTGCCAACCATGGTAATAGTATAAAGTTAATGTAATGCCTGGATCAACAATCACAATGTTAAATGATTTCTTTAATGAGCCTATACATCAGTTACTTCAGCTACAGGTCCAGTTAATATTTGTTCAGTGTATGACTGATTTTGGGGAAATTATTAGGTGCTTTCCTAAAATTGTGTACATACAAGCATGATCTAAAACCAGGCAGACAGGGATAGGGAAAAAGCAGATGTGCTCGATGCTGTTACAGTATCTTAGTAACAGAAGTTTAAGCTAATCTATTTAAGGGAATCAGTTGGATAAATAACACTGAATCTCTTCACTTTTTCCTTAAAAATCATCTGGTTTCCCCTTTAAAGTTAATTATCCTTGTTAATTACTTCTGAATCCATAGATTGTGTCAAACTCATTGAACTTACTACTTTTTAATTCATTCACATGGGTATTGCTGCTTAGGACTGAAGTGGCAGGAGCAGTCCTCTTGCTCCCTGGGAAGCTCTGCTTGGCTCGTTTCCAGCCTTGTGTTTGCTAGGATAGGGGGAGAAGCCAGAAACCCTCTTACTCTTTGTAAATCCCATGTAAAGATCTGCCCACAGCTGCAGATCCTGTGCTTTGTGGGATTACTGAGGATCCTGGGATGCTCCTGAAGCAAGGGCTGCTCCCAGCTGGTGCAACTCAACCTGTTTACTTAGTGTCTCCCTGCCATGTGCTTTTTAGCCTCCAGAAGTGAGCTGGGCAGAAAACAAGCCAGGATCTGTCATCAGGTTCCTGAGCAGGAGATATGCCCCTCAGATGAGCAACACTGCAACCAATGTCAGAGTAACCCTGGGGGGGTTGAGTATTTATTGCCAATTTTCCTACTTACCTACTTGAGATGCTCTTACAAGTGTGGACAATGTAAGAAGCCACATGAAGCAGGCTGGACACATGTGATCCCACTGCTCAGCAATGGCATGCAGATAGCATGGCCGCTCTGGAGCTAAATATAGAAGGTCTGAACTCTGTCTCTTGTCTCTTTGCCTCCCTGTCTGGACAGATTAAAGGCACAGAGGCTGCAACATTCGCTTTCACTCTCTTCACTGAGGGCCCAGTTCTGCCAGCTTGGTTCATGTTCAATTGCACCTTACTCAACAAGAAGCCACCGCTGTGTTGAAACAACACAGCAGTTGCAACTTGATTATGCAGAAAAGTAAGAGGAGAAATACATGTTTTATGAAAATCACTGTGCACAAAGGCAAGGCTTTTGAAAGTGGACAGGAGGCTCACAGTGTTCCCAGAGGTAGCAGAGTGGTCCTTTGTTCGCTCAGGGTATCTGGATTTTCTTTTAAGGCCTGATTCTTTATAGCTGGTACTCTAAGTCATGCCTTTCTTTGAATGTCATTAAAAAATTACTAGATATTGCTAAATATATGTACTAATTTTTTTTTATGGAACATTCATACTGAGTTTTTTTTTAAAATAAATATTACCAAATTTAAAAAGAACCCACTGGTAATAGTTTCAGACTTAATTCCCTAAGAATACTGCACAGCAGAGAGCTGGCAAATTGGACTCAAAAGAAAGAATATTGAAGCTGGTGATAAGTCAAAATCAAACCTGTTCTGAGGCTCAGGGCCACCTGAGCACAGGTGAGGAAGAGGAGGATTACTGTGATCTGGTATAGAAGGTGCACCTTCCTTTGGCTTGCCCACAGCTGGGGAGCATGTTGGGGACCAGAGGGTTGGCGTTCCCTTGGCTCCTGCCTAGCCATCTCATCTCTTCACAGGCATGATACTTGGGGTAAAGAAATAACAGCAGTGAGAATTACTTTTTCCCCACTCTTGAATGTCCCTCAGGACCAGACAGATTTTTTTTCTAGCTGAAAGAGGATTTATTTGGTGAGTAGAAAAGAAACTTGATGATATATTGTTTTCTTCTTTCTGTCTGGTTCCTCTCTGAAGGACTGTGAGCCTACTTTGACTGGTACTGGGCTGAAAACATCCTAAGCCATCCCTTACACTCATTTCCCATCAGACATATACATTTTTTAAAAAGCTGATGTTAAGCACATCAGTCAGTATGTTGGGAAACAGCCCGAGTTCTTCATTTGAGATAAGGACCTGATCCAAAAAATCATGCAAGAATCTAACTCGCATTTGATTTCAATAGGATCTAGAGAAACAGTGGAGTTAGACTCCTAAATATCTGGTTCTGGGACTAAGCACCTTCAGAGATACTCATCAGGGTAACAGGAAAACCTTTGTAAAAATTGCAAGCCTTTAAAAGAAGAACAAGGAATAATAAAGATGCCATGATCTGTACAGCTAGGCTTAACTGAGTGGATAGGAATCTGAAAGGGTTTCAAGAAAAGAAAAATGCAGGGGTAGAAGGGCAAATGGACAGAAATGAGAGCTTGTTTTCTCCCACCACCCAGAATAGGGATTCATGCCACCAAATCCCTAAAGATGGGGAAAAAAACCCAAAACATTTTGAAATTAAGTGACTGATTTGGAACCAGTTTTGCCACCCTCAGAAATGAGATACTTTCCTCTGCAAGTACCTTCCTTAAGTAGGGTTACTAATGAGTGTAGATACTCTTTTACAGAAGAACAGGATCTGAACTGCACGTCAGAGAGATGAGTTGCCATATTGATTCTGTTCCCATTAAAGCCAATAAGACTTTTCCCATTGATTTCAGCAGGAGCAAGGTCTTCAAGTGCAGCAAGAGGCATCACTTGGAAGCAGAAAAAAAAGGCACAAAAGTTTTTGAATGCCAAGGCTGGAAGATCTTTCTAGCCAAGGGCTCTGAGAATTTTCATTTCATAACACTTTTAAACTGTAGGCAGCAGTTCTGGTCAGCTGGGGCCAACGTGCTCACAGTCTTTGGGTTCATTCAGACTTAGCCCCAAGGCAGATCTTTCTTGCTTGAGACACCTCACTTGTAGAAGTTCATCCCGGAGGAGATCCACTGGAATGTCTCAGTGCCTGCCATCAGTGCCTGCTGCTAGTCTCATTTATTTCAGCTGGCCTATTTTATCCCTTTTTAACTTTTTGCTGTTAATCCTCCTTCCTAGTTCATTTTTCTTACAACTTGGTGGTAAGGCAGTCTGGGTAGCACCTACTTTATTTTCCCCTATTTTCACTACAGTTTGCTTAGCTTTTTTGTAGGTTGGGCTGAGGGAGTTTTATTCTGTAATTCTAATTCAACTGAATACAGACATGCCACAGCAAGTGGCTTACAGTAGTTTCAGTGCATGAATATTCTTAATATCTATAGCATGGATCAGCAAAAGGTAAATTAAGAGCTGATGTAAACCTTTATATAAAATCCGTTCAAAATGTTTTGTTTACCTTTTTTTTCTCCTTGCCTTCATTTCTGTGTCTCAGAAGGACTCCAAAGCATCATCATAAGATGGCAAAGAATGATCTCACAAGATTGACAGTATTGCAAAAGAATTATTCACATGAAAGTTTCAGCTTGTCTTTGGAAAAGCAACTAACAGAGATTGCTCAGGGAAGTTACTGCTTTCTTGGATTTGAATAGAATATCTGAATAGAGTTTAAACTCCTGAATTTGCACTCCAGAACTGAAAGATGACAAATTTAAGTCAAACAAAATACATGCATTTCAGTCACGTACCCTTCTTTATAACATGTTGATATATTAACAAAATGCAAATTTACAGGGAGATCCATTCACGATATTGATGTTTTAGATTATAGCGTAATGTTTTTGGTGATATCTGTTTACCTCTTCTAGCATAAAACAGCAGCCATGTCATAGTGCGATGGGACAAGTATGGCAGCCATTTTGGAGCTAACCTTGACCATCAGCATGCCAGTACAAGCGTCTCTATAAATCCTCCCCAACATACAGGTTTTATGAATTGAACTGGTATAATATAATTTTGCATAATCATTTGTTTTAAGCGAAACTTAGAAACTAATTTCTTCTTTTAAGAATGTACATTATGTATAGGTCAACAAAATGCTTCTGTCAAACTTTGTGAAAGCCTAATTCTTTGTCAGTTAGATTCCATTCATCCTAAGAATAGAACACTAATCATTTCTGCCTGCAGAGACACTTGAGGATTTGGTTCTTAATGAAAATGAACTGAAAAATATCTGAGTACCTGGCATTTTCTTCTATTGTGTTCACGCAGGATTGGGTTTCCATGTTTAGGTCTTGGCTCGGCTTTCAACAAAGCAAAACAGAGAAAAAAAATTAGTTTTTTATGCCATATTAAAAATACAAAACCCAGTATAAAATAGAATAATGTTAAAAATTTAGATAAAATTATTTACAAGTTTGTTACAATACACATGAAACAATTTTGAAAGGCACAAAGATCAGGTTTGGCAATCACACCCAGTTTCCCCCAATTATCTACCTTATTTGACAATTTCTCATCTATAACATTGAGTTATTTCTGATCTTGTCCATCTGCAGCACAAAGGAGAGGTTGAAAAAAGTCAGGGACTTCTCGTAAGAGTAGCCAAGTCAAGTGTTTTTGCCATTATGATTGATAACAAAAGCACTCCTTCAGGAATTGTAGGCAAACAGCAATATCACTGTGCTTAGAGGAGGCTCTGACTTTCCATAACTAGCTGCTTGTCCTAAAAGGACAAGGAAAATGAAGGACACAACAGGTTGTTCAAGCCATCTAAATGATAGTTGGTGAAAGGCATAAAATTCTGTTATGTGTCCTTGAGTTTCTAGATCTTTGTCCCTTTTTAAAAATTATCACACTTGGGACAGAAGAACATTTCTTTCCTCTATTGAAAGCAGAGACTACATTTGTGAGGACTCTCAAAGTATCAAACCAGAAGTTCTTTCCCCCTCCCCAGTATTCAACATCCCTTGCCATAAATGAGTATGAAACGCAACCCAAATCCATCATGCAGGGCTGTGCTGACTCATGTCAGTGACCAGCAAGACCTGGAATTGGTGTCTTACTCTTCTACTGTTGCTTACACCAAGTCATTTCAACCCTCTCTGCCTCATTTTCCTGATTAGAAACACAGAGGATGAGCCTTCCTGTGTCCTCCCTGACCCACTGTCATCCCACCATTATTTGTCTCTCCAAATTCCTAAGAGCCTTTTAGCAAGGGCTATGTCCTCTGTTTGCCTAACAAAACAGGGCCCAGGTTTCAAACGTTCTCCCTATTACAATGCTATTGATGGCATTTCAGGGTAGATTCTATTTATTTATACATAATTACACTATTTTTTGCATAAATACTGCTATTTATGCATTATAATACTAAGGCTGACTTTTCAGGATTTGGTTCACTATTCGTCTTCTGTTCTCCTAATCTAAAGTTTAGGGAAAACAGAGTACATAATACCTTTGTGTCTTTAGTTTACAAATGAGCCAATCCAACCTTTTGAAATAATAATAAGTATTGCTAATAAGCCTGAACATATAAAATGCTTCCCCATTGAGACACGGTAGGTTGCTGTACAATAAAAACTATATAAAAAACCAACAAAAATATTTTAATAGAAACCACCCGCTTAAAACAAAAAGAACAAAATCCATATGTCAGCCACATTTAAGTCTTAAACCCATCAAAGAGATAAATGTACAGAAGCTGGGAGTTGAGGACTGAACCTAAGTCTCACTGAAGTAATTGGAAATATTTTCACAGAGCAAAACACTGCCTGGTACCCTCCTGGGTGATGGCTCCATCTCTGCTGTGGAAAGATCCTTTCAGGTGTACCATGTTCAACTAGCACCATTTCTTGCAGCTGAGAGGACTGTGCAGCAGCTATAGGCTCTCAGCCACTGATGCAAGGCTCTGAGTGTCCCCACAGGGCACAAAAATCTTTAGTTTTCCAGACTTTTGATGAGTGAGCTGTCTGCTCTGTGAAATTAGACTGGGGCCATAATGAGAGGGAACTTTGCTAGATGTTAGAGAAGAGTCACGAGACTTCTGTGCAGCCAAATAGTACAATGAGGGAGCAGCAAGATAATTCACTCTTTCTGCCTAGCACTGGGCAGAGCAAAATGGGGATTAAATGCAGTAGGGAACAAAAGAGAAGTTCAGTCAGCCTTAGACTTAGAGAGGGAGAGTTCATCAAATGGTTTAGCATCCTCAGTTTGAAGAGCTTGACACAGTTACCACACTACCCTCGCAGCCACTGCCACCAAGTAGCATGTCCTTTACATGGCTGGTTTCAGTACTCCTTTTTGCACTGAGAGCCATGACCTGAAACTGCTGAACTGTGGCTACATTGCAGAGGAAAAAAGCCGGTTTTGTTAGGAAAACAGCCTAACATTTACACAAAGCTGCTGAAGTTGTGAGTTTATTTGGCACATAAATTTTAGTGATGGGCTAGGATGCAAAGAGGAGCCATTCTTAAAATTATATGCGCAGTGAGGAGGTATGGCTTGAAAGTGATTAGCTGGTAGAAGATTAATCACAACCATTATAAGGAGGTTTAATAATTCATGCTGGAGCTTAAATGCAATATTTGCGCAAAGGAAGGCACTGAAGCTATAGCATGATTAAGTTTCTTGATATGCTTCAAAAGCTTTCTGATGATTTGAGTTGTTTCTACTAGATCCATAAGTCTTTGGAAAGCTCCCAGAAACAGGAATGACTTCTTAGTTTGAAGCTTACCTTTCCACTAAATGTTCACCTCATAAACATTACAATAAATCAGCAAATATGACCATCTTTCAGGATGTCTGGATAACAAGACAGGGTTGTCTGGGTTTTTTTTATTGGCGTGTTAATAAGCAGAAGGATGTTATATCAGGTGTTGATTTAGGTATCTTCTTCCTCCTCCTTGTTTTCACTCAATAAGTGGTTGTCGAAGAGCCAACAGAAATAGTAAGGAGTGGCCTGGGAGTGGCTGTAAACACCTTTGGTGAGTACCATACTGAGCTGATTGGAAGTATTGTACCTTATGCAGCCCTGTGCACCTGGAAAAGCCATCAGGAGACATTTTTGGGGCACAATATCCTGCAAATCTGAACATGCACATATACAACTCCCAGGATGAGTCAATGTAATAACTGGCTTGGCTTTTGTGCATTTCTTATCCAATTTTCTGTAAGCAACAAATTAATTCAGAGTCAGCTGAACAAAATAACACTCAAACCCACAAATACATGGTTTCTATCCCTTACATTAGCATACAGCAGGTCTTGTTGGACAGGGTTGTTGTTTGTTTGGTTGTTGGTTTTTTTTAAGTGGGGGCTGAAGTAGTGTTGAGCAACTCCTGCTAAGCTTTTTGCAGCTGGTGTTGCAAACATAACTATCGCCACACACAGTAGGGAAAAAAAAAAAAGTAGGGAAGAATGTTGCAAATCTTAAAAAACAAAGTTCTAATTTCTCAACTAATATCTCAAATAATCAGCACAGAAGATTTGGATGGTGTTATTTCCTAGCACCTTTTTGTTAAACCCAGATGAAAGTAAAACAGCATCTACGCTAAGCTAATTTGGGATGCTGGTTAGCAGCTGTAATAATCTGTAAGGGAGATAGCATTATTATTTCTGCTATGATTTTGAAATATTAAGCAAAAGGTGTCATTTAGAGGGCAGATACTATAACACAACTGCAGCTTTTTATCCAAAAAGCACCACTGCAATTTCTCGGTATTAGTGTTACTTTGCAACAGCTGTGCTTAGGACCAGCTACTCTGTGGGAGACCCAGTTGTGCAAAATGTGGAGGAGCCTTCCTGCATACCTTGACTCTCTCCAGGGGTACCTAAGATTTCTCCTGCTCCCAATCCAGTTACAGGGTGCAAACTCCCTTATTGACCACATTTGGAGAGCTACCCTTTTTTTACTAATAGAGCTGGTGGCAGACAAAACACATTGCTGTGGTGTATCAGGATGAAGAAGAGGTGAGGAAGGCTGTTTGCAGGACCCTGCTGCAGAAGGTGCAGAACCAGGTGCTGCCCTGTGACCTGTTGCCCCATGGCTTGGACTGGGGTCCTCTTGTTCATCCTCCCATGCCACGAGAGAAGATGTAGCATCTCCCTTGGAAATTTGCCATTTTTTCCTTTTCAGATGTTTCTAGCTATGGACCTGTACATGCCCTGGGGTCGCTCATTTGGCTTTTGACAGCAAGAACGTATATTTCTAAGTTTAAGGCAAATTGTTTACTAAGAGAAAGAGGTCAAAGCTGTTATTACAGTAAGGTCTCTCCCCAGAGAGGCAGCTAATTGAAAACAAGAGGCTGAGAAATGCTGGGTTCATTGAGTTTCTAGTTTTGCTTTCCTTATACCCTCACTCAGACTTTTCAGCTACTTTATTTTCTTCTCATTGTTTCTCTTCTCATTCCCATTTTTATCCCACAAATTTATCTCACTCTTCCCTATCACAAAGTAAAAAAAAATGTATTTTCTCAGACTGAGCATGGGATAAAAAAGTGAGGAGCTAAGGTTTTATTCTAAAAAACACAAAGAGAAAATGACTTAGGGGAAAAAAAAAAAAAGTAAAACATGTCCTGAGCTGCCTGAGTTTTTGGGAAACAAAGGATAAAAAATGCTAGAATTTCTGGTGCTTTAGAGAAGAGCTTGAGTGGCTGTGTCCTGACTTTTGTCCCAAGGCTGGAATTACTCTTGTCAGAAGAAGGGGTATGATCTTGAAAAACCTGACACAAAATGGAGAAGTGCAGCTTAAGGTAGGTGAGAGGAAGAAGCTCTCAGGACAGGCTTTATTTGTTCATGCCTCAAACCTGTCTTAAACAAGCTGTTCTCTCATTTTATTTTATTCTGATGATTATTTTGCAACTTTCTAAAACCTTGCAGGCTTGGTTGTTTTTAAGGGGCAATGCTAAGAGAGGGATTGTGGCTCAAGGCTAGCAGAAAAAAGCAGCAGCAGGTGCCTTGTTGCTAGTTTTTCTTTTTCTCAGGAAAGGTTGGGCTACATGTGCTCAGCTTCTGTTTCAAACCTGACAGACGGAAATAAAAAGATTTTTCTTTTTGTTAAAATGCAGCCAGCCAATGGTTTCCCTTTCCAAAATATTACTAGATATTATTACCGAATGTTCAGACTTTACATTCTTGACAAACAGGAAATATATGCTGCACTAATAGGATGTCAATCAGAAAGATAACACCAATTTTGTGGTTTCTAAATCATCCCCACCACCTGCTGAGCCTTTGATCATCCCAAACAATTAATCTAAGAGATACATGATTAAGAAATAAATACTTCCCAGTGAACCTGTGAGCTACAGTACATATTAGCAAGCTCTGATCTTGCTTTCAGTGATCACAATCAATTGTATACAAAGAGGAATAAAAGAAAGGTGCAAATAGAGTCTGCTGATCAACAAAGTTATCTCAATAACTGTGCATTAAAATATATCACTGCATTTTAACTAATGTGACCGGCCAGTATGCTTTAGGGATATATTTTTTTTTCAGAAACTGATAGAATGGTATTTTGCAGCTGTATTTATTAAAGCACATTTCTGCTGTATGGAACATTTTGGAAATGTTGACTTTAAAATTCTGAATTGAAATGAATATCCAGAGCTTGGCATTCCTATAGAACAGGAAATCACAACTGTTCTGTCAGAAAACTGAAAATGTTACTTCAGCATTGCCCAAACTCCTTGATGTTGTCACCTACACATTTCTGTAAAGGTACTTTATGTAATATAAAGCTGAGATTTCCTTCCAACCAGTCAGACTGAATTCATGCCTGTGTCAGCTGAAGACCATTCCTCAATTAATAATGGGGGGAAGAGGCGCGGTTTTGCCCAAGACTTAAAAAAAAGTAAATAAAAGAGAAGAAATAAAAAAACTGCCCCCAGAAATGTAAAATAAATCCCAAAACCTCTATCAGTGTTTACGTAAAATGTTCTGGCACTCGCACGCTGTGGGTCTGTGCTGTTCCCTGGGGCAGGGAGGTGGCAAGGTCTCCAGTGGAAACCAAGGACTCAGGGGGCAATGAAGCCTTGATTGCTGCAGTGGGGGAAGGAAGGGAGCTGCTGAAAGCTCGCAGGAAGAAGATGATCAGGGACTCATCCATGCTGCAGGTACCGAGCGTGCGCTGGCTAGCATCAGCTGCCACCAGCTCCAGGTGAGGGCACAGGCTGCCTGCACACGGTCTCCCCCTCACCGCTCTCCTTTGCAGGCTGCAGTGCTTGGTCAGAACATCATGTCACTTTCAGACATTTTCCACTCAGGGGTTGCAGAGGCAGAGCTGAATTTTCCCCTGAAATGGATCCACACAGCAGCAGGGAGATGGTCTGATTGTCGCTTTGGGTAACCACTCAAAAACCTGACTGCTTGCCAAAGCCCATCCAGGCCTCTGGAGTGGGAGTGAATAGAGACTTTCAGTCCTTTAGAAAGATCTCTGTTATTTTCTTTTTCCATCTAATTTGGAAACACTGTGAGCACGGAATGCATTAAGCTGTCCTGAATGCCTTAAGCTGTACCAGCCCAGGCTGCAAAGACACAGAGAAGAGGCACACCAGGATCTCAAAAAAAGGAGGCCTGAACAGTTCTTATTTTATGAGTCTTCATCTTCAAACATCAGCTCTCAGGGTGTCCTACCACACAATGTAACTTACGGTCCCTGCAATTAATGCATGGAGGCCTAGAGTCCACCTCTTATTCAAATCAATTAAAGAAAAGATACCTGCTTAAGTGTACTCAAGGATCTGAAACTTCCTTACTCTTGAATTTTATCAGGGATCCTGTTATCACTGCTGAACTCAGTCCTTAAGCCCAATGCTGGGAGCTAACAAGGAGTCTTTCAGCTTGTACTGAAATGAATGAACAATTTAATACTCAGCAGCTTGCAGAATTGGGTTCTGAAAATGAAGGAACGTATAGCTCACTGGATGGCCGTTTCTGTAATGCCAGATCACAGGAAATATTTCATACAGGCTCGTTACAATTCATACTTAATCGTAATAGCATCCTTTTTCCTGGTTTTTATACTGTGCTGGACCAGTTCTCTTGTTAAAATATATGTACGATTTGCAGAGAATCAGAAGTTGGTAGTATGAGGCTATTTACAACACGTGCTAGAATACAGCACAGCTTGGCTATAAACACACAGCGTTTTGCATGCTGCTTTTTCAGTACCTGCTCACAAATGAATGTGATCATACAGCTGAAATGCTGGAAATATATGAAGGCAAAAGTACATTTCAGTTTGACGTGAAGCCCAAAGAAGAGTCACTCAACAAGTCACTGAAGGCTCTGGGCTTGTTATGAACCAACTGTCTAGAAGCAACATGATTTCCAGTTCTTTCTTTTGTGCTCTATGCTTTGTCCTTCCTCTCATTGCTGGGTACTAAAAGTGCATTAAACTCAGAGAAAAGTTAGTTAACATTTTTTGTCTAATGAAACACGAGGAAAGATTTTCCTGCCTTTGGATAACATTGATATTTTTTCCTGCATCTTTCAAAGAGCATTAAACCAATGAATGTCCAGGTTCCTAAACACAGGTGCAGGAGTCAGGGTTTCAAAGCACAACATTATTACTTTCTCTGTATCTACAGTCTTATCTGGTCTCATTGATTGTGGGAATCTTTTTTTTTTTAAACTCTGCTGTCCATTTTACTTTCACTATTTAAAAAAAAACTTTCATGTCTAAACATCCATATGTTAACGTTCCTGCTTGCTGCTTACATAGATATGATATTTCATTTAGTGGAAGTGCTATACATATTTAGGAGATCAAAATTGGTTGTCACTTAAGTTTGAAAAAACTGCTGAAAGGCTCAAGCATTCTCTTAGCAGAGCTCATCATCAGGAAAGGTACAGATTCCTGTGCATAATGCAAAAGACTTGGTACTTAATATTTACTACTATACATCTAATGTTATGATATACTTTCCTCAAGGTTTAAATGTATTGACTTTCTGTTAAAAGGCTTTTAACATAAATTACAAGTGATTAATGAAATCCATGGCAAACAGACTATTGCCAAAAATGTAAAGGTGGCTTTTAAATAACATTTTTTTCCTTGATGTAAACTTGTAAACTTTAGCTAGACAGTTTCAACCACCACTTATTTTTCTGTGCTTTTATTTGATAACTAGAACCCGGTAGGGCAGCATACGGACACGCAGGAACTGAAATAGTTTGTCTTCATTATCTGGTAGACCTGTGCAAGCCTGGAGCCCTCAAGAAAAACCACAAGACTGCACAAACTGGCAACTGCGGGTTTGTCTGTTCTCTATTGATTCTATTTCTGGAAAAAAACATGAACCAATGTGTGAATCATGTGACTACTGAACTGAGCAAGTACCCACCAGCAGATAAAGCTGCTCTGAGACCTTTTGTAGCCTGGTTTTGGTTACTACTTCAAAACCTTTTCTATTTGTTTCTGAACCATTTGCTTTAACCTTTTTTCTTTGAGGTTAGACAGTGGAAAACAGCCAGCTAAGATTCCTAAAAAGGGCTTGGAAATTGTAAATGTAATTTCTAGAATTGCTAACAAAATTTACCATTCTGTAATTTTATTTAAAACTGTATAAGAATTTAATTTGTTGTCTCTGGATGGTACAAAGCATTCACATTTCTCTTTAAGCAGAGCTGTGTTGAACAAGTAGCAATGGAGAGTGCTTTACAGTTCCAGACACACTGACAAAGGGACAAAATTATGAGGTTAATTTTCAAAGGACCTTTGAATCATTTTAAGGTAATTTCTGCACAAATTATTCCAATTAGAGTTTCGGAATTCCACAGTGCTGCACTCAAATTTGGAAATGTTTATTAGCAAGTGGTTACTTGTACTCAGAAATGAAATTCTGTTCATGTCGTCTGCTCTGCTGCTCTATCACAGTGGATCCAGAATGTCAATTTCAGTTCAACAAAGTTCTTCCAATAAACAAGTATCAAAGAATTATTGCTGACAAGAATTGCATAACAATAGATCCTTAAATCCAATATATCCAACTTTAGCTGAAGGCTTTTATGTGTGTGCCACAACTCTCTGTCTGTGTACTCAACAGTCTTTCTATCATCTTCTACTTCCTGCCCTCATTATTCTTAGTTCAGCCCTGTTACTCTTTTGGAAATCTCCTGTTTGCACTTATAAAACAGGCATACCAGTCTTCAACACCCCATTCATTCTTTTCTTCTTATTTCTTCCTTTTCTATAGCTTGAACCTGAATTATTCTCCTTCCAATGAAAATGCTTTTGCTCTGATGTTTTCAAGAGCTTGAGCCACTAATTACATGCTTAATATCCCTTTCCTCCTTTCATCTAATTCTGCCAAGTATACAAACACTTAAATAAATATGAACATTAATTTTCAACACAACTTCCTTCCAGAATTCCTAGAAATCATTTATCCTCTGCAATGGCTCTCACAAAGTTTTCTGACAACCCCACCAGCTTAAGCTCTGATGTCCTTCAAATCACCAGCAGCTTTTGATAGCTGTTGGTCTCCTTTAGGTTTCATGACTGCTTCTTCTCATTCAAAGTCACCTTTGGTAGGCCTTGTTCTCCATCTCATTGCCTGTCAGTATCACCATTGTGCCAGCACTCCCCTCCTTCCCCAATGTGGATGCTCACTGAAATCTGTGGTGTAAGAGAGGAAATTACCTCCACCATCTCCATTGAATTCTCCTAATAAGCCTTGTTCTTCCTTTCCATTTAAATCACATGCAAGCAAACTATTGTATATTTCAGTGTCTTCTTCAGTGGAATTATTAATTAGTTTTGAAAAATGCATCACTGCAGTGAAAATCCAGATCAGCTCATCTATGCAATGCTGCTGGTGGAAGTGATTGATGCTAAATGTGTATTTTGAGGGCACCTGTAGAGCTGATGATTAATAGATATAAAATATCCTTTGATCTCTAGAAGTTTCTTTCGCACAGGTTTTAGTTTTTATAGTACCTCTAATTCTTCTCTGAGGGCGGTTCAGGGCTCTGAACAATCAGACAAAAGGCAAAATCTACCCGTGCACAGGAGATAGAAAGGAGAAAAGTAATATAGAAAGACAAAGACTGTACTGCCAATTTACATGCGTTTCAAACACCCCTGATTCTCTGCTACTCAGTTAAAATAAAAAATATTTTTACCTCTAAAACTTCTCTCTCACATGTACTGTCCTTAAGGCTGTCACTCAGCAGAAGGAAACACATATGTCTCAAGAGTACTTTTGTGCTTTTCACAATTTTATCAAGGGAAAATATGTTGCACGTTCTCCTGACTTTCCCAGATTTTCAAATGCAGTTTATTCTAGTTTCTTACAAACTTTCAAAGTTCCCTGTTTTTCCAGCTACAATATAATCACTTTCATAAATGAAGGGACAGGGGGGAAAAAAGCAGAAATAGTTGATTGATAGAATAACGGGATTATAGATTGATGGAAGAAATGTGTGACTTTTCAGGGTATATATCGATGTGTGTTTCTGCACTCTAGAAATGTATAAAGATAGTAGAGCCACCTACAATTCCACTGCTTTGCAATTTTTTTGGCAATAGCAAAAGGAGTAGAGCATTTCTGCTCATTTAAATAAATCCCAAGGTGCTTTTAGCTAGCTAATCATGTCTATTATCACAGAAGTTAGAACAAGTTCAAAATCAAATAGAAAAACTGACTACCTCTATTCTGTTACCCAGATCATCTCCAAAATGGGTGCTTTTGCAAAAATACATATTCTTCCACAAAACCTAAGTTTGCACATGCAAATACACAGTTGAACATTTAATTGCCATGGAACCCAAATAAGGTTTTTCAGAAATTACATAGCCCAGTTAATATCTCAGCACAACCCAAGCATTTTTGTTTCTGACACCAGTCCTGGTAATTGCCATTTTTTGTTTCTGAGTACTCTTTCTGGGTGTAAAGAGGTTATTAGGGAAAATCCAAAGAAATGTAATTTTAAAACTGATTGGTTAAAATACTGACTTCTTCCAGAAGTAAGTTCTGTGATTCAGGTTCTTTCTAGTCATGAGTGTTGCTGTATTTACCAGTATTTCTCTAACTCTAATTAACAACACAGTTGGTGCTGGACAGTCATTGATTTCAAGTTTATCGCAAACTTTTTTTTTTTTTTAAATATTTTTTGTAGGTCTAGGAGGAACTAATGAGAACTACTGAGAGAAACAGCCACAGCCCATGCAGCAGCTGAACAGTACAGAACAAGGTAGTATAGTGGAAACTAATGCTGAAACTGCAAGCAGAAAAATGCTTTTGATATTAGGATAGACCAAAAGTGTTAGCACTGATAAGACAGGGAATGTGGAAAGAGCTGGGTCTCAGTCGAGGCAGACATATACTCTCTGGAAAGCAGAAAACCAAGATATTGCTTCCACAAAGGAGGGTGCCAAGGGGTCTCTTCCTTCCTTTCCTGCACAAAACTAGATAATTCTGATTATCATTTAGGCTTGTCAGGAAATGAGTCGGAGGATGTTTGCTGGTCTCTCCTTTTTTTTTTCCATAATAAGAGTCATCATGGAGTAAGAACAACCTCTCTATTTTGCAGGGTAACAATGTCTAGCATAATGCAACTCCACAGCTCATAACTTCAAAACACTTTAAATGAGTTTCTAAATATGAAAGTATTATGTGAAAATGAAGAAGAAAGAGGGTAAAGAGCGGTATTTCTAGAAGATGGACAGAATCAAGAACAAGATTTATTTCTGTCACTAAGCTATAAACAACCACAATACAAGGTGTGATTTAAAAAACTGTAATGAGCTATCTGAAATCCAGGGTCATCTTCCAAAGGGTATTTTATACAGGAAGTGAACTTCACAATGCATTTACCTTGAAGATACTGAGTCCAATTAAGCCAATGGTGATTTAGTTTTTGGCTTAAATTACAGGCCCCAGTTCAATCCTGTGAACAGACATCAATCAGCAGATCTGTGTAATTGCCAGAACCATGCATGAGGATAAAGCACATACTTGTGTTTATAAAGCATGGCTGAAATTCGACCTTAACTTTTATACACTGGGACTATGAAGAAAGATTCAGCGCATTTGTAAATCGATTAGATTGTACTTAGCTGTACTTCTTAGATCTCAGGCATTTGGTTGGGAAGTTGTGCTAGTCAGGGAAGCACCACATCACCTATTCACACTAGCCAAGGAGCTGATCCAAGTGCTTTCCTTGTAAACTAGTTAAGTCTGTCATGTAAATCAGAGACACACCCCAGCATTCCAGCATGGCACTTTGGGAGATCATTGCTTAGGCTATAATCACATTTTGGAATGAAGAAAAAACCATAAAACAATATAGAGAAGGAAGCAGTTTTCAATCTGCTCTAGAAAAAAAAAAAAAAGGGGATCTGGAGCCCACTTTGGCTCCTGTGCTGCAGCAGAGCTACGTAGCAAGCCTCAGGCTTTTCTCCTGCTTCAGCTATGTGGCTGATGTGATTTGTAAACTTAGGCACAATCAGTAGGATGATGACTGCTGTGTCTTATTTTAGATGGACAGTTTTCATGATCAACATGTTTATAAATGAAAGCAATTTTTAATCGGTTCTTTAAAAATAGTACTGCAGAGTATTGGCATCTGTCGTGTATTATGGGAATATATTTGTCAAGCATGCAGAATAACAAATGCTTTCAAATATTTGACTGTCCTCTGGCAATTACAAAAAATCCTAGACCTTTGCAACCTAGTATCAGAGAATTTAGCAGCAGGAGGTTTGCATCACCATGTTGTAGTGGGGTTAAATAACTTGCGCCAGATCAATACCCTGTCAAAGCACTTCAAGGGAGAAGAAAGTGGGTTATTCCAGTGCATCATGAGAGAAATTGAACTGCATTGAAACCTTGAATTTCTTCAGTATAGTATCTAAGCACCTGGAGTAACTTGGTGCTGAACTTGGAGTTCTGGCTACTGCTCTATGAAGCGTTGAAAAAGCTTAGATCATTTTAATAATGGTATCTAAGAGCCTGATCACCATAATGCTGCATCAAAGTGGTTGGATTACCTCAGTGCAGTTTCAAAGAGCTTATCTAAAGCTTGGGCTCGAGCACACCAGCAGTGACAGCAGCTGCTATGTTTTAAACAAATTCGGACTACAAGTTCATTTCCAGCTTTCCTTTCCCTCAGTATTTGTAAGAGTTTTGTTGTGATATACAAAATAACCCCTAAAATCCATAGTGAGGTGAGTATAGCAGCGATACAATACTCTTTCAGTCACAGGAGTTAAGCAAAATGCTTTTCAGATGTGACATGTTTCAGAAACAATAAAGTGAGGGATAAGAAGCAGAATGACTATGAGATCCTCTTTTTATTCTCCTTCACTCCCCCACCTCCACCTCTCTGCCTTTCTATTGCCAGCTTTTTATGTCTGCAAAGACTCAAAGTAACAGGAGCAGGGGAGTGAAGGAGAAATATTTATGTCAGAGATGTAATACTTGGAGGAATTCAGCGGCTAATAAGAGCACCATTTTTTTGGTGAGCTTGTGAAGGGTGAGAAATAACAAGGGCAGTAGCACAACAGCGGCAGTCTGAGGTTAGCAAAGTCCAGACATGAGGATATTCAACCAGCAGCAGAGAGGGAAAACAACAGCTGGCATAAGCCATCATCATATGTCTTGATCTTCGCCAGGGACAGGTGGTCAAAGCAACTCCACACCCTTCTCTCCATAAGATGCTTTGGAGCCGGACACACAAGTATCTGGGCCTGGAATGCTGCTTTAATATGCAGTTTCTTAGATCTTTCTGTTTTATTTTTGGAAATGCTCAATTCCCACAATGCCAGAGCCTCTCTGGCTTGCAGCGAGATGCTAAGACGTTAGGGCTGGGATGCTCTCCACTTCCGGTGGAAGGGTGTCTCCTAGCAGCCAGCCCTACAGCAACGTGGATGTCTTCATGCAGTCTGCTCACTTTATCAGCTTCGGAGGGGCATGGGGACTGCAGCTGCTGCCGGAGGAGGGGAGGGAGCACAGGATTGTGCTGGGAGACAAATGTTGTCTGGGTGGATGGGGTGGGTGGGAGCCTTAGGATTCCTTTCCAGGACAGCTCTATTTATGTCTGTCACCATCCAGCCTTCCTGTGGGTCACATTGACAATCACCTCCCCTGGTTAGTGAGCTGTGCACACACATCTGTGCATGCTGTAAGAAAAATCACTAGCTTCGCCTAAGGAGTCCCGTGAGGTACCCATCTAGCCTCTGCTTGCAAGCACTGCATGCATGGACTCTGCACTTCCACTCTGTTCCCTTCAGGTTCTGAAGCTGAAGTGCCCATGTTGGGCAGGACCACCAGGGGCAATGGAGGAAATGCATGCTTCTATTTTCAAGAAACCAACCCCAAAACCTGCTACAAAAGCATATGTCAAATGGGTAGTGATTCATTCTCCCGGTGAATTAGGATCAACTGTTCTCCAAAGGCCACAAAAAGACAGGCTGTCCTGGACATACTGGCAAGAGGTGGCTCTCCGCTGGCTTGTGCAGGCATGCATAGTATCACTTAACAGGAATCACTGTGATTTACAAATGAGGAACAAGAGATTTTGGAAACTCTAACTGTGGTTATTGGGCAATGTTGTCTAGCCCATAGCTCAAAACTTGACACTTACTGGCTTTAATAAGGTTGTGTAATCCACCAAGACAAGAAGAAAAACCCCGCTGCAGACCCATGTGTGGTGCTTTACATGTGAGCAGCAAATGGCAGCCGGGTGCCCAGAGGACTTTTGGACTTCATGCTGGCAGATACCATTTTCCATCTTAATGCAGAGCAAAACACTAGGGTGAAAATCCTGGCTGTGCTGCAGTAAGTAGACGTTTTAACGCTGACGACAGTGGGACCAGGTCAAGCTCACAAATTGTTTAATAAAGGTCAAAGAAACAGGATATGAACACAGAAAATGTTACAGTTGGAGGGGGAAGAAAGCCAGTCTGCTTTCTCTGCTTGGCTTTGGTAGGTTTCTCTTCCCTGGTGTTTGACAAAGAAAGAAGCATAATAATGTGAGAGGAATAATATGTTCAAAACCATAAAGTTTAATTCATAGGTTTAAGAGTCATGTTTTGGATGAAAGCCTCAGCTGCTTTAACGCAGATCTAGTAAATGGGAATTTGTTCTTGCTCCCAATGCTTCCAACCAAATATTGTTCTTATTAAAGCGTATGTGTCTACTTATGGTTGTAGTAACACATTTCATTTTTGAAACAAACTTGTGCTAATATATGTCTAAATATTAAGAGATACATAGATGGATAGATTATATAGAAAATTCTGTTTAGACAGCCACAGTAACTCTTTCAGAGATGTCAGGAGCTCATAACTGGTTTTCCATTTTCAGAGATGAAGAAAGAGAGGCACAAGAGTTACACACAGTTAAGATGAACAGTAAAATCACAAACAGAATTTAGGTATGCTAAGTCATAGTATCTAGATCACTTGCCAGACCACATAAGCTGTTAGCAGAAATCACCGCTATTTTCAAGTGTTGCTGTAATGGTGCATTACTAATCATTATACTTTATTTTATAGTAAAAATATTAGAATGGCCATATAGGAATAAGGTTCTGGTATCACAATCAAAGTATCTGTTCAGGCCTTATGAAATCCACATTTAAAAAGTCTATCAGTCAGTTTTGATACTTCTGAAAGGAATTCCTCCATGCCTCACAGCACAGGTAGCTGTGCAGGTGGGACCATGAACTTAAACACAATTACCCTTGGTCAGCAAAAATATCAGAGACAGATTCTTGGACGATGAGATAACTTTGTAGCTGAGTTGCATACAGAAAACATCTCATTGTGTGCTTGCTTGAGATAGCTGGACCCAGCTCTTCCAGAAGACGTGCACCTGGGTTAATGTGCTCTGCCAGGGGTGGTTGGTCATGCTGATGGCTGAACTTCCATACTAGATCTGGATCCTGCATAGAGGACCCTGTGACTCTTTCTGTAACTACACATGTAGACGTACCAACTGTCAAGTCATGTGCAGATCAGGAAGTGCTTTTTTTTCTGAGATTTCCAAATGGCATTCAAGAGTGTGTGGAAGGTATGAATCTTCAAATATGGGAAACAAAACTCAAGAAGAGGTCAAAGCCATGCACTGTTTAGATAAAATAAAATCTTTTTCACTTTGTGACACACTTATAATCTCATTAATAATAGTTCCATAAAGTAAAATATATGTATGGGCAAAAAATATGTCAAACAGCAAATACACTGTAGAAAATGTGTGAATTCCTATGGACATACTAAAAGTTCAAAGTACACAATACAAGTCATTAATTGAGCTCCATTTGTGACTTGCCACAAGGTAAGTGGGAAAAGTGACTATGCTTGCCCTCTCTTCTTCCATCCTTCTCAAAGACCCCAGCCACCCTCTATCTGCATCTCCACTGAAACCACAAACTATTCTGCTCCAGCGGAACTCTGTGTTTCTGCTCCTTGCAACAGACAAAATATTTAGCAAGGAGTAAGCCAAGACCCTCAAACTAATTGTACTTGAACCCAAACCTCAAGATGCACAATGTTAATTTATGGTTAATTCCACTAAGTGTTTTCCAATCCCACAACGCTGTTTCAGTAGCCAAGACTAACTTTACTTTATTGGGAATGTCCACTGGAGACATCTGCAAGATTAATTTCTGAAGACAGTTAGAACTAACTGGAGATAGATAGAATGTGTTCAAAGTGTTTCCGACTGAGGACAGAGATGACAGGTTTGGGTTGCTGTTAACAGAATAGGAATGAGTGGTGTACTAAAGTGATTTTAGTCATGGCCAAGGGCATGGTTTAATTTACATAAGAAACTTTCTTAGGGTACCTTCAGGTGGATGTAGTATGAGAGTGGTGGGGCAAGAGTTCATTAGCAGATAGAATCTTGTGCCATTCAGTCTTCTGGAATATACATAAAAAGGAGGAGACAGACCCTTTTTTGTTGTTTCAGCTTTAATAGCCTTTTCTTGTTCTAGGTTGAATTCTGTTTTCTTTACACTGGGAAAATCTGAAGTGACTCCATCAAAGCAAAATAGATCACAGCCATATAAAATGGAGGTGACTTTAGAAGCCGGTCCAGTTTGTTATAAGGAACCAAGCCAAGAAACAGTAGTTCTTGAAATAAAAGCAGCAATTTAGCAATCCATATTCCCAACCACTTCACAAGGAACTAAACCAAGGATTTCATGATATTTTGCACAAAAGAGGTGTCAAAATACAGCTTTCAGAGAAAGATTTTTAAAATCCTTTGAAAGTGCTTTCAAAGCCAATGCTTTTAAAATTTCGCCCTCCGCCTTCCCAAAAGGCTTTTTGGTGGATTCTTCTGTCATGGAGTGTTGCTCTTCCTTCTACTGCAGCAGCAAATCTGGGACTGTTACCTTATAAATAGCTTACTGGACTAACTACAAGATGACCAGGTTGACTTGTAGGTCTTTGACTTGCTATTTGCTCTGCAGTAACTTTAGGAAAACCTTTACCATCCAAATTAAGAAGCGAATGCTCTCACACAAAGTCATTCCTTCTTTAAGTGTACCAAGATCACAAGTACATATTGTCAGATGGGCCAGAAAAGAACTATTACCTGATTTACTTCTGAGCAGTCTCCTTGCTTACCATTTAGGGACCAAGTAGCTGGAAGATCTTAGAGCCAGAACTTCAAAGAGGAAATGTGCCATAAGGGAAAACCAGGTATAATAACAGGTAGAGAGCCAAATGTCACTGAGATGATTGTGTTGCTTAAAATGAGTTAACAGTTCATGCTTTGCACCAAGGACTTAGCTTAAATGCATTATTTAGCCATAAATCTAAAGAAAGGCCTTCAGAGCAAATTAATCCTTACTGTGTTCTTCTGCTACTGAATAATAACAGTGTTTGGGAGGTAGCCTTGAGGACACTCCACAGGTCTATGTGCACTATTCCCATAGCAGAACAAGAAGTTTATCTGCCCCTTTTGGTGCTGCACAAAGAAATTCAAGAAATACTGTGTATCCAGGCCTTCCCCCAAAACAAAGAAAAGCACTAGATTACTTTAATAATTGAAAATTTTCTTTGTTGAAGAAAATATAACAAGAGAAGTAAGAATAGTTGCTATGTTTCATTGCCTCCTACTGTTTTTAATAGAATCCTAATAAGTAAACGACCTCTAAAAACAGGGGAATCAAGTGCAACACTTCCATAACTCATGACTTTAAAAAGAAAAGGAAGTAATTTTTCAAGACTATAAAAAATATATATTATAGCCATCATAGAGCAGTGGAAGATCTTCAGATATAAGATGGAAGGGGAGGCAGAATTAGCCAACAATAATATTATGATTAATGAAACAGTAACTGGGAAAATTAATTTTCTTCCCCTCCCACTCTCCATATTGAGTTTACAGCCTGTGCCATTTTTCCACACATTTACTTTTTTCCTAATACAGTTGTTACATGACTCACTTTAGAAATGAGTTGGTGAAGGTTTGAAAAACTTTGGAGTCTCAAATATATCACACCTAGTCTTTCAAATATTACTTAAATATTATTTATCTTTCTTAAAATTCTAATTTAGTGACTAATCTTTAAAAATATCCCAAACATAGATCTTCCTGTATGGTGTTGTTCATCTAAGAATTAAAGTTAGGCTACACTTGGAATGTTACAATGGTCCTTCTTTTTGACTGTTAACTGATGCATTAATGTATAAATAACTTTCTTTTTTTTTCCCAATGGCTTTCTAAAGCAGCTTACAATGCCCCACAAATTGGTCCTCCTACAATTTGATCAAGCCTGCTTCAGGAGACAAAGCTCAGTGAATAAATAAAAAAAGAAGGAAAATTATTAGGAAGTGTCCTATACACTCCGTTACCTGGATAAAGTGATGGCAAAGTGAATAAAAAAATATTACAGAATGAGAATAGTCATACTTTGAACCTAGTTTCTACAGTCCGAATAAACTTTCCCAAAATGAAATGCACTGTAGACACAGATTCTTAAGAAACTAGTATTAAAATTGTTGTGATCTTTTAATTTCATATGGTCTACTCTCTTACTCATTCCATATTCTTGTATCTAATTTAGCAACATCTATACAATACCTACATATGCCTTGTTAATTCTTTGCATACCAGCATATATGCACTAAAGCCCTTGAACTGGAATTAATGAAAAAGGTAGACTAAATATAGGATTTAGATAATTTATCAAAAATAGCACACCCCTTGCAATACTGCTGCTTTTGGTTGCATTTCTTTCAGCTGGGTAAGGACCAGCTTTTGGATAGACTCTTGCAGAGCCCTGCTGTAGCTGCCTCTATGCACATGAAGGTGAGCCAGATGGGGCCTGATCAAGACCTCCCTGAAACCTCAGATACTGTAGGCACAAGAAAATGAGTTTTGGCTGAATACATGGTGATTATTAACCCACAGAAACTGGATGAGTTGAAAGCCACATCACCACTCTTCATCAGGCAGACATGAAATAGGGAACTAAACACCCATTGGAAAAGTCATGTAAATAATCCCAGAACAGGGCAAGACTAGCATGTGCTCTGGGACAGAAACCCCAGCTGCTGTGTTGGATAATCCTGACCCTTTTTCTTGTTTCTCCCTGGCCCACTGAGTCACCATTCAATGGCCAGTGGAACAGCTCCAGCACAGCCTGATGAGTGCATTGTTCCCTCCTACAGCAAATTGCCTATAATTTGACAGTTTGGCTACCCTCATGAGAGATACGGGTTGGAAACCTCGGAGGCTCAGAAATTAATTGAATCTGGGTCTCCCATATGTTGAGTGAGGGCTGTAATCACTGAGCTTTTTTGTAATGGAGAGCCTACCACCTCATCTTCTATTTGTACTGCCTAAGCAATTAGTGAACTTCTTTTCTATTGTGGTTTTTGCCTGTTTTGTTTGCTGGTTGGGTTTTTTTTTGTTGTTGTTTTTAAAAGAAAAGTCAACATTATATCCCTTCAGGAAAAGTTTTTGGACTGTAACAGAGGGAACATCTAACTGATAGCTCTGATAAAGTCTCCTAAATCCCAGGATGGAGCCACATTGACGATACCCCTCTGTCCTCCCCACATCTTGGCTACACTTAAGCATGTCCCCTCTCATATTTCAGTCTTTTTTAAGTCTCTGATGTACTGAACAAAGAGCCATTGCCTTACTGACAGTGAAGGATTCTGCTAAAAGTGCTTAAAAATTAGCAATAAAGTTGAGGCAAACCGCTTTTTTTTCCCCCTTTGTAGGGTAAAGAGATCAGTCAGCTGCTTTTGATGGTGATATGGATTCCTTTGGGAGCTCCAGGGCTCCTGTTTACTCACAGTGGACACAGCTGGGCTTGCAGCAAGTGACCTGCACCATGTAAAATTTGCAGAAACCCTGGGAATGGGTATTTTACATAAGAATCTGAATACCTGCACTGCTTCAGCTGCAGGTGACAGATTCCTGCTTGGTGCAGCTGAGGACGAGCCAACTATTCACATCTGGGTGGGAATGCTGTTAGCTGCAAGGGTCCTCATCTGTTCACTTGCCAGCAGATTTTTGGGTGTTTGGGGAAAAAGACCAAGAAGCCACTTTTCTGTGTGAGCACTAAGAGACCCAGGGGAAAGTTTATGTGCTGTGATTGCGCTAGCAAATAAGATGCTGTTTCCTCGAGAGGATGTACAGGAGTGCTGAAATGAAGATGTGTAGGTATCACACCAAAATATTAAACTGATATATATCAGTCACCAGCAAAGCAGGAAACTACACAAAAATCAAACAGCCTTCCTGATTTTGTTTAAATGATATTTCTAATGTTTGAAACACAATGTAGGGTGTTTTATAAAAAGTTTTGTTGTCTACCAGCATTAAGTGCTTGTTTTACTACAAAACTCCACGATAGTCTTTCTGAAAACAAAAAGGGAAGTACTGACATCTGCTTCCTTTGCTTTCAGAAATGTAAGTTCAGATTAAAGACAGAGCCACATCTTCTGAAAAATACCATAGGAACTCTTCAACAAGTTTCTCTCTATTTTCTTTTGCCATTGATAGCTGAGCTGAGAGTGCCTGCAAAACTCCACACTATGTGGCATGGATAAATTCAAGAGGTTATACTTGTCTAGACTGATTATAAATATACAGAACTTAAACAAGTATTGTCCTTTCTTAGTAATTTTATTAGTTTTAATTGTTATTCACTTCACTAGAAAGCATTGAAGTAATTTTTAATTTTATTTTTTATTGTGACTCCCAAACTAAGATTTTATTTGCCAGGTTATAGCCTTGAGAAAATTTTCGTGGCTGAGCTATAACTGAAGAATTGCATTTCTAATGAAAGTAACAATACACTTGAACTAAAAAATGTCCAAACACTTTTCCTCAATATGTAGTATTACATGTATATTACAGGTTTCCAGACAAAAAATCCAAGGCACTTAGAAACTGAGGAAGACCCATCAGACAAGCCTTAAGTTTGCTTTTCTGTCTAAATGCACTCTTCATGTAATTCATAAATTTTAAGCAAATCTTCTAAATTATCCAAACCCTCATTTGTTTTTCTTAGTATGTTTGTTGCAGGGGGACTTAATGATTTAACTAGTATTTTTAATCCTAATGTCTTTGGGGCAGCAATCTTGGCCTTCCATGTGGTGGCCAACATTCCTCTCCCCCACAGGGACCACAAATATTTCAAGATACTTGATTTAGAAAATCTTCAGTAAACCTGAAGGGAATTTCGAGGCCAGCCTGATCTTAGGGAGAAGATATTATACTGGAAACTGGTAGACCTGAATTCTGTTCCCAGACTCTCTACCAATCTGATGAGCAGCTCGGGCAAGTCATTACCTATCTCTTTGCTTCTCCTTCACATGGTTTTTGTTTTTCAGTGTTAATCCAGACAATATAAATTTAATATTTTATGATTCCTAAAAAATGGGCTTAATTTTTACTTGACCTTCCATGTTATGTTTAATTCAAATACTAACTATTGATAATGATTAATTGGGCTTTTGAACAAAATCATATTTGTCATAAATCTGCAAATGGGAATGGTCAGGTTTTCCCATACCTACACACTTAGGAACAGGAGGTGACAGGTTTTTACAGTCTTAGCAGTATTCTGTTTGAAAAGATCTGTGTCCATGGTTGAAAATCTGGCACTGAGTACTCATCTCAGCTTCCTAAATATATGATATGTTTATATGCAGTGTTTTTTTGTGCATTATAAGATCTTGGTCATGAAATTTGAATATGAAATGCATCTCTGAAGATTTTTGAGAATTATGAGTAGCAGTTACATCCAATATTTCAATTTTTTGTCTGTTCTCTACAAATAAAGCTTAAATCAAGGAAGAAAGGTAAAGATCACAAGACTATTACTTTTCTAAGCATTGTCACATTTTCATGTCTTCTACAAAAGACAACAAAGCATTGCAAGGAGTAGATGCTAAACTTTCAGAATGTTTTATAGATTCAGAGGTAAGAAATTAACTTGTCCCAATTGAAATATGATTTATGAATGGGGTAGTATTTCTTACATTAGTAACCGTGTTTAAAAGCTCTGAAGCCAGACTAATTCAAGGGACAATTTATGGTATCTTAACACAGACCGGAATGAAACACCAAATGAAAAAATGTGGAAAGTATGAGATACAGCAGCACTATAAAACACATCAGGATTTTCATAAACATAAAAGGACTTTTTGCTGTAAAACAGTATTGTTTTGTCAAACATAAACTAAAAGCATGTCAGAATGTCTTCCTGGATAAATTTGTTTCACTGCTGATACTGTTCCTCTACAATCTAGGAAATGTCAACATGGCAACTGTGGATTAACAATATGTTGATATACCACATACCTTTGTAAGAAGGTGTTTGGTGGTATATTGAAATCAGTAATTCTAGCTTTGATTATATGCAAAAATGCACAACAGAGAAAATAAAGTGGCACTTGGAATATTTTGCTGTTGACATCACTGATTTCACACTTCTACCCATAGATCAGTTCTTAAATAAGGAGGCAGGAACACACTGCATTTTCCCCTTGATTTGAAGGTTTCACTCTTTACTAAGCTATATGCTAAAAGAGGAAACCTGTAAATCAGGAAGGAAGAAGAAGGGAATTTGAAAGCTACCACTATAAAACTCTAACATTACACACAGTAATTGCATGTTGTGATATGGTTTCATGTTAATTGTGATGATAGTGGATAAAGAAAATCAACCTTAAAGTTTTATCAAAAGTTTTCTCAAATCACAGCCCGAACCAGTTTTTAGATGACCACTGTGTATTGTAGTCATCTTAGGCTCTCAAATGCAGATTTAAAAGATGACTAACACAGTTGACTTATTCCTGTCTGCAGAGCTGACACACAGTTTCTCCATGAAGTACATGGAGTACCTGGAGCTGGACTAGAGCACGGTGCTCCAGCAATGGGTGCACACTGTACCTGCTCTTGATACAGTTCTGCTCCCATCCTTTCTAAAAATACCAGTAGTCCAGAGGGACATGGAGCAAAGAAAATTTCTTTTTGCTGTCTTCCTTTTTCCCTGTTTTCTCCTTGCCTCAATGATTTATTGCAGATTTTATTACATGTTAAAATATGACTTCAATCCTAACTTTAAAGCAAGGCCTTTGCAGTTACAAAGCTTAGCTGTTAACAACAGTCGTGGGAAGCTAAACTCTCAGCAGCTTTCTGCATTGCCCTTTACACAAGACAAACTGTAAAATGATACGATCCAATAACAAACGAAGAACCGATCCCCGCGGCCGGAGCACAGACACGGCTTTCCGTTCTGTAATGTGTGCATGAAAGGAGAATATGGTTAAAAAACTTGGGGGTAGTGAGTTACAGGAATAGCTAGCGCTTCCAGGAATGAGAGCATTCCTAATAAATCTGTGGACAGTGCGTTTACCACAATAACAGCAGGTTTTCTTACATTCATGTTACAGAACATCAGAATATGCTTTTTATTGAACTTCCATAAACCTCACTGGTGGAACAGGACTGCCAGACAGCAAGAGAGCACTCTCAAACATCACCTTGGAAAAGCCACTGAAGGGATATTTGTGTGTTTAGGGGACACTGTGCTTCCACTTGCCAAATATAATTTTGTTAAAGGATTTGATGACTGCAAAAATATAGTCTCTAATGACATGGCCATGCGCTTGCTACCTTCCAAAACTAACAGTACCTGCAGAGAATCCTAATTTCCTCCTAGCCCTGCTTTACTTTCACGATTGTAGTAAAAACATACAATCTGAACGGGAAAGGTGGTTTTTTTTTTTTTCACTGCTCATTTACCAGCTTTTATAATCTTCTTGTGGATTAACACTAAGTCTAGCATGCAAAAGTATCTTTCCACAGGATGTAATCTGCTTAAAGACTGAATGGTTTTGGCCTATGGCAAGGGTTGAAAAGATAGTACAGTCTTTCTCAGGCTCTCACATCTGGCTTGTACTCACGGAAAAAAAAATAAACAAGAAGAAAAAAAAAATCCCAGAAGACTAGCTGCCTTATTTTGTTACTAAATATTGCACACTTAGAAGCCACCTCATCTTAGAACTTTACAAATATGTAAGACTGCCTTCGAAAGCTACACATTTAAGCCATTTATGCCAAGAATCAAAACACAAGCTTCATGGTAACTATTTAAAATGCCACTTCTTTCTATAAATCTTTGTTATATCCTGATTTTGGGCAATAAGGGATAAATGCTCATGATGCAGCTGTACTCAACTTAATTTGGAGATGAACAAAGTGAGCATCTGACCCTGTGTTTCTGGCACAGATATGCCATCACCTACATTATAAGAATATTCAGTCCTATTGAAAGCCTTCACTGAAGCATTGGTAGCTTAATTAGCAGAGTTTCAGTCCAGGATATGGGTACATTTACCTTCTTTCCTAAATTTTTGCAGCAGAGACAAGCACATGTTAACCCCAGAGCTGCTTGTCTGTAAGATACGTAAACAGCGGTGAAAATGTCAGTTCCTCCAGCTCAGGCAGATCCATCACAGCTGTCACCATGGCCCCCTTGCCTTCCCACCCCTCTTGTGCTGAGTGACACAATGGCACCAGGATGGACCTGCAGTCATGCATCCGCCCCCAAACAGCCACGAACGCATCCTTCAATAACGAAATTATACAACAGCGATGAATACACGTTTATCACTGCACTGCTCTAATGGTGCTACTGAGTCAGCTCGAGACCACAAACAGTAAAGCCCTGTTTTAATGGCCAACACCAGACATAAAATTTATGCTCCTCTGGCTGCCTGTGGTTGCTGCTCTAGCTGATGAATAAATAGCTCTATCTTCAAAAGATCTGGTTGACCTGCTGATTTGAAACCGCTTCCCAGCAACAGTTAACAGTGCACCCCCAGCTGAGATCAAAGATGGCCCTGTATTGGTGCAAAAGAGGCCTTTTGAGGAGGCAGAAGCATGAGCATCTCTGCTGGGGAAGCGCAGCCTGAAAGAATCCTGTCTCTGGAAGCAAATAATCAGGGTCTGATCCAGCACCCTGCAAGATCCTGGGGAGGGCAAGTGCAGAAAGCGATGCCCTGTCTCCTCAGTATTGCTGGCAACATTTTCTTCAGAAAAAGAGACAGAACTCACCTATCTTTCAGTCATATTAATTTACTATGCTCTTCAACAGAGCTATTAGATGACGTTGTTTTGTTTTCCATGAATGCTGCAAACACCAAGTCTTCTCCACCATCTCCCTATCCCCCTATCTTCTGTAGACCCAAATACCTCTCTGAACTTGGCTTTTGGGAAAACTGTATAGCTGTGGCAGAAATAAACCAAGGGTTGCAGAAGCATGGATGTGCTAAACTCAGTGCTGAAAGTACAACTAAGGTTGTATTTTAACCCACATGCAATTTTCCTTAGGATAGTATGCATTGATACAGTTCTCCTATAATAGGGTGAATCTTTAGCAAGTTGGGTTAATTCAGATTTCTATGAATCTGGACATGTTGCTGTGAAGAACAGGAGGAACTGGAATTAAATATCTTTTTGATGAACATTTTTGCAAGGTACATTGGGTGAAATCTTGCAAGTTTAAGAACTAGCTGACAAATATAGAAAATAATCTCAAAATAGTAGGAAAGTTCTAAAAATTTAGCCCTCCAGCTAGACAAAAGTAACCTGCAGCAAAAAAAAACCAACCCAAAACCAAGACTGTTCTGCCTCTGCTGCAGTCAGAGGTCGCAGACAATCAGAAGAGTGTCTGGGATGTGAACATCAGTTTTCCATTTGGCTGAAAATACCCAGTACAAAACGTAAATGTGTTTGTGTACATGTGTGTGTGTGTGTGCATGTGTGTGCATTAAAATCTTTTATTTTATGTGGAAATCACCTATGTCCACTTTATGGCATCTTTGAATATTGGAATGAATTCGTAACGGAAACATTTAAAATTGTGTAGATTCTAATCCCAATGTTTACCATGAATGACTTTGGGACAGTTACCTCAGTAAACCTCATGTCTGAATATTTGATGAAACCAAAGTCTGAAGAAATAATGTATTTTATAGCCTACCTCCGGACTGAGGGTGTCAAACATAAATAAACATCAGTGCATACAATATGCCCACTACCCACTTCTAAAGTCGCCACCAAACCACTGGCCTGATTTACTTTCAAGTGTTGTGTTTATTTTTATTTCATGGTCTTTTTATTTATGGAATACTATAAATATGCTAGCTCAGACATTAATTTTAAAAAAAAATTATTCAATGAATGATTTTTTTTGCAAAGTTTCTGCATTATTTCATAAAGCTATAGAAATAGAGGTACTGGTGGCGTCTGCTCAACTTTAGCCCTAAAATGGACTGTGAATGAAAGTATTCTCTTATGAATGTTCATACATGTCAGGAGGCCACTCATGGGTTGCTGTGATTGCTTCCCTCTGATTATGGGAAGTATTGGACTAATGCTAGCAGAAGAATTGTGAAAGAAAGACACTGTCATTTCTTGTAGGACCTAGGGGCACATAAACTGTACCTTGCAGAATATACAGTAGTTTTTTTTCTGGGACTAGGGGAGTTCCTCCAGTAAAAGAAAGAGGACAGACTCTAGAAATAAAGGTGAGGTGGCTTTGAATATTTATTCCCATCATCTTACTGTAGCCTTCCTTTCTAAACACTGGAAAGATTTTCCAGTAGTCCTTTTTTTCTGGAGCCCAAACCTCCTTGGAACATGTGTCTGTTTTTCACAAATTGAAGGTCTTTCAGTCCAGTGTGGTGGACAGAAAAGTACAATCAGTCTAGGAAATACAAGTAGGCAGAAAAATAATATATGTTTGCCCTGGTTTTGGCTGGGATAGTGTTACTTTTCTTCTTAGTAGCTGGTACAGTGTGTTTTTGATTTAGTGTGAGAATTATGTTGATAACAAGCTGATGTTTTAGTTGTTGCTAAGTAGCACTTATCCTAAGTCAAGGGTTTTTCAGTTTCCCATGCTCTGCCAGTGAGCAGGTGCACAAGAAGCTGGGAGGGAGCACAGCCAGAACAGCTGACCTGAACTAGCCAAAGGGATATTCCATACTGTAGAACATCATCTTCAGTACATAAACTGGGGGGAGCTGGCCAGAAGGGGCCAATCGCTGCTCAGGCATCGATCAGTGGGTGGTGAGCAATTGTATTGCTGACAGGACAATGCTAATCATGATATTGTTGACCAGGATAACATTGAAAATAGAGGAAAACAAAGATTTGTACCCATGCCACTTAGTTTCTTTTCCAGATGAGACGACCTGGTTCTCATATAGTGTAAGTGTCCACAGGCCTCGTTTTTAACTAAGATGCATCTTGTACCATGAGGACCCTACTCATGGATCACAACCTCACTGGCTTAGTTACTCCTCTTGGCACCTTGGTTACAAAAGTGGCTGATGCACATCTCAAGAGGTACCACATTTGCCTGCTTCCTGTTCTTGAGGTATATCACCCTCAGCAATAAAGGCCTTAAAATGCACATTGTTATTAATAACACTAAGTTAAAAACCTAACAACAGGATCCTTGCCCATCAAAATAAATTCATATTTTGCCATCAGAAGAGGGTAGGAGAGAAATGAAAATATGTATATGAATATAATCAAAAGTATAATAGTCATGGGCCAATTAGTAGACTGTAAGCTTCTCAAAATATGTGCTCATAATAGGAAGCTTTAGGCAATTATGATGGAAAGTTTTGGGCATCATTTATTATATAAGCCACTGCCAGTTCCTCCTAGAACAAGGGCTTAACCTATCATATTTACTCTCTTTTCTTAGGAAGACTTCAGCTGGCGATGTGTCCTGAAAGTCAGGACACTTGAGCTTTGTTGAACCAGCAAAGAAATTAATTCCACTGCTGAGGGTCCTCCACTGAAAATGCCCTCCATTTGCTCACATTAAACAGACACTGGTTACTGGACCTTCCTTACTGAAGGCACTACTGTTGGATGGGATTGATGGAGAGTTGAAAAGGGAGGTCTCTTTAGAAGGGCAGCCAAAATCTCCATTTGTCTAGTGGATAGACAACCAAATAGGCTGCTCTTAGTGCTCCTGTGGGAAAATTTTGCTGCTGGTTTTGCAGTTTTGCCATTAGTACCAATTTTATAAATGTACCCATTTAGGTGCTATATTTTCATTGTTGATAAGGCATGCACTGCTTAGTGTTCATCTTGCTTCACAAAAACAAACAAATGAACAAACAAACAAACAAACAAACAACCTGAGTGTTGCATTTCAGCTTGACATTATTCCCTAAGGAAAGCGAGGCCCTGAAGCAAGGAGGTGAAGAGACGGTCAGAGAAATTTTCCTTGGTGAGTGTTCATTGAACAAGCAAAAGCTGGCAACAGCCAGAGCTATTGGGAAGTCTGGGTGTTTTTGAGCTTGGGTTGCTACAGCTTAGGACCATTTTGAGCCTGGGCAATTGAAATTCAACCTGCTTAGTGTGAAGTTAGTTTCAACAGCATGGTTTAGGGTCTTTTAGACATATTTAATTCTATTTCCTCTACAATCTCATAATTCACTGACAGTCCAGATGCTTAAGAATACTAAAACTTGGGCAGTCCTTGAAGAGGACTCCAGTAGTCAAATGGACAATGAAGCTGACCACTGCGGAGCCATTTTGCCTAATCTGCCATCTCAGAGATGAATGGAATTACTTAATCAAACTTTTTCTTCAGTTTAAGTTATATTTCTGTGGAACAAAGTCTGTGGGGAAGACCCACAACCAGTTGAATGTAAGATAAAATCTGCTCATTTACTGCAATGGAGAAATCAAGGGGCAGTCTGAGAAACTGTGTTTAGGAGATGTTACTTCTGCAGATTACCTTCTTATGAAGCTTATTACGGGATTGTTCAACTTCTTAAAATCACTTTTGTGTCATTCTTGTTTTCTGTAATAAATACACGTTACGACTGACAGCTTTTGTTAAAATGCTGAGACTATGGCACATTATGTGAAGAGATAGGAACCCCCAATGATATTCCCAAGGCTCAGACTTATATAATAGGAACAAACATATTAAATTTATTGAAAAATGGGATGGATCTCATTTATTTCTTTACAAATAAGGCATCCATTTTGGAACTCTCTACAGATGGACACTACAAGCTCTTGTATGCTTAACTCGTTGGAATTACCTACATTAGGAGGATTAATAATAGGTAAATGTATGCAGAGTTCTGTTCTAAATTTGAAACAGTATAACATAAACACGCCAAGTGTAACTAAACAGTTAGGCAATTGGTCATTTTTCCCCTCTTGCAATGTGGTTGCTGGAGAAACTCCAACAGTAGCACAGCTAAGGCAGGATCATCTACTCAGGGATGATTGAGTATTGGGATCCTCCATTCTATACATACTTTACCACAGCAGTTAAACATTTCTCACTGTTTAATATATTTGTTTTCATGGGTTGGTGAGATAGAGGAATGATATTCTCCTCTTTTTATAGATGGCAGTCTATACAGAGGGCTTATAGGATGGATTCATTTAAAAAGTCTATTCCAGTGCTACCTAAATTTGGAGGCACCTAAACAATTTGATTTACCTTTCTTTGTAGCTCACTTTTTAGTTGTCAGTGAGAACTGGCCGTGAGCAAAGCTGGACTTATGAGTTTCAACCCTTTGCTTCCAGTGCTTAAATGTGTGTCCTTCCATGTATAGAGCCTTCATAATGAAGCACCTGACCCACCGTCATTGCTGTCTGTCATCGATTACATCATCTCAAATGTATAATACACTATAGATCAAATACTTTGTGTGACAAATTTAATCACAGTCTGACTGTAATCAAACATTGTAGATAGCATGCAGAAGTTTATTCAAGTACGTGGAAGAAAGAATGCCCCTTGCCAAGACAGTTTCATTCATCCGTCTAAACAATCTGAATCATTTCATCATGACAAACAATCCCAAGTTGCCTTTATCTGCATACTTACAGTCTAGTTAGACTTGTTAACTCGTGGATAACTGTCAGGAAACACTGCACAATTGCAGTATAAAGCATTAAAAAATATAACATGATAATGATGTGTTCTACTGAAAAAATTTTAAATCCTAGGTTTTGGATGAACTACCCTGTATTTCTGCAAATAATATTAACAATTATGAGAAAGCCATAATAAATCCAATGGTCCTCCTAAACTTGTCAATTGCTCTAGATAATTAAACAATGGTACTTCTGTCTTCTCACATTCTAATAAGTGCAAATATTTCTTTAATATTCTTCTGGGGAATACTACAAATACTGAGGCAATGTGAACTTGGGGCAACTTGAACATGTTACTGTTACAGTGGTATGTAGAGACCACCTGGTGCTAGGCAGACCTACCTAGAAATCTCGGTTTCGAATTTGCAAGAAAAGCTGTTTCTTTTTGAAACATCATTTGGTCAAAATCACACAAAACCCATTTTTATTAATTTAAGCAATGAAACAAAGAGACTGAAACAAAATAGCTCCCCAGACCCTGCAACTGCTCAGTAAAATTTCATATGCTTGTCTTTCTCACTAGTGCTAAAAGTGGACACCCACCTCACAGGATCTGGGGCTACCAGCCAGGTTGACCAAGAGGACCATGGCCAGGCTGATGATCAAATGCTTTTTGGGTTATCTGTGGGGACTTTCTCAGAGCACTGAATTCTTGGTTTAGGAAAAGTCTACCAAACACATCTCAGGAGTGAGGACCTATAAAGCTAGTTGCTTTAGGTTTGTGTGGTGGCGTTTTGGTAGCGGGGGAGGGGCCACAGGGGTGGCTCCTGTGAGAAGCTGCCAGAAGCTTCCCCAGCTCCAAGTCAGACTTGCTGCTGGCCAAGGCCGAGCCCATCAGCAATGGTGGTTACTGAGTGACTGGTGCCTCCAGGAGAACAGATTTAAGAGGGGAATGGGCAGCGAGTAGTGGGATTGGAACGTGAGAGGAACCCCTCTGCAGACCCCGAGGTCAGTGAGGCAGGAGGGGAGGAGGAGAGGGGAGGAGGGGATGCCCCTGCAGCCCGTGGTGAGGCCGCAGGCTGTCCCCCTCCAGCCCATGGAGGGAGTGGGGGCGTGGAGGCCCCCCAAGATGGCCATGGCTCCATGGGAAAGCCCACACTGGAGCAGTCTCTGACTGAAGATTGGCCTGCGGAAAGGACCCACGCCAGGGAAGTTTAGGAAGAGCTAAAGGCCACAGAAAGGACCCATGCTGGAGCAGTTTGTGAAGAACTGCAACCCGTGGGAAGGACCCTCACTGGAGAAGTTTGTGGAGGACTGTCTCCCGTGGGAGGGACCCCACAGTGGAGCGGGGGATGAGTGAGGAGTCCTCTCCCTGAGGTGGAAGGAGCAGCAGAGACAAAGTATGATGAACTGACCCCAACCCCCATTCCCTGTCGCCCTGTGCTGCTGTGGAGGTGGAGGTGGAGAAAATCAGGAGTGGAGTTGAGCTGGGAAGGAAGGAGGGGTGTGGGAAAGGTGTTTTAAAATTTGGTTTTACTTCTCATTATCCTTGTTTTGATTTGAGTAGTAGTAAATTAAATTGATTTTATTTTCTTCCAAAGTTGATTCTGTTTTTTGCCCATGACTGTAACTGGTGAGTGATCCCTCCCTGTCTTTGTCTTGACCCATGAGCTTTTCTTACTATTTTGTCCTCCCGACCCCACCACTGGGTGAGACAAGTGAGCAAGAAGCTTCATGGTGCTTTGTTGCTGGCTGGGCTTAAACCACAATGCTGGTGATGGAATAATTTTCCAGGTGTGTAAGCAACTGTTTCATAAAACTGCTACATGAGTTAAGGTAAAGTTTATTTCAGTAATTTTAATCATGTAGTATGGGTTTGATGAACTGGCATTTTCTAATAAAATATTGACTTATCAGAAAATAGCTAACTGCTAATCCACTCTGTAAATGGAGGCTGCATGAGTGCTTCCCAAGACCAAATAAATATATGATTTAAGACCAAGAATGGAATGACAGTTCTGTTCCCATCATCCTGAAATGCAGGGGTTCCTCTTTAATCTACACTTTTAGGCATCCAAAGACAGACAAAAAGCTATGCTGAAAGTGACTATCAACAACTGCATACAGTTGTTGTATCAGACAATTTTCATATACCTAGAAGCACACATTGCCAGTTGTGCTGTTTTCTTCAGCTAAGCCTAGGGATTCAGCTCCTCCATGGTGAAGGTTGTGGGTACTCAGAATTTTTTTTTGCTTTTCACATAGCTATAAAGTCTACCAGCAAAATTCCAGATTTTGTTTATTTCTAAAGAGCCTTTTCCCTGCATGTGAACCTGGCCACAAAATGCAATCAACTACACAGTAACTGTTTTAGTACTATTTTTAACTTGATTTTGCCTATTTAACACTCTGACAAAGGAAAAAGAAAAGAAAACAAACCCAAACCCTGACTTAACCCTTAAAGCTTACTCTTTCTGAATATTCATTTGGAATGAGAACAATTTCATTCTGATTAACTCAAGCATTCAGGACACGCACAACATCAAAAAAAATTTTAAAAAATGGTTCCAATGCTATGAGAATGGGGCAAACCAAAATAACAAGATGTTAAATGTACATGGCCAGAACTGTTGTAATGTGTGAAGGGGAAGCCATGCCAGACAGTCTTGCTCTTCTCATGGCTGCCAATGACAAGGAGAGCTTTCCATAGGTGGAATCTCCCACCCGGAGTTGAGGAAACTCATTCACTTCATTGTTCTTCCCTCCTAAAATGATGCCTGGTGCTGTTGGAGGACAGATGTTATTTTTGGTTTCTTTAGGGCTCAGAAGTTAGGGTCTACCCTCAGTTCCTCATAAAACCATTTGGCAAGCTGAGTAATGGCACAACTAAATTGAACATTTTACTAATAGCATGCAAATAGGGCATGGCAAATGTATGCCATGCTTTATTCTGGACATGATCCCTCACTCAAACAATTGCTGAGCATGATAAACTGCTTTATAAAAAGAGATCTTCAGTTAAATAACACAGAGTGAGATGAAGCTTATGAAAGCATTTGGAGGAGGATTAGAATGACATGAAATGATTCGAGGCAGATCAGTACTGACATTTTCTAGCCAGCGCTTGTTGTGTAATGAACCACTCTTGGAACTTGCACAACTCAACAAGCATTTCTAATCAATAAGTAAAATAAATAAAGGGATTACAAATATATATTGGAGTGGTGCATTTCCTCCTAAATCCTTCACACCTTTGACATTATATCTTCATTTCAAGTGTAACTCAAGTATATTTAAAGTGATGAGCAGGATGAAAACTTTTTATAGCTACACATTGCGCAGTGTGTTAGAAACAATGCTTCACAATGTTCTAAATTTGCTCCTTTTTTTCTGACATTCATTATGTCTCATACTTTACATTTTTTGCATTTATATGGGTAATACCATTAAACTGCTCACTCCTGTAGTATTTTGCCAGGTACTACACAGAAGCTCAGATTCAATCACATTTCAGCAAAAAGTTCATGCTGGCAAAAAGTCCAGCAGAAGAAGGTTTTATTTTTTTCAAAGCAAAGTGCACCTGCTCTTTTCTCACAGAACTCTCAAAAGTATCAAGACCTTTCAGGTGTTGTAGCTGTCGTAACTATGGGAGATTTACTGGTTGAGCACATACTCCCAGGAGGCTCTGTTAAAAATGCATCCCGAACCTGTATTGCACTACGGAGGTATATTTTCCAAGGAGCTATGATGGAAGAGGCAGGAGATAACTAATGCAAGGGGAAAATTCCTTGAAAGAGAAGTTTAGATTGGAAGAGAAGATGTATGCCTTAGATGTCCTCAAAAGTTCTCACACCAAAAGAAAATTAAAAGCCAATGATCACAGCAGAAGGAATATAAGTCCAAGATTGCCAGAGTAAAGCAAATGGTGAAAGGGAAGAATTGCTCTATGTTTGGTTTCTGTCACAGAACAAATAATTACACTGACATACCAAACCCAAGATCAGAGCAGAGGTGGAGTTAAGAAACCAAAGATTGCTGTTTTCCCCTGCATTGTGTTGGGATGTTCTCAGGCTCCTGAAAACGTCTGTCATCGCTGAGCAGGGTCACAGACAACACATCCGGTTTTAAACAGCCTCAATTTCCTCATCTCAAATGATTTTCTGATTTCATTACTGAAGAAAGACTAAAATGCTTCCCCTTTTTTCTGCCTATTTAATGAATATTCATTGTGGGAAATTATTTATTTAGAAATTTATTCAGAAATCACAGACTTAATAGCCTTTCTCTTTTAGGGCTGCTCTAATGAACCTAGCCGAGATTCTTTAGAAATCACCATAGGCCAGCTATAAAAGGGTAAGTTAACATAAGATTAAGGACTGTGAACAACCTGCCTTCTGGCACTTCCTAACTGACTTACTGGCCTTTATGCACAGCTCTACAATGTTTTAATGACATGTTTATGTACTAAACAAACATAGGTGTGTAGAAGTCTGCTCACTGGAGGGATGTGCAGTAACTTCATAACTTTTGTGGTCAGTATAGGCACAGACAGAGACTATTACCGTGAGAAGATCGGTGATGGTTTGATGCTCAGCTGAGGGCTCCTCAGTCAAGTCACATGTGATGCACAGTGGTTAGGTGACCCAGTTCATACACCTGCCGAGCCACCTCGAACTGAATGATATACTTCCCATAGAAATATTTTGGAAATGTTTTAGAGTCTTTAAGTAATGTTGCTGGGAGCATATTTCCTAAGTTCTCTCTGTAAAATTAATGCACTTTCCTGAGAGTACAACTTTATAGGCCTTAAGTTCAAAAAAGGAGGAGTAATAAATGTCAAAAACATCTACAAATGGCCTAACTCAGCCTTTCTCTACAAATACTGGTGCTACTTCAAGCTCCTTTGCTTCCTAGTAAGCCTCAGGAACAGACAGCTAAACACAGATCCCCTTCAAGAGCACATTATGGATATGGCAGCTTTCCACAGGGGTTGACTGCACACAAGCTGCATGCTAACATACTTGTGTGTTCCCATAAATCACTTCATCACCTGTGTCCACTCTATACACTACACGAAATAGCTGTGTTCCATGTTTTGAGTACTCTCAAACCTGAAGCAACATGGTTTAAAGTAATAAATTCACTATTTAATGTCCTTAAAGGCCATCTTAAAACTAGCCAGCTTTACCGAAGCACGCCAATTGTCACTGCTTACTACAATTTGCAGTAATTACAGTTTGTTTAGTGAGATGGTTCTTAACTGCAGACAACACTGAAAGAACAATCTAACAAAAAATATAGTTTCTGCAGTCATTATTTTTAAGCTAGAGGAAAGAAACTAGTGGGGAGGAAATTAATTTAGGTAACTTATTCTGGAGCATTTTCAAAACAGCTGGCATAAGGGAGCCTGGATGCTCTGTCTTCTTGGTATAAATCAGGAGTAACCTCCCCTATCAATAGAGTTACACTGACATAAAACCAGTGTACATGTGAATAAAAGTAAGATTCACTGTTTTAGAATCAGGAGACTGTTAATCACCTTTCCTATACGATACGTTGTGCAGCTCTACTTACACTGCAGTAAATGGAGTTATCCTCAGCATTCGTCATGACAAAGTTGGTCACAGGTTTTCAAGGCTGTTTTTTCAGTAAAGTAATCCTCTGTGGCAAAATTCAGTGGGAGACTTCAGCACTCAGGTAAGACTGCAGTGTTGGAAATCCTTGACCACTGCCAAATTTCACTCATCTCAAGCCCATGCTGGGTGACTGCTAGGGCAAAAGTAGGCTAAATATGAATGCTCCCATTCCTCCTGATGAGAATTACAGCAAGAAACCAAGTCATTTTTTCAGTATAGGACAGCAAATGGCACTTTGAGCTTAATTGGAAAAGGGTAAACCAGATGCAGGTCTTCAAAAAATTTATTCAACCATAAGCCTGGAGGAGGGGTGGAGAGTGGCAGGTCCTCGGGCAAGTGGTGACTGCAGGAAAAAATCCAAAAGGAAGAGCACAAGCTAAGAGGTGTGAATGCTCAGGTGGTGTGTAAAATTGGTGACTTATATGAACCAAGTGGACATTATGTACTGGAAGTCATCCCTTATGAGCAGAGTTATTCCTTGATGCACCTTATGGCTGGAAAGCCACCCTGTCCCATCACTTAAACAAGACAGGACAGCCACTCTCCTCTAAACCTTTATCCCACCTACTCCTCTTTAAAATACTTGCAGAGCTTTATTACATGGTGTACAATACCAGTGTGATATACTTTACTGAGACCTCAACAGCCTCTTGTGGGAATTTTAAAAATAATTTACTGACAATGATGTTACTCCATGCAGAAAAATTGTTTAAACCTGATACAACACTAGCAGTGGAAAGAAGCCTTCTAATACAGCTGCAAAATATCCATGTAACAGCGGAAGAACACCTTAGCCATTGGATAAATGTTCAGGTCTCTGTCAGAAATGGTACTGGAACACAGAAACACAAATGTATAGGTTATGGGCCTTGTTAGTTTAAATTCTTTTATCCCTATCTATTGAATTGCTTGTGTGCAATTTTCAGCAATCCGAAAAGAAAAACTAAGGCTGAGGTGGAAAAAAAAGCTTGGTATTGTTGCGTAGGTGGTTTTGATCAGAGTTGGCAGCAATTTAAAATGAGATGCATCTTCCAGAAGAAAAGACACTTTTACTCAGGGAAAATACACGTGATACATGAATAAGACCTTTGACTAGTGACGGGCAAATCTACTGAAAAAAGTAAGTGCTTATTACATGCATTTTCAAACCTTTGGAGATCTCCCTCAATTTCTCTCCTCCTTCTCAGAGGCAGTATGGGGATTTTCAGGTGGATTATTTATTTTTTGCTGCTCTTCCCACACCCACAGCAGCCCTGATTACAGGTGATTATTTATGCCAGAGCGCACAGAACATTCAAAAAGCTGTTGAGATGATTCAAGAAGCACAAAAGATTACCCCATATATACAAAATGGGTATGGAGCATTTCTAGATATTTTTCCTGGCCTCCTGCTATGAGGGTTTCCTGAAACCTGGACCAAGCTTTGTGTGCTTTTTCTGCTACATTAAAAAAAAAAAAAAAAGTCTTTGAAAAGATGTCCATCTTAAAAAGCAATGGGTCAGGGACCCACTGGATTCTAAGACAAAAGAAGCCAATTTGGTGAATTCTACACCTTTCAGACAATTCATCTTTTTCCCATAGTGACATACCAATTATTGATGTAATTTAAAAATTATTTTAAAGCACCAATTATGTCCTTCAGACTATATGTATGAAACAAGGGATCAGGCTTGCTTCTGGTGTAGGTAGTGTCAATCCTGGTCTTCAGCAGCAGAGGAGACCTCATTTTGACTGTAGTCCAGGCAGCCATGAGCATGCGCTGCCTGTACCCAGAGCTAAGTGGAGGCTGTGTAGCGGCAGTAGCACAGTGCTGAGCCTGAGCAAATATAACCTGCCTTCTCAGCAAGGCTTATTATCTTGGGCTACGTGCCTGCAAACTGCAGCTACATGGCTCCTGGTTTGAGGCCAGTTTGCATCTGGCTGGCTTGGAGCACAGGAAGAACAAACTTGTGTCTGCTCACAAAATATCTTGTAGATGTTCTATCTGTTGGTTCAACAGGGGAAAAGCTAAGCGTAACAATAGGGGCTTGTGCAGCCCCCTTGAAATCAGTCGAAGATCTGACCCTGTAGTCATATGAAGAAAAGAAAAACAGGGAAATATGCAAGTATCCTAGAGAAATTTGTCTTTGAGCGGATGCTGCAAACTTGCTTAACCCTTCCATTACCTGACTGCTTTGCTGCATCCCCCTGTTCTTTCTTCCATATCTGGGAGTATAAGTTACACTCATATTGCACTCCCACTAAATGCTAAGTTGCTGCAAGTCGAACAGCTCTGGCACTTACACCCACATACACCTGTTTCCTGACCGACAGATATACAATGTGTAACTTACACCATTGCTAACTCATGATTGAATTCAGTAGTGTTTTCTATTTATTTATTAATTTTTTAAAGTACTCTAAGCTCAATACAAATGCATGTGCTCTCCTGCTCTGGCCTCACTCTGTTTAAGCCCCTTTCACTTGCTGTGAGAGATGAAATGGCTGGATTTGCAGAATCTCACAGGGATGACAAGACAGACACTGCTCCTGTGGTTTAACCATGGGAGACATAGCATTTGTGGTTCAATACGTATAACATGAGACTGGAAAGCAACACTGGTGTTTCCATACACCTGTTTACAAGTGGGGACCTAGACTGGCCAATTCAGATATGTCCAAAGAAAAGTTGGCGGCATGAAAAAAATGAGAACATGTTGTTGTAACAATATAGAGGAATGAGTGCGAAGCAATTCAGCCCAAGGAACATCTCCTGTGTTGGTCCTGAAGCAGGGCAGAGTATGGGACAAGCTCAGAAAAAACCAGAAGTTCTGGTGAAAAAATGGGAAAAGAAGAATCCTGAAATGTCAAATCCAAGAGTTTCATTTTTCTGTATTGTATATATAGCAAACAGCCTTACTGTTTTGTTTCTTCTCTGTGTTATGCTTACGATTTTCCATTCATATGAGCATAATGTTTCTGGAACAGATCGGTGCAATCTATTTAAAATAATTTTCCAATCAAGCTATATCCTAGAGATGGAGGTTAGGTCTATATTTAAAGAAAAGGATTTGATATTCATGAGTGCATAAAATATAGTAGTTCCTGAAATATATTTTAAACGCAATTGATAAACTTCACCTTTCAGCTCCTGTTGAACAACCATGAAAATGGATATTTATTTCTTTTTTTTTTCATAATTCCATATGAACTATGCATGTGTCAAAACACAAATATACATACACATTTACCTGTGGGTGCATAAGCCTAGCACAGGTCATCACAGATTGTATGCAGTGATGGCTCTTACTGTTTCACATGTCTTGTTTCTGAAAGACATTTAATTGCCTCTTACATTTCTTCTGAATGGAGAAGAGTTATCATGGTCATCAATGTGAGTGAGATTCACCTAATCCAAAAAGACTTTTTTTTTTTTCCTTCGCGCTGACAGGCAAAATTGCTGCCTTAGTACAAAGAAACCCTGATAAACAGAAAGAACAGAAAGGTCAGATCCCTACGTGTGCCTTAGCCAGCCACAGAGCATCAGGAGGATGGTTGAATGTTTTGAGCTTGAATGGTTTGAGCATGTCATATTTCAGACATGGCTTCTTCCCTGCAGATGTGTTTGCTGCATCTCATTTGTGGTGCACTGCATAAGTAGGAGGGATGGATCTGCCTATGCCGCCTTCACACCTTAATGGTTCTCTATGCAGTTGTAATCCCACCCAGGCTGATCATATCTACTTCTGGTCCTGTCTTTTCTGGGCCTAAATATCAAAATTTTGTCTTTAAGCTTGATGCCAACTAAACATATGCACAAAAGCTCACTTCAGCCCAGAAAGACTCCAGGTTTCCCTCTACAGTCAGTGGTTCTTCTCTGGGCCACTGAGCACCCAACACAATCACACTTGGGAGGAGACCTTCCTCACTGCCTGGAGAGAAATGGGCCTCCTCCAAGCTAAAGTTATCCTTTGTGAATAACCTTTGAAAATGTTGATGCCAATCAGGCAAATGCAAGGGGCATCTTGAACAGTTATGCTTGCTATCACTTTCAGAAAAACTGTATCTAAACTGGAAAGCTTATTTTGCTCTATTTCATGCAAGGATCTCTCAAGAAAATAGTGATTCAGCTCTTTAGCCCTTGAAAAGAGAATACTGGCAGTCTAAAATTAAATGCAAAAATAAATACACAGATTGGATAGGAAAAAAAGATTTTTTATAAACTCCATGAAAATAATAGCATGGTTCATAAAAAAAAGATGTAAGGCCGTAGCTACTGTTTGCATAAGCCCACGTGACGAGCAATGTCTGGTTGTAGTAGAGTTACACACTATAATCTTACTATATCATGCACTGAGTTGACTAAAAAGAGCTATGAATGTGTCAGTATGGCCCTGAGCTACAAAGGCTTGCTTAGACGCAGCCCAAGTTCTGTTGTATTAAGCATTGTGTGAATGTGGTAGAGCAGCTCTTGGCCCACATGAAGCCTGAGGATACCTGACCAGACCTCATGTGCAGCTGCCTGGAGTGCACAGCACAAAGAAAACCAGTGCCAGGGCAGCAGTGTTTCTCATAATGCACAGACAATCCTCAAACATTATGGTTTCTTTCTGGAAAGAGCTGTCACTGAAGATGCACTTCTGAAGGGAAGCTCAAGAGTTTCCTTGTTCTTCCTGCATCTCAGTAAAAGGGGAGTTGAAGGTGATAGGAATAAAAGATATAGCAATGGAAGCAATTTACAGACCTACGAGTATTATGAAATATGTTCATGACCAGGTATTTATGTTGTCTGCTTGCGCTTCATGGTAAGTGCATTGAAACTCTTCATTCCCAGGATGTAGGATGATGGCAACAAACAACAGGCTGCAGAAACCCTACTGCATGAAGCAGACATGGAATCTCTTGGTAGTATATATATAGAGGTTGTTTAATAAATTATAAGTTACAAATGTTTTAAAGAAATTACAAATTACCTCTCCTGCTGCTGGTTTTGCTGTTACAATTTCAGTTGGGTTCGGTTCAATTATACTTGGCATGACAAACTTTACAAGTGTTTCCAATGTGTAAAAACACATGGACCCTCTGGATAACTTTCAGGAATAGGTTTCCATTGAGGACAGGACTATGCGATTTGTTTGGAGTTTGGTTCCTACAGAACATTAGTAGTGCCCTGCTCCAGGTCAAATATTTTCACCATTACTTTCATACTGGTAATAAACTTATCCCTGACATTCTACATTAACCCTCTTCTACCCCGCAATCCGATCCACCATAATCCAAGTCCTATCCTGTTATGAAAAAGGAGAAACAGACAGAATTTTTTCAAATTCTTGGCTATTCCTGGTTGCTCTGGCTACAACTTCATTGTCTGTCAGAGATCAGACAACCTAATTGGCAGCACAAATGTGCCAGGCAAGTTTGCCAGAGGAGAAATACAGCAAAACTCACTATTCTCAAAATGTTAATGGTCTTTTTCTCAAAATTTTTCAAACTGGTCTTTTTACCCAACATTGTCTTATTACCATATGCTCTGATTTTTCTGTTTGATCAAAGCAAATTTTCTCCTGTACTGTTGTTTAAATACCCAGAAACCTCTCTTTTTTACAGTTAGGTATAGTGTGTTCTCTTCCCCTCAATTACTCCAAGACTATGATGTTCAATAAGCCTCTTTCTTTGACTCTGTCAGAAGAACAGATACAAAGGGCTTATTTGCCAAAGTGTTTCTTGATCCGAAGCCCTTTCCAGGTAGGGGTAGATGACACATCCAAGCATAATCCATCTGTGGTATACTGGAGTTACAGAGGCCACAGCAGGGATCAAGGAGAGAAGGTTTCCCCACAGCAGGAAAAAATGGCTCATGATTGCAAACCAGCCTTAAGTCTCAGAAGCGGACAGAGTTAATGCCATGTTGCAATGAAGTGAGAAGAAACAGCAGCTAAGATACACACATAAGAAATACAGGAGGGAAAGAAAAGAAGAAAAAAAAAGAAAAAGAAAGATTTCTAAGATGATATCAAACCAGAATAGATTTATCACACCTATGCAAATATCTGTAGATGATTCTGTATTAGATGTGACACACAATATTCTCATGCAAATTTGGGATTCTTTATTCATCTATTAGTTTGGGGCAACAAGAGGAGAGTGACTAAGACTCATCCAGGGAAAACTGGGACCTGTGTTTATCCTGCAGAGTAGGAAGAAGATAATAGTATTCTCTGAACTAATATACAGTGTTAAATCAGAGCATATCAGACCATCTTCTAGAATTTAAGTCTCAGTGAAATAATTATATCATCCTTTTTCACAAGCAGGCAACCTAGACAGAAGAAGTTGATTAGACTGCTCTCTAGTCAGACAATGAATCAGTGGCACAGCAGGAATATAGCTCTGTAGTCTTGAGATCCATGTACATACTCTGGTAATTGGATCAAACTCCAGGAAAAACATCCAGAAAATGAAACAGAAGTAAGTTAAGTCTTAACTCCTTGTGTGTCTGTCAGCTGTATAAATCTCAAGTGTACTCCTTAAAATTAGCCTTTTAATTTTGTTGTAAGTTGTAGCATTTTAAATCTTTCCTTCTCATGCTCTCTGAGCATCTCTGCTTTGCTCACAACACACTAGTCAAATGGATCTTTAGGCTAAACAAAATGAGAACAATCCTATAAACCACTTAAGCCAGCCAAAACACGGAGCGAACAACAGAAAGCATTCCAAGATCCGTTTGTACTAGACCCTTTTTGTTTCACATCTGGGATCATGCTTAGGCCAGGCAGCTTTGCAACAGTTCTAGTTCACTTTCTCTGCACCTCAAAAATGTCACTAGAGTTCCTCTCTCCCACAATATGTCCCTGAGATCCACAGACATCTCAATGAGCTTACAGAAAGGAAATCCATCTGAATTAAAAAAATATACAAAATAGATCCTCTTTGGGGTGCTTTTTCTGGTTTTGTTCTTCCTTTTTCTTTTTTCTTTTTCTTTTTTTTTCTTTTTCTTTTTCTTTTTCTTTTTCTTTTTCTTTTTCTTTTTCTTTTTCTTTTTCTTTTTCTTTTTCT
>JANZLQ010000079.1:4613350-4646869 GCA_026212715.1 Elanus axillaris | reverse complement strand
TCTTTTTCTTTTTCTTTTTCTTTTTCTTTTTCTTTTTCTTTTTCTTTTTCTTTTTCTTTTTCTTTTTCTTTTTTTTTAAACTAGAAACTGCTATTGCCAGCAAAAGCACTTCCCTCACTTGCACAGCTGCCACACAACCTGGCAGTCCTCTCATTCTCATCTTTCTTATTAAGATTCTTTTGAATCTGAAGTGATGGAAAAGCACCTTTACACCAGAGGTTCGACACTCCATGAAATTGAACCCCAGCAACAGGTCATTCATTCACCACGTAAAACCAGCCTTTATAGGATGTGCTGCTGAATCCTCTGCTTTTAAATGACCTTACAGATCACTGTGCCTTCACCAGCTCTGAAGGGGCTATGCAAAACCACAACATTCTGAAGGAAAAATGATGTTCTGAAAAAGTCTCTTTCCTCCTTACCCCATCCCCCTTGCAACCTTTTCCAGCTGTATAGGAAAAATATTTTCCTTTTAGAAACAGAGAGGAAACTGTGGAAAAACCCCATACTTTTGTTACCACTTTCTGTCTAGACTCAGACCAAATTGAAGATAATAGATAATCTTTTATGAGTTGACATAGACAGCAATTTGGTGGCCTGAGAAGCATGTGTGTTTGCACTATCACTTAGGACAAGCCTTGTACATTTTGTGGACTGCTACAACCACTTCTTTGTTTAAGGATGATAAAGCACGGGCTCAATCCATACGTGAACAAGTATAGGGCTATAAAAGCAGAATGAAAGTAATTGATCCCCATTCAGGAGGCACCTCACAAATTACACGCTGTCCAACACTGGGAAAGCAGGTTGATGACCTATGCCTTGACCTGATTGCATGAATCTGAAAAAAAAGATTGGGGCTGTTATTACAAAACCTCACAAGGCCAAGGACGAAATCTGCAAAGGGGAGTTAGGTAGCACACTGCCGAGTGCTGTAGCACCTTCCTGCATGTGTCTAGCAACCTTGTGGAATTTGTAATCTCCAAATTTAAAGCCCAAGGTGGAAAGTCAGTCCTTTTTTTTTTTTTTTTTTTCTTTATAAGGGCAGCAAAAGCAGGAGGTTATGGTGACCAGTGGACTCAGGATGTGGAAGATCTCATTTCAGTTTCCTGCACTGTCTAAACCATATCTTCTCTTCCACCCCCAGAAAAACTTCTCACCACTAACATGGTTTTCTAACCACTGGGAAACTGGTTAAGGAGTTAGGGACACCATGTCCTCCTCCGACTGTGAATAGCATGGAGTTCAGGCTAGGAGGTGAAATTTGAGAATAAGTAAATATGACACTTGTTTGGGAAGAGAAATGGGGAAAACCTGAGCAGTGACATCCTTGTTCCTTTCATCACCACATCTGCAGATATACAGGGAAGTAGAGCTCACTTGCTCTGATGGGACTCTATTGACAAAAACGCAGGTGTGCAAAGACTTTAGATGCCTCTAGAGTAAAAAGCTGCTAAGTAGGAGTTCTGAGGATTTGAAATTTGGATGGAAATATAAATTGTTTGTATTCAGACATTTTGTTCTCTCCACACGTATTGCTTCATAAACTGAGCAGCCAAGTAACAGGCAAAGGCATTCCAGCCCTAAATAGATCCCTAGTCATTGTAGCAGCTTTTTATCTCATCTGACTCCTGCAGAGAATAGTGAATGAAGCTTTTTTGCAATAGATCCAGTAGATGCACCCTTCTTTCTCCTCAGTTCTGATTCTGACTTTCTTCAAGTGGTGTGGTGGGGGGAAGAAGGGGATTTCTTGGGAATTGTCCACCAGAGGGGACAGCTGCTGGGCAGAACTGTTATCATTTCCCTATATCCCAGAGTCCCTGTGGTTGAAGAAGGGGAGCTGTCTCCATGAACATTACCTGACCACAACTGTTTTTTTCTCAGTGTAATTAGGTATATTGATCTGCTTTTCAAGATAATTATAGAGCTACTAAACATGGTATCTGGGTGTAAAATGAAAGACTTGCTATTACAGAAGTTCCCTTCTAATTGCATTTCTATGTCAATAAGGTATCTCTCTCATTTTGCGTCTTTTACTTTTCTGCTTTTGTCTTCTCTCACCCAGCATTTTGTGTTACTTTCATCTGTCAAAGCCAGTCAAGTGCTCTTTAGCCCTGTCTTTGTGGGAAAGCCTTGATTAAGAGGTGGGCCTTACAATAAACTTTAAAGATGATTAGGCTTAGTCTTATCATGATTGCGTAATTAAGGCTTTCAGAATTTTTACTGTTAGATTCAGACAACAATTTTTGAAAATGTTTTGCTGACTTAATGGCTGCTGAGTGGATGCCATCAGCAAATGGCAAGGCTTATTTCCTGGCCAGCTTACTGAAGGTCACTTTCATCTTGCCTCATCTGAGCTTGAGTCAATGACTTTATTCACAGAATTGTTGAGGTTGCAAGAGACCTCTGGAGATGGTCTAGTCCAATCCCCCACATCCAGGACCATGTTTAAATGGCTTTTGAACATCCCCAAGGATGGAGACTCCACAACCTCTCTGGGTAGCCTCTTCCAGTGTTTGACAACCCTCACAGTATTTTATTTTTTTTTAAGGTCAAAACAAAATTTCTTGTATTTTGATTTGTGCCCATTACCTCTTACCCTGTTACTGGTTACCACTAAAAGTCTGGTTCCATTTTCTTTACTCCCCCATCAGGTATTTATATACATTCACAGGATCTCCATGAGCCTTCTCTTCTCCAGGCTGTACAGTCCCAGGTCTCTCAGCCTCTCCTTGTATGTCAGATGCTCCAGTCCCTTCATCATCTTTGTGGCCGTGTACTGGACTCTATTCAAGAAGTGCATGTTTTTCTTGTACTGGGGAGCCCAGAACTGGACCCAGCCATCCAGATGTGTCTCACAAGCTCTGAGTAGAGAGGAAGGATCACCTCCCTTGACCCGCTGGCAATGCTTTGCCTAATGCAGAGATTAGAATATCCAGGAGGCAGTTGGCCTCTGCTGCAAAGGCACATTGCTGGGTAATGATCAGCTTGGTGTCCACTAGGATGCCCAGGGCTTTCTCTGCGGGGCTGCTTCACAGCCTGTTAGAACCCGGTGCACATGGATTTGTTTCCCACCATGTGGAGGACTTTGCATTTCATCTTGTTGAACTTCTTGAGATCATCCAGCCTATTCATATCAGCCACTCCTCCCAGTTTTGTATAGTCTGGTAACTTGCTGAGGGTGCACCATGTCCCATCAATGAAGATGTTGAAATGTAAGGGTCCTATACCCAACATCAACATCTGGGACACATCACTGATAGCTGTCTTCCAGCTGGACTTTATGCTGCTGATGCCAACTCTTTGAGTCTAGCAGTTTAGGCAGTTCCCAATTAACCTCACTGTCCACTTATTTGATCTGTACTTCATCAGTTTTTCAATGAAGATATTGCAAGACACAGTGTCAAAATCCTTACTGAAGATCAACAACATCCTCTTCTCTCCCCACATTCTCCAAGCCAGTCATCTCATTGTAGAAGTCTATCAGATTGGTATTCACATGCCTGTAGCATGACTCACTAGCTTTTTTCAGCTGAAAAGAGAAAAGTTCCCTCTGTATTCTGAAAACAAGAGACAACCCAAGAAGTCAGCAAATGACTTCTGGAAGGAAAACTGACTGCAACAAGACAGTCTGACTGGCATGAGTAAAGGCTAAGGCAGAGCGATAACATTACATCCTCCCATCGTGGTGGGAGATGCAGAAGTGCACCAGCAGAACCAGTCACACAGAGAAGTTGACAGCTCAGGAATGCCAGTGTGCCTTTATTCTGTGGCCACAAAGCTATCACCCATCAGCTAATGTCACAGCCTAACTATATCTAAATAGTCCAGAACTCTGGCTTCAGGTAGGCACTTTTTGGGGGTTGGCATGCCTGTAAACCTGATGGTTGGATACAGGGGCAAAATACCAATGGCGTTTCAATGATCAATGGCATTTCATAAGTGAGTTTTAGACTTCTGGTTTCTTATTTGAAAGTGATGATGGGTAGTGGAAGTCTTAGATTTTCTTTAGCAAAAGGATTAAAGATGTTGCATTTCATGTCTACCTAATCACTTCCTGAATCCCTTTTTCTCTTGCTTAACTAATCTGTGTTATTGTTTAGGCCAAGATCACCAAATTCAAACTGCTCAAGAATTTTTTTATTTACTTGCTGTTATTAGCAAAATAAAAGAATACCTCACTGATAGAAACTACGTATCAAATTTAGAGAAGATAGCTAATTACGTAGTTCACGTTTACAAACTGTTTTGAGTCTTGATTTTGCAGCATCTGTGACAATTGTCTGACTTCATTTTCCCCCAGCATACTTGTGAAAGTTCCTTGTTGTTCATGAGATTCAGAGCAGTTTTGTGGCCAAAGCTGCTATAGTCTTTAAAAAATGTGTTTTGTAAGATACTAATGTGCTGAGGTTGTCTATTGTGCTGATAAAATAAAGCAGGCACGCAGAACAAAGTGCATAGGAGAAAAGATGACTGGAAATCCATGTCGTTGTTAACTTTACATGAATAACAAAAGATGTGTTTAACATTTTTTATTTTGGATTTGGATACGAAAAATGCTGATATCAGATAAAGAGGTAGGATACATTCCCTATTAGTTTGTGTTGATTGGAATAAGAGATTTCATACTCTGCTATGAAACAAAGGTTTTTCAAAACAGAAAGTACAGGATTTGCCTTAAAAGCCAGGCTATGAATCACTCATGTCCTATCTCTGGCAATGACCAACCTAACAACATGCAGTTCAGAAGAGGCTGGGGGTGAAAACTCTGCTGCTTTTTTTTTAACATTTACTTACAGCTTGAAGAAAGAGGTTTCCTACATGTAAACTGGAGAGATATTGATCACAGTTACCCAATATTGTTTTCATTCTGGCCTTTAGTGCACTGTTTATGAAGCAATAGTGAATTTTACAGGCTGAAGCAGTGTGTATACAATGAAACACTGAGTATACAATTGTGAAGCCAACTACCCTCTTAGTTTGATGGAGCACTTCTATAATGGCAGGAGAAGCTTAAGCCTTGTCTTTATTACCAGGAAGTAAAACCTTGATAAATGCAGGGGAATTTGCATTTTTCACACATTTAGCATGTTATCAGCTAAATTATAATCCTAATCTGACAAAAAGGGTGGATGATCAATATCAAGCCAGTGGTTTTAAATGGTGCCAAACTGGATCTAAATGGGATTTTAACTGAGGTGAGTAAGTTAAAGAGGAAAACGCCTATTTTGTCAGGGCTGGTGAAGGGAGCTCAAGCGACGGGTCTGCAGTGCTCGTAATACCTGCACTGAGGCGCTTCCTTTCTGCATGAAGTAGGTATGCCGTTTACTTGCACTGGAAAATAACAAACTTTCTGCAGCATTTGCACAGATGATTAATCACTGTTGTTAACAGGGGCGCATCCAGCTGTATTTCCTATTGTTTTCCTTTCCCTAATTGTTTATCAGAAGCAGAAATCTCCCATATCAATGTGAACTTAAAAAGTTTAGTCTTTTGCAGATTCTTATTACCAACTGCCTGCTTTGCATTAAATGAAAAATATATTTTAAAAGTAGATTGAAATAAGGGCTGTGCTAACACCATTTTGGTTCTATATGCTTCCTATTCATGTAGAGACAAAAAAGAATGGTTGTTTTAGTAAGTCTTTTTCCATTTTTGCACAATGTTAATTCATTCTGTGCTCCACCAGATGTGCTGTGTTTCATTTCCAACCAGGTTCCCATCTGTCCAGAAGGTTGGAGTTTGAAGTCTCATTACTGTGAGGATGGACTACTTCTTATTCTGCCCATTTTGAGTAAAAGGTAGGAAAGGGTGTAAGTGGGAAGCAAAGTGGAAATAAAAAAACCCAACATCTTTTAAACATTTAAAAAGTGAATGTAGAGGATTGTGAGCAGTATTATAGGGAGACCTCAAACAATATATGAAATTAGGTGTTTGGTCTGAATTCAATGAAAGATAATGAAGGGTTTTGATATGATAATCCCACTTAAATGATTATAGAGTGGGGGGTGTATGTGTGTGTGAGCTGTGAGGGGAGGAGGGGTGTTACAATAAGCTAGCCAGCCAGTTCTGCTCTCAGTAAAGTGTCAGATCGGCTGTTTTGCTAAAGATAAATTTTTCATGTTCCAAATATTCTGAGAGAAAATAAACTATACTAATAGCAAGATGCGTAGTGATTTGCACATTATCCAAGCCATTGAGTTATTCCTGACTGTCCCTATTCTAGTTCTTGATTTGCAGGCCAGCTACGCTCTGCAGCTGGAGCAAATTATATCAACAGAAGTGCTGATGTGACCACAAGTTGACAAAAGGACATGATTTCTAGTAGCAGAAAAGCAACTAGATTTTATGAAATTGTATCTAATAATGTTGTTTAACTCATGGATCTTGCATCTGACGTCTACTTTTTATCCAGTCCTTTCAGCAGCCCTTTGTTAGCAGTCACTCAGAAGAGGAAATAAAATGTAGCCATTGAAATAAAAATTGCTCTACGCTTTTTAATAGCTCAGCTGCAAGCTCTATTGTTTTATTTAATGGATTGTATAACTGAAGTCTTTCCTCATGACTATACTCATTTAGCTTCCTAGTTTCCAAACTAAACTACAGTATCTCAGGGTTCCAAAGTAAAGGATTGAGAGGGAGAGAGATGAAAGGATAAAAGGGTCTTTATACATGTAGAATACGAACTGCTGGAAGTAATGTGAATCAGGAGTCAGAACAGTGACCAAGAGTAAAAAAAAGTTCTGCACTGTGTTTCCATTTCTGACATTGACTTGCTCCGTGCCTTTGGTTATTAAACACAGCCCCTCTAGCTCTCAATTTACCAGTCTGCAAATGGGTGTAACAATATCTACCTGATCCAAAGACATGTAGTGAATGTATTTGCACTTCGAGAGCCTTGTGTAGAGTCACAGATAACTGAAGTATTACTGTTCCATTAAATTTCTACATCACACAGGAAAATGTCCCTCGTCACCTAGTGTTTGTTCAACTAAGCCAAAAGTATCACGCAGTTAAAGAAACAGGATGCGAAACTGAAATAATAGGTAGAGAAAGCTTCTGATTACTGTTCTCTAGCCACTTAACTGTAGGTACAGGAGATCTAAGTTGCTTTTACATGTCACTCACTGCCTCATTGTGTAACTTTTCCCACACCTGTTTTTTTCTATAATGATTTCCTAGAAGACTGTAATTCACAATTTGTACAGAGTCTGGCACCATGGGTCCCAGCTCCAAATGAGGCAGCAATCTGGTAGAATCAAGAATAATATATCAAGAATACTGCCATACTAGGGGTAACATGGGATGAAAAAACTCATTTTCTGTGACTGCGTTAGTGGTAATCTCAGTGTAAAAATTCAGGGAGCTCTTGTAAGTCAAAATGATTCTGTAGCACTGCTGAGAAGAGTGAAATCACTCTGTCACTGGTAAAATATACAACCCATTTCAACAGAGAACTGAGAATGGCAAACATTCATCCAAGATTTGTAAAGTCATTTTCAGCCAAGTAACCCAAAGCAGCCTAAAAGTTAATTGACGAGTAATATGAACTTTGAGTGGTGATGAACTAATAAAACCAGAGAGAATCAATCATCACTTCCAATATCTTCTAAATAGTCTTCAAGCATCTTAAACTCGGGTTATCTCTGTGGCCTTTTGAAACTGTTTTTCAGAGTGTGTCTTGCACATGCTCTTTAAAGAATTTGGGGAAAACTTTCTTTTTGGCATTGTCCCAGATGTACTTGTGCCTTGTAGGCATGTTCAGTGAAATGGAAAAAAAGGCCTTATTAAATCATCAAGTGCTAAGAAGGCTTTCAGCTGTGGAAGACATGCAATGTACATTGCAGTTGAAACAAATCATACAGTATAACCTGTTAAGGATGTAATTGAGATACATGTAATCATTAACCTTGGAACAGACTGGGAATCAGTTAATGAATCAAATCAATACCGTCTCCACTGATCCATAATAATTTGAAAGAAATGAAAAATTTAACAGTTGCTGTATGTGAGGTTATCATGGGCTGCAATTAGCTAGCCTCCGGGAGATTATGTTACCTAGTTACCAGAGGGTAAGTGTAATTTCCGTAGATCTTTTGGAAAGATTGTTGTAATGACAGGTGCCAGACAATGAAATGGGTCAGAAAGATACTTTAGGCACTGGTTTGTAGCTAGGTCAGCTTTCTGTCCCTCCAAGCAGCACATCGTTCTCCTGACATTTTGCGCTCTCAGTTAGAGCTGCTGCCTGATGAAGACATTTCAATAGACTCTTAACTGAGTGTATCTGTTACAAAAACTAATGAAATGTTATCTTTGTTTTATGTGCTGCTACCTGTCTGGAGCTCGCTGTTTTGTGCTTCTTCCAAAGTGTAAATGAAGACTACACTATATGCTTTAAGCTGTACAGTCTCCACAAAGAGAGTGAAGCTTTTAATTTTCTGGGTATGTGGAAAGATACACTGGCCAAAGGAATAAATGCAAATGAGAAACAAGACTCAAAAATACATGTGGAATATATGTGCCTAGATGGCAAATGTTAACGAGCCTATTTTATAACACTAAATAGGATAGAGGAAGGAAAAAAAACTGTTGTTTGCCTCCACAGCATGTACTCAGTGATACCCGTGCACAGTAGGATAGTTAGTTAGCTACCACATGCAAAGCAGAAAGCAGATGGTATGGTTGATATAGATCACAGGAACGTGAGTATCTGTGAGTGTGCATGTCTTTGTATGTTCGTGTGTAAATCAGCAAGGAGTTTGACATTGACATACTCTATCAAGTCTAGTTTATAAGGAACAAGTAGTGCAACATTCTGTGCATCTGGCAACATAACTAGCTCTGTCAATCTGTGGATACCGCTGACATTGTACTATTAGCGTCACTTCCATCTGTTTTGTTTATATAGGGCTTGATTTACTTTCACCATGTGAATTGGTAGTGGGTAGAAATGTCCAAAAGTCTCTGGTTCCAATTAAACCTATAGTGTATCGTGTTGCACAGTATTATCAGAAAGGGGAGCATTACTGCAAAGAGTGTTACCTGTTTCCTTGATGGGAAATATCAATGTACATTGTGGAATACAGAGTCATGTAAGTAGATCATAAAAGACTATTTCACCAAGGCAAATTCAGTCCTTGTTCATTTTTCTGTCTTCAGGGATAAGGAAATTAAGTTTGAGACAGGAGGCTGTTCTGGTAATTCACAGTCAGGTTAGTCCACCATGTGTCAAATGCTTTTTCCACTTTTCACCTCCTTGGTGCCACTCATTGTTTTAAATTAAACCATGTTAATGTTCTCTCTGCCAGATATTGCTGCCCAGAACCATGGCTGGAAAATCTCGGTCTCCTTTTCCTTGTCTCCTTCATTACTCTAAGTGCAAACAGATAATAGGAATGTTCTAGTTTAGGCACAACTTCTAATATACCCTAGGAGTTCAGTGCACCCACCACTGACTTTAGCTACCTCTAAGGAAAATCAAATGTACTGTTTGGCAGTATAAATGTGGACAGAAAATGAAAGTGTGTTATACAAGTGAATCATTAGATGGGCATATTATGATACTAGTCAACCTGGAATTTGAGCAGGTTAGAAAACCTTTATTATGTGTCATAGGATCTTTTCTGCCCAGGCATAGTCAGGTCTATACTTTTATATTTCATGTAAAGAAACAACTACAAACTTATTTAGGAGAACTTAATTAGTTACTTGGAGGTCTAACTAACATCTGTGAATAAAAACCTGTTTTCTTTGGTACTTGATGCTTGATTAAACAGCATCCTGTTCAATCCCATCTTCAGAATTATGCAATGTACCTTACGAGAAATATAGCTGTGTAAAAAGGTGTTTATTTGAAACACTGTAATGCATGCTCTTGATGTTGAAAAGATGGATTCAAAAGTAGCTGTTATGAAACTGCAGGTTCCCTGTGGTATTTGCTAACAGTTTGTGATTTGGTAGCAGGTCCCAATATTCAGACCTGATTTTCTGCAGCTGCCAGGTTTAGTAAATGGCAGATAGCCGCCCAGGCATATTCTGCAATACAGAACAGGAAACAGGTAAGGATATTTTAAAGAAGCCCGCATACCATCTATTCTGAGAAAATAAAAATCAGTGACTTGAGTGCTGTCTGTCCGATTCCCTGGGTTACCCAGAGAAATCAAATATTTTCAAACCATGGCAATAATACCCTCGTTTACTGATTTGGTGCACTTAGCTTTACAGAACAATCTTCTGTCAGAATAACCTGGTCTCTTTTCTCCCATAGGCAAACCATGATGTCATCCAGACCAGTTAGTTTAGCCAAGTGTGCACAGGATATACCTTTAGCTCGACAGTCAATACTAAGGACATTGTTGATGCTCTGCTGTCGTAGTTCAACCAAACACCCTGCAGGCAAAGATCATGTCCTTCCCTCTCTATCCTTAGAGGAAGGAAACAACAAGACCTTTTCTTCTATGACAAGAAGTTTCTAAATCTTCACGCTTCAGACACAGGTCTCCCAGAAGAATAGCATCATATTTGTTGCTAAGAATTCAGAGTGAGTTATGATTCTCAGTCCAGTGGCTAAAAATGTCACTATGAAAAATATCACAGTGAAAAAAGAAGAAAACCCTCCCTGAACCAAAGGTACTAAATAGCTCTGCTGAAGTCCTATTTCAAATAGCAAGAGGTGTTCAGCCTGAGGTCTTTCATGGTTATGAAATATCTGAGATCTGCTACTCAAGTGCAACATGCTGACCCAAACTGGAAAAGACAGTTTACGTACAGGAAGCCTGAATTGCATATATTTAGATATCTAAACAATATTTAAATTATTCAAAACTTTTAATTTTCTTATTCCTGAGTTTGAAGGCACCCAGACCTCCCACTGGCTCAATTTCAGGCAGTGGAATGTGCCATGACAAGACTGGGACGACATTTTCTTCTGGCTGTCAGGTATCACACCAGGTAGGATCCCGATTTCCTCGGGTTTCTTCACTTAGTCATTATTTCACTTCAGCTATTTACAGAAACTGTTCAGCAGGAAAGACAGCCACTGCTCTGGCTGTCAGGTCGTAACACAGTTAGCGTATGCTCTCTCCATCACTCCACCATCAACTGTAAAGGGGTAGAGAAAGAAAGAAGATACTCAGTGGTCTTTACTTCACAGACTTGCTACTGATACCTGATGGAATGGACGTAAAACTTCCTTTCCACTATTTGACAGTAAATCTTGCACTATATCACAATAGCTATCAAGAGGATAGAGGATGCAGAAGGGAAATATAAGTAGTAAATACAACTTATAGGGGCCCCTCTCCATTGGCATCAATCCTTTCCCTTACCACAGGTGAAACATAATTGCATAAACAAGAGCCTAACTGCAACATTCGGGAACCTTATTTGCACATGTACACATGTAAGGTGTTCAGAATCAAGGTAGAATTTTCTAAGTATCTCTCCTTCTCTCTTTTTTACACAGCTCACACAGTGCATAAGCATTTGAGAAGACAGGTAGTCAGTTATATTTGCTTCTGTCATCTCCAGCAGGATACCTGAAGAGAACGTTTAAAAAAATGGTTTTGCATATAAATGAGAAAAGGAAGCTCAAACATCTATAGAATCCTTAGATACTGCGTTACCTACTATGTATGTAACTCCAAGACATCCATCCTTGTAGCTGGATGCAGGCTGTGCACTGAAACAATAGGCACTTAATGAGACAGAATAATGTCATTTATAGTTTAAGGCAGTCACCCTGGGATGAAGGTTTTGGGTCAGGGCTTTATCCCTGGATCTTTCATTCATTGTTTTCTATGTATGGAAATATACAGCAGCTCTCATGTACTGCTTTCCATTGGCAGACCTGAAAGCACTTTGAAAAGGTGGTCCATAACGACCTGCCGAGGCAAGAGATATTCCTGCACTGCTGCCAGGGAATGGAGGACCATGCTATCACTGAACTATGGCTGAAGCTGTGAACTTCTGAGCTCCATACATCAAAAGGTCTAACTGCTGAGCTTTGGGCTCTTTGTGGGTAAGACACATACACCATCCTTATCCCATATCCTAGTTATGTACTGTGCAAAGTATATCTGAAGAGGACTTTCAAGCGTCCTAAGTAGCAGTCGAGACAGGTTGGGGATACAGCTGTTGTGTGAATCCAGGTCCTACACTTCTTTGGGTAGAAGTTGCAGGTAATGGGGAAAAAGTCAGACAGTGTTTCTGGGGCTTTATTTCTGTCTACTTTTTTAATAACTAAAAATTTAGATAGCAGCTGGAAATGGAGTACATCTTCCATTATTTTGCTCTGTTTCATTTTCATGGTGTTTCATTGAGTTGCAAGAGAAGAGTCCAGCCAAACTGGCTCCTCAACCAAAATCTTCATATGTGGCTTATGATGTGACTCCTTTATTTTTTACATGCAGTACCATCACCTCTTCACAGCTGGTTTTTTTCCAGAGAGGACAGAAGGCAGATAATTCAGTAAACCTCAACTGAAATACAAATTTTATTAAACTTATTAAGAAATATAGAGGGTTATAACTCTCTGAAAAACAGATAGTAGCTTAGTTGGGGCACCTAGGACTGCAGGCACTTAGTGTTTATGGAAACATCAATAAATGTTTGCAGTTCCACGAATTTCATCTTTAAAAGGGAAAAATTAATACTCATCCTACATCTCTGAGTAGTAAATTATCAATAAAATTGTTTGAGGCCCATAGGTAAAAGGTAACATAGGAAAGCAACAAAATGTTTTTATTATACTATTATCATTTTGTTGTGTATTATAGCCAAAATAAGCACTCATAATCTGAAACTAGCACAGAGTTATTATTTTTCATAATTTAATAATGATGATGCAGAGCATATGGCCAAAAAAGGCAAGGAAAACAGTTTTTATAAAAACAGAGCTCTGTAGATGCACAATATTGAGTTTGTTTTAAAAAGAGAAGTGCATCCTTGCGGTTTCTAAAGCACAAACTCCAGGATTGTATTTATTCATCTGTTATTTACTCCTACTACAAACCACAGCATACCATTAACCTGCCTCCACTCCTGCATAAGGGTATGCCATTGCTGTTGTCTATCCTCCACAGACGGTTAGTGCAGAGATGAGACATTCAGTGAACGCTTCTGCTTTCTTCTGAAAGTGAGGAAAAAAGAATCCCGATACCTCCTGCAATAGGCAGCTATGGGAGTAAAGTGTGCAAGTCAGGACTGAGACCTCCAATGTGAGTACCCTAATTAGTAGACTACAAACTACAGCAGGCCACTGTGGCTCAGTGTCACATCATCATGACAAGAAGTGCAATGTACTTCTCCAAAAAGTGCAAAACTCACCATATTTAGTGTGTGACATGATGATCAAGGTTGTCTGAGGAAGAAAGATGACTTCATGAGCTGACTCTGGTGTCCTCGGTCAAGGGAGTTGTCTGGCTGAACTTTCTCCTTGGACCACATTTTGAAAGAAAGTGGCAGCACCCCTACATTTTTCTGTGGTTTCTTGCTGTGTTTAGAAAGTGCTAGTATGTTTTAGACCTTAGAAGGAGACATTTCACTTGCTTTATATGGGCAGCCAACTATTTATACCTGAAAGATGTCAAGTATTGCACATCTTCGGGACTTAATTATGTGGAAGGAGATATAAAGGTAGCCCCATGGATTTCATAGTTTGATATTTGCAGAGATGACAATGGCAGCTCCATGCAGGTTTTTATTGGGTACTGTGTTCTTACTGAAGCCTCTAGAAGAGACTCTGTCATTTGGAGAGCTACAGACCTAAATTTTTGTACGTATAACAGTACATTTGAAAGTGCCCCATATGTCCATTTCTTTCAAAGGAGAAAGACAGGTTAGTTACCTGTAACTGGAGTTGACTCCAGCAAAGTTTTGCAGATCCTGAAAGATCACAGATAAGTGAAAGTGGCAAAATATGTACTGGTTCTATAAATAAACTAACCACTTTCGAGGCATGCAGTTTGCAGACCTCCTGTTGATGAAGAAAACAGATATGGCCAACATGCCAACCTCCAAACCTGATGTTGGTCCGTGAGTGGGAGGAATGTCTGGCTACCATACCGAAGTATTCTGAGCCTCAAGATGTACAGGACCTGGTGGCATTTGGCCTTTCCAGTGAGTTCCTGAGTCCTGTAGGCAAGATGGAAATTCATTCTTCAGTCAATGAATATTTAAACTGTTTAAGCTCTTCACATTTAAGCACACATAAGTGAGTTTGAGACTCTTTGAGAAAAAGAATAAATACTCGAAAGACTGACCCAAGCTGTGTCTGGACTCTCCTAATGTTATCCTGATGGATAACAAAGGTGCCTGCTGCCATGGGCCCAGAAGCATTCCTTCTGTGTCTAAAACACATAAATGTTTTTCTGAGAAATGAGTAGAAAGACCTAGGTACATAGGAGTGTATTGTAATTGTACTTTCTTTTTTTTTTTTTTTTGTGGCAGGTTTGACAGCAATATGAAGTGTCTGTGGAGAGATAGTTTACATTTTTTACTTCATGGCCGCAGACTTGAATCTGTCATAAAAGCACCACCTTGGACCTGCAGCCTTGTAGCTATTTTAAACAACCAAAGCTCCCTGCAACAAAGCATTTAGAGATTCTGGAAGATGGCTCTCAGGTAGCATGTGCACTAGTTACAGCTCACTCTGAACTTTACTTAATATGCTGGAGTTACTTTGATTCTTCCTGTGGCCTACAGCACAAGTTCTATACTGAAAAACAGTTTTAACTCCAGGAAAAAATAGCTAGCAGGTGATAACAGGTTTTGCCTTGAGTTTCAACCACTTAAACAAATGAGTTGAAAGGTTATAAATAAGCCTCTAAAAAGAAAAAAAATCCACCCCTTACACATTACCACTAGCAGGTGACTAATGAGAGGGAGGAAAAAGGAGGAGGAACAAGAGGAGAAGGGAGGACAAAGAAGATCGCCTCTCCAGGCTGTTCTTATTATCCTTTTGTGTTTTAGTTAATCTAGATTAATTTAAATGTTACTATCTTTAAATGACTACCTTTCCCTGTAGGTATAGTTCATTAGTTCACATAATGTATGTTTTGCAACAGCAGTCAAACCCTCTTCCATTTGTTTAAAAGCCTCTTTGTGAGCAATAATGGACAGACTTCTCTGAACATTTTCTACTTTAAAAAGTCTAATTTGTACTATCTCTGAAACTTTAAATGCATCATTTCCAAATCTGGTAAAATTCATTTCTCTCTGAAAAGGAAAAAATCTTTCTGAATTTCTTTCACTTTTTCTTTTTTCTTATATAGCCCATTTTATCAAACATTTATAAGTTTAAAACTTTACAACACTCTTGCAAGCTTTGGACTGGCTTGTTCCTGGATGTCTGCAGTATTTGACTCCAGGAACTCCCAACTTGAAATTCTTCTGAGAGAAAATGTGTGGGTATGTGTAAGGTAAAGAAGAGAGGAGTTCTTTTTATTGTATAAATGTACTGGTTGATTAAAGCCAGGAGGGAGTCTTAGTAATTTTAGAACATATTTTTCATTAAAAAACAAAGAAAAATGTTGAATAACTCAACATTTTAATGATTGACTGAAACATAACCAATCTATTTTATCTATAACTGACTTTCTTAGGCCTCAGGTTCCCCCCAGTGTAAGCAAGAATATGATAACCTAGCCTTATTCAAGCAAAGCAATGACCATTCTGGCTATTTCTAATATATCTAATTTGGTGAGTTCATTAGTTACTTCTCATTCTCTTGATTCATTTAAATAAAAAGCATCTTAATTTGGAATTGATTCTCATTTTTCTGTTCATTAGTTAAATTGTGTGAATTGCCACATCCATAGATCTCATTCACTGACGTGGCAACTAAGATAATCTTTTATTCTTAAAACCTATAATTTAAAACATTATTTCCCCTTTTGATCACATCTCTGGATTTTTACTGAGATTTGGATTTTGAAAAGACTCTAGAGATTCCCCTACAAATATGCTAAGATATCATAAAATTCTCATGTTGAATTAAAATGTCTTGACTTTTAAGCTTGGTTAGAACATGAACATGAAATGTTTATGGTATTAAGCTGAGATTCCATCTGGTTTCCTGATGAGATCCTAAGTTGACAGTTTCTTTATGTACCATTAGGGACACAAGGTATGATCAACAATGAGAACTGGCTGGATTATCCTGACAGTCTCTTCAGTCAAAAACTGCTGTACCATCTCTGATGCTCTTAATGTTCTTTTTTTATAAAACTAACAAAAATTCAAAGAGAGACATGTGGCTTATCAGAAAAGTGATGACTCTTAGATGAACTACTGGTCATTTAACAAAGACTATGTGTTCCCAGCAGGATCATACTCTGTCAGCCCAGCTGGCAGATGCCTGAAACTTTTGACTACAGGCAAGATAAACAAGCAAACATCTCCCTCTGTTCTACACCACTAAACTGATAGTCCCACCCTTTGTTTTAGACCAAGACTTCAACATACTTGCAGCGTGTGTGTCATATGAGTGTGAGTTACTTCTCATCTACACCCACTCATACTTCCTTTCTAATAGCAAGTTGTTCCAAAATACCTTGTCAGCAGCCCCTTTCCTGCTGCTTCAAGAAAAAAAAAAAGGAAAAAAAATTGAATCCATGGTCCATTGGTTCATTTTACCCAGTGAACTAAACTTGTTTGTTTTGCCCTTACAAAGCTCGATCTTCTTCCTGTTTGTGAATGAAACACTCATCAGCACAATGTAATGTGACTTCATTCAGTAGCAGCAGCTGCAGAAGCAGCCAAGAAGGGAGTTTTGGACATTCAGAGGAGGACTGTGCAAATATTTGGCTTTTGAGGTTTAGGAAGAGGAAAAGAAAATTCTTTTTTTTTTTTCTTCCTTTTTTTTCCTTTCTGGGAATTTTGGCACAATTGTTTTTAGTTCAGTTTTCTGCATCAAATTAAAAAAGAAAAAGAATAAAATATTTTGCTTGGATTGAACAAAATACATCATTTGACCAACAAGAAATGTCATCTGTTTTTAAATTGAAACTCACATAAAATGCAATTTATCTACTTTTTATGTAAGTTCAATGCAAAACCCTGATATATGTCACTTTGAAAATATGCAGGTATTTCCAAATTCTGTTTTTTTCTCTTTTTCAGTCTTTAATTTAAAAAAACAATTGCATCTGCTGCAATAAAACCCCAGTACTTCCTGGTACCACTCCATGGTGCTATATAATATTACATAGAGTCAACTTTGAAGCAAAATAGTTTCACTCATTTTTAACTTACATAATTATCTAATTCAAATAACACACTGGAAAATATCTTTTATCACACCAGTATTTTTATCCCAAGGTTTCTTAATTTTAGACTCACCTTATAACTACCTTCCTATTCTCTGCCTCTGCTTGCTTTGCCCTTTTAGTATTTTGAGTCCTACTGTTTTCCTTTCCAATTCCTACCCCCTCTTCTAAATTAAATAATCCTACTGCATCAATGAATTAAATAACATATTCTACCATAACATTGTTCATATGGATTACATATGGGTTACATAATGCCAATATATCTGAATTGTCTGTCTAGACTATACATTTCCATTAATTAAATGTACATAAGTGTCTAATCCTATGGTTAATGCTATGACTTCAGTGTGACTGAAATGCTTAAACTCATGTTTTGTGTCTCAGGTCTTTGGATAGGGGTGATATGAACTGCTTTATTTGTACAACAGTCTCAGCTGGTTCATCGACGAGAGCATAGAAACCCTGATTGACAATAATTGTCACTATTGTGTCATCATTAACATCATCACTTAGTGCAAGACTAAAGTTAAGACAAGGCTTTCACATTTCGTGAGATGACTCTTTACGGATAGACACATCTGGGGAAAAGAGTTTCCTTAGAGAAGTTTCTCACATCATGATTTCCATAAAATCACCATACTGTACCATAGCACGTAATTTGAAGTTTCCTGACAGTCTTACCCTGAACCACTCAAAAGAGGTCTCTTTCTACTGGATTTTAGACGGGGCTTCCACTGCTGTTTCAATGCTGGGCTATGTAGACATACTGTGCACTAATTCTGTTTTCCAAACTAATGACAGCTATCTGAATTCAGCCATGATAGCTGGGATCACCATTTTCCTTTCTGATTTGTCATTTTGCTCCTTTAAAAGTTCATGTAAAAGAACTGCCTTCACTGGGCAAATGTAGAAAACATATTCTGAAATCTGATTTTTGAAGAAGTCAGCTAATTTAGCCTTTCTTATAACCATACCAGTCATATTGCAACTCAGGCCCATTCCTGTTGTCCTTATCCAGACATCCTTGCCTTCATATTGATTTTGCCTTAATAAAATAGGCTTTAATATTGTCCAAATAACACAATGAAACTAATGTGCCAGGGAAAAAAGAATTGTCTAATTTACACTATTTTCACACTCTTACAGATTTTGCATATATTCTCTTTTCTGTAGTTTTGCCAAGATTCTCATTAATGTTTTTGAAAGTTCTGTATTTATTGGACAAGAAATAGCTCAATGAATCCCTTAAAAAAAAAAGCGACCTTTAAAATGAAACTATCATGCAATCAAGTTTCTGTATTCTGAACATTTATTCAGATCATGTTACAACCAGCACAGTAAAGAAGCATATGTAAAAGATTCAAGACCACTTTCTCCAAATTATGTTTACAATAATGTAAAAAAAATCCACATTGAATATAAGACCTCAGCACAGATTCAGATGCCTGGCACTCTCATGACTAGTGCAATATAGTATCAGCAGCAGAGCTCCTGAGATGCAGGCTCTCAATTTCAGTCACACTAAGGTTTCTCTCCCAGCGAAACTGTGTTTTTTTCAGCAGGCTGAGAAGTATTTTCTACCCTGACTTTTTCCTCAGATGTATTCATCACATAATTATAATCGGAGAAGCCATTGTGTGTTGTTCCTACTGAAGTACAGCATTTATAGTATTGCAATTAAGAAGACTTCATTGCTAATACACTGGGCATTTGCCTTTTCTGTAGATTTAATGGGACTTTGCTGTGTGATTGAGTTCAAGAAGGATGTGGAACACCTCTCCAAAAAACTTAATGCTTTTCTTCAAGCACTTTAAGTATCTGCCAGCTCTAATGCAAGGGGCTATACACCCCCTTCCTGTGGTGAAATTTCATGTCAGCTTTCTAATACAATCCTTCTCTCTAGCTGCACTGTTTCAATGGATTTTTGCAGTTACACTGGCAAAAGCAGGTTGTCTTTTTTTCCCATGCCATGTACTTTCAAAGCACAAGTGTAGTGGTTTTCTCAGCTGAATGTAAAAGTTTTCCAGTTTTATAAGAATCACTGACATTTGGAAAACTCTTTGCATCTCAAATCATAAAGAGTAGAAAACTCTGGAAAATAGAGAAACAGTGGAAGCAGGGGAAAAGCAAATTGTGCACAGTGAAGTAGCTCATCTTGAGCTTATTTTGTAAATTATCATTCTATATTAACTTTAATTTCTAAAGAAATTGCTCCAATCTCTAAGAAAGTAACACTTGTTTAAAAATATTAAAAAATTAATCAGAATTATTTCTGAGAGGTTTTTAATGGTTTCCCCATAACAGGAAACATGTTGCTTCTCTGAAAACAGATTTATTTCAACAAATTGCCATTTTCCTTCCTCCATAAAATGTTAAATTGAATGATTTTACAAATGCTTCTAGTTGTGCAGTGTCATTACATAGGCAGGGAGCCATTTTAGGTTTCCTTACATTGAAAGGGAGTTGGGAGGTAGCTGGATGCCCAGCTCTTGGTTGCCTTGAACAATGTTGCCAGTGGATTTAGTTCCCAGGCAGCATCATGTACTGAGGACCCAAAGTGTGACGAAAATGGCAATCAGATAAGTTAGTCCCTCTTCAGTACTCTGTTATTTCCTCACACCTGCACACACATACTTAATGCAAGCCTGTGTAATAGCTGCATAAACCTCCCTGAGTTTGCTTTCCTTCAATGTAAGGGGGCCCCTAGAGAAGATGACCCATGTGAGCCCAGCCTATTCAGGCATATTGACTGCTTGATATTTGTCACTCCTACATAGCTGTATCATTTCTTGGTGCTAAACTCATTCGTGAGGATAAAGGTATGGTGGGAAATTACACCCACTGGTAGCAGCAAGTGGTAAAATTTGAAAGAGCTTTCATTTACTCATTTTGCAGTGTGATGTATTTGGGTTATGTCAAGTTATCAATATATTTTGTCTGTTCTGTTTTTAGAGGGTGGGGTTTTTTTTTCCCCCCTCTGCTGCTATGTAACTCCTTAGCCCCCTTCCAGATGATCTTTGCTCCTGTGACAAGTCATGGTAAAAAAAAGGGAGCTGGCATGAGTGCTGGTTTCCTCCCACCTCCCTCAGCCTGAAGTCAAGTTAATTCTGGGTCATCAGGGTTGTTGAAGGAAAGGTTTGTGAGCAAGGGTGAGCAGGACTTGTGTAGCATTGGCTCATATTGTCACCTTTCCCTCCTGAGTTGTAACTGGTCTTCAATTTACCAAGAAAAATTATCTGGCCTGCCTTGCAAAAATGTGACCCAGAATTTATTTCAGCTGTTGTTTGATTTCAGCTTTCAATGATGCATCCACGAAAAAGATACCCAAAGAAAAAATATGTAGGCAATCTGCTATTTTGTATTATATATATTTTTTCTTTTAATTACATGGCTATTACTTTAGTGACACATACTTGTCCAGTGCATTCTGGGTGTTTACTACTGATGGGCAACTGGTTGAGTTCAACAACACTGTGCACAGAGGCTGAAGAAATGAGGAATATGCATACAGAGGTCCAGATTTAGGAAGATATTTTGGGGAAGATGAATGCACTGAGTAGCACACAGGGAAGTAGGGAGGAAAAGTAGAAGGCAGGCTGTTTGTATCACAGTGTCAACTGCAGTTTTAAGGGTGTGCTTGTGTAACAGCAGTGGTTGTGAATCCACTACAGTTCCTATCTCTGCAATCATCTGATGTGATATACCTCTACATTATGTTTCCAAAGCTCCTAGTTATAGGATCTTCTGAAACTGCAGTCATTTCACGACTATAGCACACAAAGTGAATGCACAAAAGGCAGTAAAAATGATCTAACCATCCCATTCTTACTTAGCATAACAACTTAGATTCTCAAACCTCCCACTCATCTGCAGCCAACCCACAAGGAACATAGCCTTTTCTGCCAGTAAAAATCTGGGCATGTTCAGAACTGTCCAAATCCTAATCATACTCAGCAACTAAAGAACTATCTCATGCCTCAACAAGAGATCTGTCTGGATTTTGCCTGGTTTTCTTCAATGGTCTGCTCTGCATCCTGTCCAATTAAGAGGTAAAGCAACAATCTTATTTTCTGAAGTATGTTAGTGATAAGAGCATTCGCCTACACAAAGTGGGGGAAAAAAAGTAATAAAAAGAGAATAAAACTGTTCCTTCTCTGGATATGGTTTACAAGAAAAGACTGGCTATACCATGTATTTTCAGGAGAAGAATCAGAACCAAAGTCTTAGCAGAAGACCACTACCTCCTTGTAGTCCCAAAAGAACATGTCTACCCTGCCAAAGTATCCTTGCTTGACATGCTCATTTTTGTAGATCCCATTCCTAGGTACCCATTCTATCAAAAGCACCTGATCCACTGCAGTGGTTTCCACCTGGCAGCTAGATCAACTTCATTTTGCAGTCTTGTCACTTCCCTAGGTTATGCAAGCTGGCTATGGTAGAGGTGTAAAATGAACCCAGCTCTCCCGAGCACAATCCAAGCCCCAGAGCACCATCACTGTCTTTCCCTGCCAGGGTTGGAGCTGTGGTTACTCTGATTGTTCCAGAAAACCTTCCTGCCAACCTTGTCTTGAAGTTTTCAGTGCAAAGAAAGCTCTTCAAAAAGGCACATACCGGGCTATATTGGCAGGAGGTTTGAAATTTCAGCTGGAAAATGACACAGGAAAATGTGTTTCAACTGGAAAATGACACTTCCCCTAAAGGTTTTTGGCACAACTGGAAAAAAAAGCATTAAGAAAAATTCCAGTGCTGTGAGAAGTCTTAAGATACAGTAGCTGGTAACTCACTGATTTCAGAGATGCCAATGTTTTTACCCTTCAAAATGTCTGTTATTTTCAGAAAAATAGCTTCAGATTTTAGAAGACAGGAAACTTTTCATTTGCAGTTGCTACTATTTTGGGAAAAGGCTGATGATCAGGTACATGTGTTTTAAACAACTTGGGGGTTATTACAATATAACAGGAGCTACCACACTGGGAGATTTAAAAAAAAATTAAATTAAAAAAAACCATGGAAAAGCATGTTGCAGATTATCATTGCCTGCATGTGTAAGAAGTGCATGCATGTGGATAATCTTGATGTGGTTTTAAAACAGCACTAACAAAAGACCAAATTCAAACCCCAAATCACTTCTGTTGCTAACAAGAGATGAAATTCACGTTTTTACACAGTGACTTGTTTCTTGAGCAAATACAGTCATTTCATTAGATTAATATTATTCTGACTCCTTTAAGGGTTTTCAAGCTTTCTCATTTGTCTGCTCTCTTCTTCCTCTCATTTACAAACTGGCAAAGAAACGTAAAAAATTCGAGTCAACCCTTCATTTTAGAAGAAATGGCTAGCCTTGGAGCATTTCTCATCAATGTTAGAAATTCAGCTTTGGACAGTGAAACTGACAAGTCACTCTCCATGATGACAGATGAAGACTTTGAAAATGAGAAGAAAAAGAGCCATTTGCCAAAATTCTTTTTTTATTTGATGTAAACAAGAGAGGTCATGTCTTTCTAGCCTATATGGGCATTCATTCCAGTTAGGATCTCATCTGTGAAAAGGTTACGGGGAGGTATGTATGGGCAAGAATACTCACTCTGTTGCCAGGAGTATGGGAATAGTTGAGTTTATATTTGATCTTTTGTTGCCCATCATACTTCATACTTTTCATCTGTGCCATGCCACATCACACCAACATGACAGAATAAGCTGTCTGAGCACCCTGACCCTGCTATTGCTGTCCCTCTACACTCCCCTGCCTCCTCACCAACAGAGACTTCCCAGAGGTACAATAAACAGGAATCTTTTCAGACAATTCTTCATGAAGCTATTTATAGAGCAAATTGTTACAAAAATAGCTCTAGAGCTGACATGTATTTTTCTTCTCTAGGGTAGGAGACGACCTATCACTCCCTGCAGTGCTCACTGTGGGCTGATGCTTCCTGAACTGCTTCCATATAGTGCAATTCCTGGATTCTAATTCAAGTTTTACTGTAATGAACACATAAATGCATATTTTACCCTTAACAAGAATCTCCGGGGCAATTGGTTTGAGCAATTGGTATCTGTACTAGATGCAGACAGGACAGGCACTTGCTGCTATAGGACTGAGAGAGTCAATAGCTATTCTCTCTCTTAGACAGACAATTAGAAGGGCAGCACTCTATAAGGATGTTTGTGACACTAGTTTGTGACTTTTCTATTTGCTTCTATAGCAAATGTAAAGATGTAAAGATTTCCCAACCTCTCCCTACATTCAAAGGCTGTTTATGCAGTCCATTTCTGAGTGGGTATGAAATGGCTATGAAAGGACTTAGATGTGAATAAAAGTTGCCTCAAGAAATAGACCTAGATTATTTTGGTGTTCAGGAAAGACATGTTGAGAGAGAGCAAGTCCTACTTTACTTTTTACTGGCTGTGCTTGCATGGTCTTACTGAGTGATAACATCTGAAGCAAAATATGGCATTTTATGCAGTCTTCCACATGCTAGATCTCACGGAAGATAAGCAACACCTTCTTCCCAATATTTTTACTAAGCATCTGAAAAACAGTAAAACATTTGATAGCAGAACATTTTCAGAGGAAGGTGTACTAACTCCAGAACTTCCTTTCTTCTGATGAATGGAGATCCACATATGACAGTTTCAGGACATATTGATTTGCTCAGATCTTACTTAGTTGTTAGGAATAAATCAAAGGGACTCTTCAATGCTCTGAGTTAGCAAATTAAATTAATCTGAACTATGCTATGGGGGTTTTTTTCACTGTTTTAGACAGAGAATCACAGAAGTGTTCGTTGCATGGGACTTCTGAAGGTTATCTAGCCTCCCACTTAAAATGGGACTATTGCCAACACTAGATCCAGTCAGCGATGGATTTTTCTAGCTGAGTCTTGAAAATATCAAAGGACAAAATTTCATCAGCCTCTCTGGGTCACTTCTTCTAACCAGCACTTACCTCCTGGTGAAGAGCTTTTCTAATGTCCAGTACAAAGCCTCTGACCCATAATCTGTGGCCATTGCCCTCTGTTAGATAGCCTGGCACTATCTAGAAGAGTTTGGCTCTGCTGCCCTTGTAACAGCTCTTCACACAGTTGTTGGCTGTTATTAGACTGTCCATTTGCCTCCTCTTCTTCAGATCCATCAAGCTCAGATCCCCCATCTTCCCCCCATGCATGATGTCTTCTAGCTCTCTGGCTCTTTTGGTGTCCCTCCGCTGGAGCTCTACAACTTCTCTACAGTCCTCTTGAACTTGTGACAAAAAACAGAGACAGTATTCTGCAGTCAACCTGCTGGCCACATTCCCCCTAATGTAACTCAGTATGAAAATGAGGGCTCTGTCAGCTCGCCTTTGGTTTGGCCTTCACTGCAACCCTCAAGTTCCTTTCAGCAGGCAAATGGAACTAGGATTTGTCCCTTTGAGGGACAAACAGGCAAAATGCAACAAAATTAAATAATCCAGTGATATCTTTCATAAAAGTTAACATTTAGCTCACTCTTACTTTAGCTCACTGTTTACCCCTCCACCTGTATTGTGCTTGAGAACTCATTTTCCCAACTTTTCTCATCCAGCAGCAAGAGTGCTGCTGAACATGAGTTACATTTACTCACAGTGTACTATGGGAGTAGCTAAGGCTGCCCTGTTCCAGCACATGGAAGGACCATGCATCAGCTGGAGGTGCCAGCAGTACCACTGCCTCTCTATGCAATAGCAGCCATGTGTACTGACTCCTTGGGAGCCAGGGCAGATCCATGCATAGCACCAGCTCTTGGAGGCCTCTTTTTCTAGCATCTGTATGGGAAGTATAGAATCATAGAATCATTTAGGTTGGAAAAGACCTTCAAGATCACCAAGTCCAACCATCATCCATGCCCACTAAACCAAGTTCTGGAGTGCCTTGTCTACGTGCTTTTTGAATACCTCCAGGGATGGTGACTCAACCACTTCCCCGGGCAGCCTTTACCAACGTCTAACAACCCTCCCAGTGAACAAATTTTTCCTAATATCCAATTTAACCCCCCCCTGCTGCAACTTGAGGCCATTTCCTCTCATCCTGTCACCAGTCACCAGACAGAAGAGACCAGCCCTCACTTCACTACAACCCCCTTTCAGGTAGTTGTAGAGAGCAAGTAGTAGGAAGAAGGACCTACACTCTCTCCTGTGCAACTGCATCCGGTGTCTGCATGTATCTCAGTGCTCCTCTTTTGTCTTGTAATGTAACCAGGGTGGTCAGCTGGGGGCTTTTGGCTCTACATACCTACATACTTACTTTATATGAATGGATCTGCTTATTGATAGATCTGTTTATCAACCCTTATGAAGGCTGTTATCACCAGGATGTCTGAACAGCAGCAGAGAGCTATATTCAGGTCTAGGGGAACTTGACTAATGTCAGTGAAATTCCAATAAGGATCAGTTTGGCATTTGCAACTGTAAGAAGCAAATTTCAGACAGCAAGATGCAATCATGTTTTCTAATACAGGTGAAAGGGAGGACTAAGTAAATTTTGAATAATTACAGTTGGTTATTCAGCAGAATGCCATGTTCTTTTCAAGCCTCAGGTAAATGTTACATGCAGAGTATACCTATTGGTATTTTTTCATTCCTCTCTCTCTGTTCCTTTTCACCACAATAAACTTTAGTAAATATAGAAAATAGGATTCATTATACCATGTAATACCTTTTTAAGAATTCTAGCAGAAAGGCTTTCTATATTTATGGTTCTATCAAAAAATGTGGCTAAAAATATAAATGGTTTTCTCTCATCAAGGAATGAATCTGCCAAATGTTATTGCTATAGGAAATGTAAGTCACATTGGATTACCACCTGACACTATCAAAGCTAAACTACTGTTAACTTTAAAGCAAGAAAAAATGATCAAATTATTACGGGTTTATGAAATATGTTTAGAACCACTTTAACTCCTTTCAATCCTTTCATAACAGAGTGAAAAGGAAAAGTTGCTCTTCAGTGGAGGAATTTATTGTAGCTCAAAAGGAGTTAAAAATGAAGAAAATTAGAAAAGTTCAGATTCACAACTCAAAGATCAAGGAAGGAAGGTAACAGAAGAAGGGCATGGAGCATTTTGATACAATCAATTATGCAAAGCACAGATGTAATTTTGGGGTATGCTTGGGCTCAGTTTTCTAAATTTACAGCTAATTTCACCATCAGATGAAGTTTTGCAAGATGATTAACCAATTTGGAAAAGTCTAAGATTCACTAAACATAAAAGATCTGCTCTGCCCTTTTAAAAGGCCTCTTTGGATCATAAATAATTTGGTTAAATTTGATCCTTTATATCCATAATTTACATCAATATTGTTCAACCAATATAGATATCCAAGCAGCTGGGAAATCTTAATGAACCAGAAATCATAACGTAGAAAATAGAAATAACATCCCCTATATAATTTTATACATATATATATGTGTGTGCATGGATATACATATGAACACAGAGTTTTATTTATTATAGAAGTTAAGCCACCAGTTTTGACAGTAATTCCTCAGAATCAGTCATAAATCTTTAAGCACCCACCAAACCATACCCATGTAGTCTTCAATTCAGTCCTCCACTTTTGTCACGATGACTGCATTTGGCTAAAGCTGAGGAGCAGTGTCTGCATTTTCTAAATGCTCAACATGCCCTTTATTTATTTGGACCCTGTCTTTTTGGCAGATGGAGAGGCTGCCTCAACTGTTTGGAGAATTTAAGACAGGGACACTGGCGTGGGTGTCTCCATGAGCTCTGGGAGCTAATGCAGCTGGAAAGGGAGGCCCAAATTATTTTAAGACTTCTAGATCTCAAGTTATCACCATATTACAGACTACATCTACAACTGAAATTTACAGGACTCCCTCAATTAGGAGCAAGCACAGGTGATCAGGCAGCATCCTGGCCAGCCAACCATGGCTGCTGATTTGACTTCTGGGACTGTACCACATAGCGTCCAGCCTGATGCTTGAGAAATAGGATACTTTTTCTATTCTGACCTAAATCTGTCCCTGAAGGAGTATGGTGGGAGCCAATAGCATCTCTGCAGGAAGAATATGTTTCACAGAACATCAGCGTTAATTGTGAAGTGTCCTATCCATTGGCCTCTATTGCTATCCCAGCTAGATCAGCATAAAGGTGAAGTAACCTCTGATCTCTGATGCAACACTTGGAGCGGATCCATAAAGCATTAGTAGATGAGAAAACAATATTGCAAAGCACATGTTGGGTATTACAGTGCTGTGGTTGAAATTCAAAATTCATTTGTGTGATTTTGCAACTATATCTGTTTCTAATCAGTTGACATGTGTTGCATGGTCTATCCTGACTGTGAAAAGGTAAGTAGGTTAGAAGGAAAGGATGTCTGGATATTATTAATGCATTCAAGCTAGTTCCCTACAAATCAAGAAATATATTCTCTCACTGATGATGGTAAGATTATTTTTTTATCTGCTAGGAATGCCCACCTTTCCCAGAAGACAAAAGTCCAATGGTAATTAAGAATAGTCTTGTCTAATATCAAGTAAGGATAACAATATTTCCCAACATTTTTATATCCTTTTTTTTGGGTCAGTAAGAGCAATATGATAGGGTTGACTTTGTTCACAAAAGAATCAACTGTAAGACATAGAGTGTTTTTAAGTCACTGTAAAACATCAATAGTCTTATATTTTTAATAAAGACCTTATCTGCTGTAATCTTGGCAGCCTTGATGCATATTAGTTTCATTGCTGACAACATCAGTGCATCCTAAATATTTACTGTAGATGGGTTCTGTTTAGTTTAAGTGGAACTTGTGGGGTCACAATATATCTATTTCTAATTTTAGTATTGTTGTTTTGGGACCAGTGCTGCATATAAGCCTAATTTACTATATGTTTGTAGTATATTTATGTGAGAAAATACACACTCACAAAAAATTATGATTTTAACTTAGTCTGTGCCTCATACAGTATTCACTTTCACCTGTCATTCTCCTCTTGCTGATGGAATGCTTCTGCTATTAATGACAAAACTCTTGTTGGTGCTGCTAAGATCAAGAGAGAAGCTCTTTAGCTTTATGGCAAGCATGGGGATAACTGGTTAATTTTTAGGGGCCTGACAAGAGAATTAACACAGAAGAAAGTGGGCAGGCTTAGGCTGACCTGCTCTGCAGCAAACATCTGCCTTACACATGGGTTATAAAGGGGCAGAGGGATGTCATGTAGGTAACAATTTTACTCCTTTACAGATTGGTGATTTCTTTCCCAGTGGACTGCCTTAAAATAGAAGTGCGACGTACTGGAGAGAAGTGGTGGTGTTGACAAGAATGAAAATTACCCTGTTGCTTCATTAAGTCCTGAAAATGAGAAAACTCACCTTAATGAGAGTGGCCACTCCCTTGATAACAGTTAAATCTGACCTGCTCTTTTCAGCAAGTTACATGTTGCTGGAAAGCCTTAAGAAATTTCAGCCTAATCCCTTGCATTTAAGAACTGACATTTTTTCCTTTGCATGATATTCTGATGAAATCTGTGTGACTAGTTTACCACAAACTTTTATAAAGGAGGCATAACACCTTAGGTTTCCCAAAAAGCAAACACTATCATCCAAGTATTCCTTGCCAGAGGGCACAAAATTCCCAAAGGCTCATTCATCCCCAAAGATGCTCAAGTCCTTCCCAGGTCATAGTAAATCAGAGACTGAACTGTGTTCACTAACCAGAGTTTTCTTTAAATTGTTAATTATTCACTGCAGGCAACTATTAACAACACTTCCTTTGTAAATGAAACAGGTTATAAAGTCTAAATCCCATGAGCTAAGGGTCTCAGATCCTGTCCCTGCTTCTGTTGTTGGTCTAATGCTATATGGACTTATGCAGGCCACTTGAGAGCATTTTAAAAGCTTTGATGCAATTTGTTTGACAGAAACTATGATCTCTGTTGTTATAGTAGTTTTCTGAGATGTTGACATCCTACCTCTCTTCTTTACTTTTTCTCTGAAAACCGAACTGTTTATTTAGGTGCCTGTGTAATAACAATGTCTGGTTTCAGATCTGCAATGCTGAAAATATTGCCTTGCAACTGGGGATGTTGAAGCAGTTTTCCTACATTACATGCTGGTAAGGCAGTAGCAGGTCAGGGAAAATAATACTGAAGGATATTTTTCAATTTACAATATGAAGTTGAGACCTTCTTACCTCACTGGGGCAAAATAAGGTTATCACAGCAGCTGCCCTTCCTGCTTATAGTTTCAAACTTCTCCCCTGCCAAACTGGGCAGTAATTGCAACCTTATCATTGAGATACCTCTGAGGAAAATCCTTCTAAACAGTAAAACATTAAAGGGGTAGGGTTGGTAAGTTTCCTTTCAACCGTAAAACCAGAGGACTGTCTTTCAAACCTAGTTTACCTCTATGATATGAGTTAAAAATGAGCATGATTTTGTTTGAGTCAAAGCATGTCTGGAAAGCGCAAAAGGAGGCATTTCTGATTCCTACCTGCACTCCTTCATTTACATAAAGGGAAAAGAGCATTTTGCAAGCAAACCCATAACACTTTGGGTATCCAATTTTGTATAGTTTTTGCTGCCTGGAGAATGGAGGAGAAGCCTGCAGACTGCAGAACAGCTAGCATAGGGCTGTGATTTAATGCATGCCCCTACAATGCTACTGCCAATGTACTTTTTAAATTACACCACCTGAGCCCTGTTTATGTGGTCATGTTTTACTAAATGAACCTCGGTGAATCAGAGGCAGCCTGTCTTTCACCACCTAGCTTTCCCCCACTGGAATGCAATGCCCCAGTTTTAGCAATATATCTTTTAATTTTGTTTTTAGCATCAGACTGAATATGATCAAATCCCCTCCAGCTCCCAAATGCTCCTCTAGCTGTTCACTGTGTTTTCCTGCTGGAGCCACAGCCTGATGCACATTCTCAGACTTGCTGATGAGTCACCGACACAGGAGGACGCGGGGATGGAGCCTGCCCACTGGCCTGCACAGCTGAAAACCAATACTGGTTGCTATTTAGATCAACAGTAAAATGCCAGTGTATCTGCAACATTTTTAAGGATGGCTCAGGAAGCTAGAAGTAAAAAAAAATATTCTCCTTCCCCAGTCTAATGCTGGATTTGCAGTGTTTACAAACAGCTGTTGCAACAGCCCCAAGCTCCAAAGAAATATGTGACACATCTGAGAATCTGACAGTCAAACCCAGCATTTGTTCCAGTGCATCCCTTCTAAGGCTTGGCGTAACAGGAGACGTGGTCCTCCTGGTATTTGTCACTGTGGCAGCTGTGTGCATGGCAGTGGCAATAGCTATGCAGTTACTTGCTCCAATACTGCAGCAAGTAGAAAGCAAGCCCGCATACACAGGAATTCAGACAGCCCTTGCTGCAGCCAGCAAAGAATGGGGAGCAAAGCCCACTGCAAAAAATAATTTTATGAATAAAAGAATAAATAAAAAGATTCAGCAGGGATCTATGTAGCAACCTGGGTATTAAAGGCAACAACATAGGGCTTGAAAACAAGGGTTGCAGCAGCACCATGTCTTGCTTCAGTGAGGTTTTAGGAAAATAGCAGTCCCACATTGACTCGTACCATGCACCTCCGCTTCACCATGGCTGTTCCTTTACCCGCTTTTCTGCTTGCTCTGAGATCCTGCAAAAAGAACCAGAATTTGCAATCCCTGCTGGGGCTGAAGACAAATACAAAGACCTAAGATCTCTTCCCCAGAGTACAGTACAGTGTTAGGAGCAGAAGCAGCCACAAGAGCAACCCCATTTTCTTTCAAGAAAACATACTACACAAATGACACAAAGTGTACACAAAACTACACGGCAGCTGTTTCATTAAGAAAATGCTTCAAAACAACTGAGCGGTGTTCAAGCAAGGGATGATTTTCAGTGCATTGAACATGTTAGGAGAAGAAGCGGCTATGCACAAAAAATACCAGCTCTTTCTCAGCTGTTCCCAGCAGCAGCTACTGGGTCAAACCTTGAGGTTCTTGTATTATAAACTGTTGTTCCTAAACCAATCCACATTAATTGATGGCAATGTCCCCTGCAGGTAGTTTGAAATTTTATTTTATATTTTGGAGAGGGCTCTAAAGATACCATCTAAATGTTGCATTCTTTATATAACATCAGTGGCTTATGTTTGCACTACCAATGAAACCCTATAGCTTTTAAAACACATGGAAAAAAAGATGCCTGGCATTTTTTACATAAGTAAGGTTTAGAGCAAATAGATGTCAGGACTCAGGGATATTTTCACTTTTATCCCGTTAAACTTTACAAGTTTTAGCTGTGCTTCTGAATTCTTCAGAGAAGCTTTGAAATTCACAAGTTCATACAATTCACAGAGCATCTGTTGTGAAAAATAAGAGATTGTGACTTCCAATTTAAATAACTGAGATTTCCATTATTAAAAATAAAATCCTTGTTATTTAAAATAAAGCCCAGAATAGTCAGCATGGGAGTGGCATAAGAAAATCTAACTTAGAAATTTCAGAATAAGCAGGGAATTGATATGAATTGGAGGACTCTGTGTAGCCCATTAGAATTATGTCTATGTGCATGTGCAACATGAAATTAGAAATTAGGTATATAGCTGCTGTTGAAGCCTGCAGGAGTTATGCACCGAGGCCTGGATCCCTAAAGTACCAAAGCACCTCTTAAAGTAATTTAAAGGTAAAGTAGCTAAATTCCAATAAAAGCAAAACGACTAAATCCTTTTCAAGAGCTGTGCCTCAACAATCTTTTGGGATTCTGTAAATCTTCTCATTGTAAAGTGTTTAGCTGGGTATCAGAAGAAACTGTTTAATAGATGGAGACCACAAGTGGAGAAGAGGAAAAACAAGGGAGTTTGGGGAGGGACAGAGGACCTGCTCTTGACAGAGGAAACTTCTGAAGAAGAGACGAAGAAGTGTGAATATGTGGGTGACAGTCACAGACACACGGACGTTTCAATTGCATCTGAGTTTTGTTCAACCCTTTGTGCACTGAAAATGAAGAATAAATTTGCATGTGTCAAATTCAGTGTGAATTTTGCACAGCCCTAGTTCAATAATCTAAGTTTCCCAAAGCTTGCTTTTGTTAACAGCCTCTTGTTGAGCGTCTTTCACACAGAGGTCTCAAAGCTTTATAAACAATGTTCTGTAAGGCTGGTTTCCTTTGACAGATTGCAAACAGGGACATAAAGTTCTACATTTTTGATCTTGAGTTCCCCCAGATCAGCCAGAGGGAAATGGCACAGTTGGGAGGTTGTGCCTTGCAGTTGCAAAATGCCACACCAACATGGACGTCCGCTCAACAATGTACATTAGCTAAAGTGTACTGTTATTTATACATGCAGAAATAAGCCCCAAATAAGATAACAGTCTTACTAGACATCATACATCCTAGGGTGAATTAGTAAGCAAGAGGTCCCTGTTATTGCACTATTCTTTGCCAGCCAGGCTATTCTGACAGATTTCTTACAGGTATGGCAAATCAGGCTTTTTTAAGGGCTTTGTCCATAGTATTTTTATTCTTTCTTAAGTACTCCAGTATCACCAGCTGCTTTAGTCATGCTAAGGGAACACATCAATTCAAAATGAAATGATGGTATGCTTAGGAGTGTCACCTTAGAAAGGCAGGGACCACTGGTTTAACAACACAAAGAAAGTTTTTAGAAAGGTGTTTTAAAGGTATAAGTGGACTGAGGAAAGCACCACCCTAAAAGGATGGGGACAAGGAGCTTGTGGTCAGCTTAAATGTGGTTCTGACTGCAGCCCACCATTTTAGCAGAACAATTTGAATCATGCAGAAAAAGCCTCCAACCTCAACGCCTCTTATCCTTTGAAGAAACAATATCTAAATAAAGGTGCCAGGCTTTTTTGCTGGTTTTTGCACTTCTGCACTGTGTCTAAAATATTCCCTTTGGCTACCATGCGAGCAGCAAATTAGGTGAAGATTTTTGCCTAAGGTTTCAGGGACATGGCCCTGTCTCTGCCCTATCTCTACCAAAGCTTCCTATAGTCAACTTATAGCACTCTTTGCCGTTGCAAAACTTTGTTGTAAGCATAAGCCTCCATGTCTCTATAAATGTCTCATGTCTCACCCAGGCCAGGTGCCCACAGCAGACCACTGTACATTTCAGTTGCTGTAACTTTCAGGTTTGAGAGATAAACATTAGATTCTCAGGGTTTGGGCTTCTCTTCTTCATTATTGCTTCCTAAGTTGTCATGGTTATCATTTGACACCCTCTCCAAATTCTTTTTCTATTTAACAACTCTTGTACT
>JANZLQ010000079.1:4528500-4600212 GCA_026212715.1 Elanus axillaris | reverse complement strand
GTGGTGAGCGGTTGCACTGTGCATCACTCGTTTTGTGTATTCTCTTATTTGTATCATTATTGTTCTAACTTCTCTTTCTGTGTTACCACAGTAAATTGTCCTTATTTCAACCCTCAAAGTTCTGGGCTTTTTCCCTTTTCTCTTTCTGGTTCTCCTCCCCATCCCACCGGAGGGGTCGGGGGGAGTGAGTGAGTGGCTGCGTGGTCCTTTGTTACCGGCTGGGCTGAAACCCCGACAGGCACAGACCCTGTTCACATCCACATGTATTCTCACATTTTATATGTTTTTTCTGTTCACGGTTGGGAAAAATTATGAAGCACGAAAATGAGGTAAATTAATAATGCTTAATAATGCTTTACATGTCAGTCATGTTTTTTATGAACAATTGCATTGCATGATGAACAGCACCCAAAGGCACAGTCTCCAGAAGACTCTGGTTGTGCTCCCTGTCTCTTGTCTAAACAGACAAGCCCCAAAATAACAACTAAGCTACATATGGGGCACTGTGGAATACCCAAGCACTCATGACAAATTTTAATTTCTGTGTTCTTCGAGTATCTAGAGACCTCAGGTTTGGACTGCAGGTTTTGCTAGTATATAGCAAATCTAATTGCATCAGAGTAGGAAAGATCAGGGGCAAATGATCACCTCATCTTGTTCTAGTCATTGGCAATTATGTGGCTCCGGGAATATCACTGCACTTTGGTTTAGGCACCAGAATGGAAATCTACTATTTTCTGTTATCCTATATCTGTTCACCATCAGCCCCAACAGACGTGGCTGAGGCCAAGCACCTCCTTCATTCCAGACCAGATCACCTTTATTGCTAGGCTCCAGTGGTTAGGGAGGAGCACAAGCAGACACTAGTGGAATGGGTGAGCAAATAAAAGTGAGAAATTTGAAGCGAAATGGGAAGAGGAGAATTATGGACTCCATTGTCATAGCAGCTGTATGTTGCATGGACAGTTCTTTCTGGAGTCAGTGGTCCTTGGACTTCTGTAGAAGTCACCATTTAAGAAAGTGAAAAGACAAAGGGAAGAGATGACTAATGATGATTGTTAATTGGATCTCTGGACACAGCTAAAATAAATAAAAAATGCTTGAAATATGGTTTGATTTATTGGTATGCAGGGTAAGCTTTGAGCAAAATAAAAAAATATCTCTGAAATGAAAGGGAAATATGTTTCACAGTGGGAAAAAAAACACCCCACAATCTAGAAGTGCTGACTGGGAATAACAACAAAAGCCAGATGGCATAAAATGGCATCTTTAGGGATTATGTGGCATAAGGAGCTGTGCACAAAAGCATGCTCTGAGTCCTTAAAAATCTATCACCGCTTACTGGGCATGCTCAGTGTCCTTAGATACCCACATTAACTTACTTAATGTGCTCTGGCCTTAAAAGCTGGACAATCATCTCTACCATTTAAGCTCTCTGCCCTTAGTTATCCTCGGCAGTTCATCAAGCTTCCTCTGCTGTGCTGTTATATATCCTCAGCAATCCAGGATATTCTGCATTATCAGAAACTTGAAAGAGGATCCTTTATCATAGTTAACAACAAAAATCAACCCCCTATAGACAGAAGACTCCTCCCACTATCTTGTTCATTTATTGGGAATGGTAATGAAGCCTTAAGGAGCTCACTTAAATTTCTTCTAGACGGATCTGCAACATCACTGAAATGTTTTCCCATCATATGAATATAAAGGGGCAGGAAAGTTATTTTCATCTACCCACCCAAAATTATGCTCTACTGGATGTGAATGCAAGATTGAGTCATTAGTGAAACATCCATTTAAACAACTCATTAACTTAATACCGTAACCAGTATTGAACTTCACATTTGTCAAAACTGAAGTTCTCTGTGCGTTTAATTCCAAGCAGACCCTGCCTACTCCTTTTCATCTTTCCACCAACAAGGAAATACTCTAACTGTAATCAAAACCAAGCCCAGTATCATTTACATTACAATTGTAAAAAGTCTCATCAGTAGTTCAGACATCTAGACATCATATTCCATTTGCTTTTGGAGATTTACAGAAATCTTCTTAACAGCAAAGAAGATTTCCCTCCTCAGACCATCAGCTTCTCAACTCAGCCTTTTCTTCTTTCTTCAGTGCAGGATTTATACATATAAAAAGAAATAAATGAATCAGCTTTTTCTAGTTACACAAGAACCCAATGCTTATTTGAATCAAATCTGTAATAGAAATGCTGTCAGGTAGAAAATCTCTGCAACAAGTCTGTTGTATTCTCAGACCTTTTCTTTAAACATTCAACGATATCTTACTTATAATACAGTCTATAATACTCATTTCAGGACTGAGACTTTTATTTCTTACTTAAGAACACAAGACATGCAAATATAATGATCTGGTTCAATAGGTAATTTTCTTCCAGCCAGTTTTGGATCCTATTAGACTGCAAACCACAATAGTCAGGAATGGAGCAAAAGTTCCCAATATCAGTGGAATTCTAGAAATCCTGCTGAATCCACCTTTAATTAAAAGTTAAACTGTAGCTGGCCTTATTTTGAAAAGCTTAGATAACTGTGAAACATTACACTACTTTTTTTTCTTAAATGGTGTGTGAATTTGTTACTCATGAAGTGTGCCAGATTGACAGTCCTCAACCCTCCTGTATCCACGGAATGGGTGGAACAGTAACAATCGCCTGAATGTTTTCTGGCATTGATGGGAATAATTTCACTTGGCTTCTAATTTAGATAGAAATAGAGTCAGTCCTCAGAGCAGGAAATGAACTCTCACAAGATGAATCCTCCCAAAATACTACTTAAAGATATTTATTTTAGTGACTGTGAGACAGGTACTAAAAGTATCTGGGAGTGAAGGAAGGGAAAAATAAGCACTCAAATTCTCTGTATATATCCAAAAGGTGTAAAATCACTACATATCTGTCTGAAATTTCCAGTATGAATTTTCCTACACTAAGAGAAACCCTGGCTGGTATAGAAATGGTATATCCCATTTCTATTCCCCTCCTATGGATCTTGGTACACAGGGTACATTATGAATAACAAAGAACATAGCTATTCTCCACTGTCATCTATGAGTTGAAGATGACCCTGTAGAGCAAAGATAATTTTGTTCCAGTTGCAAACAGCCCAGAACTCTCCTGTATTGCCTTAGAGTGTCAAACAATTGACCTGGAAATCACCTCTGCTGGAAAATTAGCTGTGACTGAGTCCCTTGGACCTTTTTCTTGAGAATCAGGAGCAATTGAAACATGAAAAATATTTAGATGGGGATTTATGAAGCCAGAACTGTCCTGATTAAGTTGAACTGAAAAAGACCAGGGAAACAGCAAAGCAGTTAAGGAAAATGGAGCTGAACCTAGGCAAATTGTGGTGCTGAGTATTATCTTCATATCAGAGACCCTGTCTGACACAGCAGATTTAGCAACAGCCACACTACACTGCTATACTCTGAGTCCTTTACCACAAGGCTGCCCACTGTACCATTTTGAGGGCAAAACAGTTGAAGTGAATATCCATGAGAACCCCATTACCAGAGGGAAATGATTTTAGTGCAAGCTAATGGAAACCACATTACAAGAGTAAATTATTTTACTGCAAGCCTATGAAAACCACATTACAATGGTCAAACAATCTCATTTCGAGTCCACTGAGACCACATTAATAAAGCCATTATCAAAGTAAAACAATTTCAAATGAACTCTATGGGGATTCAGTTTTAAATGGCAACAAGATTTCAATGCATGTTGAAAAAGGCCCCTTGAATGTTATTATGGTGTACTGTCAAATATACAATCAAAGTTATGGGGGGCTAGCTACATGATTATAAAAAAATGGGTACAGTCATTTCCAAAATCTACTAATTTGACTAACAATTTGCTATTAATTACCATTCACATTCTATTTATTCCTTCCTTTCCAATGTGTGACGTGAGTTCATTAGAAAGCAATACAGGCAAAATGAATTTTAAAACAATTCAAGAAGTCATTATGACAACCCAAGAGGCAGTAACCTCATTCAGCCACTTGTGACAAACATGTATACAATATTTTGGGAAAGAAAAAGCTGCAATAAGTCCTTCTCCCTTTGCCTCTCATGTGCCAGGAGGAATAGTCATCATGGACCACTTGCTGAGAAGAGCATAGGACATTGAGTGAATTAATCTGCAAAGTAGACTATGTGTGGAAGGAAGAAAATGGAGAGCCTGCATGCCTCCTCTTGAAACTAGGAAGGCTGTACTCATATCAAACAAGCTGTTGTGGTATTTATCAGTTATACATGCATCTGTGTGCACACACTTATACACACATATAAGAAATTACCTCAGGTGATGCTTTCACCTTTCTCGTTTGATTTGTTCCCCCCAAATCCTTTGTGTTCACTCCTGCTGTAGGAAAATAAGCTTTTGCCATCAAAAGCTGAAGAAGAAAACATTTATTTATGTTTTATTAGAGATGGTCCCAAGCACTCATCTTTGATGGATCAGTCCAAATGTTAGCAGGTCCTTTTCACTTTGTAGTGTGACCAGCCAAGAAGCTCAGAGTGCAGCATGCTCACCCTCTTTCAGTCTCAATGAATCTCTAATGCTCATCTGCAAAGGAAAGGAGCTTTGGCAGAGTACACTTGAATCTGCTCTTACCAGAATAAGCTATATTTTGTTGGCTAAGAAAGTCCCCAGAAATGTGCTTTTGAATCTACTCAAGCAGAAGCTGTTGTTAAACGTGACTCCTCAGAAGAAAGTAAGACAGACTAATATGTGATTCTGTGGACGCCAGTCTGGTGTCTATATGCTAAGCATGGTCTGACATACAAAAAAAAAAAAAAAAAAAAGGCTGTATCAGAAGAAACAGAAGAAATGCCTTGCTTATCCTGACTCATATATCCTGAGTTATCTCTTGACATGCCTTCTAGTCTAACATTTCCCTGAGTCTACAATCAGGCTTAGTAGGTATCAGCTTAGGACCTCGGCTCTGCCTACTAAACTCAAAACCTCTGCAAGCAGAAGACAAGAAAAAAATTAGACATGAGAAGAATTCTGGCTTAAATCTTAGATACCTGTGGATTTAAAGCATCTATAGGTTTTGGTAGTGGGGTGAAAGATTTTTCTCTGTAACTTTAGAGACTCATTCCAAGTTGACTTCACCTGCCAAAATCTTTTTGTAGATTCAGCTGCGGGTGTCTGAAGCCACTATACAGAGAAATACTTTACAATCAATGGCTGAATTCAATGTGTATATTTAGATATCCTGTTGGAGTATGGCAACGTTATAAAATGGCAATAATAGTAAAAGTAGTGCTATCTCCTCTGGTATAGAAGACCAAAAGTTCAGATACTGTATTGAATTTTGTGATCATGCTGATTAATTAGTACAGTGCTAACTATTGAAATGTTTTTTCTCTTCAGATGAAATACCAGATCATGATCCCTAATGCATCTTTTGTTGTCTAGATGTAGTTAAAGATCTTTTTAAAAAGTTACAATAGAAAATACTTTCATAGTATTATCAGTTCCAAAATATTGCATTCCTAGGTTGCAGCTGTGGTTCTTTGAGCTGTCCACTAAGTTTGATTAGAAAGAAAAAAAAAGAACAAAAGGATCTCTTGACATTTCTGAGTGTCATATTATTGATAGCCAGCACAAGAAAAAACAAAATGAGATCAGATAGAGTTTAACAAAAAATAACCCATTCCTCCAATCCTGCCTGGAAGCTCCATAGAACTTTAAAATTGCCAAATTGGGTGAAACTCACCTAGATTATGGTTATCCTCAGAAGTATACAAATATTTAAGCTAATTCTAAGCTTTGCCTGCTCTCCATTATGATTTATGGATGTTAGAAAAGGGATGTGCAACAAACATTTTAAAAATATCTCATGTTATTGGGAGCTAAATCTGTCAACTAACTATAAATGTTTTTCTAAACTATGTATACTGGAATGATTGGAGATGTATTTTTCTGTATTAACAGCAGCAAAGTAATTCAGATGAACACATCACATGGTTTTTGTAAAGATTTGGTGTTTGTAAAGGGTCCTGTCCTGTAACAGAAGAACACAGGTCCTTCATCAGAACAAGGTACACCTCTGGCTGTGGCTAGATTTGTCAGACTGTTGATTTGCTCAATTTCTGCCCCACCCTCAATCATACTTTAATATATTTTTTGTCTTCATCTCTAACAGTGCTTCTAAATAGATCTGATTCTCTGGAAAAATAATAGTTTTTCAAAATCAGCAATTTCCTGCTGATTAGCCAGCTATTTCAATAAACCCCTCAAACTTACTAACTGGTAAGTCTAAGTGACATCCATTGCAGTTATGTTCTTGGTTTAGATTCTGTGGATCTCAAATACAAAAATCTCTTTAATAAATGCATTATTTTCTATCAAGCACAGAGTAGTTTTGGTGGGTTTTTTTTAAATATTTTCAAGCAATCTCAAAGCAAATACGCACTGCCCACCTACTTAGCCAAATCCAAATACCTCTGACAGAGAATCAGCACCTCCCCTTGCATTTCTGCTTTTTCTGTTGCTGTGACTACTACTGATCAACCAAAAAATAACTATTTGAGGTTATTTTGTTTAAAAGTAATATTAGGGTCTTGAGTTTGAACATGTATTTTCAACAGCTCCTTTACTGCACTACATCAAGCAGAGGTGAGGATTTCAGATGCACACACAAAATAGTGAGCCCAGCACAATGAAAACTGCCAAAGATAGTTGATTTCTCAAAATTCATTTGTGACAGAGAAAAAATGAAATAAGCACAGCCCACAGCCTTACTCAGATGCCAGGTGTATCCCAGGACTGAGTTTTCATACTTTTGTCATTTTCATGAAAGTCTTACCTTAACTGAGTGTGCACATTTTCATTACTTCTAACTGTTGAAAGAAATGAGAAATTAAGGCTGGTAACAACAGTAAGAACAGAGCTATAAGTTCAGTAAGGCAAAAATACTTGTTGTGGGTTTAGATTTAGAACCAGTTACTTCTACCCACAGATAATTCACAACTGTTGATTTGTTGCAGAAATAAATGCCTCCAAAACAAAGTTGACTCACTACATGTTTCTACAAATTAAAAAAAAATGTTTTCCCTTACTAATACAATGAAAGACTGTGGATTTGCTTTTCAGAACCTTATTCTCTTGTAATCCCGAGCGCACATATTTCAGTGTACTGAAAGAAAGCCACCACACTGGTGGGTGTCAGTGCTGAAAACTTCTGGTATGGATTCTGGTTTTTTTGTTTGCTGTTGATATGCAAAGCTGGCTCAGCAACTTCGTGGTAGTATATCAAAGTTGCAATAGGTACTGTAACTTAAAAAATATCAAAATGCTAGAACTCCAGCACTGAAAACACTTCTGTCTGAACAGGAGGGGAAATTCTTGATCTAGAAACATCAAGCTATTGCACTCTCTAAGATCATTAATAGAGGAAACACACACACTAACCCAGAACTACAAAAGAATTAGTCTTGGAACAGTAGTCCATGGAGAGCATTTCACTAAAATACTTAGGGGATCCTGAAGTACTGGTCAGTCACTATTGGCAGCTGCGCTGTGTATTAGAAATGAAGACGCATAAGCCACTGATCTGGAATTTGGTAATTTCAAGCTGGAGATGCAGTGAGTAGACTCACAAATTAATCTTGCTAAACGCAGCCCTTAGGCCACTTTGAAGATATGTATTAGTCTTGCAGATTGCAAGACTGTAAAGACTGCCTCAAGCATGACTGGAGAAGCCTCTAAAACACTTACGACCCCGCACATCCAAACATACCTGCTGGGTTAATACACCAGGTTAATAGAGTCAGTAGACTGTGAGGTGGACAGAAGGTAGGTGGAAGCACATTTACAGTCAGTCTCAAGGCTGTTTCTGAGAATGGCACTGATGTATTCAAAGAAGAAAAAAAGAAAAAGAAAGGAGACAATTTGGTAATACTGATAAGATGGAGGAAATGTTTTGGACCCAGTACAAACTTAGACGTAAAGCTTGATCTGAATTTCACCAAACTCTTTCTTTATTACCATCAGTTGAAAGCAGAAATCAGGATATATTTAATTATCTTAATTTCAAACTGTACTGATATCACATTCTTAGGACTGACTCTTTGAAAGTCAAGAAATCTCTACTCAAGACAATGAAATATTTTTAGCAGCTTTGATACATTTGCACATTTGCAGATGCTGTGGTCACCATGTGTGCCACATATCTAGCTGAGTCACAGGCTGTGGCTCTGACAGTCCCCATGGGCTAAAGAAACATAAATCAAAGTATGGCAATATTGAAAGTGAATGGAGACTGAGCAGATGTAGGAACTACACATAAAATGTCATCCTACCCAATAACCAATGTCAAATCAGCCATTTACATGGGCCTTATTTCTAAGTGGTAGATTTAAAAAAAAGGATGAATGAGGTGGAAACTAGGTGAATTTGAGAAAACTTAATCACAACTTTCAGCATTTCACGGCAGCTTAAATCAGCGCTAATGTCATTGCATAGTGGCTTTGCTAAAAGATGGAAGCAGAGAATCCAGACCAAGCTGTTTTTGCATGCGAAGATCAGATATCAACTTCTGCAGGCCAGTATACCTGATACGACATTCACCTTAATATAAAGTAGTGTTAAATTGTCCATAAAAAGAGTTTTAGAAGATACAGTAATTCTTAACAATAAGTAACATTCAGTGTTCATGATCTTGGCAGGCTCTTATCTGCATTGACACACCAACCACACCTCTCTTGTTAGAGTGATACAAGTAGGTATCAGCATGGTTTAGGCTTTAGAAGTTCATTATAGGCTTATTGGTTACAATACTTTCAGGAAAGATGAATGAAAGTTTAGAGGAAGAATACATTCACTAGCTTCTCACTTCTTGGCATGTGGATCAAATGCATAAAACAAGTTTGGCAATCTCAAATAGTTTTGCAGTCTACCACAGCTTGCTCACAGAGACAAAAATCAAGAATAAGCGTATCAGCAGAAGTGGTGCCTACCTGGTTCTGTTTTTGGGTTCAGACCCACTCTTCATTTTTTTGTCTCTCTGTAAGCATCACATTTCATATAGTACTTTAAAATTCATGTTATTTCAAATGAGATTAATACAGCATGCCCTGATTTCCAATGAAAGATGCAAAGATTTCATTTCTCAAATAACAAGGTCCAGTCTTACAGTTTTTCATTTAATTTTTCCTTTCCTTTTATTTTTTGGTGAGTTGCATATGCATAAGAGCTACAGAATCTGAAACATTTGGTAAGGCTGTACAAAATTATAGTTTAAACAGTATCGCTTACCATAAATTGTTGCCTGAACCTTTGTTTTCACTGATATTTCTTTGGATGTAATTTTTCTGCCCATGGATTAAAAAGAGCTGAAAGACAGTGCTCCCTTGGAAAAGATTCCTGTCTCCCTCTGGGACAATGCTGTTTTCTTCTGGATGTCTGTTGTTCTGCCCCAGCCTGTCTTTCCTTGGACTGGTCTTTGAAGTTAAAACCCTCTCTTCTCCCACCCATCATATGTCTGACACATAGGATGTGACAGACTTTGAACTTCAAAAGTTTGCCCAAGCAAAGTGGAGAGGTCCAAATAATGAAAAAGAAAGGGGGGGTGGGAATACTTTTTTTTTAAAAGGGAGGACTAGCTGGAGCACATAAAAATGAGGTATTCTGGTTCCCTGTATCACCTACACCATTTGTGATGTTCCTATTGCAAAGCACATCTTGAAATATCTCTGAAATAAAAGTTTAATTTTGCGATGTGGGCTCCAGAAGTTCCCATCTGCCCTGACTGGCTGCTGGAATTGGAGTTTTAAAAACAGCACAGCTGATCAGTTAGAAGAACAAGTATGAAGTTAATCTAACATTTTAAATGTAATGTATTGTAGAGAAGATGATATTTGAAGATAGTGAGCAAAATTAGCATCGAGTACATTAACTAATTCTCCAAATTTTCTGGCAATTAAGCATTTTAACATTTTGCAATATTGAGGATAATAATGATTCCTTTAGTTTCTTGAGCAAAAGAGCAGGAAGAATATAGCTTTTTGAGAAACACTAGTTAATTTAAAATAAAACAGAACAATCTTTTTTCAGTAAATAGAAGGTACCAAATACATTTGAGTTACATAGGTATATGAGTAAGCTGCAGTACCTTTTATCCAAGTGAGGACCACTTCATGCAGAGCCGTGGTATAACATGAACTATTTTGATAGCCCTTCTCATAACTTTTGAGCCTGAGCATGCAATTTCTTCTACCTTTTCTACTCTCACTGTAGGGACAGGGATTTACTTCAGCACATTATGCACCAAAAGGACATGAAAAATCAATGTTCAGGTCTGTAAATAACAAATATGCCTATTTTCTGATTTGGGGTCCTTGTCTCAACCTGATTCCTTTGACAGCAGTAGAACTGGGAAATTCATTTGCCTCAGCAGGCTTTCCATCCCTAACATATCCATTTTTGTGCACCTACCTGGAGAGCAGTACATAGACAGCACATTTCTTCTCAGGCTTTCTTTCAACCTTAAATGCATCCCACTCAGCTAAAGAATACCCTTGTCCTCCTGCCTTGGGATACATACAGGCAAAACACACGTGTTATTTCCCCAGATGTGATTGATCTTTATTCCATTGAATAGATAGAAAATATAATTGAAGATGGACATTTCAACAGATAAATTTTAGGTGATAATTTGAATTTCAATTAACTGAAGCTGTCGAATATATCTAAACCAAGAAAATTTTACCTTTGCAGTAGCACAAAAGAAAAAAAGAAACTGAAAAATGTGTTATACAGTGCTGATTTTAAAAAAAGGATATTTCATATTTGTAAATGGCATCCAAGGTCAAAGTTAACTGAGAGCAAAATCTGACCTGTGTTTGACTGTAGTGCACAAGGGCTATATATTACTGTGTTCAGGTTATTTCAACTCCTTGCTTAATATGAATTTTATAAGTAACCATATGCCACCACAATGCCTCTAAACTGAACACAGCATTAAACTAAATATGATAAAACCCCTGCATATAATTACCTACCTGGATAAAATGTTTTTAGTCTGATTCCTTGTCAGAAAAGGGTGGAAAATTTTGCAATTCAAAGCACTCAGTGCCAATATTCCACATATTTAAATATTTGAGTATTTAGATGCCTAACCTAATGAACTTCATCTAGATAGCTCTTTAATAATCTTACCCATAGATGCAGGTTAAGTGCAAATGGCTCAAAGATTGCACTAAAGCCCACAAAGCCCAGTGATGGATTCCCAGCACTCATGTTTGAAATTGTCAGCAATTCAAAGTCCTTGGTTTTCCAGAAATTCTCTCTCTTACCTGTTCATCTTAAAAAAAAAAAAAAAAATAAACTGAGAGAAATCAAAGTAAAACACCCATGTCTCTCTCTTCTTCATGACCACTCCAGCATACATATTTCTTGGACACATAACTCTTGTTTCCTTTGTCTCCAATATTTGCAAATTACATTCCTTTTAAAGCTATAATGCTTGCAGGTTTTACCAAGACATTTTTCATTATGTGATGTTTATCTTGCCTCTTTGCAAATACATTACTGATACTCTTCTTGTAGACTATGACTTTAAACTTCTTCTCCCTCTGACTCTCAGAACAAAGACTCAGTCTTTGGCTGGATGCTCAGGGAGGTAGAGTCCTTTGCAAGGAATCATCCCGCTCCAATATCCTGTTTCTCTCTACGTCTCCATGCAGATAGTATGAGGCATGACTTGATTGCTGCCATTTCTCCTTCACCAGCTATTCAGAAGCCTCCTATGCTCCCACTGAGCTTGTTTCTTTTGCTCCCTGATCAGGCCTGCATCTATGAAATACAGCCTGTCTTTAAAAAAGCAACCACAATAATTCTTCTGCAGATAAACAATCTGTTATCTGGATTTTTTTCTTAAAATGTGCTTAGAACTGTGCCTGAAAAAGATAACCTCTTCTTAAATGATAGTCATGAATTATACCTGCTTAGAGGTTAATTATCTGTTCACTGAACTATTTCTTAGTAAAAATACATACATTCTTATCCAAATATACAAGAGGAAAGAAAATTATTTTATTCATGCTAAAATCTAGCCTGAGAAGAAATTCCAGTAACTGACCTCACCACTGAGACATATGATAAAGTATATGCACTTCTTGTTCAACTTTCCATTGTTGGGTTTTTTGTTTAGTTGTACATGTATTAGGTAACTGATCTGTAGCTGTTAGCAACATGATATTTCTGATTAATATGACTGCATATGATGTGAGTGTTAGAGATTACCTGGAGGTTTGGCAGGATTTTTGTTTTCTTCTCAAAAATCAAGTGGCATTCATAATATATAAAAAAGGAAGAAAAAAATGAATAAAAATATAAATACATCTGAGCACATCTAGACTGTAATTTGTAATTGTGTTCAAGCACATATTGAGTGAAAGCTTTAAATTGCTTGTAAGTGAGGACAACAAAACTGAACTACTCCTCGTGTTTAGCCTTAGAGGAAAGGACTGGTGCCAATTGCTTTTGTTTCCACTATCAGATGCAGAGTCAGAAACAACACTTACAGCCACAGGATCTTAGGATCTTTCACACTGGAGCTCAGTGTCCTGCTTTTAGCTGCAGACAGAATACAGAGGACTGCTGCATCAGAAAAAAAAAAAAAAAGAGAGAAAAAAGGGCATTTTCCCAAATAATTCATAATCTCAAAAAAATGCTGGTTCCAGAGATGTTCTGCAAAAGACTGCAGGATGAGGTTTATGTGTTACACCCCAATAAAAGCCCTAGAAAGTGTGAATTCATCAGTATAGTCATAGCTTATTGCTGCCCCTTCATCGCTATGTGCTTATGGAGAACTGATCCTTCAGAAAATGTTTCCTACCTCACTGGCTCCACCAGGGATAAACAGCTCGTTAAGGGACTAAGGCTCCTTCCTACAAGCCAATATTTTCAGAACTGGGACCTGTACAGAGACAGCTTGACAAGCATTGGAAGTTGTTTCCTCTTTTGATTGAGTGCATTTTCTTCATTATATGAGGAAGGAATTTGTTCTCAGCATTTTTATGTGGTGCAGACGTTGAGATACTCTGTCACAGATTTCAGAGTTTAGACAGATTAAAACCTTGTTCAAATTGCCTGGTAGATAAAGGCAGTTACAAGCAACCAGCTACTGAAACCTGTAACCCTTCTCAAAAGCAGGAGTTAAAAGCCTAATTACCTATACAAACCTGCACTGGTGTGTCTCTGCTCACAACAGCTCTTCAGAGAACACCTTGGGATCAGGACTCCAGTTTCCACTTTGGCCCAGAAGCATTTTGGTGGAAGTATTTCTCAGGGCAGGTACTGGAAAAGTGCAACCACATCCACCACAATGGACATCTGTAGCTACATGGAGTTGAGGATGAGAAAAGAGACACTTTCAATTTAGAATTCTGTGACTTCAAAAAGGATGTGCCTGAGTAAAGGTGATGCACAAAGATGCCCAGCAATTCAGTGAGGGGACTGGTGTGCTGCTCCATTTCTTAGGAAGAGCTAGACAACTTTGCCATGGTACTGACATGAGGACCTGTAGCTACTATATTCCTTTTTTTTTGACACAGCTCTAAGTCTGCCTGTCACCAATTGGCTAATGAAAACTACTTCCTAGACCTATTATGGATTTTGTCTGATCTCCGATACATCAGGGTTAAGTGCACATATTTTTGGACTACGCAATCTTAAATTCTTTCAGATCTACTTCCATGTGTTACACCTATTAATGCAGGGGATGTATTGACTTAAACTGGTAGAGCAAGAAGTGTGAATTTTATAATGTATTTTAAACTCCATGTTCATGAATTGTTTTCTTCTGAGTGGGTGAATAATACTATAAAAAGATACATTATGTTTCAAGGTCTGTCTCAGCTTGAAAATATATGTATATTTATTGTATATAAACATTAAACAAAAATGTCTTGAAGAGAAGGAATAGGGATAATGCAGCAACAGTGATTTCTCTAGAGGACAATGTTGAACATTATTGAAATAAGTTGTTCATGGGCAACAAAACTGGTGAAGTTTTGTTTCATATAAACTTACTCTTTCTGTCACCACACGTTAATATCAGTTCTAGTGTTTTCCTTATGACATTTGTGTTGGGCAAGACATGGCCAGCTTGTGGTGAAGTGGTTGCTGTCCAGGCAGCTAGCACATACAGATAGACTGACCAGGCAACTGCTGTTGGTAGGATGTACAGTGACTAACTCAGTGCAAAGCTAAGTATGTTTTGACTTTGGCATCCTGCTTGCTATCTCAAGGGCCATTCAGCCCTTTCCTCCTTAATCTTGCTGGAGTGGGAATGTGGCTTCAGCTCACTTGATTACCTGAATGCAATGTGAATATATAACATATATAATAACACAATAAAAAAATTAAATTCATACCAGACAGCAAGTGTTTTCCAGAATCAAGTTATCAAGTACCGTTTAATCTAAATTAAACTATATCTGGGCCCTTGCAGATTGGGTCTGCACAAAAGGGAGGCAGCTGCTGTGTGAATGTGGTATTTGAGTGGGGTGCAGGATGTATCCTGTCCAAGGACACCACACACATGCTGCACCACAAACTGCAAATGTGAATAGGTGGAACATCAGTGGTTATGGCATCTCCATGCATCCACTAGTGATTTGCAGATGTAAGCAATTTAATTAGGGATCAAAGATCGATTTGCTAATCTTTTGGTGTTAAGTTTTCTTTGCTGGAGATGAACTGCTGTCTTCAGAGGGGCTGTATCCCACTTACACATCTGATAGCAATTTCTAAATCCATTAAGTCTTCCCTTGGTACTGATAGGAAGAGATTTTTACATCCATTTCAGAGTTCAGGTCAAATCAACCTGTTTTCTGAGGACATTAAGTACATATTTGGACTTCTTATTTTCTCCTGGCTTGGTTATGTGAAACAACCAAATACTTAAGTAGAAAGATAGTCATAATAAAGTACAGAAAAACACAGGTGCGTATGAACTTATGAGCACTTTGCCAGAATGAGACATTACACAGAACAGAAATCTGTAGGGGAAATTTATGTTTCCAACAGAGAGGTAATGGAATAGAAGTTCTTTCAAAATGTAGTTTTAATTGTATTTCCTGTCCTAGCTGCATGTGGTGAGCTTAGATTGGCAAACAAAGTTGTGTAAAAATATTTCTTAGTTTTGTGGAGTTGCAGAAGAATGTGTTCTGTTCTGGACTATAGGTTAAACAAAAGTTGGCATTTCAGTCCAGCAGAAGAAGCCTGGATCTCCTCAACCACTACAGGATACCTGCTATCTAGTAGTTTTTATCTGTGTGGGAGTCATCCTGACTTGATATTGTATTGAGTAGTTTTCAAGATAAGTTGGTGGTGTGTTTTGTCCCAGATATCATGAAAAAATATGCAGTGGTTCATAAATCCTACTCATATGGTAGAACTGGGTTTTTTTCTCTCTAACATCTAAAAATCCTTGAAAAATTTTAACCCCCAAAATACAATCTTTTCACTTTGCAAAGCTAAAAATCTCAAAATTAAAACAGAAAAACAGAACACAACAAGCATTATTCAAAAATCATCCTACATTTAAAAATTATAGATGTCATTAAGGTAACACTTAATTTTGTAATCATAGTTCATTAAAAGATTTTTACTGCATTTTTCATGGGGGGACTTGAAACATTGCCTGTACTAGGAAGAAAGAGAACAACTTACAACAACCTCATCCTTCACATCAAGCACATCCCAGCTCCTACTGAGGCTGCAAGATTTGACCTCTACTCACTATTCTTGCAGAGCATCCTCATTTCTGTAAACGAGACAACATCAGGAAATGCTCCTGGGTACTGAATCTCAAGCATCTATACTGCAAAAGCAATGGCATGGCTTTCCTCTCACAAAGAATAACCAGATACAGTTGCAGAGTTAGCATGGGCAAGGAGAATTTCCAGGAGGCAATTTTTACACTGTCTACCTGTTTTGGAGCATCAGAGAGTGTTACAGTATGGATATGGACTTTTCCTTGCTTATTGGCTTCAGTGCTAGAGGCTGGTCCCAGACGTTTTTAATCTGCAAGTAGAAATAAATCTACAATATTCATCTGATGCCACAACATGGCCCTTCAGTAACAGGGTAATCTGACAGAGTAGCTTAAAGAGACTTGCCTGGCTCCTGCTGGTGTCCCAAAAGGTTTATATGGAAGGGAATTCAGTTCCTTCTACTTCCAGTCCTATTTGCAGTCCGGTGCTTTTCACCTGCTGAACATCAACCTCACTTAAAAATTAAATATCTAAAAAAAAATTATTTCAGTAAGATCTTGTGGCATTGGTAAAATTACAGTCTCTGAGGTATAAATAACATTTTTCTATGTAGGTTCTGACAGCAGAAATGGAAATTTCCCCACCGCTTGTGTCATTAAAAGCACAGTGTTTTGCACAATTCTAATGAAAAAGGTAAGGTTCCACTGTACAGATCATATTGTGGTACTTGCAAAATATATCTTCTGAATTTTTCTTGACATTCATAAATATTTCACATGCTCCTCCAAAGGGACTGGGTAATACACAAATTGCTGAGATTGTAACAAACAAAGTGGTGTGCTGAACAAGAGATAAAAGCAATCTGTGGAATGGTGTTATTGGACATTTGGGATATCAGAAATGGCTGTTTCTTACAACCACCCCTTGACAAACTACTTAGGACTATCTGCTCCATGAGATAAGCGGTGGGGCAACATAAAGAGTGAATGATCTGCCCTGTTCTGGATGTCTAGAGGATTCACCCTCCAGTGCACAACTGCAAGGACTTGAATTAAACAGCTGCACCTTGTCCTTCCAGGGGTAGACAACCACCATGCTCTTGTGCAGTCAAGCCCTTTTTATTCCACTACAACATATTTTAAAAAAAAAAGAGCATACACACATGGTTGTGTCTTCCTAACTGCTCATCCTCTCTGCATCCCAACAGGCACAAAATGCATCAGATCCATGCTCAGGAGCTGCTTGTGATGATCAGGCTCCTATCTGTCCTTTCCAAGATGGTCTTTCTTTAGCAAGACAAAGCTGGTGCTGTACACAGTTTCTGCCAAAACACAGGTCAAGTCACTCTGTATGCATCTCCCCCGACAGCAAAACAGTGGTATTTAAGCAGAGGATTTCTATGTTTATTTTATTAACACCAAGGATTTTTATTAATTTTATTAATGAAAATATTTTTTTCTTCTTTCAGTTTCTGTTGGAATCACACTTTAGAGTAAACATTCAGGAATGCAGCTGATTACTAGCCTGCAAGCACAAAATGAATAAAATCTGTGTGATAATCTTTAAATATTTTATTGCAAAATAGCCATAGGTTCTCTGGAGGAGAGAATAGTAGTTCAAGACACAAAGCAAACAGTATCATAATCACAACTGCTCAGCTGAGAAAGTAAGGTACAGAGAATCAAGATGAAATAAGGCCAGTACTGAATTCCCTAGTCCTGCGAAAATTACCATAAGCTATTATATAGACTGTGAAGCTGATGAAAGATTCACAGAACAGGTACATTAGCATTTATGGCAGAGAACTACTAATGTAAGAAAAGAAGGAGAAGAATAAGAAAGATATGGGCAGATATGGAAAAAGGTAATTCCTACAAATTAGTGAATTTGAATTAAATGAATCTCAGAGGGCCAAGGGAATTAGATATTAGTCATCTGAACTCTGACAGTTGGTTTTGAGAAGTCAAAGAGAAAGGGGAAATGACAGGAAAGTGGAAAAATATATCATTTTATCCATTCTTGAAGATAAAACTTTTAAAGTAGCTGAACAATATTAAAAGGGAAAAACCTTTTAGCAACTGCATGGTGAAATAAACAAGAATGCAAACATATAAATACTGATGACCATTATCCTGAACATATTGCATACTTTATATGTCATGGTTCAATCTTGGCATATTATTCACCCATCTTTTCCTACCAATAACAAAGTGAGAAGAAAACATACTGGAGAGCTATAGCAAGGATTCATTTTTTATTTGTTTGCAGGTCAAATTCATCCCAAGCTACTAGATATGGTCCACAGGTCAAATAGTCTTGGATCCTTTTTCAAAGTTCAGATTTTGGATTCTAGTATCTGTGGATACAACTGTCTACCTTGCTGTTTGCTTGTCGATAGTTTTGTCCCCGCGTCAAGGAGGATCGTCAGCTATGGAGACATTCATCATTATTCATATGGATTATATCAGATAATGCCCAGCCTCTCCTCATTAAAATGGCTTCAAGTATTTTATCAAGTGATTTTCAAGCTGTGAGTATTTCAGGGCAATGCATTCAATAGCTTGAGACCCAACATCCTGTGGTGGACCATCTTAGACAAAGGATGGCATTGAGAACTGTACTTCAAAAATTAATGATTCTGCTATAGCTGAATTTTCTAGAAAAAATGGTAAAGACAAGAATGGGAATTCTGTCATGACCACAGAAATGGTGTTTGAGGCTTGTTTTCTTCACTTTATACACAAAGCAATTAAATGGTACTAATTACAGAAGAAAACAGGGAGAACAAAACCCAAACCCTACCAAAACAAAATATTCCACCACAGAACACTTCTCCCAGTACGTCTGAATAGGGATTTTTAATTCATATTTCATGAAATATGAAAAGGAAAAAGAAACAAAACAAGAAATTCATGTTGGGGTTTGACATTTAGATTAGATTATGAAGTTTACATAATAAGGCACTAGCAACCTCTCTATACGCTATTTTAATAAAGTTTTGACAGAGGGTTTAGAGCACGAATATCAAGTAAATATTCCTGAATTCCATGTTGTCTGTTGACCTTTTAATTAAAAAGAAATACTAATTTATGTAGAGATTATGTAGGGATCCTGGCAATACAATGACAGAATACTTATGTGTTTTATGCAGGTGTTACAGGGTGAAAATCTTTGATTTTCCGTTAAAAAGGCAGTCACTCTATTAGGTCTTTCTGGTGTGAAAATGGTATCTGCAGATTTGCATGAATTTTTACTGGTACCACTGTATATATAGGGTAAAATAATTCTTTGTTTCATAAACCAGAATGCAGGTTATACAGAATTTTTGGAGCCTCTAAATATAATTATCAGGTGACACAGAGCTGCATATGAAACAGTGTAAGGGAGGAATAACAACGATGTTTCCACCATGCAACATTAAGTACTACTGGTTAGTTTTGTGTCTTTATATCTAGATGCTTGGAATAAAACCCCAAAATATTATTCTTCAGTGTTCACCGTATTTATAAAAATCAGTTATCTCATGTACACATTAAGAATCTGCCAGCTGCACAAAGGCTGAGGTTGATTGTTTCAAATATACTGCTTTTTGCCTGATTTTGAAAAAGTTGTGACATAATAGTTCCTACCCTTGTGTACAGTACTTGTTAGTAGCTATGAGAAACATTTTGGAAAAAAACAGTTTAGCACTAGCTAACAACACCTCTTCTATCTCATCCTGAACAACTAAAGAAGCTCAGGCTGTGCTGTTTCCTGTATAGTTTTATTACTGCAGATAACTTTTGCAGCTGGTGGTAATAATTATGGCTGTGTGAGATGGTAATAATCTACATTTGCACTTTCAAGTAGAAACATTTTAATGTATTTCTATTCATTCTCAAAATTATAAGCCTTTGATTATTGACAGACTGCAGAAATAGTGTTTTGTTGTTATCTTAACCTCAGTTCTAAGGAGACAATAGCATAGGGCAGGTGAGATCTAACTTATGCCTTAGAGAACTTATTTTTATGCAACATTTTGTATGTAAACAAAGAAAGCAGCTCTGAAAAGTGTTAGAGTCCTAGACAGTAAGATTGTTTAATCATGGAGCGGATAGGAAGAAAAACAGACATAAAAAGACTCCTCATCAACATGTGTCAATCTTAGTAAGGATAATCTCAACAGACAAGAAGGCGGCAGTCCTCGAGGTCTTGAAATTCATGGCATTACTACAATAAAACCGTAGATAACTGGTTTTGTGGCTATAAAGCAAGAAAAGAAACAGCCACTGTATACTAAAAGTTTCGTCTCCAGTTTCCTTCCCTCTTGGTTGCAGGGATTTACTTGATTAAAATCTGATTTATCTCAATATATCTGGAGTCCTAGTACCTAGAAGTTTGTTGTTTTCACTGTCAGAGAAGAGATCATCTCCCACATGGAGTGTGCATGGGATGTGACAGCCATGTCTTTCAAATCTTCCTTTTGTTCAGCTTCCTAAGTTTAAACTTCTATCATTTTCCAGAACACTGATGTTCATATTGATGTTAACATTGTCTCTGGAGCTGCTTCTGCAGAATGCTGTAATGAAATGAAATCATTAACTGTGCTTCTTTTTTTTTTTTTTTTTTTTTACTTTCTTTCAGAAGGACATTTTGAGTCAGAAGCTGAAGACAAACAGCTTTGCCTTAACTTCTCCTTCACTTCCTTTTCATGAGATAATTGCTTTCTTCTGCTCTGTGAACTGCAAGTGTAAGGAATCTTAATTTCTGTTCTTCAGCATCTTGCTTTGGCAGTGCCCAGTCTTCAACCCAACCCCCAGCATAACTAAAACTGCTTCTAGCTTTTCCCTCTGTAATTTTAAGTTGCTTATGCACTTTTCAAGGCAGAAATGTAGTCCATTCCTGTCTGTTAAGCTTGAGATAGGGCAGGATTCTAATTATCTATTCCATCTTCAAGTACATTTTTAAAGATATCTGGTCTAATTTTATGGGCTATGACAATTTTACATAGACTTTTATAGGTATTTGCATACCGTAGCACAGCTTTACATTGTCAGCTATCTTGCTTTCCCCCCCCCATTCTTCCATCTTGTTTTATTGTCAAAGATGTATTTCTTGTTCAAATACCTTGTCAATGTAAAGAAAAGCCTAAACCTACAGTATTTATGCAATTTACTCCATATTCAAAATGCTTTTTAGTTCCCTTCTAATTCTTAGAATGTTTCTGTAAAGTAAAGTAGGCAGAGAGAAGTAAGCTGGTCATGGCTACATAGAAACTCCGTGGCAAAGGAAGGGCTGAAAAAAGGATTGTTATTCACAACTCTGCACTCTTTGCAGCACACTTTATATCTCTTACAAAGATCAAAAGAGAAAGTGAAAGATGTTACTCAACTAACAAACATCAAACTCATATGTTCAAATTTACATAAGGCTTCTAGAAAATGACTTTAACTCAATCAAGTGAGTCTCTTTACATTTAGGACATTATAGACAGTACTAAGAGACTATGATACTCAAAACTACATTTTCAAGTAGGCATCTGCTGAAACAAACTGTGTAGACTGACTTCAGAAAGCTTTTGCTTTCAGTTGTTGAGAGATCTTAGAACAAACCCAATAGTATTCCATACTCTTAACCCAAGGATTTTTGTAAATTATCACTGTTTTCCAAAAGGGTTGCCTTCGGAAGGGCTCATGCACACCCTCATGGCTGAAACAGCTCCTGCTATGTCCAGCTTTGCTCTAGATGACCTCTCACTGTGCTCTTCAGTGGCAGGGGACAATGGAGAGACCGGAAGGTAGTTTTGCTTCAGGCAGACTGAACACCATGAATACCCTGAAATATGTCCTTTCCCCGAGGAAAAACTTCTTAAATGTAGCATAAAAGCACATTCTCTCCTGCCATGCTGTCTGCCTGTAATCCCTCTGATAATATCTACTATTTAATGAAACTCTTTGTTCTCAAAGCAATCTCCACAAAGGCAGGGATGTCTACCTCAGCGTCACAGGTCCTGATCATTGGACAGATACTGTGTTATTTCTACAGCTTTCTCACACCTCTGTTGTTGCCTCGGGAGTGTGGATAGCACGTCTCCCATCAACAGTTTCTGGAAACAAAACATTTTTTGTCTGTCTGGAATGGCTGGGTTATTCTTTACAGGAAAATGTGTTCTGGGGACCAGAAAAGCTTTAAAAAAAAAAAAAAAGAAAGAAAGAAAAAGAAACAAAAATTTGTTCCTCTGTCTCCTAAGCTTATAATCTGTCCTCCATGTGGAGTCATTACCACTGACCACCTCCTTTCACCACTCTGAAAAGTTTTCAGATCTTCCCCACCTCAGAAGGAAAACTAGCTTTTTTGCAGTCTTGGGATTTGGAAATTTAGATAAGCTTCCAATGTTAATCTCTAAACTTTCAGAGGTTTGCTAATCACCAGTATTATTAAAACAGGTTTCATATTTAACAGTGTCAGCTAATGTAACATAATCCAGTTAATGTAAGAAATGTTCCATTAATCCTACCTCAGTGCAGAATGGGGGTGCACTTAATCAAGAAGAGGGGAAGCTGGCTTTCTGAGATGTAGAAACAAGAACTGCCAGGTAAAATGAAGGAAAAGATGAATAAAAAAGGATACCATGAGTTATGGGAGGACACACACAGAGCATGTTGTTAAAAGTAACTATAAATTTTCCTCTCTTTTTCTTAATGTGTACCTCGTAAAAACAGTATTTGTTGGCAACAAAAGAGGCTGTTCTTTCCCTGTAGATATTCAATTCATTGTTAGGTTCACATTAATGTTTAGGTGTTGTATTTCCAACTTTCCAGCCTAGATCAGTTCCCTGAAATAAGAATAAAAAAAACCACTTAGAATTTACATATTGCGCTTATGAATTAAGGTAGCTGTCTTAGAAATGCTCAAGGGAGCTGGAATTCATAAACACACATATACACACATAATGCGGAAAGAATTTTAAGCTGATATATCTGTTCTCCACTTTTATAGAGACATTTTCTGCTTTCAGTTAAGACCTCTTATTAAACAATATTCAAATATATGAAAGCGAAGATAAAGTCTGACAGACCTTCAACAGGTTATGGTGCATTCATACAGTACTGTCTATATCACTTTTTAATTAGCAGCCCAAATGCAGTGAACAGATTGTACAGTGTACTACATCAGCCTGGGTCCTACATTTTCTATTGATTCATATTCATGTTTAAAGGGCCCGCTTCCAAGCAGGATTCTTCTCTTCCCACTATCCTCCCCAAAACCCAGGGCCATCAGGTAAATACCATTTCACTTGCTGACAGCAGCTGGCTTTACCAGGTAGCTGAAAGGACACTTTAATCTACTGTTTAATGCATTTTTCCCTACCTGGGATAAGAAGCCAAATTGCTGTTAGCAAAAATGCCTTAGTCATTAACTGAAAGTAAGTTTTAAAAGCATTCCATTACTCCCCCAGTGGGAAATTTCTGACTTTATTAGCATCTTTTGAATCTGTATTAGAAGTACCTAAGTGCTAAAATCCTAGCGGACAAAGGACTTTCTTTATTACATGAATTTAACTTGCTGATTCTACCTTGTGTTGGAATGAACAAAAGAGGGAAAGGAATTCAATTTACAGTCAATATATTAAGACTAAACCTTGCTTGGTTCTTAATTCAATATTAAAATAAACAAACAAAAGTGTGTATGTTATTACACTTTTCTGATATGTTCAAAAATAAATGGACTGATATGCTTATTTTTACATAGAACTGAAGAAAGGTAAACATCTTTCCAAAGTAGACAAGTGTATAGTCAAACTATTTTTTCCTGGTTCGAAGAGGAGGGTGATTCATGGAATCTTTTGCTGTTATCCAGCGAAAATTTCTATTGCAGTCAACAGCCAATTTTTACCTAACAATTTTCCAGTTTGATTTATGATATGTTACAGTGTTTGTGGCTGAGACGTTCAGAATATATATTCTAGTGAAAATCTTTTCAGAGGACTACTTTTATTATGGTTATGCTTTTTAACTTGATTTCTAAGGTGATTTAATTCCTCAAACCTTGTAAGAATTTTAAAGCAAAAATCATATTAGATATGTTTAGGGTTAGAACAGTCAGATTGAGTAATTCCATCTCATTCCCTAATCCTCAACAGATCTTCAGACTTTCAGCATCTCATTAGGTCTGGAAATTGGGCTGAGTAGAATTTGAAAATTAGATTATGAGTTTAAGATATATCCCTTCATTACCTTCTATGGAACTACATTCCCCAAGAGGAACTTGTGAAGGATTTATGAATTATAGGAGTCATGGTCCCTCTCTATTTCTGATATAAGGGAGAATATTTAGGCTGCACTGTCTTCTTCAGGGTCCATTGGTTTCAGTGAGAATTGCCTATTCAGAACTGGATACAAATGTCACCCATTTCTAGGGCCAAATTTCATCCTCATTTAAAATGTCATCCCTGGGGCTTTCTGGTAACAGCATCACTAAAGTCAATCCAGTTATCCCTAACTAATTAGGTGTTAAATAGCTCTTTCTAAGTATGATGGAACTTTGCAAACTGAGTTCCACAAGAATCCTTTCTAATAATTTTTCGTGTGTCCTGTACTCCTTTGCCCATTTTGGGAGAAAAAGAACAGACTCCTTTTACACACTGTGAAGGTTGTAAATATGTCACAATTCTGTAGGAGAGCAATATCTCAGTCTAGTATCATGATTTCAGAGAAATGTAAGGCAAAGTCTCTACTAGATGCCTAGGAATAAAGATTTTTCAAAATGATACTATGATATCCCATTAATTAAGGATCTTTGAAATGCTAGATAAACCAATACCTCAGAACTTCAAAACTCAGAACCTCAGAACTACTAATTCAGCAATTCCCATACCTTCCTTCTGGTTCACCAGGCTTCTTCCTTTCTAAAGGACGTAGGAACCATTATGGGTTTCCAGGAAGGACTGGACTATGTGCAAGAAGGCTGCCAGAAAATTATAAACATTACAATGACAAAATATCATTAAAAAAAAGCAAGTACCAATTGGCACCCTAACAGCTAACATTATATGGTCTATCCTTTCATTCATTGTATGCCCACATTTGATCTTACCAGTGACAATTTTGAGAGCAAGAAAGGCCTTTGACATATTACATTAACAGAAAGCTGGCCAGAACATTTCTGGTGCTTTGTATAGTCTGGTACATGGAAATGGAGAAAGATGGCTAGGTTTTGGGGTGGCAAAGGACTCAAAGTGGCACCCACCCCAAAAGTGTGAGCCATATAAAAAATATGAAAAACCCAACAAGTAAGAAGGTCCCCTGGATCTGAGAGCCATCTAAAAGTGTAATGTCCTCTGAAACTGAGCCCCAGGAACCTGCTGATGCTACAAAAAATGAAAAGCAGAATACAGTGGTGCTTGCAGACAATACTTCAGTCCTGTGACAGGGAAAGGTAGGGACAACTGTCCTGGCAGCTCAGCAACTACTCCAGCTAGCTATTTAAAAAGCCAGGAGTAAACTGTATAAATCATAAATACTGCACTCTTCCTCAGATATCCTAAAAAAGCCCCAACTGTTGGTGACAGGCAGGAACATCTTTGGAGATAGCAGCACTCCACAAATCTTAATTACTGTGCTAGTTGTTTAGAAACTATAGTGACAAATTTATGAATCCCTACAACTTAAGTTAGGAAGTTATACATCTGAGTTTAAAGAGGGATCTTCTAAAAGAACTCCAGAGGGATTCCAAAACCAGTATCTTTTTGTTAAACATCTGTAGAAGTCTATTTACATGTAGGTGCCTAAGCAGGAGGGTTCTTTGTTAGCTGTTGTAACCACAGTACTGTAGTCACACTGCACTATATACACACCAGTTAAGTTTCTGGGAAATTAGTTTTAAATAGAGAGAAGGTATTAAATTTATACACAGAGAAAGGATTAGAAATTGCTCAATCTTCTCATGTGATAATATATCTCATTAATCATTTCTGAGTTCTGATAAAAACATTTAGAACTATGCATATTAGACAGTGAAGCTACTGCAACGTAAGAGCACTTAGTGAACTTCTACAAATCAAATGAAACTGAGTACTGTCTCTCTGAGGCAGGTAAGTCTAAAATCAGAGTGCAGCTCTTCTAATATATTGAATGAGCAAATTAAAATTACAGGGGGTTAAAAAAATCACAGATGAATATGGAGCTCCATCAATAGACTTCTGCTATCACATAAACCCCCTGAGCAATAAAGCCATTTTGAAAATGTTGTTTAGGCTGAACGTTTTCCACAGCTTAGTGCAGATATTATGTGATCTTCCTGCATGCTGTAGTTACATTAAAAAGCAAGAATTAAATATATTGCACCAATTGCAGGCAAGTTCTTCATTTCAGGTACTGCGGGCATATCTTCTCATCGATCATTTGACATGCTAATGTAAAGTGAAATGTAAATAGAAGATGAAAAGCTGGTATTCTTCCAATTCAACTCCTTAAAAGCAAGTGCAGATGATGAAAAGGACCAGGGAAGTAACCTTGCTAAAACAGGGTTCCAAGCCGTATAACAAAGGCTGAGCTTCCAGAAGCTATTACAGCTTCCCGGGGTGACAGAGTATTCTTGAAGGGACTGTGGGGAAGGACAAGTCCTGCCTGTCCTGCCTCTTGACAGAGGAAATAAATCACCCTGCACACTTGAGGATACCTTTCCAGGCTGCATGCTGGGAACTTCATTACACAAGCTGTGCCACATATTACTATGCATATTGCCACTGATTGGACATAGCCTCAAATCCGTAGCCTATTTCTGTCATAGTCTTAGGGGGAAGGAATCTGTTTTCTGCTTAAACAGATACCGACTTGGAAAGGAAAGGGGAAGGAAAAGACACTGAGCAGCCAAGAGTTCTCAGTGGAAAAAGATCCCCTTGACTAATGATACGTCTAATCTACACTAACCCTGCCTCATGGTGCATGAAATACAGTCATATTGTCATGGTTTTCATATCCCCTTTGATCTTAATGCAATTGTTGTCAAAGTGAAAGCTACTCACAGGAATCCTGGCTTCATTAGGAAGATAGAAAGTCCTTCCTCCCAGAGAGCTTTCTAATATGTCTTTGTTTTCGTGTTATAAGTTTATAGAGCTGCTGCATGCCTGTCAATAACTATGGTAAAATATTAAAATAAAATTGCAAATGAAGAGTTCATTAGCGTTACGTGTGCTTCTAACACATAATCCTAATGCTAATATAACTTGGAGGTGTTGGGTTAAATTTAAAGATGATATACTTGGGGGTAAAGCTGAGACAGGAATACATGGCTGTGATTTACATGTCGAAGAGAGAGAAAGGCTGCCAACAAACCAACCAACACAAGGAGATAAAGAGATGCTTCCTTACGATGCCTGCCTTTTAGGGCATTGATTCACATACCACAGTGGACTAAGCTGAAAAAGATGAGGTGGCTTTTAGTTCCAGCTGTCTTTGTGACCCTTCTTCTGGAGGTTAACACCCCTTTGGCCAGAACCAATGTCACATGAAAGGTGGTGCAGACTGGTTGGTACAACTCCCCTTCTGATACCCCTCTTCAGTTAGACACCAAATACAAGTCAGTCAACACCTCTGTTTGCCTCTTTGCCCACAATCCCACCCACCCTCTTCCTTCCCAGAGCTGATTTTACTAATGGGCAATTTGTACCACTTATTAAGTGTCCACTGATTTTGGTCCACTGCATTAATGAAAAGAACTGTAAATGACTGTCTCACAACAACTTGCTGGAAGCACAGTGATTGCTATAGTGTCATCTTTGTAGCTACAACGTAAAATTAATGAACAAAGTAAACAAAATTAATGAAGACAATCATTAGCAGGCATCCTGTGGACTGAACACACAAATATATTAAAGGTGAGATTACACTAATTCAGTATACATTGGGAAGGGAATAGGACAAAAGATAAATGGTAACTAAACCATATCATCTTCTTCCATTACAAAAATGCTTCTACTGAAGAGGCCCCTATTATCTCAATAGAAGTTGTGCCAGGTACTAAATATATATATATATATATATATATATGTTAGTGTGTGTAATATATGTACACATATTTTTTAAGATTTCTTTGCTGTCAAAACTCATTTTCACAAAAAGTTCCCTCTCTACAGCAGATACATGAATAAATAGAATTCTGTTGTACATGGACCCAAAAGTAATATTTATCATATCTTGCTGCAGCATAAACATTGTTAAAAAATACTGTGAATGTTTTCATTTAACTACACAGCAAAATAATCTTAAATGATTTTAAGTTTTGCGTGGGACTCCTGCAAATAATGAAAATGGCTCAGAAATGCCAAACACAGCATAATTGTTTCTTCTTCCTAAGAAGGCTATAGTAATTGTGTCCAAAATGTCTTTGACAAGGCTTTTGGTAAACACCAGAGAAATCTGCTCTGTAGTGGGAGGTTTTAAGGATATTAATATGATATCCTAGTTCATGGTAGGAAACCTTTCCATTAAAATAGTGCAAATCTGTCAATGAGAAGTACAAAAAATCAAGTCTAAAAAATTACTTATAGCATTAATACAAGTTTGACTTATAAATCATGTACATTTGCAAGGAGATTGCTACAATCTAGCCTGTTAGAGAAAGGGTGGAGCTCTAAGTGTCATTAACTATGTTATGAAAACCTTCCTCTAGACTAAGTCATTGCAGACTACTAGTAGCTAAAAACACATAAATCGATTTGCACGCTCTACACGAGAGGAAGGGTTAATTAGGTTAGCCTTATTGCAGTTTGTTAAACAGACTGTTTTGTAGGCAGAAATCTTACATTTCCTCTTGTTTCCTCGAATAGAGATATCTGTCCTAAGATAATTCTCTATTTCTAGTAAGTGTGGCATGTTTAGAGCATCTGAGGATCCCAGGTGCTATTACAAAGTTCCGCCCAGACAAAGTGTGCATCATTTCACTGAAGTCTGTGGATGCATTTCCTATGTTATTCACTAGACTAAACAAGACTTAAATTCTGCTGTATCCTCTTTCCTTATTAGCATCAAAAGATAGATGTTCTAACAAGCCTCTTGTGTGTCACACATATCCCACTCGTTGATGCCTGCCTCTCATGAGGATAGACAGTCATCCTCTTCTGATAGAAGGAAAATGTCTAAGCACAGACAACTCTACTGGCCTACAAAGGTATGTTAAATGCTAGAAAAGGTGATTACTGTCAACTTTCTCTGAATGCCATGTAGTGGGAAATCTTTAGATTCAAAAAGTGACATTTGTTTCACTGTTATGTCACAATTCTTAGCCACATGTACAATCATAGGAAAGAGATGCACACTGATCTGTTTAGCCAAGCAAAATTTCTGAACTAAAGTTTCTGAACGAATACTTACTGATGCAAATTGGTTAACTAGACATCTGTTCAAATGGTAATTACTTGACCTAAATCTGTAAGTAGCCACTAGCTCACTCAGATACAGTTTTCTGCATGCACCAACTCTCTAAAGTATGACCCCTCTTCAAGTGTTTGAGTTCCTATCTATTCTACCTCTGTGTGTTCACTAAAGGAGAACTGAAGTAATAACAAGATGAAAATAAAAAACTATGATGTGCAAGGGAAGGATAAAGAGCAGGGTAAAAGTTGCAAGGACGCTACAAACAAAATACGAATTAATAAAGACAAAGTTCCAGCTCTTAAGTTGTCTAATGAATTGTGATGTGTTACCACAAAAAATGACTCAGTGTGGTTTAGTGGTGATCTCTCATGACTCAGCCATGACATTATGATGGTAATGCAGTTGATCATGAACCCTGAATCACATGACATGACAGCAAACGATGCAAACTTCATGCAAGAAGAGTCCAACTAAAAAGTGAATTTAAGAAAAAATATCCTGCATCCTTGAAAAGCAATTCCACATGTAGTTGTAAACAGTACTCTGTCAGCAGCGAAATTAAGACTAATCTTAAATTCATTAATCTTAAAATCCTAAGAATACATTTTCTTCCTGAAACTTTTGCAGAAGTGGCATGCCTCTTATTGGTGGCACTGACCATTATATACTTGAGCCTATTATGTTCCCTTTATTTGTCATAGTAGAAAATAACATATACCAAGCTGTTTTCAATTTCAAAATTATTCTTGCGTAAAATTATTGCAACCATAGTGTAAATAAAGAACAGCAAATACTATAATCTTAGTAGATTTCTTGTATCACCACTCTGTTGTCAGTCCCTTGCAAAAAAATTGCAGAGCTTTCTTTTCCTTTAAGGAATGTATCATTGCTATCATGCTTCGTAATAGCAATTATCTGCTCCAGTCCCCTGCTTACCTTAATTAATAACTAATTTGTTAAAGAAAGAAATGCTTTCTACTTTACTCTGAGGTAACAAACAAGGCAAAACAACCAGGAAGAGCTTTGTAACAATATGCTAGAAGGGGGAGGACAATACACTACAAATGTCATTACAGATAATATTTTCAGAAGATAAACAAGTTTTTGTGTGTTTGTTTTACTGAAAAACAACAATGTTTATATGTACTGGGAACTAGATACACACAATTCACCTAGAATAAACATAGTTTTAGAACTGTCCTTTCTGCATTGTGGCCTGGATGTGACACTTCCAATTGGAATGCAGCTTTACAGGTCTGTACTGCAATCTCCTGCTCAAAGTGCAGTAGATCAGGTCAACTGTGGTTTTCTCTAGCTAAATCTTGAAATATCCAAGGATGAAGATTGCTCAGCCTCTCTGGGTCACATTTTGTAGCCTGCACTACCTCTTGGTGAAGAAGTTCTTCTTGATGTCCAGTATGAATATCTCAAGGCACAATTTGTAGTGTTTTCCACAAGCTAGTCTGGCACTGCCTAGGTAAGTTTGGCTCTGCTGTCTTTGGAACAGCACTTCACATGAATATGTTTTCTGCTGCTATTAGACCCATCCCTTTGTCTCTTCTTCCCCAGACTAACCAAGCCCAGCTCAGCATCCTCACCAGCCACCCACCTAGAAACTGAGGATGGGGACTGTGCCTTTGGGTCCACCACTCCCCTTAACTGTCTATGGTCTGCAAACCTGCTAAGGGTGCACTATTTTTCATCCTATCAATTCTGATTAATCACTCTTGAGTAGACCTCTTGAGTACCCTCTTTGTCACTGACGGCCAGCTGCACATCAGCCCACTTATTGCTACACTGCATGGCTGACAGTCTAGCAAAGTTTTAACCCAGCTAAGTCTTCTAATCTTTCTCTTTTTGCAAGTGAATGCTATGGGAGGTGATGTCAAGGCAGAGAGCATCCAGTGCTCTTCCCCTTGTTCATATGCTTACTTAATTACAGAAGGGAATCAGATTGAATTAGCACATTTTGCCTTTGGTAAATGCATGCTGACTGTCCCTGTTTACTTCTTTTGTATATCACTCTCTTGGAAAATTATTTTAAGTAGACATGCTTCCTTTCTTAGCGCTGAGGTGAGGTCCTTTTGAGCTTGTCTCTTTTTAAAAAGACAGAAGTAATATTAACCTTATTGCCAGTCATTGAGGACCTCCTTCAATCACTATGGGGAATCCCAGCTGGCCCCAGAGATTTGAATCTGTGCAACTGGTGTAAGCAGACCCTAAATTTTTATTGCCCTACTGCTGCCTGTCTCTCCTTCTGAAACTGTGCCAGTGTGTGCACAGGTCAGGCAGCCAGCACTGACTGCAAAGACCAAAGCAAAAAAAGCATTAAGTACACTGTAGCAAATTGGGAAACCACCGTTGAGCTGGCAAAATACACAAAGTGAAAGGAAGAACGTGGTTTTGTAGCTTTAAAAAGCTTACAGCCCATTTCTTTTTATCACATTAGGTCTGACTTTGCATTTGTACAGACCAGCAGCAAATTTCTAAATACTACATTGGAAAAATTTGGTCTTGTATATTTCACAAATGCATTCATGTGGAAGATGTATCATTCTATACATTCCCTATATGTTTCAAATTGAATTACTCACCTATGAATGACAGCACAGGAAAGGCTAATGAGTTATCTTTGAAGGCTGCTCAAAGAGCTCTTGCCTTTTCCAGTGCTCTTAGACATATTCACTCCCTTCCGTTTTTTTACTCTAAGTACCTCTCATTCTTTCACAGGGACTAAGCACTTGACATTAACAAAAAAGTGAGGAAGAGAATTAAACTAATGGAATATTCTATGGCTGGTTTTTTGTGAAAAATAGACTCAGGTTAATTTCCTCATAATGACACAAGTATATTGTCACAGCCTAAGACTCAGCTTTCACAATTTTGACTCATAAAGCCAACAAAATTTTCTGGTGACATTTTTTTCTACAATGAAATGCTGATGTGACAAAACTCCCTAAAACACTGGAAGGTACTAACATTTTCAAAATCATCTGACAAAAACTACTCAAATATACCATCATGATAAAATATTTCATTAGAACGTTATGGGAATGTTCCATTAAAATGTGTAAGATGCAACAAAAATCATTCTACTTGCACAGTTTGAGTGCTGAACTACATGAAGGAGAGGTGCTAAATGTTATTTTGATTGTACTGAAAATCTGTTCCACCACCTCCATGTATATATGTTGAAACCCAGGGACAAAATCTTCTGCCCATGAAAGAGAGATCTCTCTGGGACAAAAAAAAAAAAACCCTAAACCTAACCAACAAAGAACACAAGACTGTAAAACAATCAGTCATTAAAATAAGTTAGGCTTCAGAGTTGGAGCACGTAATGAATAAGGCTTTTCCTCTACAACTGCAAAGAAAAATTTTCTGAGACACAAATTTCACACATTCACTTCTGATCTATATGCATTATCCATTAACAGTCCTGTGCCTTTACCTTGGTAGTGCAGTCTGAAAAAAACTCTTCTCTCTTTTTAGGAAGACCAGTCTTGTAACAGCTTTTTAGCAGAGAGTGTAGACTGGAATTTCTCCATGAGTAAATTGGCACAGCTAGAGAAATTGAGCCACTTCACCACAGCTGATTAGCTGATTTCAGCTGTGACTGTCCCCATTGTTGGCACTCTGGCCATCCTTTCTTCTAACAGAAGTCCAATTATCTCAATATTTCTCAGTGTGGGACTCGTATATTCTTCCTGATGTCCAGACTGGGATACAAAACTAGAGTTAACTCATTTAGAGAAATTTCTGTGTAATTCACCCTCTTCTTTTTAATTTACTTGAAAACAATATTTAAGACTTTGGGAAGGTTGGTTTTTTCCCCTCTGAATTTGTCAAAAAATTATATGGACCAGGGGAAGTCAAGCTTTTCTTGCAAGTGCAGGAATTATATATTCCTGCCCCTTTGAGATAAGAAGTAACACTTCAGACTGAATGCTTTTAAAGAACTGGAGACTTTTTGCACATGCTGCAATGACACAATGTGTTGCAGGAAAGGCATGCCACCTCTCAGGGCATCAACACACCTAGGCATCAAAGACAATGGCACTAGACAAAATCTTTGCTTTAATTCTAAGCTAATCTGTTTGACTTCTGTTCAGCTCCTGTGTTCTTCCTAGAACTGTTCCTGAGGGGAAAAGAAAGGATCGCACCAAGTGAAAGTTTTTGCTACTCTGTGCAGGCTGCTTGGAGATGTGAAAAAGTATCCATGCCAGCAAATCACAAACTTGGTATTGACTTCAAAAGTGTTAGGTGGTTTACAGTAGCCACACTTTTGTATCACCAACACATCATGACCTGTTTTGCACTGAAATCGTTCTAGCTCAGGCATCCCCACCACTCCAAAAAAAACATGTGTGGCAAAACAATAGTGACATTAAATATATGCCTTATGACAATATTTGGTCTTCCTGAGTTTAATGAATAATAATAAATAATAATTTTTCACAGCCTTGTGATAACATTTCTACACATGACGACAGGGCCTGTTAGTAAATATATTTATTTCATGTTTCAACTCAGCAATTAACACTGCTCCCATTCCTTCCCGAAGAGAGTAACTGCCTATACAAATTTAGTCACTTCAGTTGCTGTGACTGATCCCATAATTAAGCAGGAGGTGACCAAATCTTAAATGTGACTTAATAATTAAAGGCTGCTGTTACAAAAAATGAGTGCATGATCACATATGTACATTTAATTTTGAATTTTTTAAAATTAAGAGTACCTTCTGGATCTGACTTTCAGTAATTTTTGTCTTTGATGTATGCAAAGTGTAAGGTGACACAAAATTACCCATCATTTTGCTGCATTTCAGGTACCTGGTAATAAAAGGCCTAGAAGACTAGGGAAAGTTAAGGGTTCCATGTCAATTAAAAGACATTTCTTAAGATTCTTGGTTAGGACAAAAGCTTGAAGGCAGGCTACACTACATTTGAAGTGGTTTGCATTCATATTCTTTGTTCTTAACAGCATTACACTTGGTTACAACAGCAAAGGACCAAAAGGCAGTTCTTTGGTAGTATCTCGATAAAACATGCAGCCCCAAATGCATTTTTCTCTAAAGAAAGACAGAAAACTTTAGTAATTTCAGCTGAATGAGCCAGCCACTTTACTTTATTTCACTGTAAATCAACCTTGCAGTATAGAATATCACACTTCAAACTTGCAAAAAGATTGTTACTTCCAGCTAAAGTAGATACATAAACATTCAGAGAGAGTTTAGCAAAAGTGAGAAGTATGGCTGCAGAAAACCCACTATACATCAGTGAGAGATGAGCTAATCTGCTGGTTCTCATATTGCTTCAGGGAACCACTAAACCATTACCAAAAAAAGTGATGCAAGAGATGGGTAAATCAGTCAGTACTCAGCAATGTTTTCCTGCCTTAGAACCTCTTTGGATATTGGATAACTGGAAAATTCTTTTTAACAATATTGAGTTGTTCCTTAAGTCAGTTCTCTTCATAGATGCTCTCCACATTTATTCCTGGTAAACATTGGCACTAGTGTTAAACCACTATGGTGGTTTAGAATAGGGTCTGGAAATACACACCTTTTACTGCTAGTAGAGTGCAACACTAACTTCAATATTGTTTTTCTGGAAAACCTATCAAAGTTTACCCCAGCTGACATTATTTTGGCCATGGGGCTGAGTGTGCCTTCGCAACCAAAGTTAAGAACCTAATTTCCTTGCCAGTCTATTCAGGAATAATGGTCATACTTTACTATCTGATCAAAATTACCAGCAATAATTCATTAAATATTACCTCAAAGCCTGCTAGGCAAAGCAAAAAACATAGGACCACTGGCAATCACCAGAAAACCCATGTGAGAGTAGGAAGACTAGTTAGTTACCAGATCAGCCTTTAGCCAAAGAGATTCAAAACAGAACTGGAATGATAATATTGCAATTTTTTTTTTAAGATGGCCGTTCCCCCACAAAAGTAGTCTTGTCTGCTCTATGTGATCCTCATTTATCAGAGCTGAGCAGACTTTCAGCTTTCAAACTGTTACGATCAGAGGACGGGAACAAAGTACTTTGGAAATGGCAAAACAAAACCTCCAAATGTTGCTCCCATATTTCTTAAGGATATTCTTCAGGGTCTCCTTTTACAGCTGAAAGTCTGTCCAATATTTTACAACTAATAAATTGGCAATTCTAGCTTGGATGCAGCTCCAGAATTTGTTAGTCAGCAGTGGATCATTGGTGCTGAGCTCCAGAGCAGAGCTTTGGAGACCTGCAAGTTTTAGTGAAAGGCATTCTCCAATCCCATGACCTTAACACAGGATGGAAATTGGACCTCCATAAGATTGCATTCCCAGAGTCTGCTGCTGAACTCTCCGTCTGTGATGTGCAGAGCAGGCTTTTTGAGGATTACACAGCACACTCGAGCCAGTGTTGTGCTGGACAGCTTTATACTTGTTAGAATTAGAAGTACTTCCAGATTGCATTTTGGAGGAGCACGCAAAAATCCAGTTTGGAATTTTTTTCTTAAGGAAAATAAGGGTTACATGGCATGAACTCTTCTAAGTAAAGCAGGAGGCTGAAGGGACTGATCTGTCTATTGACACTGAAAGAATTTGTTCTTATTTCCATGTTTTTATTCCCATCCCTGAAATGACTTGGGTATTTTCCCCCCTTATGTACAAAAAACTGGCAAAGGATGTACAGCACTGTATGAAGAGTAACTCCTTTTTGTTGAAGCATGCTGGAATCTGTTATCATTCTAGAATCAGTTTATCTTTTTGCCACAGTACTATGTAAAAGCACTAAAATGAGCATTTCATAAGGCTAAGTGGATGTATTATTTATTTTAAATAGGTAAGAAAGACACTTCTGCAAAATGAGGATCAGGTACTTATTTGCTCAAGTGTACTTAAAGTGGTCAGTAACAGAACTATTTGTGAGCCTTGGAAATGGGATTGGTCTTTAAAATACTTGAACGTTTTACAGAAAGAATTTAATATTACAAGGCTTTCTTACTAAAAGTTGCCTGTGTGTGTGCGCGTGCATGTGCAGAGAATCAGCATAATACAACACTATGCTTTACTCACCCATGTAAAATACAGAATTTGTGCACCAACATCATTCAAATAAATAATAGTGCTGTTTAGATCTCTGAAATTATGAAAAGTGACTTATGGAAAACTGCATTTCAGATTGACCAAGTGATAACGATGATATTGATCCAGTGATAATGTGTATAATATCCCTGCTATTGCAAGCAGGAATAATATATCATGTGAGTGAGTAGCAAGCATTCACTTCACCACATGTCTCATTGACAGCGAAGTATGATGCCATTTCAGTACATCTATCTACTTTTAGATCTTGATCCACCAGTATTTCTTGTTTGAAAGAAAACAAGCCACAGATTAAATTTTTTCTTGCTTTTTAGGCTGCCACTACTACCATATAGTCTCAGCAATGATAGTACTTTCCAAAAGCACATTTTCTGGATTACAAGTACATTTTTTAGGGTTTCAAGGAAAGGTAGTAATTAAAATGATAAAGGGTTCCTTTAAAAATTATGTGCTCAAAGGTTCTCTTCTAATTATTTGCAGGAAAAGGAGGAAGAATATGAGGCTTCCTGCTGTAAACAGAGAAGAAACATGTGTGATGAAACTTCCTTCCACTGACCTCACACAAAACCATGCAGCAAAATGGCTAGATGTGGACTTCACAAATCAAGGCACAAAAGACTAAAGAAGGGGTTTAACTTGATGGGATAGTTTCTGCAGTGATTTATAATCTGAGATTATAAAGCACTACTTGAAAATATTCCAAGAACAAGGAAAACTACCATGGGAGTGTTTGGCAGAAATCTAAAATCCTATGTTAAACAATCTACAGTGTCAATGTCCAGATGAATTTTTTTTCATTGCAACCTGGAGGGAAAGGAGAGATTAACAAAATGGAGAAAGGGAATATAATTTCCTGAGTCTAAATCCCAAAGCACTAGTTACCAAACACAACTTTGTCTCCAAAACACTCAGTCTGGAATATCAGATTCTTTGCAGATTTTTTGCCAAGCTTTATGAGTTTTTCTGCAGGAAGCAGCATGTAGATCCAAACACTTTAGGACTTTTCAGAAGATGTAAAAATATTCTCATAACTGGATGCCCAATCTGTAATTTGGCAATGATTTCTTTCTGCCTCACATCTTCTTGGATCACAAAATCTTCCAGGTCATTACTCTGAAAAGCCTGATGGAGTCCTCTGCCAAATGGATATCTTGGTCAACATAAAGCACAAGGCAGCTAAGCATTTTTACAGCTCTAGAAACTGACAAGTTTAACTCTTAAATTATGCCTGAAATGGTAGGGCTGGCCCTATGGTTTTCCAAAAGACCATACTGCTCTATTATCTTTATCCCTTTATTCAACATTTGCTAGTATTCAGTCCAACTCTGGAAGTGTTGCTAAAACTGTAGGTATGGGCCTGACCCAGCTGGCTCAGAAACCCTCTTTTTTTTTGTATGTTTGGCATGTATCTGCATTTCTCTGGATTTATAATCTCACAATTCACTATTCCTGGCTGTGTCACTCAGTTTTCCTCCATCATGCACATACGTAAAGGCAGGCCTACAAAGAGAGATAAATCGTTCAGAAACCAGTCTGCAAAAATGCTTTGCTCTGCAAACAAGATGCACAGTGTAGATAAGTACTGTAGGAGTTACAAGATATGAAACAGCTTATGTTCAGGTAAGGTCTGATTGAAGGAAACTTGGAACGTACATGTGGAGAAGTGCAAGATGAGCAAGGGGTTGTAAATAAAAGTTTCCTAAAGAAATAAAAAAAATCTTTACTCAGTAACTAATGTGACAGAAGTTAGAGGACCCTCAAAATAAATACAAAATAAACACAAAGGTTTTTGCTTATTAGTTAGTATGCTGTGTTTCATACAAACACATTTTCTGGGCATCAGGGATCAGGTGAACCATCAGGAATGCCCTGAAGGAGTTTGGTGTTCCTATCCAGAGACAGAAATTTCACAGCCTCTTCCATCAGTTAACCGGAATTAGGTTAAATGTCCTCCAAGGGTGTCCTTAGCTGTGATCCACCCTCTGTAAGACATTCCCCAAAGTTCCTGAAGAACTACATCATGCGTTCAATAGCTTCATGAAAGTAGTAGTAAATGGGGATTTTTCCTCTGGCAGAACAATCCTTTCACATACTGCAGATGGCTTAGGCACTAACAGAGTAATCTAGGAAGTAACTGGTTTGCACTGGTAAGAAATGAACCTGATTTTGCCCAAACACTGCCATGGATCCAAGCTTCTTTTCAGATGGTAAGTAAATTATATTTGGGCATGCATAAATCACACTCCTGAAGATTTCATATGACCAAAACATTACTGATATTTCTTACAGGTTACACATTATGAAATATTTGTGAATTACAAAATTATGTATTTCTTACAGCACTTGCAAGTATACTGCAGGTTGTAATATCTCACACAAAATTCTATAAGAGGTTACTGTGGCCTCTCTGTGCCAGGTTATCCTAAATGATCAAAATGGTGCTGTCACTGTCAGTACACTGAAAACAAGTACTTGCTGTAATGTTCATCCATAGTTTAATTTTTCCATCTTGCCTGTTTCTGACAGATTGCCAAACTATTATTACCAGCTGGATAGAGTCTATAATAATTTCTCCCACAATCTGTGAATCTGTGGATAACACTCATTCATAAAAGCCAGACTATGCCTTCAAGCATGGCTGTGAGCAAAGGAAAAGGCACAAATTGCTCCATCCCTAAAGGACCCATCAGAAATGCTGTGATTGGTATCTCCTACTCACAGCTCCTATCTTGTAGCTTCTCCATTTCTCTGGGGTAATGCTTTACTGACCTTTTGCTTGGCATAAGGGTGTTGTTGGACCAATTATTGTTATAGGATCCCCTCTCCCCAGCACAGATAGAGGGTGCATTAAAGTCCAACCCCAAAGCAGCACAGGTGCACTCAAGTGGTAATTTTTTGTGAGTAGTGCTAAGAGGTAAGGACTACAATAAAAGTTGAATTGACACTTGTTTCAGTTTAACAGAAATGTAGGAGAGTTTTGTGATTGTTTTGGAAAAAAGTGGCCTTGGCAGTTAAATATGATGTTAAATGCTATTTAAATGTAGAACATCCATTCTCACATAGACATAAGGCATGTCTCTCCTGTTTGGACAATTAGGAAACATGTTTTTCTTTGTTTCTGTATCAGTCCTTACTGAAGCTCTGAATGAGGCACCATGGAGATGCTGTCAGGTATTTACTCATCATTAACAATATCTTCTTACTTGGAAAACAGTAGGCAATACCATCCTGGGCTGCATCAGGCAGATGATTGCCAGCAGGTCGAGGGAGGTGATCCTTCTCCTCTGCTCAGCACTGGTGAGGCCACACCTGGAGTAATGGGTCCAGTTCTGGGCTCCCCAGTACAAGAGAGACAGGGACAGATGGGAGAGTCCAGTGCAGGTTCATCAAAAAGATGAATAGACTTCTCTCAGTGGTATCCAGTGACAGGACAAGAGGTGATGGGCACAAACTGAAACACAAGAAATTGCATTTAAGCATAAGAAAAAAATTTTTTACTGTGAGAATGGTGAAACAGTGGCACAGGTTGAGGTTGTGGAGTCTATTCTCTTTGGAAATAATGAAAAATCAGCCAGATATGGTCCTGGTCAGCCAGCTCTGCCTGGTCCCACTGCAGCAAGGGTGTTGGACTCAATGATCTTCAGAGGTCCCTCAACTGTTCTGTGACCCTGTGGGATCAGCAGAACCCCAAAGCACTGACCAGGCACCCCAGGCACCTTTTTCCCTCCATCAGAAAAGAAAAACAACATTCCTTTTGGCAATCCTCTGATGTAGAAAGCACTCATCAATCTCCTGACTCAGATCTCATTAATAATAGCTCATCTAAGCAGCCTTAGAGAGTCACTGTGTTGGCAGGTACTCATCTGCCATGCCATCTTCAGCATTTCAGACTATTTCTACAGGGTTAGGAGGTACTTGCCTTTCAGACATGCCAAGGCTTTCCACACCCTCTCTTTCTGCTGTTTTGCTACTCATTAGGAAACATGGTTGTCCAAAATCCTGTCAGAAACAGACTCTGCTAAGCACAGACTCTAAAGTCTTGTGGCTTAATTTGCTGCAAAAATAAATCTAATTGGCTGACTCTAGATCCTGCTAATGACCATCAACACCTTAACACCAACTGCTTAGACTGGAAAAAATCATGCTAAGAGCTTTTTTTATTAAGTGAAAAGCACAGTGTGAATGACACCCAAGGGAGAATAGTCTTCATTTTATTTATTTGTACATTTTCAAACATTATTATTTTCTACTGTTTTGCACTCTGACAGACATCCTTCTAAAAGGAAACTGCTTTCTAATTGCTAGTTTCATCTACTGTGGCAAAACGTATTATTTCCAACAGAAGAAAATCAGAAAGGGACTCAGCCACAAATGTGATAACCTAGAAAATTATCCTAAACCATATCTATTCAAATGAACAATCATAAATTGCAGGAAATTATCTCCTTTTTTTTTCTCCAAAAGCCCCCATATTGCAGAAGCTTCATCACCCCATGTTTATACAAATTGCTCCAGTTTGGGGACCAAACTCCCAGAAAATCCTGTTTTCAACTGGACCCCCACAGAAAGATGTGTAAACTCATCTTAAATCTATAGATTGCCAGTCTTTGGATTTTGAGTATGCATACTGCACACTAAGAGCAATGAATTCAGACCGAAAAACAACATTCAGGCTGATTTTCATACATAAATGGAGCTCATGGAAAGATGTTTCAACACACTTTTTGCAAAAGAGAATCATGTTTAGAACAGTCACGACCTAAATAAAAAATCTGAAATGTAGGCTTTTCTCAGGCTGAGAAAATTCCACCCTACCTTCCTCATTGTCAGATGATGATATAACCTTAACAGCAAATATTTAGAGCAGTCTACATGGAGAAAAACTCCAATATTTAAAGCCTCTCCTATTTAAGCAGGGAAACTCATGCAGCTGAGAATGCAAGAGTGATGGTATCAAAGGAAAAGGAACACATATGACTGTACCTTTGTGGTCAGGGTATTCATACAAGAGAGAAGAGTTCCTCTGTGTTTTTTTCTTACGTGGTTTTTTGTTCATCGGGTGGGCTTTTTAGTTCATTCTTCACAAGTACCCAGTTCTTCACACAGATGGCAGGGGGAAACAAAAAACTTAAAGAAAGTGCTTTGAAACAACAGCTTTGTAAGTGTTATAGCCTCCAAGTCAAAGCCATCCAAGACAGTCATAAAAACTTCATAAGGGTTTCTCCCCAAACTCTCTGATAGCTATATAAGGGGCAGACTGGCAGTCCTTGTCTTGAGATGAACACATGTACTGTTTTCCCAGGATTCCCAAGAAAACATAAGGCATCACAGCTAGGATTTGCCTACTCCTTAGCTGGGAGCTCCATGTATTCCCCTGCTCCATCACTGAGCAACTACCAGAAAATGAGGAGGTAATTCACTGCATCCACAAATGGCAGTGACAGCATGTCTGCTAAACACTAGTGAGTTCTCCTAGAAGCATTCTTCCCCTTGCTGTAGAATCATTTTGTCCTGTGCCTCTTCTGCAAATATGTGGTACAAGACACAGTCAGGCCTAAAATATTAAATACCCTGTAAGCAGAAGAAATATCAGTTTCTAGGTACTCCCAAGGAAATACTGTATGATCTTGGATAAGTCATTTGATATGTCTGTGCTGCAAAACTTTTTTGTAAAATGAGGGTAATACTACCAATCCTGACATTTTAAAATGATGCACGAGTGATAAGCACTATATACTGACTTTCTAAACAGAAATAACACCAGTATGAGTCATTGCCTTTGGTAGCCTGAGTGGAAGTAGGAAATCTTCTTACTCTTACACAACAAAACCAAGAGATATGATTGTATTTTCTGATGAACAAAGTTGCTGAATCTCAGTTTCATTAAAATGCTTTTAAGGTTCGCTTAAAAGATGCCAAGGTTTGTGGGCAGAAACATGCTTATCCTTCACTCACAATACTGCTACGTGAAATTCCTGCAGAGCTAGGGAATGAGCACTTTATCTACCTTCTTCTCAGACTTGCCAGTGGGCAGATCAGATGAGGCTTAGAGCTTTGGGAGCTCAAATGATGTGGAAAGTAAAACATTACTTAGAGCAGCTTTCATGCTGCTTTAATTTAAAGTAGAGGGTGGGAAATTCAAATTAAGGGTAATACAAATGGTATCAAGACTTTTTGTAGCTGTCTCTGCCCCAAACACAAGAGCAAAGTACTTGATAATCAGGCTTAAACAGTAAGAGCCTCTCCTTTAAAAAGTAAAGCTTTTTCATCAACAGCACAGACCCTCCAAGACAGAGAATTACAATAGACTCTTAAGGCAAACACAGTAGGCTCTTGTACAACCCTTACTTGTAATAGACTCATACCCTAAGCAAAGGTGGATATAGCACCAATTCTAGCTGCCATTCACTTTTTTTCTCCCACACACTCACCCTGGCCATTTGTCTTTGTTCCTGTTCAGCTGTTCGATTTGGTTGTCTTTATTGCCCAAACAAGTGTGGCAGGAAAATATCCTTCTTCCTAATAATTTTGCTTCTTACATATCAAGTTGGTAATTTTTTAACCTGAATTTAAAAAGTATATTTAATGCAAAACAGCAGGTTTTGGGCTTTTGTTGGGTTTTTGTTGTTTGGTTTGTGTGTGGGTTTTTTCTGAATGAAATCTTCATATAGCTTTGTACTGAAACAATTTCAGCAAAGTGTTCATTCCAGCTCTGTTCTAGCCAGGTGTCCTTCCTTTTGAGAGGAATCACCTCTAGGGCTGGCATACTCATGAAACCCAAATGATGCACTGGCCACTACAGAGAGAATCAGTTTTTCCAAGAAGTCAGAGCAGGAAAGCCAGAAAGAAGCGCAAGCTTGTTGGTAAAATGACCATTGTTGGTAAATGACCACAGCCATGTCCTGCTTTTCCCAGTTACTCCTTATGTCCTAGTTATCTTACTGTGCTCCCCTGTCTTTGACAGCATATTCAGCACACAACTTGCTTTATGAGACTGCTTAGAGGGATGACAACATTGAGTTGGTTGATGCATGAAAGCTGTCTCCTAATAAAAGTGCAGCAGCCTATCCAAAAGGGATGCATTGGGGGATAATTTGAAGACATCTGTTAAGACAGGAGCTGTGTAATAACTTAGACTGGTTACCTTGGTGCCTAGGAATTCACTCACGGATTGCCATCCCTGTAGTAGCTGCTGTACCAACACAGAACAGAAATGGAACTGCTGCTCCTTTACAGAGTTTCATACAGAGTAAAGAGAGGGTCAGAAGGACAGAACAGGCAGTGAGATACTGGTCACCATGATGGAGACTAGATGCTATGATCCACATGGGTAACCTTTTGGGGAAACACACCTTTCCAATAAAAAAAGAAATATCAAGTTTAGGCAACTGACATTATGTGTAACTGGAATCTGGATATAGCCTTACATTTACTTAGAAGCACTTTGAAAAGCTCCTAGAAGAAATGCTAGTATTTTGGAAGAGTGGATACATTTGTACTTACCCTCTACACAGGAATGCAATGAGTGGCTTTAAGCAAGAAATATTTTAATTTGCAGGTGAAAACTTAAAGCAGAATTTCATAATTTGGAAATTTGTAACCAGTGCCTGCTACCAATCAATGAAAAATATGCAAGTCTATTTTTTAAGCATAGTTTTGGCTCACATTTCTAAATCACATATTGTTTGTATTTACATAATTTTTTTAAAATATTTTCAATATTCTGGAGCTTTATTTAATCATTGTCTTGTTTTTTTCCATTTGTTTCAAAGTGAGAACACGCAGCAGGAGAAATATTTTTTTGTCCCTCTGAAATACTCTGCGTATCTTTTTTCCTTTTCAGACTAAGGAGTTGTATGATTGAAATAAATTCAACCTTTTCTGTTAAAAATGCTCTCTGTAGGATTATGTGCTGTGTGTTTCTGGCTGTAGTCTTTCTTGCTAAAAGGGAACAGATAGGTGTAAATGATATTCACACCTCTTAATTGGAGGCATTAACAGTTCTCTGGGTTATCTTCCAGCATAAGACCTTGGGCTTCCTAAAGAGCAACTATAAATAAGAGCCAGGAGTTTCTGCAAACTTTTGCTCATATAGGAATGTCAGTTAAGAGTGTGATTATTGTGTTTGGATTTTTTTGCAACATTTCTTTTCTGGCAACTTCTCTACTGTAGACAAGATTTTATGAGCAAGAAAGTGCATTTGTTGGTATAGTTGTTTCATTTGAGCTGATATAAGCAAGACCATCACTAACGATTTTTTTCCTTGTACATTCTGTATCTATTAGGAGATATTTCTGGTGCAGCAACATGAGCTGCAGGCAGGAGTTTATGTTTCTTTCTTAAAAGTTTTTTTGTTTGTTTGTTCCTGGTTAGCATTGTGCAATCCTTTTTGTGAGTAAGGAGAAAAAAAATCAATTATTTACCTTGTTTTGTGGAACAGACACAGAACTGATGGAAGCAATATCAACAGTTTGATAAAATACACTAACAATTCATGAAAAATTCAGGTACAAGCCAAATATAGTTTATTCATGAAACTGAACCAATTTACACTGCTTAACTGTAGGGAACATCAAAACGTCCTTTCATGGCCTTTTAAAAATGTAACAACTCTGCATACTTTTCTTGTATTTGCCCTTGCATGTGCCTGCCCAAAATCAACAGTCTAATTTCTCACCCTGCACCAACAGCCATTCATATTGTGTTCACAGGTACAAATACAGCAAATCCCATGCTCAATTTTTGCCTCTAAACTCCAGTCTAGGCAGAAGAGATCACTACCACAAAAAAAATCGAGGTAAGTAGGAAACTTGCTAATAAGACCACACTACTTTTTGCCGTATTAATTCTTACTGTCAGGTCAGTTTGAACTCATGAAAGCACCTAAGTAAGAAGGGTCTTATGAAATAATAATATTGGTAACTGAAAACCAATAAACCAACAGTCAGGAAAGACTATGTGTACGTGTAAAGGTGGCGTGCACCTCTGCTATATTCCTTAAATTGACTGCACAAACTCTTTATGTCTCTTTTAAATCTGGATAAAATAGCAGATGTTAAATAAAATGGCAGTTTAAGTGTCACCTAGAGAAAACTTGAGAGCGTCAAGCGACCTATTTCCTTTCTTCAAGTTTTGAAGACTGTGGGAAAATTTAGGTCTCAGAGAGGCATGAGGTGGACAAAGTGAAACAAAATATACCCTCCATATAGGTAGATGAAGTAGAGAGAGATTTTCTGTAGAAATGGTTTCTACAAGTATAGAAACTGGCCATTACAAAATATGCAGGGTTGGGTTTGCAAATGAGGTGAACTTTTTGGAAATGTCAAAGTCTTGCAAACTTGTCATCTCATAGATTTCACAGGAGCCAGCTGCAATCCCCGATGCCCTATAAGATGCATAAGAAAGACTTCAAAAATAAGACAAGCAGCACATTATCCTAAATTGAAAATCATCTTAGATCCTTGTAAGGAAGTGCTGAGCAGGGACCAGGGTGTAACCTCATCTGCCAGAGGGTCTGAAGCCCAATTCTGGGTTGCACCTTTGCTCATTATTCATCAGTACCGTTAGGTTTCAACTCCAGGTTACTCTCTCTCCTTCAGAAAAATAGTATAAAAAGGAGTTATGGTATAGTCTTCCCTCCACTCTATGAATAAAAGCAGTGTCATAGAAAAAATTCTCCACTAAATACTTTGTAATACCAAGTTACTTGAAATTTAGAGGAAAAAAAAATTCTCAGACTATTCTCTATCTGTCCAATTTAGTATAAAAAGCATAGCTATAAATGGGGGAAAGAACTTAAATACGGTTCTTTGAAGTGAGTGCCCCATATAGGGGCATATAGAACCCTATCCTTTTGAGCCCTCTATCTGGTTTGATGCACATTTTACAGTTGAGCCCCAGTTACAAGAACACAAGCCTACCCATCATCTCAGCTTATATTGAATTCCTTATTTTAGTAGACAAGAATTTAAAGTGCATTTTTCATTCTTTCTTTATTTTTTCTTCTTTTTTTTTTTTTAGTCTGAGAACATACTCTGCTATGAGTACCCTTGGAGCTCTACAGGCCAAATAAACTTTGCAATAACATTTTAAAAGTTTCTTTGCATTTATATAACCTGGCTGTAATCCTTCTGTGTCTCAGAATTCACCACACTATCAATCACTTAAATTATTGAACTGGATTTCACATAAAATCTGTTTGGTTGTGGAATACATATACATTCAAAATTTAGTGAAGCTTCTTTCCCCCAACCCATGGAACAGATAGGAAAGGTGAAGCCAAGATGAACTGTCCTGGGAAAAGGAGGCTGAGGTAATGCAAGGAGAATCAGTGCTTCAGGAAACATTTTTAGACATAGCTAAACAACCACCACACCCCTCCCCCCCAAAAAAAAATTCTCTTTTGTGACTTAAAGGTATATGAATCCTCATGGCAAGGGCAGTAATACATAACAATGATGACAATACATCTATACATAACTAATATCGTGGTACGACAAGGCAAATTGAAAAATCAAGGAAGAAATAGAACACAAATAGTTTATTTCTTTAAAACCCTATATGTCACAGGTACTTCTCCCATTCTGTTTCAATTTTTTTTCCATAATACTGGATACTATTGCTTAAATGTGCAAGAAATTAACTTCTGTTATCTCAGAGTTGCTGTGTAAATGCTAAATTTGACTTCTTAACTGTCTGCCTATTTTTGCTTTTCCATATAAATAAAAATGATGTAAAAAGATATTTTTATACTTGATTTAGAGAAGTTCAGCAATGTTCAGCTCCCAATAGTAAGCTATCTTTCTAAATGTAAGAGCTATTTTTCCTATGATTTTGTTGTCTCCTATGAATTTTTTAAAAATGTAATTTATTCATGAGCAGAAATGAGTAAAACCACTGGTTTCCCAGTGGAGTCATATTGTTAAGATGAACCACATCTTTCCTGACCTTGCATAGCAATTGTAGGGGCTGCACTCTATAATTGGTCCAAATACAAATACACTTGTAAATCAGGTAGGTTTCCTGGAACTTTGGAACAACACCAGTGCGTCTGGTTTTATTCAGCCCCAAGTCTCAATTGCAACTGACCAAAAAATTACAGCTAAACCTATCAGACCTTTCATGCCTGAGCTTTCCACCCCCATTCTCTTCTACAAAATTAAAATGAGGTTCTTTGCTGAAGCCAAAATCTTCCAATATGCTTGTCATGAACTGCTGAATTTACTGTTCACATCTTTTGTACAATACAGATTAAGTGTGGATCCAGAGCTCTGCTTCAAAGGGGCCCTCCAACTGCCATATTTTCATCGTAGCATGCATTCACGATGCAAATATAATATCCATCTGGGCCTTTTATAGGCTTAATTTATCCCTGCTTATTTATCATAATTAAGTGCACCATATGATAGGAATCCTTGTGGTATCTCTACTGATCTGGAGTAGGGAGAGATCACTAACCCTACTTATGAAATCCAGCAATTAAATTACATGATATCACTCATCATAAAAAAAACAAACCCTCTGCTAATGACATAAATGTGTTGGACTAACCAGTTTCGTTCTAGCACATATGTAAAATAAGGGGGGAAAATAGACAGAACATCAAAGATGAGAGACCCCTGCAGAAGCCCCAAGGAAGGTTCCCAAGCCACTGGATTTGAAAATATGGTACACCACGGATTAGTTTTTCAGTGATAGAGATGTAATATTCAGAGATAGGGGACATAAGCTACATCAAGCTATCCCAAGTCGGGGGATTTGGAAAAGCTCTTCTGACATCAAGTTTATGTGACTCCAGTGAAGTTGCTTTAAGACACCAAAAGTGCTGTCTGATTTGGGGCTGACCCACCTTCCCGTCTCTTCCCACAAAAATAATAAACACACACATACATGTACCTATTTTTGAGGAAGCGGATTTTTTTAACAAGCTGGTAACATTTTTTTAACAGCTGGTAACATTTCCAGTGGCTTTTAACATATTGCGGAGTCTGTGTTCAGAGTCCACAATGCGGTGCAGTGCAAAATGTTCTAGGCTAGTTCTAAGCGAGCTCGTGTGTAACTGTGCAAAGCATTGTGCAGATATACTAAGTCAGCTCTAGATCCAGGTATACCATCACACTATCACAACAAGAGGGCAGGGACCGCTGTAGATCCTAGACTTCAGCTGGTCAGTCCTATATCACCCTACCTTACAGTCATGGCCTGAGATATTTAGAGCTGTATTTGTTCAAACGAGCCAGGAGTAAATGTCTATACTAAAGGAGATACTTAATAGTGGCAAGGTGCCTTGCTCCCTTTGAAACTGGTATGAAAACTCTGTGTACTGAGGGCATGCCACAAGACCCAGCCAAAAAAAAAGGCCAAGAGCATGCATATTGGTGTTTGGAAGAGCTGAACATCATTTGTACTTCCAAGACACAGCAGTCAGTGAGTGATGTTGCCTCCTTCTCAGACCAGACTCTAGCTGTAAGAACCTTCTCTGTTCATGAAGAAGTCACAGTAACAACATCCTCTTTCCTCTTTTCCCTCCTTTGATGGGGCTTAAATCCCCAGTCCCTGCACCATACATGGAGGACCTTGAAGACCCCTTATTCCGGGTTGTCTGCATAGAAGACAAAAAGTAAAACATTAGAAAGGACAGGTCTGTCTTCTAGTCTGTTCCCATCTCTCACACGTTCTTCACTGCTTTTTATGCAAAGGATCCTTGCTGCAAAATAGTCCGCATCTGCCTAGGCAGACTCTTCAGCTCCTCAGAAACCTGGCAGGTCCCAAGTAGGTGCTAAATCCAGGGCTGACTAGATGTGTGCCAACACAGCAATATAGGGGCTGAAAGAATTTTCAGTTTAAACAGGGAAGCCCATGGTGACATTAAGCAGCTACGAACCATGGGCTTTTGTTTGTGTAAATGTATTTAGTTGTCTAAAGTATTTCTCTGTTTTCTATACAGGCCCTTGTGGGATTTCACAAAGTGCCTAAGAATTTCACATACCTAATTCCCATTGAAATTTGGACCTTAGGAGTTGCTGGCTTTCAATAAGACTTTCAGAAATCTTACCATGTCTTTAATGAACTTGCAAGTTTTAATGAATAGTCATGAGATTTTGGAGTCTTCTTGTCTGGAAGCAAAGCTGGGCTGTAAATCATTACACCATTAATAGCTGTTCCTTTGCCTTTCATTCCTAAGTATGGTAGTAATTATCTGTTTTGCAAAGCATAATAAAATATGTGTCTTCATATTCAGAATATTCATGTAGCGACAATTCTAAAGTTATCATAGATGATGTATAGGCAGCACCATGTCCATAGTTAACCATATTTCTTAGAGAGTTAGTTTCTAAGTCCAGGGCCATAAACTTTGATTTTGGAAACCACAGTGGCCTGCAAATCACCAGAGAAGAAGGGTAAAGATTTCTTCAGTGTTGGAAGAATGCTAGATCCTTCCTGAACTGCGGATCCTTAAAACTTAACCTGATTTCAAATTCTTAACCAATGCTTCTTCTATGTGTTTACTCAGCTCAAGAATGTTTCTTGTCATTGCAGTTAAATAAGCATGTGAATCAATAAGCTTGCAATATTTGAAGACAAAAAGTGCTAAAACCATATAAGCAATCTTACATAAGCTGTAGTTTATTAATGTTGTTAATAATTTTTCCAGTCTTCTTGTTGCCACAGGAGACTGACCCTATGGAGACAGCAGCTTAGACTGGCTGCTCCCTTCCAGGCACCAAAAAGACGGTGTATGGCGCACACCTAGTGCCACCCACCAGCTCTGTGCTCATTCATCCATGCTGGCAAATACCTCTGGATAAGGTCTTGGTATGACTGCTCTGCTTGATGTCCCTCTGATTCCTTGTCCTGAACGTGTGACTTGCAAGCTCCTGCATTTTCCCACTTGGCTCCTCAAATGTATAGTGATGGTTTTATTCCAGCATGTTCCCCTGCTGTTTTACGTCACCCTAAACTTTATCTCCATCTTTGCAGTAGTTCAAATAGTATTGTTCCACATTTGAAATGTAGGTTTGACATTTGGTTTTGCTAGAGATTTATTTTTTTTTCAGGAGTGTGAATAGTAAAATATTTATGAAACTCTTACGGCTTGAAAACTACACGTGGGATTAAAATAGAAGCTAATAGAGGAAGAAAGATCACAGCAGAGATGGTTTCCAACATTAACTGTGAACTTCTGTTGGTGCCAGGAACTGACTGAGTTAAATTGCAATCTCCACCACAATTGCATAGAGTAAGACTGTTGAACTGTGCATGAAAGGGGCAGCTTAAGAAACTGCAGAAAAATTACATAGGATGCTAAAGGCACAAGAGGTACGAGCAATCTTCAAGACGGTGCATTCTTTTCATAAAGGTTAGATGAAACAGCTACACTTCTCTAGCACAACCAGAACTTGAACATTATAGCACATTTTAAAAAAAAAACGCAAAAAACCCACAACCCCTAAAGGTAAGAAAAAACCTGCAAAGCTTCTGTTGCCATAACTGTGCCATGATAAGCAAGCTTATCAGAGCCCTTCAGACCAAATACAGAATATTCTCACAAGAAGAGTTTTCCTGCCAACAGTTACAAAAGCCCTTTTCTGTCAGTGCTGGCAGCTGCCCGACAAATGCCAGAGGGGAACACAAGAGGCTGGGGCACAGAGGGGTCTCTGCAGATCAGCACATGTAAGAAGGTAGATTCTGTAGTGTAAATCTGTCCTCCAGCACACTGTATTCAGAAACAGCTTCACAGTGGTGGTAAAATCTACAAAAATACCTGTTTTTTCATAGATCCAAGAACCAGCACTAAACTGTGCAAAGCCTGGTTGCTGTACCCTGCTCTAGCAGTGTGCTTGACTAATCAAATACATTTCACCTATATGAGGTAGGATTTAGTGGGACCTCGCCTCTGTTTATTTTCTAGGTTCTTGACTAATTAATTCAATTTGTCTGTAAGTTTCTTCTTCAGGTTGGGGTAGGAGTGAAGGCAAGCAAGTTTTTTTTGTTGTTTTACAACTGCTAAATTATGTTTAAGGATGTGTCTTGGCTTTGTGAATCCTCTAGGCTCTTTTTTTTTTTCTTTTTGCAAAATTTATTTTAGGTTATTTTTTAGCCACTTGTAAGAGACAGCAAGACCACTTTTTCACCAAACTATGGGAATCTGTGATGGGGTACCTTGTGCAGTTTCTATTGATTTTAAAATCATAAAAATAGACTTGCAGGAAAGCTGGATATGCTCAGCGCAGTTTCTGAAGAAAATTAAGTAATCTAAAATGTAGATTTACAATTATATTGAAAGGACAGGATGGCTTCCAACATTAATCCTGTCAAGGCTGAAAAGGGTAAACTAATGTTGCCTGGGTTTGGCTTCAGCTAGTCCTGAAAAAGTCTGAGCTTAAAATAGCAATTTTGGCCCTCCATTTGTTTACAAACAAGAACACATCAGTTGTTTTTCAACATTCACCAAAATACCTTTTCTGTGTATATGAAAGAAATGATCATCTGAATTTGTAGTCATTCTTTAGTTTGTATTCACCAAACTTTTCTTTTTCTCTTGTACTCGTCTTTCTTCCCAAAGCGTGCTTCTTTCAGAAACCTCCTGGCAGATGGAAATGAAATAAACAGACTTTTAAAGAGGATTCTGGTTACAAAAAGACAGTGCTCAGACAAAGAAATCTTACTAGAGAGACTAAAAAATCCACCTTCCTCACCTGTTGAACTGGCTGTGATGAACAGTAAAACCTTACCATTGACAGGATTTTCAACAGAGAACAGGTCATTTCACATTTGCCCATTCAAAGAAACTGGCTGCCCAAGGATGGTTATGGACCTGTAATTCAGCATCTCTGAAAATGCCATTTAACTGGAGTCTACTCCTGGTTTGCTGCTCCCAAGCATGAGAGAGAGCTTGCCCATCTCCCAAGGTTTTGGGCCTCCAAAAAGGGGTTGGGTGAGCCTTGTTCACACATAGACTGCTAGCACTGCCCTCCAGAGCAGCTTTCCTAACTGTAACAGACATGAAGTGATGGTGCTGAAACCTATCTCGATACTAGAGCCTAGTGCAGGAGAATTTATAAGTACAGCATTGTTGACCAGCAAACCCTGAGATTTACAGTTCAGCAACAGAGCTAAGAGAGTCCCAGGGAATCTTTTTCTCCCATATTCAGGGATACTGTGGACCTAAGGGACAGTAAAATCATTCATTTTTGGAGATTTTGTTGTTTTACCTTGGGAATGTGGAGTGCTTTGAGGTATCAGAGAGGAATTGCTCTCCACTTTCACCTTCAGGGTGTTTAGGGCTGAGATGTCTCACTGCTGCTCATTTCTCCAAAGGCACTGCAGCAGACTTTCTATGTTACGTAAAATCCAAGAAGGTCAAGATGGGTCTGAAAGAGATAAATATAGTAGGTAAAATAACATCATTACACAGAGTACAGTCCAGCTGCTTTCCAAGGGGTCTTTTATGCGATCTGAAGTTTCCAAAAGAAAGGAAGAAACAAAGCATTGAAAAAGTAGAGGTGCAGTAAGTGGTGTTACACAGGATAGGCAACTGATCTTCAGGTGTTTTGGTTAGCTGAAGGAGATTACTGCAGTCTAACCCTCAATTGCTGGTTCTTGTGAAGAATTCTGAAGTTCATTAGTTTTCATATCTATTTTTTTCTGTGGGCAGGAAGAATAAGATTTTTTATTTTCTGTATATGCCTCCCCTCTTCTGCCTCTGTATTCCCTCCTTCCTTTTGCAGCAGAACCTCTCTGAAAGCAGAGCAGCTCTGAAAGTGTTGAGCAGCTCCTGCCAGCTTGCCCACTCCCTGCTTCCTTTCCCACCCTGAGAAGTAAATTACGGGACTTAACAAGGGCAAAGAAAACCAGTACCCCAGGTTCACTATGTGGACAGATAGTTCATCTGAACTGCTAAGGCTGCACAGCAGTCTCTGTTTTGAGTGCCAGCAGATTTTGATTAAAGCACTGCTAATAGAAAGAAGTTAAAGGAAGGAGAGTGTACCCAGGAAACCAGCATTTACTACCCCCTGCTCAATCCAATAAGAGTTTGAAACCCGAATTTGTTCTACATTGTTTGTAATTTACCTAAAAGCTTTACAGCTGTATAGCTATGCAAGCCATTTTTCCATAACTATTAGTTGAAGGTGGGAAAACTTCCACCTAAATTCCAGTAACTGCCAGGCCAAACACTGAGATCAGAATTTTTTCTTACGTAAATGGACAAAGCTCCATTATGACTTTGCCTCCTACTGCTTATCTTGATCTTACTTGTATTCCTAAAAAGGCACAAAAATGTGTCCTTGCATAGAGGAAGGCCAGGGGCTGGGAAAACTTTTATTTCAAATTTCTAATCCCCTGGATACACTCCATGATGGATGTGATAAATTTGTTGACAGAAGACCTTCTATATCAAATCTCAGAATGTAATATAACTGCCAAGAGCTGAGAATTTCACAAGATTTGTTTCATCTGCTTTCAAGTAGTGGCTATGTGATGTAAGACTTGGTTTTGGTTGTGGCTTTTTTTTCAAAAGCAACCAAAAAGATATCACTCATTCCTTCCCCCATATGCAAATGTCTCAGTGCTAAGTATTGCAATCTCCAGCTTCTGGCCTCAAAGGAAGATTCCGCAGTCTGAATATTATATAGCTAAGTTCCCAAGATAAGTAGACAAGGAGGCTTAGGTGTCACCAAATGAGATACATCACACACAAAGAAGGGGTACTGGGAAGGGCAGCCCTCTGTGTAAAAAAAATTCATCTTTCTGGTGTTTCAGTGCCTTACACAAGGATCCAGGAACATTTGGTAGCCTGCCATATTGAATATTATCTGATTTTAATAGTGGATAGCTACCAGGAATCATCTTCCTTTTCTTTCAAGAAATTTAAGCCCTGTATTCAACCATCCAGTGGTTAAAGCCTTTCCTCAGCTCAGGGGATTTATCAGGTTAATTTTATCCTGCCAAACGCATCTCCACTGCTGCCTGTAGAAAACCAGGGGAGTCCTCTCTGAGAGGGACATGTCCTACCTGGCCTGTAACTGCTGCTACCAGGGCAGGAAACAGTTAAAAACTGTCCTGGATGGGAGAAAGTGAAAGTGGGACTCTCTCTCCTAATTGCCAAAGCTATATATTTTGCATTTTGCATCTGTTGCAGGTGCTGGGTAGAATTGCACAGGCATAATTTGACATGAGCAGAGCTACAATCACATAAAGGTGTCATCTTTTTATTGACCCTGTTCCTACTCATCTAAAGCATAAATAACAAAAACTAAAAAATGTCCTGGAGATCATCTGTCTAGGCATTTAAACCTGTGTTCATGACATGATTTTTGCAAGATTTTAATGTTTCTTCTGGTTCTTCCTCTCCTGTCTCTAGATTACCATGGTGTATTTTTCTATTGTTGCAGGGGAAGCACATATAAAAAACAAATCACAAATTGTCCTAAGTCAGTTAGTTTTCTGTTCATTTCTGCATTGCTGGGGAAGGGGGTTCTTCACTCATAGGCCAGTCTGTTTTCCAACATCCATAAATGGTTGGTTGGTGGATAACGTGGCTGAGAAAGGAAGGTTACAATCCAAATGGGTCAAGCAAATACCTTTTGCTGACAGAATTGTAGTGAGTTCAATACTCTATGAATGGCCTTTGGATGGGTTCGTAAGTTCAGAAGTGGAACTGTAAAATGAACATAGACAAAGAAGAAACAAACATCAAGCCCAGAGCAAAAAAAATTTTGTTTGAAACCTCCCTTAAGTGTCAATTTATAATGAATAAGGTATTAAAAAAACTTTCCATTTCAAAATTGTTAATAATAAACTCATGCTGTCAGTAACATAAACTTTTTCTGCTGTGGTACCACAGCTGTTTACAATGCTACATGCTCAACTGCTTAGATAAGAAAAATAAGTGGCACCTAAAATACCAACTGCAACTAGGAATATGTCTGGTTGTCCCATCATAACTCTACTGAGTAGCACAAAAATGAGGAAGAAAAAAATCATAAACTATTCAGAGTATAACATTGTTGGTATTCTTGTGATCTGTAAAAGTTGCACTGTAATAGGGACCTCCTTACATTAGTATTTTTTCAATAATTCCAGTCCAGTCCCTCATGGATGCATGGGTTTATTTTGCACACTCAAAGTTATACAAGTGAACCCTGGTAAGAGCCCTGTTCACCTTCAGTGAGACTCAGATGAAATCCAAAGGACCATATTTACAAAATAGAGCACAAGATCACAACCTGTGCCACCATTTGTGAATTACTAGCTGTTGCTAAACAGTTGTTTAGCAAAGAAAAAAGTATGCCTTTATAGGTGAACAATCATGTGCCAGCACACTCAGAAAAGCTAAAAGGCACCAACTGTTTTATCCTCTTCTAAAACAAAGCCAGTGTTCAGTTAACAGTTATTGATATGACAGAAAGAGAACAAAAACAAGACAATAGAAAAATCCACTCCAAATTATAACTGAAAAGAAAGGAAAATGATGAATGGCCATTTAATTATGGCACTGATTTTCAGAAGCAGTGAAGACCAGCAATGGCTGCCAGATTTTCACAAACCAGCTAAGCCTGTTGGGCATACAGTGGGGGCTAATATGCTTTGAAAACCTGGCCAGCAGTTTCATGATGGAAACTGCCCAGTTATAAGCACATTCATAAATGTGGTCCCTATTTAACAAAGTTAAGATTGCTGTTGATAATCAAGTTCCACTTTGGGCTGCCAAGAACTTAAGACTCTCATTACAGGACCTTTTTGCCATAATGGTAAAACATCAGAATGGCCCAATTTAGAGCCCACCAGCAAAACCACAATTATTTCAGATCATAGCTGCATTGGGGTTTTTTTCTGCAGTGTTTATCAGGTCAGTCCAAGGAACAACTGGATCATTTTTCCCAAAGGAATGCTCCTTTCTACTTCTTTCTTTGGGGCCCAGTGACTCTTCCCTGTCCTGTGACATGGCATGCAGCTTCTTCACACTAGGTGGTTTGGCAGGCCTCTGGCATTTCTTTGTGAGGTTGGCATGCATCTGCATTTTGTTCATGCAACATCCACACAACATGATGGAGAAGAACTCAGCTTTCAAAGACCTCCAGAAATAATTTTAAAAAAAAGGAAGAACCAAGCTGTAATGAATGCTTTTAAAATTTTAAAGGCATCGGCTACAGTGTCTGCTACAACATGATGTGGTTGTGGTCCCTTTCTTGTTTGTACCTGAGTATTGCCCTAACTCTGCTTGAATGGGTAAAAATGATAACCACATTTAAAAGGCTACACATAGCCCCTTTACTTCAACAAGCGTTCACAAATAAACTATGAAGCCTTTGACAGTTCCTTCAAAGTCATTCAGTGTGGACTCAGCCCTGAAAAATTACATGTTTAGTCAAGTCCTTTAGAGTCAATGGATAGATCTGTACTGCTTTTGATATGTGAGAAGAGATTACCTCTTCCCTGTGAAGGATAATGATGCTATTCTATTGGAATTCATTAAAATACTGAGAAATCATTTAATGCAAACTTCAATTTAAAACAATCAGATTTAGTTCTAAAAATTTATGAGAAATTCCAAGCAACATTAGATCACTACACTTTGCACTTCTGTCATTGGTTGGATATTAAATACAGCTTACAGGGCATAAGGACCATGCAATTAGCTAAAAGCATAAGAGACGACAAGAACTCAGTCATGACCAGAAGAATAAAGTGAAACCCTAAAATGCTAACAGAAAAAATAGAAAGTTGGCTTCCAGTAGAAGAACTAAGAGATTTTTATTATGTGGATTTACCACATGCATTTCCACATCTGGCTTCTTAAAGGACTGTGAATTTCCTGGTCATTATTTTAATCATTAACACACAAAAATGTATTAAATCTGAATGTGTTAGCCTCAAAGGAAAGTTATAAGTGAAAGCTGAACTGGAAGAAAAGTCAAATCTTCTACTGCTTTGAGTGAATCTATGCTTTAGATAAAGTAAGTTATTCAATACTTTGTCCATGAAACTGTCCACAAACAAATGCCATTGGCAACGTTTGTAATTCTTCTCAATTACTGGCTGAAAGGTCGGTGTCAGCAAAGAAGAGAAATTTGTAGGCTAAGCCTGCAGTGTTGTTTAGTCACTATTAGGAATTCAGTGCAGTGGCTTGCTGCCTGGCAGCCTCCTCTTCTGCTCATGGCGTAAGTGGTGTCACTTCAGCAACACAGCTTCTCAAAAGCAAAATAAAACAAAATAAAACCACCCATTTTTTTTAATCAAAACTTACATTTTAACATTTTAAATATAATTGACAACACTCTGGAGATACACTTCTTATGAAGCATGCTCTGGGAATGTTTGTGCTGGGGCAGGGACACATCTTCAACAAAGATTTTCATGACTGACACCAAAAGTTGTTTTGGAATCAGATTTTCTTTCTTTTGCCATTTTTTCTTACCAAACCTCATGATACTAATACAGTTTCAACAGAACTTTGTTCACGCCAATCAATGTGTGGAGGATTGTTTCTAGAAATGAAAAGCAATGTAACTTACAGTGTCAGCATACTTAGGGTGAACCCCCCCCAACGTTTATACATGAAATCCTTCTCCTTAAAATGTCCCATGGGGAAAAAAAACAGAACACATTATTTTAACAGTCATCTATTATTATTTAAAAGTAGGAAAAATCTTGTCTAACAAAAATTCGACTCATTTGAATGTTTTTGATGTTTCAAAGAGGAGTGTTTTTTTCCAAATAATAGTAAAAGCACATGCAAGATAAATACAGAATACACAAATCCAACAATAATAAATTGTCAAAGACCTTCTTGTGAAGAGAAAAATTTAAGTAACCAATTTTCAATCAAATTAGTTATTGCTTTGTGGGTATCTTTGCAGAATTCTTTGTCAATAATTTTATTTTTTGTTCCAGGTATATTTCTATGAAGATTTCTTAACATGATGAAAATCCTATTTCCTGATCTACAATCAAATCTTTCTATGACCAATTTCTAGGACTTCATAACTGAAAATATTATATCTCTTTCCATGTTGACTTTAATACAAGGAAGGTTACCAAACTAACCCAATTAAAGTGAGCAGGTCTGCAAGTTGAGATGATTGCTACTGTGGTCTACGAGAGATGGGATCAAGAATGATGGATTGCAGTCCATGGTGCTGATAATCCATCTAAGAGGAAGCAGGATCCCACCCTGGATTAGCTTGAATTGGTCTACCTAAAGGTTTTGTGATGCAAATTGGAGGCACTGGGCATAGTAACAACATGCAGAATATATTACATTCTTCTGTCTAGTAGTGACTGGAAGGCTCTCAGCTGTGATGTTCCAGCCTCATTAATAAGCCCTGTGTTGTACATCTGTGTCTGATATGAAGCTGCCATGCCTTGTCACCAATTACAGACTCTGCAAAGACCCATCTCATTATAGTACTTATACTGCTTGTTCCTGAAGGTGATACTTGGTGTGGCATGTCCTCATCTTGCCAATAGGAAAATCACCCTTGAAGTGAAGAGATGTCAGTCACGAGGCACAAAGAAGCAGCAAAAAAGATTTTATGAAATGCTGCCTGGAATATTAATCATACTGCTGCAGACAGTGCAAAACCAGGCATATAAAGAGAAACAAGGGAAGAGAGGTTTCTGAACAGTCCAACCAAATTGGAGAGCTCCTTGACAGATCCAGGGCTGGGCAAAGGTCCTGATGGTAGGGTACCAGTCAGAACAGGGAGGCTGTTTACTTTGGTGTGGTTTGATGATTAGAGAAAAAGCCCCAAATGCCACCACCGCTGCCCCACCTTCTGCATCCACTAGAATTTCAAAAAAATGTAGCCTCTCTCCTGCAGACGTTAGACTTGTGTGTCCTCATTTGTGTCACTAATTGCAAAAATCGTGTCAGTCAGAAACATCCAGGGATAGGTTCAAAAGGCTGCAGTGACATGTGACAATCCACAGAATATGATCTGCTTTTTCATTACATTAATACCTCCCATATACTAATTTAAGCTCCCAAGTGACATCAGTAAACAAAAAAAAGCTTGACATGTTCAGTGAATATACAGGTACTGAATTTATTCTTCTATAATTCAGTATGGTTTATGAGGTTCATGCATTTTTACCATTATTACTGTTTTTTCTCAGTTTACCAACAGCTTTAATTTGATAGTCCTGAGCTGTAGGTATGACTTCCACTGGCTACATAGGCTCTCAGCCAGTATAAAATTGCACACATGAATAGCACATAAGGAAAGACCAAAATTTACAAAGTTCATGGAAAGTATTGTTTAAAAACCCCCACCATTTTCTCCTTTACATGAAATCTGATAAAAACACAAGGATGGTTAACATGATAGAGACAGACGCTTAAGCACTTTTCTTTTAAAGTTAGTATGGTAAAATATTTAAGCATTTAAGAAAAGAGAAATCCGTATTTATTTTTGGCTACAATCTGTCCTGATGGCAGTTGAGTTTAGAGCTCAAGTGAGAGGAAGAATTTTTCTCTGCATGCCATTCTTCTACCACTTTGAAAGAGGGAGTATTTGCTCTTAAGCAAGGAATACCTCCTTATGCAATTTTTCAAATGTTATTTAAATAAGAAGACATGAGAAAAAAGAAGGAGCTATCAATGTCAATTCAAACAAAATCCAAACATGTCCTAAAGTCCTTGATTATTTTTTGCAATTCAGGACCTGTACACACATGTATGAGAAATGCAAGAAAAAACAATAAAGTGCCTCCCTAAAGAAAAAAATAAAAATAATACCATTAAGCCACAGAAGACTAAAACACCTAATAGCAACATAAATCTGTCTGTCTAGCTGGCATTTTCCAAACCACAGTGTTGTGAAACAGGAAATACAAGTTCATCCTCTAGAAAGAATTACAGACTGCATTATCTCAAAAATCTTGTATCAAAGGTGCCTTTCATGATAGGTCTAAGCAGTTTTGACTCTAAAGGATGTTATCCCGTGAATTCAAAATTTTGTATCTAAAATGTTTGCAAACAAGCCAAAACTTTACCTTCAATTTACAGGGTAAGAAAAAAAAAAAAAAAAAGGCATTACTTCACAGTATAATACTTGCAACAATGAAGAACAAGCAATCATCGTAGTTAACAAAGTGGGAACTGCAGCACAGAAAGTTTCCTCAAACTTTCCAGGTGCTTAAGTATAAGTTACGGTGTTTTTACAAATGCTACTTCAAGTCCATATTGTCAGCAGGCCTTTACAACTTTATTCTGCAAAGTACGTCTTTATGTAACCGGCAGATCATGAGGGTACACATTATACATATACTGCTATGGCATTTTAATGCAGTTCCAAAGAAATACAGCAAAACTACAGAGCTCTCTTTTTTTTTCCCCAAACAGATGCTCCTCTCCTTCTCATGTTGATAAGGAGAGAGCAGCAGGAAACTGGAGAGTGAGACTTCCTGGAGATGTGAAGATGAGAAGAACTTGGACATTGAAACAACCGTAAGACTCAGCAAAGGGCTGGGAGAATTGATAAATATATACTTCCTTGTAAAATATATACCAGAGAGGTACTGAATGAGATGTTTATCTCAAAGCCCTATTTGATTCAGGGTACCAGAACATCCAGAAGACAATTTAAACTTCTCCATGCACTAAATACATGCATATAATGTGCAGTCTTCTTCTACAGAAGGGCCATTTGTTTTTTTTTAACATGTATGTGGCAGGCTATATACATGAATATGTGATAGTTTCCCTAATCAATATGTCAAAGACCACAAAAAAATTAAGTGGCAGGGAAAGTATTAAACACCAGGAAACTGATGAGATAAATCACTATTCAATCTATCTTTTCCGTCTGCTTTTTCTAATAGCAGAAAAACAACCATGGGTTTATTGCTTTAAATCAAAGTGAGAACCATCCAAAAATGGAGGGCTAGCATAACACTTGCAGTTAAGAGAGCTGCAAAGTTGGGTGGACACTGGAATTACCTTATGAATACCTCTATGATTTCAAATTCTTTTGAGTCCAAAAATACGTAAGTCCAGCACAAAACAAAATTTTTCCTGAAAGGCACAAGTGGTGCAGAAGCAGCACAGCTGAAGCATCTTGCTTTAAATCCAAAGGCACGAGCTCTGGATGTGTGCTAAACATGGAAGAACAGCTGCTTGACGAAGATAGAAGGTTTAAGGTAGATGATCCCTGAGTTAATATGTTGCTCCTCAGTAACAAAGCCCCGGATTTGGCCGCTCCCAGATGAGAAGCCAACACAGGACAGGGCTGTTCCCTTGGGGATGTCAAACAGGCAGAGAAGAGATGAGAGTGGGAGGACATGCTCTGCTGCTCCTGGGATTGCTGGTGACATAGAAGAAAGAGTTGCGGCAACACAGAAGCTCCTCCTCAAACTGTGGCAGAAGAAACCATCTTGACATTTTAAGTCACCTGAAGGGTTATAGCCATTTTATGGCTACATGGACGTTTACTGACCTGTGTGGCTTCCTGCTTCTTCCATACTTAACGCCAGCATTGATCAGGTCATTTGGCCTGTGGTATGAATGGGAGCAAAACATCATGGACGTCATTCTCCCGTGTGCTGTTGGTTTCAGAAACTAGCCCTTAATCACAGTATCTCAACGGCTACCAAGATTCCTAAGAGACCTTTCATAAATATGTATTTTAAAAATGTGCCAGTAAAGATTATTTTCTTTTTTTTTTTGTGAATATTTCATTATGACTTTCATTGTTTCAGCTCACATTAAACATTTTATTAAAATGAATGTTTAACAAAAGCAGTTTGAAATGAAAAATCAAAATGTTCAGTTGTGGGACTGCCAAACCAAAACAATTCATTATCATAATTTTGTCTTTCAGGGTTCTTTCATCCTAAATGTCATTGAAATTGACACTTCTAACAATGTTTCAACACCGTGAAAACAACATCTTCACCAAGAAAATAATCAAGAAAGTACTAGAAAAAATTATGACCAGTTGTACTCTGACCCATGGGCATCATTAGTTGTTACTTAGGAAGGCTCACTGACCACAGGTTGACAGGTAGCTTTCTTAAGGTCTTCAAAGTATAATTTAAAAACTCAAGCCTGCATTTCAAGGCTGGATTTTCAACTAAACAAAGAACCAGTGGATTCATCCTCCCCATTCCTCTCAACTACATGCGTTACAGCTAAGGATTTGGTCTAGACCAAATTTGAGCAAGCATTTGTTAACATGATTAACATCAAAAGAGGTATGAAACTAGTTTCTTAAGTCTTCCATTTTTCATTTGTTAGTTCATTTGTTAGGCTACTGAAACATCTGATGTGCCTAATTCTTAGCAAAAAAATGGGTGGTCTTGCCAAAAATAACACATCAATAAATTTAGGACAGAGCATAATACATCCATGCTGTCTTCAGAGAAACAAAAGTGTCATAAGATCAGGGTCAGGGTGGTTTTTTTTTAAAAAAAAAAAACTCTTATTGAATATTACCAAACCAGAACCTTTCCCAAGAATAAAGGTGTACACACAAAAGAAGAGACAAAGAAACATCCAAAGGCACCTGGAGATAAATTGGCTACCTCATTTCTTGTTCATCTTGCACAGACAGCAGATTACAAGTATTTGGTCATTGAGAGTTGCAGTCCTTCCCCTGCCATTCACCAGGCTTCTGGAAGGCAGCCGAGGTGGTCATGCACTGCTGCAGCCCATCACCTCTGGGACACAGCCTGTACTTATTGTTTTGCTTGTTTGCCCCAGACGCGGACAGACAGGTTCCTAAATACACTCGTCATTGGAATGCATTGCTTTTCATCTGCCATCACAACAGGTGCAGGGATAAAACAGCATCATACTAGTGTTTATGGTATTCTCTGCCTTTTATTGCTGTTTAGACTTCTTCTGCATCAGGAAAGTGACTGTTTTCATGATAGAATGCAGTGGTCATGGTCAGATTAAGAGCCTAAAGAAGTTAACACTGGGGCAAAAATCCCATGACCCAAAAAAAGCATCTATCAGGTAGGTAAAAATTTTAAACAATCTCAGTACAAATCTCATGGAAGTTCTGTGTCCAACAAAAATTTAACCATGCGTTTCACTCTGTTAGATCAGCTTCACTCACTTCAGTGGCGGTTGTCCCACTTTTGCTTTTTGGGCAAAGGTTTATGGTTCTAATCAAGGTTCATGCATGTAAAGTAAGGTACTATCTACACAACACAAGCAAATATCCCTTTGTTATAAACACTTCCAGGCAGTGACCACAATCATTATTTTCTTATGCAAAATATGCTTTTCGTTAGTTTACAAATAGTACACAATAATCATCAGTACTGTGACCATAGGTGGTTCTTGTTGCAGTGGAGCCATTCTGGCAACTACTACTGCTTATTATTATTGATTACTTTAACATATTCCAAGGAATTTGTATCAGTCCCTCCAAATATGGGCATTTCCACAGAACACCAGGTAGTACTGAACAATGCTGCTTGTCAAATTTGGGAATGCTGTGATGACAGGAAAAGGCATAACAGAAAAACCAAACAACAGAAAGATTAACAAGGCAATATGGTGTGCCCTTCCATTTAAGAACAGTATTTTTAGAGCACTTCAGAGAAGGATGAAGCATTAAGGACAGGGAAATAAAATGATGCAAAAGTTCTTTCCACTAGTGTCTCTCATACATAGAGCCTAAAAGAATGAAATACACTTTAGAGAATGTAATAGCAATTTAGGTATGTTATTGTTAAGGCTTTTCCAGCATTTCCAATATTGTTAGGTTTATAATTTCAAGTGAAACATCCCCTCTGGGCTCGACTGGCAAACTAGACCATCTCAGCTTAGGAAGCTTCCCTCCTTTGAAAGCTTAAACAGAACAAGTAGAGTTGGTTTTATACCATAAATAAACGCAGGTTTTACTTTCAAACTACTTTATTGAGATTTTTTCCCACAGTTGTATTAATTTTTTGTTATGGTCACAAATTGAGAGATGTTGATGTCCTAGAAATCCTAAATTAAGAGCAAGAAATTGCAGGTGATATCATGGCCAAATAAATAAGATAAATTCCATTGCCTGACACTGTCAAAGACCAAGAAAACTCAAGAGATTAAAGGAAACCTATTCTTTCCAGTAAGGAGTCACCAGTAAAGATCTTATTTTGTCACAGGAGTTAGAAAGTCTTTCAAGGCATATCACTGATACAATTGATAATGTAATATTTCCAGAGAAAGATCCAAGGTAACACAATTGTCCCTTAAATTTCCCTGGGAGGGAACAGATTTAGTACATCACAACTTTATAAATACCAGGGGGAAATCTATGTCCTGCTAAAATGAATGCAAAATTCCCGGTAGGTACATGTAATCTGTGGGGCTTTGTGGAGTGTTTTCCAAACCCTCGATCTGGGTGTCCAGCCAGGCTGTGCCTACAGCCACGTTAGGATGACTCCACCTCTTCTTTCCAACACCTACATACTTATTTCCAGTTGAAGCAACTAAAATACATAGGCAGAAAGGGATGTCAGTGGTCTTTCTCAGGTCCCCAGGACTGCATGACACAGAGCACCCACAGTTTGTGCACAGAGAGGTCACACCAATGAAACTTTTGGAATGTCTAAAGTATGCCCTGTTTGAGGGAGAATTTTGACAAATCTGCCTTTTCCACACACTTGTAATGGCATTCAGAACTTGAGCCTTAACAACTTTCACCTGACTGTAAGTAGAAGCCTTTATAAAGACCACTATCATACTTGAAAGTTTTCCTCAAGTTGCCTACCTCTGCAGTGGGGTTCTCCTCCTGTAGTGGAGAAGAAGGTACTGTCTACTGAACCTCTTCCACCAGTTGGTGTCAGCAGCCTGTAGCCTCATCCACATTTTGGCATGTAAGTAGAACCACTTGGAAATCTAACAACAGCATTGCAGGAAAATGCTGACTTGGAGAAACTGAAGTAGTTTGTTGAACACAGGGTGGCAAGGTTCACTGAGTTCATAGCGATTCATGAAGTCCATCCCTTGCTGTCATATTAGAGTGCCATTAGATGTTTAGAACCAGAGTGCTGCAACTTACGAGGATCTTTTTTGACCCCTCTGCATGTAATTGGAATTCTCTTTCACATCTTCACTGCTTTGGTATTTAGACGCCATCTGCCACCAAAATTAATCAATGATGCACTTACACCTATTTATACATGTACCAAAATTTTCTTTTGTCTTCAGTAGATCCACCCTGCCTCCTGACCTTACTCCACTCATATCTATGGAGACTAATCATGCCCTCCTCCAATTGCCTACCAATGCATTGGCCTCACTCTGTGGTGATGTGCTTAATTGCATTGTGTAATTCTAAGAGTTAATAGATTCTGGACTCCTTTCAGCCTACCAAACTCTCAGACTGATGGCTTTTATGTACTTTCTAACAGCCTGAAGTTCTGGCTTCTGAATCCCAAGGATATTCACCAAGTTTCCAGTGCCTCCCAGATCCCAGGCTCTTCAGAGCCTTGCCAGGTCAGCCTGGGGGAAACCACAGAGCCTAGCAAGCCTAAGAAACATATTTGCTTTCAAAACCACCAAATGGATTCTACTGTTTCCTGTTTTTAAAGGCAATACTGTGGAATTTCAATTTGGAAAAAAAAAAAGTAGTTTTTAGGTTTCGCTTTAATTCAAGGTGAAGCTTTAAAAAAAAAAAATCATGGATTTTTCTGACATTGAAACACAGCATTCCCTCAAACATAAAAAGGATGCTTACAGATCTTTACTTTAAACTAAATGGTTTGCTAGACATAAAGACCTAAACTAAATGAGGTATTCTGACATGATTAATGGACTATATTTTCTTTGTAGAGAAACCACTAAATATGTAACTTGCACTGCAGAGAAGTAGTATTTTTCTCTCGTCATGTAGACAGGGATCTTTCTAATCATTTAAAATTCCTTAAAGGCATATTCAATTCCTCTTCTTTATGTCTTGAGCAAAATCATAATTTTTGTTTGGGAGTTTCCAAAAGTAATGTTAGAAAACAAAGCAGTATGATTTTTTTTTTTAAATATACCAATGCATTAATTTAAGGAGGTGCAAGGTTTGGACAATCATGGGTAACTTATCCTATGTTTTTTTCTGACATAATTCTTGGTTTTCTATGATCTGCTACAATAAATTAAAAAATAAGTTACAGTGTTTGTTTGCAATTATGTCTGGTTACTGAGTTAACAGTTTTAGGTTTCACGGATGCTGAATTTGATTCATTTGGAAAAGGAATCTGGATGTGTCATATCTAATGCTTTAATGAGAGCACATGGGCTTCCTGCAAAGAGAGAAGTCACTTGGGGACCACTTCTTCAGGAGGTCATTGCTGCTGAATATTTGTTAGACTGAGATGGAACCTTGCACAGAGGGGAAGGAAGAGTGGTTCTGCCCTTCCCTCTGAGGAGTAAAATCAGTGAAGTGTATAGGAAATGAATCACCAGACTTGTCTTTTCCTGTCCCATTAGAGGAATGGAATATTACCTTTTAATTCCACAAGGACCAGGGGTCTCCTCAGAACCCTGTGATCCATAAGGCTGGATAAATCAAGTTATGCAAAAATAGGCTCCCCATTGAAAAGGAAACTATAATGCCTATTACTGCACATGGATAAGCCAACTTGGATCACCCTCATCTCCTGGAGAAACTAGTCCAGTACTTTTGTACTAGACATTTCAAGCTGTACAGCCTGAAGCAGCTAGACACTCAACTGCCTGATGGGCATGCCTTTTGGTGGCTCCAGATCCAGCAGACAGCCAGCTGAGAAAGGTTAGTGAGGCCCTGAAGGATGCAGAAATCTACTTTAAGCACTTAGACAAGTGAGCGTTTCACTAAACATCCAATTACATACTAGGAGGGTTTGCTTACAGCTTGCACCTTCTGATCCACCCTCAGCCTTCGTCAGGACTGACACCCTCAGCAGCTTTCCCTTGCTGGGTGTTGCCTAGTTTATGTGATACAGCAAACAGCAAAGACATGCAACAGCATCTGCAAGTACAAGTGGTTCTTCAAGAGCTAAATGATAAGTATTTTCTGTGGCTGACCCTAGTTTATTTGCCTGAGGCTTTCCTGTTAAAAAAACAATAGTATAAAATGCAGCGGTGCAGCAGCAGTGTCCAGCACCTGTACCCAGGGCTAGCCCTCAGTGGCTTTGCACCTTGATGTATCCTAAGTGGGTTCTGGGTGACTTTACAGCTGTTCCTTATGAATATCTCAACAACATAGTGGGAATGGCTTTCTCAGCCTTGCTGTAACTGAAAATGACACAGAAACCTCTTCCAGCAAGTGGTGAGCTTCAAACAAATCATGCGTATGCATGGATTCTGGACTAATAAAATACTGAGAGAAAAACTGGCTTTCCGCTATCCCTCAACAGCAGCATTAGGAAAAGAAGAAAGATCACAGAAACTAATTCTACTGTGGTTCAGACTATCAGCACAATCCTAACCTATCACTGACACAGGCTAGACCCCGGTGCCCTGTTAAAACTGCAGGGAAAAAACTCTCAAATGCCATGGGGGGCTGGATGAGCTCAGAAAGCCTAAACTACAGTTTTTTCAAGGAAAGAACTGCAAATATGATGGCCTTTCCATCTGTCCTTCTCTCTCCATAGGCTGATCTGAAAGGAAAAACGCCATGTTTTACCTATCAGCAGGGACCTGTGTTCATTCCAGGTGGGGCCTTCCTCTTTCAGCATGTTCTCCCTAAGCTAGGTGCAATGTCCTGCAAACACACTTTCTCTAGGGCATTCTTCTAATGTCACAAAGAGAAGCAAGAGCATGACTTGGTCCTTACATGTACTCATCTATGTATATGCATGTGCACATCTACAAACACACACCACTCAGTCTACACAGATCTGAAAAGGGTGCTCTAAAGAGAAGAAATGATGATTGAATGGCAAACATGTGTATAAACGGCAAACATGTGTATAAACTAGAAACTATATTTCACAAGAAAACAGTGAGACTGATGCTGGTGCCTTGACATTTGAAAATGTTTCCCCCCCTCCAACATTTCAGACTACTGTTGGTAGGTTTGTACCACCTGTCATTGCTTCCCAAGATATCTCTACTGCTACATAATTTAATCATTCCAGCTGATGTGTCAAGCAGTTAAATGTATTATTAGTTAAAAGTGGATAGCAGTTTACTTTGAAATAGAAGATTTAGGTTTAGTCTTTTTAACCATTAAGCACGGAAAAAAAAATAAAAAGGTTGTTCCATTTTAAATAGTCATATTTCCTTATCTACTGCCTTAAGTTTATTCAGAAAGATGTCCAAGTATTCACCAGCTTGTTAGTAATGCACGCAGACATACAGCTGAAAGCTGTGAAATGTACATACTTGAATAAAGGTAAACTGAAAGATATGTAACTCCACCTCTCTGTTAAAGTCTTATTTAAAACCCACATGACGACTTCAAATATGAATGGTAGAGTGCAAAATATCTGCACAAGACTTTTCAATCAACTAATCAAGTGCAGTAGTGCAAAGAATACCATTTTGGGAGTGGGCTAAGGCAAATATTAGTATTATAAAGGGTTTTCAGACTTCTGTGAAACTACTTTGTGAGGTTCCTTAAGAAAGTGACTCTAGGGGTTATATTTTAAAATGGTGTATAGTGATTTAGTGATTTATACGAATGGGCTAAATCACCATGTACCACTCTGAAAATGCACCCTTACGACCTTGCTTGGCTGATATCTCCAAAGGTTGTGTCCGCCCTAATCCAGCTGTTTCCAATACTGTGTAGAAGAATAAAAACTATTCTAAGCTGCAATGGGACTCCTGTTGTTCTATGAAATCACAGCCTATACACTGATGCTAATATTTAATTCTTAAAAAAAAAATAATTCTGCAGGGCACGTTAGAAAGATCTACAAGTTGAGTAAGTCTATGAAATTCTTAAGTGGTGGAATTGCTCTCATCTTCTGACAGCTGAATCTATTCCTGTCAAAAAAAAGAGAAATAGTGAAGGGGCTAGGTTGGTTTTTTATGGTGGTTTTTTGGGGGGTTTTGGGTTTTTTTTTCTGTCAGGCCAAAAATTTGCTTTATTCAAGTGAAGTTCTGCCTGTGCAGAATGAAGTAAATCATTCATTCATTTTTGTTATGTTGATCCAGTGGAAGAGCTCATTTGATCTTCCAGTAGAAGATGGATACTTTCCCAGGAGAAAGACAAGAGGAAATGTTAATTCCAGCCTAAGAGATGCTTATACATGGAAGTTGTACCTTTGTAGTATGTGCTACAAGAGTGCAGTACTGGGTTGCATACAGCTTCCTGAGGAACAGTCTTGCTCCTGTGCAAAGTCCTTCCTGTTTCAGATTACAAGTTCAAGTTTAGTGGGGGCTGCAGATGGTTTTTACCCCACTTGTCAAATCCCACAGCCTGGAGAAGCACATCCTCATGGTTCACACAAATGGGTTGCAGCTGTATACCTCTCTCCCTACCCCTTCTTTAGATTTGGGCTCCATCTGCTCTAATTTATGCTGGTTTGGAAATAAGGTATACTAACAAAAACTGCTTTTGTTTCAGAAAGAGAACAGACTTCATACAGAAGTATGTGCGGTTATGAACATAATTTTGATAACATAAACATTGTTATACAGAGAAGTTGTAAGCACATCCCACTGTTTAAATGTGCCCCTGCACCCAGCACTGACACCTTGCCATTGTCTATCATAGCCTCAAAAGGTTTCTCCACCTTCATTCTCACATCCTCTGTACAATTTTCTGAAGATGGAAGTAGCGTTACTTAAATTTCTATTTGACCTTAGTCCTCATGTCTACAGTCTCTTATCACCCAAAAAAGCACGGATGTTAGAGCACCCCTTTCAAAATCTTGCAGTTTTCTCAGCCATGCATTCTTGATACAAACTGCCTCCATTTTGGATCTGACAGGTTGCATGAACTGCATGCATGCTGGATTCACCACAGAACAATTTTCAAGGAGCTAATTATGCTGTTACTGATACCATTCACATAGGACATCCCTCAGTGTTGAACTAGCACAAGTGAACCAGAACACACCTTCCACTTACCTTTGCAGTCTTTGGTATCAGTGCCAAATTTGTTTTTGGTAAGCTGTAACCACCCTGAGGGCCAGGTCTATGTGAGATGCTAAGAGCATATCTACTCACATCTCAAAGAGCATAACAGCTCTGTAGAAGCTTCTCGTGCTTATGGCAGAGAGGCTGCACTGCTGGAAATAACACATCTACCCAGTCACTGACAGCAAAGAGCATCAGGCACCAAAAGCAGAGAGGCAGCTGAAATGCTGCAGAAGAAATTGCTTTGACAACAAAAAACAAAGTGGCTGTGATGCGGCATCCAGTGAAGTTCAGAAATAGCAGTATCGACAGATGTCTGATAAGGCAGAATCACTCTTCACTCTGACAAGAAGTTATGTATCCTGATCTGCACTCAAAATATGTTATGTGTACAGCATTTGTGGCACATGATCTTTAATAATTACTGACCTCCATCAAAATACCAAAATATGATTATGTTGTATGCATGCTGAACACAGAAATCAGACACATTCAGGTGGTGGGGTGCAGTTACAGGACCCAGATATGGGCTTAAATTTGCAATGAATGAGCATGACATTCCAAACTGTATGAAAAAAGCAGCCATCACTGTTTCTTTTCCAGAATATAGTTGCTTATCCTGGCCCTGAGAAAACTGTGGTAAAGTATGACTTTGGTCCTTCAAATAATGATGTTGCTACAAAAGAATAAAAGAAGATCTCTGAGGAAACAGAATAAAATTACAGCATCCTGACTAGATCTTGTTCCTGCTGGCAGATGTGTAGCCTATCTGCAGGTGATACCTATGCCCTGACCAGCTGACCCCCTATTCTGGTTTCCATTAAAGATCTTTGTTTGCATCACTGATAGTGTGGCAACATATCAGATGGCTGCTCAGGACTCAGGTTATGAAGGAACCAGAAATTTGGAGAAAGCCAAAGTGCACAAGAAAAAGTGCACTTACAGGCATGGCCATGAGACCCAGCTGGACTGTAAGAGCTTCTCAGCTTTCCAAGGGCTCAGTTAGATTATGTGCTGACTTCATGGGCAAGGCTGGATAGAAAGTTCCCTTTCATTACCCCTCCAGAAAAGAGGCTATCTTTAAACTTAGTCATTTTAGTGATCCAGTTTATGGTGCAGACATAAATAGTCGCACTGGCAGAGCTAAGCAAGTAGGCAGGAACAGAGAGCAAGGCTATTGCTGTGTCTTCTCTGCTGTTGCCAGCAGAATGGACTCCACCAGGCTATCACAGCTCTGCTACTCCCTTGCCATCAAACCCTCACTTGGCTGCATCCTTAGAGTCAGACATACGATAAAGATATTAGAACGACATCCCATCAGGTTTTATTTACTGTATATGCAAAGTAATCCAGCAAAAATGGAAGATTAGTACATTAGGACTGCATGTATTTGTGTGGCAGGTCGACCATGGCTGAATGCCAGGTGCCCACCAAAGCTGTTCTATCACTCCCCCCTCCTTCACTGGACAGGAGAGAGAAAAATATAACAAAGG
>JANZLQ010000079.1:4512284-4524323 GCA_026212715.1 Elanus axillaris | reverse complement strand
GGAGGAGAAAAGCTGAGGAGAAAGGGAGGGAAAAAAGTGAGGAGAAAAGGAGGAGAAAAGCTGAGGAGAAAAGGAGGGAAAAAGCTGAGGAGAAAAGGAGGAGAAAAGCTGAGGAGAAAAGGAGGGAAAAAGCTGAGGAGAAAAGGAGGGAAAAAAAGTGAGGGGAAAAGGAGTGGAAAAGCTGAGGAGAAAAGGAGGGAAAAAAGTGAGGAGAAAAGGAGGAGAAAAGCTGAGGAGAAAAGGAGGGAAAAGCATGAGGGAAACAGGGCTAAATGGGGACAAGGAGGGACATTTCGCTCACCTGAACCCTCCGTTTTCCCCGCGGCAAGACGCAGCGTGGGGTGAGCAGGGGACGGTGTAACCCGGCGGGGTCTGGGGGAGGGGTGGGAAGTGGGAATTTGGTCAATTTGATCACAAGAATGGTTTAGGATAGTAGCCAAACTTAAACTGCAACAATTTTTTTCCATGACATGATTCCTCTCTCTCCAGAATAAAGAGTTATTTCAAACAAGCAACAAAAGCAGACTGCACTGCATTTCCTTAGTTTGTAAGCTCTTAGCATCATTTTATGGTGTCAACCTATTAGAAAGAATTTTTAAAAACTGGTCTCATTAGAGCTGGAGCTGTCAGGGCATGCAGTGAAAACATGTAATTTTTTTACTGTAGGAAATATGATTCTGTAACAAGCAATAGGTTAGCAGTACAGCAGCAAACCTATCTAATACTTCCGTTTTAAAAAAGTGCTGATTTATATATGCATGCCTTACCAAATGATTTCTCTTTGTTTTTTAAATCTATTTAGTCAAAGATAATTGCAAACACCAGGTACATGGCTTTATGTCTGGAATGCCTGAGCAAATAACACTGCTGTCTTAAACCGTTCCCTGGATACTATGTAGGTATCAAATACAGGCTTAAACCACAAAAGGACACCAGGTAACTTGCAATCATGGCAGAATCTATAGCTCCATAAAGGTTTCTAAGTTCTCTATAAAACATATGAGAATAAAAGGGCAGGTTGCAAATTCAATAAGCCAGTAGGAAAGGCCTTTCTCTCTCTCAAAAAAAGAAAGTAGCTTAAATCCTGTTCCTTTTTAATGTTTTAACCCCATCTTCTTCAGCCTGCTGTTTGGCCCCTCTCCTAGGATTGCTGGAAATACAGATGTGAGCCTGGGCATCCTGCTTGCTGAGCAATGACAGCTGTTACGTAACACATGGGCATCTTCCCTGCCACCATCATCATCATCCCTCTCTTGGGTAAATGTGTTGGTGCTTTGCAAAAAGAGCCACCCCTGAAGGCAGACTGATTCGAACATACCATGTGTGGCAGAGATACCAGGTTTTATGAGCCCATTTGCTCAGGTTGTCCAATATGCAAAGTAAAGGATTGCCTTCTTTTAAAGCACCTCAGTCTTCCCATGGAAGCTCAGAGATTCAACACTGGTTTTCAGACTTACTTTAGGAAAAAAATCCCATACCATTTAGCCACTGGGGTGCCAACCACCAGACACTTCACTGCCTGACCAATTCCAGCCCAGGATCTTTGCAGAGGATGGATCGCTCTATACCAGCACCAACCTCAATCTGCCTCCCTGGTATCTGGGTTAGCAAAACCTGACCTACTGAGTTATTTTAGCAGCTTCCTAAAAAATTCCAATACTTGTTAGCAGGGTAAGTCGGTGGGAAAAACCTCACTGGTGTAGACCTAGCAGAAGAAACACAGAAGTGTTTTTTCTGAGTGCCCATGTGTACTTACACATATGCAGTTAAGAAGATGGTCCTGCCGCTAAATAGCTATCTTGTGAAACATTTGCATATACCAAACTGATTAATTATTCATTTACTTCCAAACTATTTTCCTGAAAGGACTATTTACTTCCCACTCCCATTAATAGAAATGACCTAATTGAAAGCTCAGCTCATGGCCCCATGCTTTCTAGGTTTAGAAACAAACCTGCCTTCCCCCGGCTAGATCAAACATCACAATGTCAAATGCTCTGCAGACATTTCCCTCGGGAATCTGAAAGGCTAATTAGGGTGAGCTTCACCATAAAGAATACAGTTGTTAAAACAGCTTTTGTACACACTGGAGTAATGATCATTCTCTTACACACACGGTGATTTGTTGCTGCAATTTGCAGCCATATATCTCTTAGGAGCTAATTCAGATGTTGTTATTTATTGCACGTATGATTATTAATGATATCTTAGCAACTGCTGGAAGTAACTTATTTCACCTCAGGAAGTCAAGTACTTTAGCTCAATGTTTACAGATCTAAGGAGACTTCAATTTCTGTAGAAAATCAGTTCTCCATTTGGCCTCCCCCACCACTACAGTGAGGCCTGAACTATCATCATTTACAGATATTTTCTCATACTGTAAAAATATTTGCCATTATGAAATAAGAAAAAAAACTGTCAGCTCTCCATCCTTATTGAAAACAGCTCTTTCAGGGGAAAAAAAAAAAAAAGGATTTTTAAACACTTCTGAAGAGGACAGAATAAGCAGTATGCCCAGTATGGATAAAAGTTACCTGTGTAGAATATAGGACCAAGTTCTCAGATCATTTGTAATTTTTGGTACGGAAAGAACAAGATGAAAGTACTTCTTTTTCATTTAAAAAGGCTGCTGGTGTGCAGAAGCATACAGAGAAAAGGAAAACCTTGCAAGATCACTTACATATTTCACAGTGCCCTTGCTCCCAATTGCTTATGCTTTTGTGTCTTATACCTCAAAAAAACATTAGTTTTCTGTTCTATGATATTCTACACAATTGTTGTTGAACCTACATTAAAACAGAGATCTTCTCTCTTGGTGTCTGTGGAAAAAAATGAATTGAAATCAAGAAAGACAGATGAACTCATTCTGCCTAATTTTGATCCTATTTGAACATCAGGTTTCAAAGTGTGACTATAACACAGGCTTTACTGGAGATGTGTTTGCTTTAGAAGAGACTGTGAAAAGTTCATGGATATTCACATGACTCCTAATAAAACAAAACCCATTGGGTCAGTCTTTAACGCTTGCCTGAAGTCATCTTGTTTGTAGCACAGTCTGGTCCAGGAATTCACCCTGGTTGGGTGGTGGGAAGTCCTCTGAAAGAAAGCAAACGAGCTCTGAACATGAGCTTCTTTTAAATTTACTGCAAGTAAACTGATGAAGCAAGAAAAGAGGTGATGATGGTAGATTTTTCAAGGGAGAGAAAAAAACTGTGAATTTTATGGACTACACAAGGTCCACCCCTTCCTAGACACAGGTGTTAAAAGTATAATTGAAATATTATGCTTTACATTTACATATTAACTTACAATACACAACAATAATTAGATATTATAATATCTAAAACATATAGTATTATATAATTTAATTTAAAATTCTCCTGATTGTTTTAGCAAGCCTTTCATAATCAACTTCAGATAGCAATATTAATACAAAGCAAAAAAAAAAAAAAGATATCCAGTGTTCAGAAGTGTATTATAACTTGCAAGCTATGTAATTTCATTTGTATATTAATATGGTAATGCCAAGCACAGTGATCTCTACTTAACATATTACATAACTTCTTCACAGTAGTTAATAGCAGCTTGCTTTCTTCTTTTCTTTAAAGATGAGAGCATATGAATAATTCGACCTCAGCTCCCAAATGCTTTATGGCTACCTGATGTAGCAAAATAACTAAAAATACAGTACTATTGATTATTTTTCATTTGCTCTATAAATACCATTAGCTAACACTAACCTGAGCTGTATTACTCTAAATTAATAGTGATGTGACCAAAGACTGTCTAACTGAGAACAGAATCTGGTTTAGGGAATATGATAGTCTAGATCTATAAGTATTTGATTAATTTTTTTTAATAAAAAATGGGAATTCAGTTGGATATTATTCCACGCCTTATCTGGTTTGCATGCTTATGAGTTTTTAAGGATTTGCATGAACGATAGAAGCTAGCTCACAGATATGTATTTGCATAAATGTGCATGCAGGAGCATCACAGAAACTCACAAATGTTTATGCCTGTATCATACAAACACTGATGGAAATTACTTAGCCAACCCATTCTCCTGTTCTACAAAAGGTACACAGGCAGGAGCAATGCAATGTGGTCAATTATGGTGTGGGCAGTGAATGAGAAAACTGTAAGCATTAGCAATTTTAGTAAATAATACTTTAAGGATTCATGGGGTGATGCTTTTCTATAAAAACCATGTCTGAACAATTTTCAGTAACAAATGAGAAAAAATGCAAAGTCTCTTCACAGATACATCTAAAACAGAAAAGGCAACAGATTTGTCAAAACATTTGTTGTGAATTGTTTATCTGAATGTGATGCTTAATGGTTTACTTTTTCAGTGTAATTTGAGAATCACATAAGAATTGTGCAAAACCTCAAAGGTTCTTCTTGTTAGCATCTTAATATTTGCACACATAAATACTGTGCTTAGACATACACCTAAAGAGAGAAGCTGTGTCTTGCTGTTGTGCACAAGGTGCACAAAACGGCATATTAGTGGGAAGAATTATAAAATGCCCAAATATGTTCAACAGTGAGAGGAAAGAGGTGAAAAATTGTATCTGATGCATGTGATGTCAGAAAATCATGACACTTGATGGAGTTTTCCACGATTTGAAAGGGTTGGTTTTGACAACAAGTAGTGCCACAGGACACACAAACTTGGCTTGATCCAGCCACTTACATTGCAAAGGAAGCTTTTACCATCCCTCCTACTTTGACAATATGCCATGACATTGTCAGATTTATGAAGGAAAACAGGACTTTACATCCAGTGCCTTTACAGCTCCTCAGAGGATAAGATTAGTGTATCATTTGCAGTTTGTTGTTGGGGGTGGGGTGGGGTTTTCTTGGTTGTTTTTTTTTTTGAGGAGAAGTACTGTAATGTTAAAATACCAATGAAGTACATTGTGTCCAAAAGGCTCTGTAAAGATTTTGGGCCAAAGTAACAACAAAAAAGCCTTCAGGACTGACTGTCCCAGTATGACTGAGCAGACAAGACTTCAAGGAAAGCAGTGAATCTACATATCTAAAGACTATGAAAACAACATCAGATTAAACAAGTGAATATCAGGACTGAAAAGGCTGCAGGAGTTTGCAAGCAGATGTCAAAAAGCATACCAGAAAACGTCAAGAGAAGTATAACAAGCACTGGTTGCAGAGATTAGGGTGCTAAATATATGCATGATGAGCACACCGTGCTAGGGCTTGCTGTCCTAGAAGATGCTTTGCAAGCAACACTGTAAAAAAACCCCAAACCACCACAAAAAAATATCAGTGAACAATGTCTGCAGATAATCTTGGAGTCAGAATGTAAACAGGGGGTACTAGGCAAATAAAGACGTGGATGAAACATGCATCTGGAAAACCTCAATCATTGCTGTTTTATCAGAGCCTGGGCCAATTGTTCTGCTCTGTTAGGAAGAAGAAAGATAGGCAGCAATTTTCAAGAGACTATAATGGAAAACCTGAAGAAAATAATTATGCTGAGCACTGACTTTTGCAAACGGTTTCCTGAAAGTGTGAATAAGGAAAAGGGTTTGGAAGTGCAGAGTGGTCTTACATGGCAGGCAACAGCAAGTTTGTCTGTATGGCATTTACACGGCAGCAAGCCGTGCTGTTTCAAGAACAGTGCTGGCTTTGAACTATTGGGTGATACTAATGCTCTCCCTTGGAAGAGCCCCATAGGTCTGGGGAGCACTTCCAGCCAGAGAGATTGTTCACACCCCCTCCTTGGAGGCACTGAACTGAGCAGAGAGAGAAAATGGCTGAAATTCAGGAGCTCCTGAGCTGGAAACTCATTGAAATTACAGCGGCAAAGAGAAAATGAGCAAATCTTTAGATAGTGTTGTAGAAGCAGCCTCATCATAGTGTCTGTGACAGCTATTAATTATGGGATATCCTGGCTAGTCATCAACATCACATCACATGCTGCGTCCTTTGCTCACAGATACAATATTAAACAGGAAAGGCAAGAATACTAAGTTCTTCCTCACAAACTGGTGGACCAGAAGTTGCAGTGGTATGAAATAATGTCCGTCCAGTCTCCACTGTGTCTTGGACCACAGCTGTGGGGGAGCCCTGTGGGGCCATCCAAGGGTGTAAATTTGGAGGGATGAATGCACCCTACCCCTCTTGGAGAACTCCTACTGGGACTGGCCAGTATCTCATACTTAGAAAATCAGCTTGATGCAGAGAGCTTTCAGTTTCAGATTTTCCACTTAATTTGTAGTGACTCATCTTTGTTTGTTTATGGCCACTGATGTGTGCTTGGCTAATAGAAAACTGATGCCTCATCTCACAGGCAGAAAGCTCACGCTTCATTTCAAAACTGCCATATAATGGTCAGTCTCAGCATGCAATTTTTGTTTAACTAGTGTTCTTGGCACTGCAATCACCACATGGAAACATTGATTCCCAGTCATCCATGTTGTGTAGTGCACCACTATACAGGCTACCCATAAAATAACTACAGGCTTCCTATTCAGCAGCGCACGCTCCTAATTAAGTATCTGATTATATATTCCACTGATTTGTAAAACAGCACAAGTATGAGATGTAAATAAATATGCATAGTCCCTGCTTAAAGAGATTATTTCCACTGAAAGAGGATGTACATCAAAAGAGCACCATATTTAGTGCTGCACGGTGAAGTTTTCTAGCACAAGCAGCAACTGTAGATCTGACCCAGCAAATATCTATTGTTCACCAACGATTTCACGTTCCTATAGTTAGTCCTGCTGAATTCATAGATGGCTTTAGGGAAGCTCAAATGAATTTCAAGTGTGGCCCATTTTAGTGAGTAAGCAAAACTGATTCATTTTGAATTGCCATGGGTTACAGAATATGAATCGCTACTGCAGCTCAACTGCTCAGTGATAAGTTGATAAATGCCAGCTGGGTTTGTGCCTTTAAACCTAAGAAGGTGGTTATCAAAGAAAATGTCAGTTACATCAGTTCAAGCCCTCCAGTCTTTGGATGAGTTCCTAATGCAAATACTTGTGCCTTTTGGGGAACTTAACAGGAGAAAAACTCCCTGAGCCTTAGCTGGAAATCTTAGGTTCAGGAGATACATACAGGATGTTGGTACTGCAGCTGCTGCATTCACAAATAGAGCACGTCATCCTAAAGGAGAAGGAATGGCAGAGACCTGGCCCTGCATGATGCACCAAACTTGCTGGAGCAGTTGTGCAAGGAAGAGGGCTACTGTTATTTTCTGCTGTTACACACAAAAAGCAGTTCATTCCCCCACCACAAAAGCAGGAGAAATATAGGGGTAGAAGAGTTTTAGATGAATGATGCAGCTTAGCCACCCCCTTATTTGCATCACCCAACTTACTGAAATGTAATTTCCTTCCCTCCAGTTGTTTAACATACCTAATGAAGTAGGTCTGAATTCATAATCCAGAGACCCAGCAGAAGGAAACATGATTAAAAAAATCCCCAAACTATACAACTTGGAGATAGTTAAAAATAATAAGTTAAAGAAGGCACTGCATTACTACCAGGAATAACTCCTTTCATCTCTTTGGTGTGTGAGTTATGCAAACTTAGATTCCCCAAGAGGTCGGCAAATAACCTAAAAGAATACAACTGGTGGTAAGGAAGCCTTTGATCTCATTACACACCATTTCTGATTTGGCTTTAGTGACTTCAGTGAGGTTTTACATAGATTTACTTCCACAACTGGGTCCTGCCTGTGGCAGAGTCTGTCTCATTCTGACAGTTTATTTTCCATTGCCTATTAAATTTCCTAGTGGAAGCATTGATGAAAGCTGCCAAGCAATCCTATGGTTGTAAGAGTTGGTCCATACTTCCTCTCCCTCCATGCACATTTAAAAAAATGAAGCCAGAAAAACATATCATACCACAATTCATCAAAAACAATGCAATAAAATAATTAAAATTTGGGAAAATTTTCCCCAATAAAGACAGAAAGAACAAAACCAATAAAATTGAAACTGTCTTTTATTAAGAAATGACACTATTTCTAGATGACTATTACATGCTGGCAAAAGGAAAAATGAGGCTGGTTAATGATGCAATGCTTGGAATCAAAGAACATTAATTTTAACGCTGAATTAAACACACAAAGAATTGTTACAAGAAATGAGAAGCTCTGAAACAAATCGAACAGTCTGAAACCCCATCTTTCTAGCCAGGGAATGGTTAGAGGTCTCAAAAGATCTAAAATAAATTCCAAAAAGCTATAAAAACAAGAGAATGGAAACCACATGCAACATAATGGAGTCTCAAAGCACCAAAGAACTTCAGTCCAATATAGATAGATTACACAGAGGTATATAGGTTACATTCAGCTTGGACAAGTTTTGAACATTTCTATACAGAAAGCTTTTATTTTTATTTTTATTTTTAATAAATGATGCAGAATGAGCATCTTTGTGACACATCTGGTGAGCAATAACTTTTGCTGACCACTTTGTTTGACCTGTCCCCCTTAAAACTGAAACTATCATAGAGCAGAAGATACTTCTTTTCCTTTTTTTTCTTTTTGTTTTTCATTTGCTCTGTTATTCTCACTTCATACATTATATGCACTGCTACAGAGATGAACAGAGTTTGAGCAGTCATATGATGGTACCTGACCTGGGAAGGTATTCTGCACTTTATTATTCTGGTGGTTTCGTGAATGTGACAGAAGATGAGGTTTGCTTCTAATTTTGTCATTTTGTAACTCATGGTTAACAAAATACTGTCAGTGCAGTAATTAAGGCGAATACCAGCAAGGCGCAGCATTAAGTATCTTCTGAATTGTAACTAGCAACACTCCTCAAGTGTTATGAAAGGTGGCAAAATTCAAGAGATGTTCAAGAGATAATGGATGAGACTCCACTCTGTTCCATTACCTAAGGGGTTTTTCTCTTTTTCTTTTCTTTTTTTTTTTTTCTCTTTTTCTTTTCTTTTTTTTTTTTTTTTTTTTTGGTGAAAAAGCATACTCTCAATAGGCACAAAATTGACAGCACTCCAGATTGAAGTTGCACGCATAGTCACTTTTATGAAGAGACACCAGCAGTGCATCTTTCCTCTCCCAGCAACTATCAGGTTGCTTCAGCCACAGTTCAGGAGAAAAACACTTAAGGACCAGAGAGTAATTCACATTTTATCTTAGCTCTCGCTGAGATCACCAGCCAGGGTGCCTCATTTTAGGAAGACCACATTGCGATGCCTGTACTTGTCCACTAAGGAGAGGACCAGCCCCAGTGGTCCATTTCATGTGTATTAAGGGACCAAATGGTAACAGATTTCACTTAGTAACAGCATGAGCTAGTTCTCAAAAAAAAGACAAACCATTCAGTTCCTGATCTCTAATTTTGCTCACCCTGGCTACACTTTTTAACATTGTTGAATATTGACAAGCCTCTATTTTATAACACAGGTAGAGATTACTTGTTTGTTGTTATTGTAGCTCCCCACAAACTTCTAAAACAATTTTGCAACAGTGCGTGAGCCCTGCATTTCAGATTTCCAGAGCTTCTTCCTTGTCACGGGTGTAGAGGAGTGTTATTCATAGGAGGCTGCACCTTCATGCTTTAGTCATTAGTAGAAATGGGCCATAGATCATGTCATGTTGTCTGTAACCTAGTTAGATTCTGACAAGAGAGAGGTTCTAAAATCATAGGTTCACATTAGAAACCTTTAAAAACTCATTAGCTTCTGATAATTATCCTAATAGCCAAAGCACTAAAAATCACAGAGCTCATTTCTGCCTCAGAACCGACTGTGAATATGTTCAGAAAAAGCTTTGTCTTTTCACTTCTCAGTAACAAAAAAATTAGCTGCTCTGAATGTGGACATTTGGGGCTGATGTGGAAAAGGACAGCTTTCCTTCCTAACTGTGAAAATTGAAGTCCATTCATTCTGTAATGGAGATGGAAAAATTTCAACTAAGTCTTAATTCAGCGCTTTGCCTTGGGACATCGCCTTTTCCAGGCCATCTCCTCCTGAATGTTTGACATCTCTCTGCCAAACTCGGAAAACACTGCATTTCTCTAAGCTACATTTATTCAGAAATGTTAGCTGGTGGGGTTTTTTTGCAGTCATGGTAGAAAAGGTTTCTGTGAGGCCACTTTTTCTTATAAACAGTCTGCTTTTGAAAGCACCTTAGCCCTTGAGTCCTTTGTGGTCAGGTCCATCCTCTGCATCCTCAGTTTTTCTACCATGGCTGAGTCCCAATGGGTTTTTTATTTTGAACCATTCAAGGAGCCAGCCCACCTACTTGAATGTGTGTTGAGTCACCGGGTCCAAATGACCCAAAGATACTTTGTCCCTCCAGACATTAAACAATTAATTAATTCAGCTTAATTAGTGGACACTGTGCATGAAAAAAGCCTGAACAGGATCACCAGGGAATATTACACTCTGAGTTGGAGCATTGTTTTATAGATCCAACTGTTCACATTTGATCCAACTGTAAGAGGCAACAGGAACAAACCTTCTTCAACCTCATCCCTTATAGATTTTAACGAAGTCTGGCCAAGTCTGTTTCTAGACTTAATTTTAATAGCAAAACCATTTAACCTCAAAAGAACAATGCTATAAAGTTATATTACTCCATATTTATTACCATACTAGCTCCTGAAAATGGCTAGAAGTGAACAAAATCCTGCCAGATCAAACAAACCAGCATAATAAAACAATGATCAACCCTTTAAAAAGATGGACATGGATTTAAAGTATACATAAAGATGATCACGTTATTCACAGATTTGTTATTGTGCCCCTCTTCTAATCACACCTGATTTCCTTGTGAATGTATTTTCCATGATTTCTGGGATGTTGTGCTTCTCTCTTTAGTAGAGACTGGGAATTGCCTTTGGCGGCTGCATAGGTCTAATGCAGGAGGGTTGCAATCTAGGTTAAGTTTCATGGCAATCTCTAGCGTAAAACAAGTAACAATCATAAAATTAATTCTTGTGACATCATTTTTACACACCTCACCTAGCGGGACCTTCAGAGCTAAAAGGAAGATGATGACCTAAGGAAGCAGGGACTGTCACCATGGCTACAAGGGACACGTTTACTTGTGCAGGTTAAGTACAGAGGTAGACACATAAAAGACACTTATTGGCAATATTTGCCACACAATAATGTAGGGTTTGTCCCCAAAATAATCAGTAATTGCCCTACTGGCAGTGTGTTGAATACTTTTATTACAGAGTTTATTAAAATGCCACTTATGTTTAAAGAAACAACCACTAAGAACATTAGCTTCTGTGCAACAGAAATTTCTTAAGCTACCAGCTCTGCAAACACAATACTGGCACCTGAAAAATCAAGCTGTGTTCCTTTGGTGGCTTACATCATGACTTGTAATAACTGTGGCAGGATCAGAAAGTAGCTAGCCGTATTTTGATCTTTCCCTGGGAAAAGCAGGAATATTTCTGTGCTTTCAGTAATGCACCAGCTTCTCCAGCATTTCTTATATCATGCCTAATCCTGGGGAGCTACATGAATATTTCTGCCTTCATGAGACACCTCAGTCACCTCACTGGCTAAAAGTGATGGGAACAGCTTCTTTTCGGGGTGACCATGCTGGGACGTTCCTGGGAGGTATCCAGTTTTTAAAGGGGAATAGATAATATTTTCTGAAGATTGGGTCCTATAACATATCTCCTGCTGTCCACCCAAAATTACATAGAATAATATGATCATTTAGGTTGGAAAAGATCTTCAAGATTATTGAGTCCAACCATCATCCATGCCCACAAGACCATGTCTTGGATACCTTGTCTACCTACTTTTTTAATACCTCCAGGGATGGTGACTCAACCACTTCTCCGGACAGCTTGTTCCAGTGCTTGACAACCCTATCAATAAAGAAATTTTTCCTAATATCCAATCTAAACCTCCCTTGCCGCAACTTGAGACCATTTCCTCTTGTCCTATCACCAGCCACCTGACAGAAGAGACCAGCACCCACCTCGCAACAACCCCCTTTCAGGCAGTTGTAGAGAGCGATAAGGTCCCCCCTCAGCCTCCTTTTCTCCAGACTAAACAGCCCCA
>JANZLQ010000079.1:4489757-4512184 GCA_026212715.1 Elanus axillaris | reverse complement strand
CCAGTTTTTCACCCAGCGTAGAGTGCATTTGTCCAAGCCATGAGACAGCAACTTCTCAAGGAGTATGCCATGAGACACAGTGTCAAAAGCCTTGCTGAAGTCGTGGTAGATATCTGCAGCTTTTCCCTCATCCACAAGGCAGATCACCTTGTCACAGACGAAGATCAGATTAGTCAAGCAGGACCTGCCTTTCACAAACCCATGCTGGCTGGGCCTGATCACCTGGTTGTCCTGTATATGCTGTGTGATGGCACTCAGGATGATCTGCTCCATAACCTTCCCTAGTACTGAGGTCAGACAGGCCTGTAGTTCCCTGGATCCTCCCTCCGACCCTTCTTGTTAATGGGTGTCACATTGGCAATGATACCTAGCCACCCTTGAAAAATATTAATTTAAGTGAGTAATAAAGGACAGCATCAGAGATGCTGTCTACACCAATAAAATTAAACTTGGAAGCATAAGGAAATTTGAAGTATACAACTATACTGCAAAGAAAGGGGTTTGTTTGGCCAATAAAATGTAAGGAGTGAAAAAGTCTGAAAAGTTTCTTTGTACCTGCAAAATGTCATATAAAGGTGTCATTGTGGAGCAATGCTAGCTATAATAATGCAGTTTTGAGGAGAAAAGCCTGTTTGCCTACATTTGACTGCATCTGCTTCATTCATTTCTCTATTAGCCCTATGAAAGCCTCCATTTCAGAGCATTTGATGTGAGCTTGGGAAAGCCGTACAGGTGGTGCTGCTTCAGCAGGAAATCCACTCCTTGCTGAGGGACCATCAAATATTTGCAGGGAAACTAAAACAGAAGAATAAATATTACATGCTGATGGATATTTGTCAGAAAAGATAGGAGTACTTTCAGTGGGGCTTGTCAGACACAATACATTCAGCACATCTACATTTTCTATGGCAAAGGGAATAGAGTGCTCCAGCTGCTCCCCTGGCAAGCCTAAAGTTTTGTCTCGTAAATTTAAATTATAGATGACATAATGGTGGAATGGAAATGGATTGCACCTATAGAATCAGTGAAAAACCTCACGCTTTCAAGGAAAGGAAGAATGAAAAAGGTTCTGATGTGCTGCAGATCTTCCATTTGTTGTGATATTTAGCCTCTCCAACTCAACACTTTGTAAAGCAATTTGTTTCTTTTTTTCATTTCCCTCCACCTCCATTGAAAGCGATGAACATTTTTGTGAAGCTCACAGAGAGTGCTAGGTTGCAAATATAACAAAAAGCTTGCCAATGCCTGGGAGTCCAAACTGGCAATGTTTTCTGTTGTGTCAGCATTTAAGTATTATTGTAGTGTTATCATATCACAGCATAAAAAAATAACATGGAAACAGTTGTGCCAAAAACTTAATGTTTGACTGAAAGCACACACCAAGTATCCATAGGTACACTTAGGTTCTTTGCCAAAACATTATTGTAGTATGAACCATTCAATGGATCTTCCACTCAATCATGAGAAACTCTACTTTTTAATTTAAACCAATAAGACAAAAAGCACTGGCAGGTTTCCTGCATCTGATACTGATGAGGAATAAAGATGATTTGACAGCCCTGGAAAAGAGACTGTCTCAGGCCTGGAGCCTAGAGAAAGTTCTGCTTTTTCTTCCACATACTGAACTTGCCACTTTTGCAAAATGTCAGAATTCCACAACAAATTTATCTACCTGTTTCAATGATAAAGCAAAGCCTTGTAAGTGGAGACAGAGGAAAGAGCAGGCTGAGAGGGAGAATTTTGCTCAGCAATGGGTAACATGTTCTGTCTCCTTTTTTGAACTCAATGGAAATAGTATCTGAATGATCAATACAGGAAATTAGCGAAGTGCTGTTTTATAGTCTATCATTTGACATTAAACTTTTGAAGCTATATCAAGCTTGACAAGCTAGTGGAAATACAACCTGAAGTTTAAAAAAATGGAAGAATACATGTGCTTCAGACCAAATTCACATCCAGATGACCATCTCAGCATATGAATATACTAGGTATGATGAATAGGAACTTATTTCTACGACTGTTATTAAGTAGAGCCTTGTCCTTCGGATAATCCAGTGTAAATACAGCCGGCTGTATTCTGACAAACACCAGCTCTTGGGTGAAGGTAGAGGTAACATTTGTTCATTTTTCAGACCCCTTTGATCTTTTGCATCCTCTGAACTTTATTATACTGCACAGTTTGCTAGGAACTACTACACTGCTCTCAGTGGCAGCCAAGGACCGAGCAGCAAAAATCGGGACTGAGAATCTGGGCACAATGACTTAAACTGCAGAAGCAGCTGCTGAAAGCAAATTCATTAGAAACAGAGATGAGTGTTCACAGGAAACAAACTGATTTTGTCTTAGAGGAAAATTTCATACAGGCCTAGTCAACAGGGGCATGCTAAATGAGATCTCAAAACAAAAGACATGAATATAAGTGTTATGCACTAATGATGCCATATGTAAAGAGTTACAGCAAAGATGGCAGCAGAAATTTAGCTTTTGAAAACTTCTACCTGCTCCTGGTGTTTTTTTGTCTGACTCTCCCCAGAGCGAGCATTAGTTGTACTCAATTGCTGCTGCAGTGTCCCAGCAGGAACATGAAGAAACAAAACCCTTCTCACCCTTAAGATGGAACCAAGCCAGCAAGGAAAATGAACTGTAGTATGATGTGGAGACAGCAAGGTGATATAGCCTGTGATCTCCAAGTCTTTGCTATCTATGCTGTTTGTTAGGTTGTTTGCAAATAGTTGAATCTTCAAAACAGAGCAAGTTTAATTAAAAGCTACCTAGTATACTTCAACTCTCTGAATAGATAGGACCTTTCTTACAGGAAGGCTTCTGATGAATACAAAACCTACTTTCCACAAATATTTTTATTCTCACTTAAAATTTTGCTCCTTCTGCAAACATTTCTGCAACCAAACTTATTTGCTAGGATGTACGTGAAAAGCAGATAAAAAGGGAGTGCAAACACATTAAATGTGAATTCACTTAGAATTTAATAATAAAAAATTGCATGGCAATTTTGTGCAGCACTTGCCTGGCAATGGCTGTTAGAGCACCAGAATCAAATTCAGAAAGTTACACACAGCTGACAGCAATGTGTCTAACACCTGATCATTCAAGATAAACACCGGAAAAAGTAAAGTGAGGACCATAAAGGACCAGATTTTAAAAGCATTATGAGACCTAATGCTGCAATTAGGCCCATGAACTTAGGTTTTAAGAGGAACTTTGCACATGTCTATCTGAACAGGTTGAGATGGATCCCACCTGCTACAGGCACAAGCTTGTTCCAGTCTGGGAAGCCATATAACTGCAACAGCAGCTCTGCCAGGCACTTAGTTTGAACACAACAAGATATTAATCTGGTCGTCCAGTTTCCAGACTTAAAATGATTTGCAAAGCACCACCAAACACTCCATTGTTTACAGTAAATATACCTCTGTAGGACTTCAGAAGCCTGCAAGGCAAATGGAAATCTGAAACTGTTCTTATAGCCTAGGTAAATACTACACATTAAGCTGCCACAATGGTGTTTTGAAAAGACTAACTCCTGCTTTGTTTCTGGAAGAAATTCACATCTAACTCCAGAGCTATGAATCCTAAACAGAAACGGGAGCCTCCCTTTGGTGTAAGACTTTGATCCCTCCATTGTGTTAAACCTACGGAAAGTGTTCGACATAACAATAGAGGGCTTAATGTTCTCCCAAAAAAACATTATTATTAAATGGGCAAGTCCTTTAAAATTTTCATCAAATATCAGCCCACCTAGCACACTCATGTAACAGTTTCAATTGGTTCAGCCTGTTCTATCTCTCTATTGGCCTCTGCAGAGTTGGGCTGAAATATGACAGCTGACACTGGAAAGAAGCATACATTACCTTGCTAAACTCAGGAGTGATAGAGCTCCAAAAGCAGTTAGCAAAGTGTCCTTATAACCTCATTCATCCTCAGGCTTTGTCTCAGAAATCAGAAAGCTTGGAGCAGCTCCTGACACACTGAAGCAGTAGCAGTCTTAGAAATAGACTGCACTCAAACCAAAAACCCCCAGAACACATCCCTGAACCAGAACGGTGCTGCTGAAAAGAGGAATAAGTCATCAGGTCCTCCAGAAGGGGAAAACACATTTCAAACCCCCTAGAAAACCACAAGTCAGAGAGGGAAGTGTGCTGCTGGCCTACATGAAAAGTCATTTGCACCTGGCAGAGGCGGAAAACCTAAAGTCATTAAAGCCTGATGTGTGGAAGTGAGTTTTGTCTTGCAAACAGGAGCAAGGCTCAGCCGTCTTTGCCATAAAACAGTGAATCATGGGTTCCTAGTGTGTGCATCTGCGCCCAGGCTCTGCTTAGCAGCAACGTCTGTAAAAGCATACGCTCCTCTTCTCCTGGCTAGATTGCTAAAGGTGCTAAAACCAGTTTTAAGGCCTCTCCTCTTTATCCCCTCTTCCACCATCTCCCCATTGCTGTGCCCTCCTCTCTGGTGTGAGACAGCTAGTTTAAGAGAGAGAGAGGAAGGAATAAATAATAAAATTTTGTTTGCTTATTAGACTTTGTGCACTACTTTCTTACTCTGTAATTACTTCTTTAACCATCTTACTGTCACTGTAACTCTTCAAATAAGGACAAGTATGATGTACATGTTAAGGTTATGTGAAGCCTTTGGTGTTTCTGAGAATTTCTTAGCACTTCTGGCATTATAGAAACACAGTGGTATCCAGCAAAATCCTGGACACAAGCATCACAACTTTTCAGCAGCTATTTTATCTCCGATTCTGATTATCCATCATAATAACTAATTAGTGTACTAAGCTGCATAAAAGGTCTACATTTTGACAATAGATGAAGAATTTTGAAAGTTTGGGTACATACGGGTTATGTTGCCTGCCTCTGATTGCCTGCAGCAATCAGTGCATATTTTCTCAACAGGAACATTTATGACCTCAGTTGTGCTGTACATGTCATCTATTATAAATAATGTCCCTGGTCCATGGTCAGCTTTATCTTTGAATGAGAGCAGCAGCATGAGGTCTGCTCCTCATATAACTTAACTTCCTGCCTTAAGGTAGTTCTGTGGGCCAGATGAACTCTTCAGCAAAAGCACTGACTTGCACGTGTTCTAGCACACCTCTTTATTGCACTGTTTAAAGAGTTTATCAACTAGAAAAAGCAATATGGCACTGCACCTTCAAGTAAAAAAAAAAAAAAGGAATAATTCTTGTGGTTGTTTTTTTGTTTTTTTTAAATATTTTTAAACTCGTTGGAAATTTAGGATGTTTGATTTATTTTGCTAATAAATGGGTAGCTAAAAAGTGCAAAATGAGGTACAGTATTGCATTGGTTGTAAAAAGCATCCCTATTTCCACCAGGAAATACAACCTCTACAGCTTACTGATAGAAATACGGCTATTTCTTAAATTAAAATAATAATCTGGTTAGGGTGTTCATACCAACTTCTTATGGCCAGGAACAATACAAAACCTTTGAGGATGTGAAGTGAAGAGTAGCATATCCACTTGAAACTACAGAGATGATCCAGATGCACATAGCAGAACTTGGAATGAATCCAGCATGCAGGGGCTAACACCCCTACCCTCGGATAAAGTGCCATGGAATCTTTTCACAGGAGTAAATTGCAGATTGCAAAACAGTTACCTTAACTAGTTCCTGATGTGCTGTATCACACCACATTCAAATCTCCATCTGTAGTGTCTGCAACTACTGTTCATGAAATTTTCAGCACAGAAATAAATATGATGTAGTTCTGTGATAGTGTCACAGAGTGATTTCCATCATGTCGTAGGCCCAGACTTTTAATTTGAAAGGTACGTCAAGCTTGTGTAAATCCCATATAATACTTAATCTAGGGGTCTAGGAGAGTATGTGGTCATCATTTTCAATATTATCAAGTTGCATTCTAAATATATTTTTCAACATATTGTTCTTTTCCTGTCTTGTCTTACAGGCTTGCTATTCATTGTTACAGAGCATCCATGTACCACCCAGACGTGACTGCATTTTCAAAGAATGAAATGCTTTTAATACAGAAGTATATATAGTGCAAAGGCTTGGATAAGCACATGGTATGTCTATATCATACCACACAACATTATTGACCCATGAAGCAAAGACACAAGTTTGCATGCAAACATCTCTCCTCATGTCTTCTCTTTTAGTGGGGTCACAGCTCACTAAGTCCTTCCCTTCATTCTTGACTGTTGACTAAGCTGGGGAAGAGCAGCAGCAGTGTTCCCACAAACCTATCCAGTGGTAAACTCATTGTGAGTCAACTTCAACTAATACTAAGCCACCAGATTCACTAGAGGGGAAAAAAATCAAGTTGACTGGTAGCAGTCAAAACCTAAGTAGGCTGAAGCACTAGGCAGCCTGAGAAATGCCCTATTTCCTTAGCCCAGAGCAGGAAACAGTTTAAGGAGTAGTAAAGAAACATTTTACTTTTAAGGTGGGAAAGAACAGAGCCCAGGAGTGAGGGGTTCAACCAAGCAAGGAGCATCATCCTGATAGGAAAAGGCTAAAACAAAGCAATGAGACAAAAAGTGTTTGGCAAGGGTAAGCAGGGAAAAAAGACTCAAGGGGAGGAGAAAAAACAATCTGTAGGAAGAAAGATAATGTGAGAATCTGCTTGAGTGAACAATGATAAAAAATTCCTGGGTGACCCCTGTGATGTGTCTTGATGCTGTCTCTAGAAAAACATACAGTTCATTTTGTGACCAAATTTCTAGCAATATCTTCCTGTTTATTCATTTCTAGCAATATCTTCCTGTTTATTCATTTGTATCTGATATGGTCATTCTGACAAAGCTCAGAGAATTGACTACAGGAAAGTGAATCTCTTTTATAATTGCAGAAGAGATTAAAAGAAAATCATCTGGCTGGCCACAATAGTCGCACTTTTCTTTGGCCTGTTTACATTCTATTTCCTCCAAGTTTCAAATTTACAAATGGTAGACCAAGGAACAACCTAAATTTACAGTATAATACCTTTCAACATGACATAATATATTTTTACAAATGTCTATTTATTTGAAATATAATTTTAAAAGAATCCTAACTGGCTAAAATTATCTCTGGTATAATTCCCCTGAATTAAAAGAGGTTGCAGAGGGAGGGAGTGAATTTGCCTCCTGGTGTTATTGGTGAAAAAAAAAAAGAGTTTTATGTCAAGATGTTTTTTATGAACTTGAATCCAGTTTCTAATCATCCAGATTGCCCTGTACAATAAACTCTTGATTATGACTGCTGGCGTTAACAGTAATAAGACAAGATGATGTGCAGCACAATTTTCCTCATTCAGCTTTTCATTCTCCCACTGCTCCTAAAAAGTCTCCATATCTTTCTGTTGGTTTTGTTTAAAAGTCAAGTAAAATTAGATATTATCAATCAAGTCACACATTCTCAAGTGCAAAAATGTTATTTTGTTGATTGCCATGTAGCTTTGTGGGACGAATCGGCACAGCTCTGCTCCTTGTTCGGGAAAGTTGGCGCTGTTGTGCTCCTGTAACTTTCTGCTGAACTGATAGCACAAGAGAAAGCACTGACTCCACTTTGGTCTAAAGCAGAGCTGTGGAGACCGATCAAAGACACTTATCTGCATTCTTTCCACTCTGTAGCTTCAGCCATGCACACTTCTCTTCAACAACACTAATTAAACTAAGGAGGAAAAAAATTAGATGTTTGCACTCAGACAAAATTATTTGAAGAGAGAACTGCTTGCTGGAAAGATAATCAACAAAAGGCTTTCATTTTGAAATCACAGTCTGGCTCTTCCCTGGCTTTCTTGTTTGGGGTCAGGGTTTGGAAACCTTGTGGCCCTAGCTCTGCATGGTTTATCAATGTCAAGAGTTTATTGCAGGCATAAGAAATGAAACCTGGCAGTTGCTGTAGAAACTCTAGCATGAACAGTAAGGCTAATGGGGTGCCCCAGTATCCTGGAATTACTGCTTCAAATAAGAAAAACATGTGGGATTTCAGACTTTGGGGAGTTTTTCCTCTCTATTTCAAGCGTGTGCCTTTGCTTGTATCTCTAGTGTCTTTGCTCAGTCAGCTGAATGACATTTTTCTCTGGCTGGCTGCAATGTTCATCCAAATTTTTTATTTCATCCTATACAAAAATATTCCATTTCTGTAATACCAGAGACATTTATGTGGCTGATATTTTAAATTGATTTGTGGAAAACCTTCTTTTTGAAATAACTAAATCATTATAATTCTCCTCTGTAACAAAATAGTATGAAGACAGAGACACAGTTTACCAAGTGCAAGTTACAGGCAACAGGATCAAATAAAAAAAAAACAAGACAGAGATGAGAGATGAGACCAACAGGATTTGTGGTGGTTTGTGGTAGCTAAAGGCATGTCTGCACCCCTGTGAGGTGTTGGTACAAACACTGCTCTGTCAACAATGCAGGTCTTAAGAGGGAATCTGCTTTAGGAGAAATCAGTGAGCTGACCAGTGCATGTGGGTCTTCCAAGCTACCTGGTCTGGTTTTTAAAAAAAAGGAAAGCAAGGAGCCTCACAGATTAGTCTTCCAGAACACTTGGAGCGAGGTACCAATCTACTGTCCAGCTTCTTTTAACTCTCCCCACAATGCAGATCTTCCACTGTTACAAAGTGCTAAGGACAATTTAGGGGACTCTTAAGCTACGTCACATATTCTAGGGGCTAAAGAGAGGCATGACCTACCTGGCCCTCCAGCTGAGATAAGTTTACACTGTTTTGCAGTGTCAGAGCTTGGTTCAAGCTGAGGAGCAAACAGCCATATTAGTTCCCCCTGGAATGGGGTGGGGTGAGGAGAGGTAGCCACTACCCCTACATTTGTGTGACCCTAAACCAGACCAGGTCCAAGCCAGTTCTCAAACTAATTATTCTACTTCAATCTTAGAAAATGTATAGGCAGCTTGCATAAGGAGATTTTATAAATTTTTTTGTGTGAAAAAGATGTTTACGCTACATATGGAATAACCAATCTTCCCAAGTGAAAAGCATTGGCTACATAATGAAATAGCCCTGTTTCTAGCAATTTGCATTTCATAACAGAGCCCAGAGAGGTTTAAAGCAGTGTAAATGCCTCTCTACATTTCCGGAGTTTTTGACCTTATGTCTGCTGTTTTGCAGAGGAGGCAGATCCCCAGCTGCCCATGAACTGTGGGCTCCCTTCAAAAACCTCTTTCTACAGAGGACTGCAGACAGTTATTGCAACACTCCCATTCAGTAAGTGACCTCATACACATGGCATTTTATCTTCAGAGCTGGCTGCTCATGCCTGATACACAACTCGCTGTACTAACAGTTCTCTTGACAACCCTGCAGAAGCAGAAGCAGGCACTGAAACACAAGGCTCTTTTGTAAGGCGGCTTCTTTGCTTAACTTACTGCCTTACCTGAGTCTTCTTTTTTCAGAACTGTAGATAGCACTCATCCCTGTCTTGCACACAGATGCCAATCAACAGTGAGGGAGACCAAGAAGGCGAACAAAGACACCCACCAACCCATAGCTTTAGGCATGGCTTGGTTCCCAAAACTGGAGCTGGGTACAATGACTACCCCGTTGGGTTCAGTAGGCTCCCTGGGTATCCTGTACACCAGCTTTTGTCAGTGTTTTCTCTGCCCTGCTCCTTTAGTAAATGGCCTTTGCTAAATCTCTTTTTACTGCCTGCCACATTTTTCATGGCAAGTTGCCACTTTTTAAAGATCTTGTAGCAGCCTCACAGAATGGAACTAACACTCACTGATTTCACACACTTTGGCACAGAAATAAATACTTTATGCATGCATATAGTCCCAATAAGACTTCCAACCTCAGCAGAAGGGATCGTCATCAACTGCAGTCATCACAGCACCTGAATAATAATTATTGCTCCTTAATTGGCATTTCCCCACAAGCCAAAGAGACAATGGCAGTAATTACCTCTCCTACACAAACCAACAGAAAAAGTCATGAACCAGAGCATATCCTGTGTCTTGTTCCAACTGTAACACTCCAGAAGTTGGGCAGTATATTTTATCCACTGTAAGAATAATGCTACCTAGAGGCTCTGTGCAAAGGATACATCACTGCACCATATCACAGTGTAGAGTTGGAATTTAGTGTGTATAGCTTAGTGTGTGTATAACATATTTAAATAAACAAGTATACATGCACATAAACACATGTACAGACATGTATACATACTTCTGTATGTGCTGGTTGGTGTGCACATGTATTTATATACATATATACACACATAATTTATATATATATATTATATATACATATATAATAATACATATACAAATGCATGCATAAATATATATATGTATGGGGGTTTTTATATATGCACAGTAATTTTACTGACCAATAACAGGGAATTCGGTTAGCCTCCTTAAAGATTTTATTCACTTAAGTGAGAAGCAAGATAAAGTATTTAGCAAAAGAGATGGCATACTTTTAAAAGTATAAGAGAAACATTGTTTCAGATCCAAAAATGAAGATTTGCAACTTGAGAAAAGCAAGAAGGAAAAGAACTGACTTCAAAGCCAGACTAATCACATGCACACTACAATTTGTTACTTTGCATCCTTCCCCCTAGTCCCCAAAATATTACTAATGCATAGAAATTCCTCAGGAACAGGAAAACGTCTATAGTATTAATCCTGTCATTTCCAGAATGCCACCATGAAGTGGCTGGGTAACACTAACCACTGAGGCAAAAGCAGAAAGTGGTTAAAAGTGCACTTTCAGGTTACTGCTGCTGACTTCCTAGACCAAAGAGGTATCAGTAATCACTGTTGACATGACAACCTCCAGGAGAAGCAACAGGTTTCACTGGTGAAGCCACAAGGCTGTTCTTTGGAAAAAGAAACTGGCAATGATACCCATAACCTACAGAACATAAAGGTGCATGGGGTAATAATATGAGAGTCTTCACACTGAGGGTGAGAGCTGTGTGTAATGTCTAAGAGTCTAAACACATGTAGCATCACAAAAATACACCACAACCCTCCTCCCATCCAAACGCAGTGCTCTTCTCTAAGAGCACTGGTCCTACTGCTTGCTCACATGGCAAAGCAGAAAAAGATAGCCATACGGTCCAGCGGTGACAACTGCGTGCAGAGATGCACAATGTTTAACAAAAAAAAATTGGAGTTGGATTACTGTTCGTGGTGAGCTGCCTTTGTCTCCCCTCTCACGGTCCAAGAGTAGGAGATAAGTCCTAAGGACACCAGCCTCACAGAGGACACCTGTCCACAGACCTTCTCTCCATCTACGGCCAGAAGGGCTGGACCCCAGGGCTGGTTAAGGAAAAAAGATGTCATATCAGCAGCTTGGATGGTGTTATCTTGGTTTACATGAAGCCAGGACCACTTAAGGTACAAGAAATTAGCCAGGACCATGTAAAGTACAAGAAGTTCACTCTTCATGAGACACTCCATGTCACTTTACTACACTACTGAGAGGACATGACTCACTCTGTGCGGGCTGCGGCAGAGCATTGTGCTTTATATTTTTTCTTGTGTGAAATTTCAAATGCCTGAAGTGAATTTATTGATTTTTTTGAAAGTTGTTTTGTTAACATCATCTTCAGTTCCCATTATCTGAATATTTTAAGCTGCTTTGTTCAGAGGAGGGCCCCACACCTCTTCCCAGTGTACATAGTGAGCACAAAACACAAATCACAAGTGCAGCTTTTTCTTTGAAAAGGTGAATTTGACCCTTCAGAAAACAGAGCCAGGCAGGCAGTTGTTTTAAGAGCCAGGTACACCAGACATTTGTAGAAGTGTATTTCTGTGGTACATGTGTGGCAATGCCCTACCCTGTGCATCTGCTGCCACTGGGGGCTTTGCATGGGAGCAAAACACCACAGCCAAAAGAACAGTCATCTGTCATCTGCTCTCCTCTTCCCCCTCTTCACACCTCTGTGACCAAACTGCTTTGCACATCACAAGATCTCATTAGTATTTAAAAAAGGTCACAAAGTATTGGGTATTTTAAAGATTGGCCTAGTGAAAGACACATCTGAGTCTTTCTTCTTGAAATCAAGAGGGAAAGACTTTGGCACAGCAAAGGTTAATATGTCATGGGGAGAAAAATCCATTTTCAGCTTTTTTAATGCTTCTAGGTGGATCACTATTTGACATGCCACAGAAGACACCCTTGTTTATTGACATTTACTTTTTCTTTGCAGGAACAGTCACACTCTCCAGACACTGGTTTTCTTGTGGCTTTCATGCTGAGCCTGCAAGAACAGGATGTTCAAGAGCTGTCCCATATGGTGGCATGCTGTCTATTGTTCAGATGATTGGCTTCAAGCACTGGCTGGCTTTCACTTTTTGCTTTGAGTTGGTTATGGCTGAAACTTGCATCAATTGTTGGGATGGGGTGGAGAAACTGGGTCCCAGTGAAGAGTGAATCCACAAAGGGGCTTCTTTTCATTACATGAATTTAACACATCTGCTGGAGTTAGGTTTCTTTGTGTATTAAGGGCATTATGGTTCAAATTAGAGGGATATTTTAGGATCATAAGAATAGAATTCCCTTCTAATGCAGTGGTGTATATTTTTGGTTTCTTTATAATTCTTATTTATTTTAACACATTTGTGATTTGTCCAGAGCTTAGGTTAATGTCCCTATTTATGTGTTTATTTTGGATGGTTGCTATATGTAGATTTACTAGTAGACTTGATTAAGCTGGTTTTCTTGTATCCTGGACTATTAAGAGCATTCACATATACAACTGAGTGGTAAGGCAAAAGCTGTCTGCTTTAAACGAAATAGAATGAAAAAATCTGAGGAGATCAGGTTGACTACTTTTGCTCCTGTTAGTAATCGTTTGCTTTCTTTCTCTTCCTGGAAGAGGTCTTCCACATTTTTTCCCTGTTTCTTCTCAAATACAAAGAGAAATTGCAATGTCATAACAGGAATCCATTTAGAAAAACTGTTATCTATTCTAGGTAAGAGAATAAAGTACCCAGAGTGCATTGAATTATATAATGTTAAGCCCTGATAGTAATGGTTATGAATTACTTTCTGACCCCAGCTGGTGACCAGTCTGTGTCTTAAAGTGTAAAGATTGATGGTCCCTACAGTTTTACCCTGGTCATTGTAAATCTATTTTTCAGGACTCTCAGTGGATATTCACTGTCTTGTCTAGGTTGTCTGGCCCTCTAAACTAGTTTTAGCTTACAGCCATTCTGGTTTGTACAGCATGAAAAAAACCCACAACCAAGATGACAGCTTCTGTGACAGGAATAAATAGGCAAATTTTAAGCTATAAAATTCTTCCTTATGTATGCCACACTGGCAGAATTTGAAGAGTGTGGAGGGCCTTAGAGGGTCCAGACATGTCTGGTATCCTCTAATTTAATACCAAATGCTTGCTACTTAAAAAGCTAGCTCCTTCATTTAAAAAACAAACAAACAAACAAACAAAAACTATTTAAAAATAATAACCCCCCCATACCCACAATTGATAAATACATTTAAAAACTAGCTTGTCATAACAACAAAACAAATGAGATATTTCCAAAGAGATACACACAGACTACCTCACCACCTCAGAACAAACCTGAGCCTCCCACTGCAGCTGAAAACTGCACTTTCTTGCCCATTTTTGTTGCCCCTTCGCCCCTGCAAATGACTGATCTCTGGAAACTCATTGAATCAAATGCTGATGGGTGTTAGTCCTGAACACCTTTGAAGATTTGTTTCCATGAGACTTTGCGCCCACAAATGTAAGAAGTGAACGCATGAAAAATACAAATGGTTTCACCAGGATCTGCTGGAACCCACATGGCAGAGGAGTGTTCACAGATGGGGAATAGTATTTTGCCACTTTCTAAGCAAGATCGCATTGTCTTCTCTAATCACGTAGTGGTTTGCTAGCCTAATTTATTCTTTTCAGGAAGGATTTTGTGGAATGCATGGGGTTGATGGCATCCTTGCACCACAGAGCTCTGGCTGCCATGCACCAGCAGAGTCCCTGGAGGCATCGCACACAGGTTTGGGGAGCCTTGTATGAACAGGACTATTAAGTACACGCTCTATTTGAGCGGGCATGCACTCTGGATCTCTTTTCTCTCAACTCATTATTAATGGTGTGTGTGTGTTGGGATGGGGGGACTGCCTGAAATTACAAATGAGCTAATTTCCTTTTGTAAGTGTACATCAAGAACTGAGAAGTTTGTAACACTTCTTTCTTCCCAGGCAGACTCCACACCCCAAGGAGCATTTTTAAGGGTTCTCCCCCCCCCCCACACACACACATGCTCTTTTTGTATCTCTCCTAATTCAAAATTTCAACAGCACTACTGTGGAGGGAAATACTTGCTAAAATAAAACGTGATGCCTGGAAGAGAAAGAATTATCCAAATCTAATTATTAGACACTGCAAGCATTTTGAGAGTCAGAGATCCTACTGAGATGGCAGAATGCCTCATAAGTAATGCAGCAGGCAGGTTTTATTTCATTTCTAGGAGACTATTCATCTGTGGATACAAAGAATCTTTGATAAGTATGCGCATGAAGAACAACCTCTATCATTTTGGTGACACTATCAATTACTAGTTAGCAAGTACCACTGATACACCACACTGCACAACACATGAAGGGGGCCCAGCTTGTAACTGGTATAATCAGGGAGTAAATAGCATGCTGATTATTGGCATGTTGGCAAGTACATGGAAGAAGAGTTTGATAGGAAACAGTTTTAACCAAAATTATTCACAGAGGTTTTCCACAGTTCTTGAGGAGGAGAGGAGCAACACAGTGCAGAGTCATCTTACAGACAAGACCCTGCTGACACTGGTAGTCACAGACAAGGTCTTTTGAGACTAGTCCTGCAAAGTCATTGCTGAACTTTTTTATCAGCAACAACTGGACTATGACTCACGTCCAGCAAAGGCCCAAAGACCTTAATATGAATGAACTAATTTACCATTTTAGGTCAGTTCTTTTTAACCTTTAGATGATTTTAGATTGAGATTTGCTCTGTTAATCTGTTGCTCTGTTGGTCGATAGGAAGACAGCATGTACATGTTCTCATGCATGGAAAAATAAAGGTTTGATTGAGTGCTACAATATCTTTAATTGATTTGGGAATCTTTGGGTTTAATGTTAACAAAAGTTTATTTGTGCAACATGTGCCATTTGAACTCAATTATCCCAAGCAAGGTGACTTCCATTTATTCTGATCCAACACTTTATCTGGCTCTTCCTTCCTCTTGTAATATTACTTCATTACAGATACTACATTGTCAAGAGGGGACTTGCCAGTGTTCTGATATCTGCTCTCATTGCTGTTTTGTGTTTTCATGGTGTCTTACATCACCTGTTTTGGATTTTTAGAGGACAGTCTGCTCCCATACCTACCACTACTGAAAGCCACAGCAGCAGGCTAACAAGATGCACTGATTCTTCATGCTGCTGTAGAAAGACTTAATGGCTGATGTGGTCTTTTGAGGAAATAAGGCAGACATAGTCAAACTCTAGGTGATGTATATAGTACTAAGTTAAAACAAATTTCATGGGAATAGAGGAGAGGGGGAGAGGACTTCCTTCTCCCTCCTTACTGACCTCACTCCAGGGGATGCAGTTCAAGTTCGCTCTTTCAGGGATGCTGGAAAATGCATAGCTGTCCTGAATGGTCTAGCTCAGGAAAGAGCTTACAGCATGCTAGATACTGGGATAGGTATCTGCTAGAGAGAAATCCATAGGAAACCAGGCTATGTTGGCTCTCAGAGCTGCTCAGCCTGCATTCAGCTGCTGCCTTCAAGATCTCTGGGGTGTCAGAATCCCAAAGTACACTTTTCTGGTAAGACCTTTTGGATTACTGAAGGAGTTCTGGAAGGATGGTTGGATTAGTGACAGAGGTGTCTAACAATATACTTCTAATTCATACTAATACTGATAAATAGCAATATTCAATACAATTTCATGGTACTACTGTGAGCTAAAGTGCTCTCAATAACATAAAAATTACCAAAGTGCACCTTCACAAAACGTACTATTCATAATTTTTCAGTCAAATAATACGGAAAATGTAAAGGAGAGCAGATTGTTTTCTATAACAACAGTTCACTGAGAAGATTGTTTTAATTACAATGCTCTCACGTCTTTTTATATTAGGTGTCTTGTTGAGGTTGAAAAGCCATTAGTGTCTCAATGTCTTGCAAAGCTTTCTCTACAATTGTATAACAGCTACTTAGCAGTTATATGAAGCATACCATTTAAACAAAATTTAAGTCCACAATTACTCTGTTAATAAAATGTAAATTTAAAAATACATGCAACCCTCACGAAGATGGAACATTTAGTTCTCACTTAGCTTCCCACAGAATGAAGGGTTAATTTGGTAAAAGAGATAAGAAGACTGCAGTAATTGCTCTTATCTGCTGTTTCGTGGGTGAAAATAACTTCTAAGACTTTGAATTCTGAGGCCTAAATCAAGTGTTCATTTTACCTAGCTATAACTCCCCTGGAACATTAGAAAGAACAATTAGCATAGATCTACCTGTGTATCTTAAGTTATGGTTAATGCATGGGAATGGTGTGCTTAATTTTACTGCTTTGAAAATATACCCCTGGAGAATAAAAGAAAGACTTTGGAGTTCTCAATAATAGTAAAAAGGGAAGAGCTTGATTTATTTACTTTCTCTTTTGTGATAACCTTGCTCTTTCTGGTCCTAATCTTCTGCAATGAGTATAAAAATAAGAAAAAGTGACAAAGAGGATTTCTAAGCACTATGGGACTCAGTGGAAAAACTGCTCTGGCATGTCTCAGCCAGAAGACAGCAGAGACACTGTGAGTTTCTTCTTACAAAACTAATATTTGATGACTATATTATGCAATGAGCCTTTCTGTGATCATCACTATTATGAACAGGAAGAATAAGTGGGTCAGTCCAGGAGAAGCAGCAATGCCAGCTGGCATTTAATACAAGTAAGGTCTTCTGATGCTGCAGCAGTCAGAGAAGTGGTTGCAGAAGGAAAATTAAGTGCAGATTTATAATGAGGAAGACAGGTGACATCAACGAGAAAAGGAAGGTCCAGTACCACCAGGAGTAGCTGTCAGGAACCAGTAAGCAGTACAAAAAAAGAGGTAGCCTTCACCATTCCTGAACCCCACACTGACTTTGGGTAATATTCCTCAGTAGGGAGACCAGCACCAAATTTCCAAACAAAGGGAAAAAGAACAGAAAAGGGAGTTTGAAAAGTTAAGCTTCAGTAAACAAGGTCACTCTTGTAACCCACAATTAGATGAGCCTAAGAGACTTTCACACCCAAACCCCATCAAATGCCAAGGGTAGCTGGCCAAAGTCAAGAGTATAAACTCTTTTAAAGTTGCCTGAAAATCTTAGCCATATGTTTCTGTTACCCCCTTCCTTAGAAGCTGCTCAGAAATCAGTAATTTGAACATTTATTGTTATCATTGAACAACACACATATTGGGAACTCACTTCTTTTTGTGACAGAAACTGCTCCACATATCCCTTTTCTAGTATCAGTCTCTCTTGAATTAATGAAGCTGACTCTTTTACAAGGTGTACAGTCCATATCAAAAAGAACATTTAGGAACATGTACGAACCTAACTTCTGTCATGCACTTAAATAGGATCTTGGAACCTAAATCATAATTGATTTGATCTTCTATGGTGTGACTGGGAAATGCTGAAGGTGAGTGAGCTACTCACACTGCCAAGGGAGCTCCATTTTAACTCCAGTTCCGCCTTACCCATCGTCTGACCTTGCTGACAAAGATCAGGCCAGTTATTCACATCTCCTAAGGAGCCCGCACTTCAGATTTTGAGGAAGAATCCTTTCTTCAGCATTCCACAGGTTGAAATTTTACAGTGAGGGGAATTTCCCATTATCTTTCCCTGCTGATCAGTAAATTATTTAATTCTGTCTCCTAAAAAAACCACAGTCAGAATGTGAATCAAAACATGGATTTTCATGCATATAGTTTCACTTGTCCATCCCATTTTTAATGCTCACTATCCACTCTGAAGGAGTTTGCATCTAGAAAGGAAAGCTGCTGTGTTTTTGCAATGTCTTATAATTTTACCATTAAAGGCTACATTAAAATAATTCTGTAAAAATGAATTTTTAAAAAGTGCCAATCCATATTATTTCCTGTGTCATCTGCATTATGGAACCTCACCCACAAGAAAATTAGCCATTGCTATTTATTATGCATCACCATAGCCTATATTCCAGATCAGGGTAAAGTCAGTGGGAAGAAAAGGAGTGACTGAACACTGTATGTGAAAAAATAGAAACAGTGAAAACAAAAAGTTTACTGCAGTAGCTGGTCTGCAGTAACTTACAAATTACTAACAACTTATGTAAGTTTTACATGTCTATTCCATCTGCTATTCATTAAAAAAACACGTTGCCATGGTAACTGCCACATGCCATGGTATTTATGCTGCTTCTGATGTACAAAGCATAGTTTGTGTAGGAGTGTGTGTATGTATATGATGTGGCAGCTGTCGTCTCTGCCATTTTGTTGCTGCTCTAGAAAAAAATAAAGCAAGTAGTGGCTATGAATACTCATTTGAGTAACGATACTCGCGCCCATTTGACTAAGGGCCCACACAAAGCTCCACATGGTTATCATCTGACCAACCCACACACGGGGTGTTCTCACAAGGGGGCAGAGCTGGGTGGGCTACCTTTAAAAATAACACCGCTATCTGTCACAGAATTAACAGGCTGGAAGTCAGAAAGATACCCATATTTTTAGTGACACATAGGAAACAAAGGCTTTCAGAACAATCCTCTTCATCTTTCTTTTAAAAATATAAATGGGAAACAGCACAAATGGCTATGCCCTTTAGAGAGATCTAAATTTTCTTCATGATGGAAAAGGAGGCAACTCAAAGCACTTTCCAGTAGTCCTCTTTCTGTTCATTATTTAAAAAGAGTACTTGCTATGATGGTCAAGCCAGTAAGAATAAAGTAGACAAAACTTATGTCCAGTACGCAATTTGTACTGAACCTCTTTTGAGTTTTAGTAGTGTTGTGACATTTTATTCTGTTTGCCATGTATTTAACTTTGGCATTTCACGAGAAAAATATAATTCAAAAAGCTATTTGCATACCATTTTAACTTCATTTAATATAAATTGCTGTCTACGACAAACTTCAGAGAAGTGTTCTTCTGAGATGACTTGTTTGATACCTGCTTAAAGAGATGCTTAGTTTCACATTTGTGCTCTAAACTCTCAGATAACTATGTAGTTTTCCATCTTAAGATAGCTCCATTCATTTTTACTGAGCTTGCTTGTCACAAGCAATTAGCAAATAGATATTTCAAGGTTCATGAATATAATCTGCCCTCAATGGTAACCTGTTCCAGTAGCAAAATACACCCCAAAAATCCCTGAACTCATGTTGATTCTGCTTTCTTGTGCAGTGGAAAAAAAAAAAAAAAAGAAGAAGAAAAAGAGAGAGAGAGAAGCAAAGGAAATTGGTTGCTGTAACTTCACCTACAATAATCTAAATAGTTCAGTAACTAAGGGGAAACTGCTACTTTGTGGAATATGTGTACTTGCATAAAATCAGTAAAGCTGAGAAACTATCTATTCTCAGTGCCATGGAATAACCTCTTTTCATGAAAACATACCTGCAAACTGATTAATAACATAAGATGGAAGGAAGGGGCAATACCGATGACACTGGAGATTAGAAAAGCAGCCTAGCTGTATTTATTAGCCTTCTTGCACACTTCTTGACAATGACAAATCAACAAACCATATCACAGTCCTGTATTACAGGAAATGAACCAAAGAAGCCCGTGCAGAGCCGTTGCCTACACATCTTCAGCTGACTTTCAGGTGTCCCAGATTCATCCATTTCAGAAGAACTCTACAGATCAGAAATCATGATATACAGCTGTGCAAAGATTACAAGGATGCAAATAGATGGTTTTCTTCAGCAGAATGTGTTTGCTTCTTACTGAAAATAGCTCAAATGTGTATGCTGAGCAGAATAAAAAGCAAGAATCACTTATTCATGTGAAGGAGATATCAGGCCTGAGTCTGCATGGCTTTGCACATTATGGAATCATTTATAGCCTTAATCATAAGTGGTTATAAAATGCTCTTCCTCATCAGAATTCTCTTTTCATACTTGCATACAAGACTTCAGGCACTTGCACAGGTGTAAATGACCATACAGTGGCCTGACATTGCACTGTCATAAAGTATCAGACCCTGAAGTCTTTTTTCTGTCATGTATATTCCAAAATGTTTCTCTTAGCTCTCAAGAACAGGGGAATAAAAGAGCAAAACTAGGAAGTGCCAACTGCCATATGAAGAAACTAAAGGAACTATTAAAAAACCCTTTCTCCCTACATCACTGATACTTGACGGGAATTAAAGCAGCCTCAGCTTCTCTCATTTTACCATGCCTTTGACCCCAGAAGGCTGTTCTAGCAGGCAGGGAATTAGCAGAAAGTCAACATGTCATACTCTGACCCTGAGACAACAGCCAGAGCAGGTTATCATAGGAGTCATTATAGCCTTAAAAATGGAATCCTCAATTGGCCAGTTAAGCCTGCTTTGAGCTGTCAGAATGATGCAAAGCAGCAGCATCAGGTCAAAGAAACTGGCATTTTCAGGTTTCAGAGTAAAAGAGTGAATAGCAATCCTGTGCTAAAGAATTTTAGGATTCATCAGGCATAGACCCAGTTCTGTGTGCTTTTTGATTTTTCCTAGAGAGCTGTTAGCATTTATAACTAAATTCATAACACAAACAGTATCTCAAAAAAAAACCCCAATAAATAACCAAACAAAAAATGAGTCCTAGGCATTTTGCATTCCCAGTTAGAACTAGCCTTGCACACAACTGTTAGGCAATCTTCTCCCAGACCAAAACACACCAGTTTATCCAACCCACGGTTGCTTTTCAGCTCATGTCCAGTGTAAGGTATTTTAAGAATTGCAAAATCCAGGGTGGGAAGTTTTCTTTCCAAACAAAATAACTATTTTATTTGTTCAACTAGATTAAACTCACAGGACTGTGTATTTCTAAATAATAAGAAAGGAGCTGGTAGAAATAACTCTGCAATTCCAGGGGGTCAATGACATTAACCACTGCTATTTGGCCCAGATTGCTCCACATACTTAAATGGTTATATTTTATCTACCACTGCATTCCTTGCCTCTGTATATTCAGCTGTAATTACCCTATTTTTCAGGATGATACCTCAGGTAGTCGTGACTGTTGTACTACAGGGAGCTAGGGAAACATCTTCAGCTTTGAAAGCTGTTACAGGTTTTTGCAGGTGTGTTTGAGACTAACATAGCACAAATGAAGTTATCTAGTGCAAGAGTTAGACAATATGGACCACATGCACAGAGTGGTAATTAGCACAAACAGGGGAATAATCTACGATAGTGGAAAAATAAACAGATCTCTTTCACATTGAACCTGAAATCCCAATTACATTGCAGAACACAGATGTTAGTCCCATAAAATAAATACAATTGGCACCTTCGGGTTATGATTAAATCCTGCAGGCACTGAAAAAAAACATATACCCTTTCCCTTTATAACACATTTTCCTTTTCATTCGGAAGCAAACATTCTTTTGCAGCAAATTCCCATCATAGTTATTTATATAAAGAAAATGGTATTTAGTATCATTCCTTTTCTAGCTTATAACATACATGAATCTCCTCTTTCCCTCTCAAGAGAGGGATAGCAAAACTAAGATCAATGATTCTGACAATATAATCATCCAAGTCAGCATTTCCCAGGAGTGTAATTAGTCTTTCTTGTCTTATCCTCATGTATAGACCTTATTCCCTTGTCCCTAGCTAACTCCAGACTATTTCAACAAAATATGCTTCAACACAGTCCCTGGAACAAGACCAATTCTTCAAGATGCCTCTAAAGATGTTAAGTGATACTCAAAACTCCTTCTCTGAAGGTGTCTTCTTCACATATTCCACCTCCAGAAAGTGATCATAGAAACAATAAGTGGTTTAGATTGTCATGCATGCATTTTAGGAAGCCAGGTGTTAGGGTTACAGTGGTTTACAGGCATATAATGGAATAGCACTATGTAAAACACTGAGTGCCTACTTTGCTGGGCATAGAAAACACAGCACAATGTACCACCTGTTGCAAAGGAATGAGGTTTAACCTTATGGGATATTCCACATATGTATTTCTAAGAAGAAAACCAATAAATTGCTATGAACTCCAAGGATAAAGGAAAGTGTTTAGCATGTAACACTAATGAGAAATCAGAGCTTTTATAATTCTTGTCAACCATACTGCACAAAGACCAAGATAAACAAAAGGGTGCAGTGCAGAAAATTGTTGTTTTCTTTTTCTTTTTCTTTTTCTTTTTCTTTTTTTTTCTTTTTTTCTTTTTCTTTTTCTTTTTCTTTTTCTTTTTCTTTTTCTTTTTCTTTTTCTTTTTCTTTTTCTTT
>JANZLQ010000079.1:4473985-4487247 GCA_026212715.1 Elanus axillaris | reverse complement strand
CAGCAGTGCTGAGTACAGGGGGAACAATCACCTCCCTGCTCCTGCTGGCCACAGAATTTCTGACACAGGCCAGGATGGTGTTGGCCTTCTTGGCCACCTGGGCACACTGCTGGGTCATATTCAGCCGGCTGTCGACCAGCACCCCCAGGTCTTTCTCTGCCGGGCAGCTTTCCAGCCACTCTCCCCCAAGCCTGTAGCATTGCATGGGGTTGCTGTGACCCAAGTGCAGGACCCAGCACTTGGCCTTGTTGAGCTTCATACGATGGGCCTCGGCCCATTGAACCAGCCTGTCCAGATCCCTTTGCAGAGCCTTCCTACCCTCAAGCAGATCAACACTCCTGCCCAGCTTGGTGTTGTCTACAAATTTAATGAGGATGCACTCAATCCCCTCATCCAGATCATTGATACAGATATTAAACAGAACCGGAATAATGGTCAATAAAGTGTTCAGGGAAAATTGGAGATTCATGAAATTAGGTCTATCCAAATATACAGAATGCAGGAATCTGCATTTGGAGATTTGACCTCTTGTTTTTTTCCATTAATTCACATTCTCTCCAGTCTTCCCTTGTCATTGTCTTTCTGGAGTCTTTAGGCAATTCTGTGTTTAATTTTAGCCTTTGTTTCACTGAGGCCATTCAGGTTCAGGAACAAATCAACTAATTATCAGCAAGGAAGCATGATGCACTGTGAACTGGCAGGTACCCGTTTCCAGAATTTAAATCTTCATCTGAATGGTGTTCCCCTCTACCAGCAATGATGCAAATGTGCTGTGAAGGTCAGGTTTCTTGCTGCTCAGAAGCAATCTAAAGTGGGGTGCAAAAGTTACCTGACCTCTGGACCATGGAATGAGCACATCAGCACAAAATTTTGAAACACAGGTGCTTCTTTTCAATGTGATGCATTGCTGAAATGTAGAGTTTCAGTAGCCCTCAGACCTTTGCTCCCACCTGAGCAATGGTCTGGATTTTATACTCAAGGGAGGCTTGTAAACATTGTAGGAATAATGTCTTTTTTGAGACTTCCTGGAGATTTTCCCTTACAGTGATATCCTTGCTTGCATAACTAGCAACAAAGGAATGAAGAAACATGATGGAAGTCTGTTTTGTTGTTAGCTCTTTCTTTGCTTTTCTTTTGCAAAACATATTCAGAAGAATGACAGGAGCCTTTTAATAAAAGATCATTACTGAAGATATCCTCTCTTACTTGCAGCTCCTGGAGTGGAATCAAGAGCATTGGCAGGCTACACTGGCTTAAAATTGTGCTATTTGACAGGTAAAGATTTTATTGAGAGAGTTTTAATTTTATTTCTGCATCCTTTATGTAAAGGCAGGGCGTGGGGGGGAGGAGATGAAGTGAGGAGGCATTTATGCCTTACACGAAAAATCACAACAGCATGGTGGTTTTGCAGGGGAATTCCACACTCCATATACTGTTCATTTAAACTCCTAGGTTAACACAATGTCTATAAAAATAGAGGGTCTGTGGGATCACATAGGAGAGGAACCAAAGACTAATAAAAGGTAGGAAAAGGAATGGCAGCCATTAAGTTGGAACAACAACAGAAACAATTCTGTCACATAAATGAAAAGAATTACAATGGAAAATGTATAATATGGAACAGCAAAGCAGACAGGATAATGACTTACTGAAACTTTTGTGCCTCATACTTTGGAGTAACGATGTGAAATCTGGCAAAGAAGAGCATGCCCTTCGTATGAACCCTTTATCTCCACATCCCAGAATCTGTCTTCAGTAAAACAGCTTCCATTCATGTATACACAAGTAAAGGTTTAGATTTAGCTCGGCCATGAATTGGCAGTAAAATTGGGTAAGTTTAGGAAAAAAGGAAAAGGGGGCCAATACGGAGGACAAAACTGTCCATTTCCAAAGCTGGAACACACCCAGACGTGAGTGTCCTCTGTTTTTATGCACTCTTCAAAGCCCACCAGTTTTGTCTAGATCTGCCCAGTGTCCTTGTCCCATGGGTGATGATGACCTACTACTTCTTTCTGGTATTACATTAGTTTAAGTGACAGTAGGCAATAGGAAGAATGACGTTCAGTAAAAATAATAAACAAATGCACTGCTACTTTATCCATTATCCTACACTTTCATTTCTCTCCCCACCCTTTCTCCTAAATTGTGGTCATTTCAATGTCTCTGACTAGTCACTTAGAGCCATTTTAAAGATCCTGTGTGTGTGACTCCATGCAGACTGTCAAATAAATGATCAGTTGTAAGCTATACTAAAAGATGAAAAAAAAAAAAAGTAGTCTGTCCGATATATTAATCTGTCCCACAGGGACTCATTGTTCAAATAATCTGTTTCTTTCACAGCTACTATGAAAAGCCAGATTCTGTGGAAAGTGAAGCAGAAAATTGCATGATTAGGAAAAAAATTGAAAAGTTGTGTCATAATAATTGTCACATTTTGGACCAGGTTCAGTAAATGGATGTTTGTTTTGTTCACTTGTTTACTTCTAGGAAATGCCATCCCTATTTGCTATGATTTGAGAGTCCGTACATAAATAATTCTGGGAGCAATTACCAAATGTTGTGATTTTAGAAACATATTTCTATGTATTTATATGCACAAGCTACTGCATAGTTTTACATATTGTGTTTCACTGGATTCTCTACCCTCCTAGTTGCTATTCTGCCACAAATATCTGTGCCCCATATCATCACTAGGACATTAATGTTAATTTTGACAAATGTAAATGCCAGTGAATTATGAAAGCTGAAATCTACCAGTATGAAATGCTTTGAGGACAGATCATCACAAGGCAAAGAAAAAAACATAGTCAAGAAATTCCCTTCTTCCTCCCCTTATAAACAATGGTTTGATGTGTGGATGACTTGAAGGAAGAGTGCCTCCAGTATGCTGGTCCCTGCGGTTTTGTTCTGAGAGTCTCAGTTTAGGTCAAGAATTGCAGCTGCTGTTTGAGGGATTTTCCCAGATCTGAATGTATCAGGTGTTGGTTGACGCTTCAAGCAGTGAGACCTGTCATCACACTGACAGGGTGTGACATAAGGGGAAGTTACAAGAAGCAGCAAGGCAGAAACGTGAAATAAAACTCGTGCAGATACCAACTAACATTTCAAGCAGAAATTGTTAAAAAAGGTTTAGAGTTCCCTGAAAAAGAGAGAAGCTTTTTGGTCCCAAGCTTGTAATATATTACTATGCCATCTACTATATAAAGCTCCAACTGAAAAAAAAAAAGAAAAAAAAAAAAAGCAATAGAAAGGATTTTAGAAGAACTAAGTTGTCATCCTGTGCTATGCCATTAACTCAGGGGTGGCTCTGCCAAGGGGGTGCTTAGTACTGCATGAGCATTCCAGCTTGAAAAATGAGAAAATTTAATCCTTGTAGAATACATTAATCTTCACCCCAATTCTGTGTGACATTGTCAGCAGTTAATTTAACAGCTGAGCTTCACAAAGGAAAGATCAATGCAGGGGAAGCTCCTCTGAAATCCTAGTTTATGCGATGAACATTGTCTAAAATCTACAGCCCAGACAGAAAGGTGTCTGCTGTTCACTGAACCTGCCAGCAACTAGAGCAAAAAGGTGAAACTACAGATGTTCATGACCAAGTCCCAAATCCTTTATAGACCTCTTGTTCCCAAACACCAATAAGTTTTCACAGGAGGAAAATCTGAGAAAACCACTGACATTTTTTCCTTCTTGTAATGTGCACCATACCTCCTGCACACCCTTGCACACCCAGTGATTCATTAAGTCAGAGCTGAGTCTGAAAGAAATAGTTAAAAACCAGCAACAACAACAAAGCAACCTGCAAAACCTGATATAAACATAAATAACTTTCCCAAACCTGGATTCCAAGAATTGAGAGTGGGACAATGACATCCACAATTTATAAAGGCAGATTTCAGAGTTACAGTACTTGGCCCTGGGCTGTCAGGCACAACTGGTGCACCAGACCTGAAGGAGAAAGTCACCCGTGGCAGAACATTTGCACACGTCTGTATTTCTGCTGCTGGCGCCCGAAAGAGGAGGACAGAAGAGACACTGTACAAAAAAATCACCGTTCTCACTTCATAAATTTAAAGGCGTTAAACAATGAAAGACCCCTGTGACAGAAGGGTCATTTTCTGCTTACAGGATGTCCAAAAAACCCAAACAAACAAAAAAAGAAAAGTCAAGCTTCCCACTTTCTGAACATACCATTAACTCTTCCATGTTATAAAATACAACTTAAAATGAAGTTTTGTCACCAAAATCAAGTCCTTGTATTCCATCTGATTTCTACAAAAACAGAACAGTTTTATTTATGATGTCCTTTCCTTTAAAGCAGTTGCTTCACCTGCTGGAGCTTTCCAAGTCACTCAGCAGTGATTAATGTGGGTAACCATGAGTATATTTAAAGTTCCCAGTGCTGCCACACTGCTGGAAGTACAGCTCAACAGGTTCATTGATTTTTTGCTCTGGAAAAGAGAGGGTCTCATAAAACCCATCCTGAAGATGACAACTATCTTGTTCCAGACCTGGTTTACACCTAATAGATGCCATTGCACTGTCCACTACATTAACTCCCATATCCTACACTCTGTGCTGCACAGCCAAAAATAAAACTTCAGAGGTTCTTATATTCGAGCACAAAGCAATAAAGCAGAAAGTTGCTCGGGTCAGATTTAGTGAAAATGCAATTAGCAGAGGACTGCAGAAAGGTAGTGATAGTGGCTGGAAGCCACCTTTCTGCTCCTCTGATGTTCACTGGCAAAAATGCCATGGAGAGAATTTGTACGTGGGCTTCAGTCACATGCAGTGCAGCAATCAATTTCCGAATACTGCTGTTGTCTCTAGTGGTTTGCACAGCCTCAGTTTTTCTGGTATAAATTTGCAAGATTCTGCCTGATCATGAGTACTATGAATTATGCACAGAGCAAAAAGTCCATATCCAGTACAATTTCACCTCTTAATAAGAGTGAGAATACTGCAAAAACAGCTTTAACAAATGCATAAGAGTGATGAGCATTTATATTTGCATTTCCAGCAAACCTTGTCTCACAATAATTAGGATGTGTGTTGATTCTTCTGATTCTTTAATTTCCTTTTTAAAAATTTAAAAAAAAAAGAAAAGGTTTGTCTATCTGATTAATAGTCAATATTTTCCATGCACTCAAGCTTTCATCTGTCGAGAACAGCAAGACATAGTTTTCGGATATTGCTGAGGATGCAACATGTGGAATTAACTAGAATAATAATCCATGAAGGAAGAATCTGTGACATTGATTGTCATGTCATTTGTATTAAGTAAGGTGGGAAGGACAGCTGTGAGGAATTAGGATGATGTTATGACTTGCTACGAGAACACTGCACTGCGAAAGATTTGCAAAGGAACAGGGTATTTTATTCTTTGTTTGCTTCAATACAACCCATTCAGTGGCCAGTAACTATCACCTGGTAATTATTTGGTGTCCTGAGACAGATGTTATTGACACTGTCAGCTGAATTTAAGTCAACTATTACTCATGATACACAATTGTACAGATAGTGATAAATGATAATTAGTGCTCCTTTGCAGAGGGATATAAAAAATATTTGCCAGGCTTAGATCTACACAGAAAATTAAGAAATGCTGCTGTATTTTTTTTTTTTTTTTTTTTTTGCAGTCAAGGACCAGAATTGCTTTTGCATTTTGGGGGAGCCAAAAGTGGGCTGAAAATTCAGATAAAATGAAGTATACTGAATTTAAGCAGTTTTCTGCCTGTTTTTCCAATAACTAGTGTGGTGTTGATGATATCAACAGGGAAATTGCAATTTCTCAACAAAATCAAGTGTGTTTACTTGAAAAAGTGTTCTTCCATATATGATTTATACTTCTAATAGGAAAATAAGGCTGCTGTATCCATAAGTAGATTTGAGAGCAGATAAAAAGCATTAGTGAAACTATATTGGATAACTGTCCTATGGGAAAGCAAAACAAAACAAAAAAAAACCAGCCTAAAAAAAAGGGGGAAGCATGAAGCCTAAGAATATCATTTAATAAAGTCCAGACATGAATCACGTTATTTAAAATCATTACTATCCTTGATCCAAATAAAACAGAAAGCTGAGCTAATTCAGGTACTCTGCAAATAAAAACTCTCTAGTTGTATTTAGGACAGACTCTGAGAGAAAGAGAGAAAGAAATCTCAGCATATACCAGCAGGATAACAGTATAGCACTGTTTACTTTGATAGCAGACAAGGTTCTACATGGTACATCAAAAGACTATAAGGGACATTTAACTACTCCATTTTAATCATTCATTATACATTGCCAGGAAATCACTGCATTTTTCCTTAACTGAATGACAAAAAAACCCATCACACAGCATTCCCTCTGCTTCTTATAGAAAACTGTTTTTAAAATCTACTGAATTGACTCAATGTGCCATTGATGATACAATATCAATATCAAAATGCCATATTTGCAAAAGCAGCTGTCATAGAGACAGTCCACTGAGCTGAAAAACAGGGCGGTCCCTAAAGCAAATACAAAACCATCTTTTCCCATCTGAAACAGGTGTTTAAGTTGTAAATAGGACATGAAACAGTGGACAAACATGTCTAGTGTTTTGCAGCTCCCAGTCCTGCCCAGGTGCTGAGCAGGGTTTGGAAAAGCGTTCTTCAGCCACAGCATGTTGCATTTGCAAGCTCAAGCTCTGCACATGCAGGGAAGGTAAGTGAACATTTGTGGGCAATCTTGCAGCCGTCCTCAACTCATGTTTCAAACACAGCCTTGGAGGTTTCCCATCATCACAGCAGAGTGAAGCAGTGTGGAGGTACAGCTACAGGTCTGATCTTCTCTCTAACAAAAGAAGGGGAAGCAAATGATTTTAAGAACAAACACCTTTTCATGCTGATCCTCCTGAATTTTCTTCCACATGTGCTGCATGAATTCTAATGTTTGTTGCAAGACATGAAAAAGCAGGGAAAAATTAATCTTAAAATTTAAATCAACAGCCAAGTTATGCAAAATGTATTATGAATTAGCCTGTAGCAGCTCTCCTCTGAGATGATTAGCTTCCAAAGTCTATCATCTAACTATAGAAAATTTGGTGAAAAGCATGTCAAGATTAATCAGTCTCATTTAATGGAATTATAAATATTTCCTACAATCATATCAGGATAGCAGTTGGCCATATTGCCAAAAAGAGTCTTGTAAATGGAGAAGTTATAAATAAATAGATAAGCCTTTTGGTTGGTTTGTTTCTTGCTTAGAAAAAGAACATGTTTTTTTTCATCAGGTTAAAGAAAGTTCAATAATGTTTTTAGGCACTGAAGTAAAAGAATAAACTGAGACTAGAAGCGGAAAAAAAAAAAAAAGGCTGATTACTTATTTGACCACAAGAATCAATTTAATGAATGCTGGGGGATGAGATTTCTACTGATTGTTGCCAGTGATGACACTTTTTAGATCCTGACTGAAGGCTCCATGAGGTAAAGAAGTGCAACCATCTCTGTGGAAGGGGAACTGGTGCAAAGACCATCTTTAAAGCGCTCTGGCAAAATCACAACTCTGTGACCATGACAGTCCAAGACCAAAACCTTTCCATTATCCTTCCAGTTGTTCTGGAAACACGGGGACAGAGACTGAAGGAGAGGTGCAATGGAATGAATGTAGCTTGGGTTGGTTTTGGTAGTCTCCTTTGCATGTTATGGTGCCCACTCTTCAAATAACACTTGCTCTTCAGCATAGGCATAGCCATAGAGACCAGACATCCGCAGCACAGTGCCAGGGAAAGGTCAACATAGGAGCTTATTTAAGGTCTGTTTACCTCTGCAGGGCTTTGTAGAATTATTCTGTCTCTTCAGACCTCTGTTAATATTTTTCCCCCAACAGAGTTTCCTCTCCATGTCTGTCAGGAACAGAGAATGAAAGAAATGTCAATGGTTGTTTCTTTTCCACAGGAATGCTATCCTTCCCCTTGGTTTGCAAGCCCTAAATTACTTTCCCATTCCATGTTTGTGCTTTCACAGGCAAAATGCTTGTGTCTTCTTTTTTACAAAGTTCTTAGAAAATTGATTTTTTTATGTTTTAGTTAAAAATTCATCAATTTTTTTTTTCTCTGAAGTTGAAAAGTGAGTTTCAGGGAGTGATTAGATCCATTCCCCTAAAAATTTCCACAGTTTTTACAATCAATCAAAGAAACAAACATTGACAGTCTAAAATATGAAGAAATATGGTTGCTTTAGCTGCCAGCAATTGTACCAAAATACCAACACAAAGAAAAAAATATTGCATTTTTAAGCATTCTCAGATGAAGTAGACTTACATCCTTAGAACCCCAAAATTGTGAATACACAACATTTTGAACATCTCCTTAATTTTCTTGCTCTAGGCCCTTATTTTTTCATTGTGATCCTGCATAAAAGGGAACTGGGTTAAATTCCAGTATAAGGAAAAAAATGACATGTGCATTATTCCTACCCTTGCAATACTTTATCTTAATATTTTATCACAAGAGAGTTTGTAAAGTTGGCTTTAAAGTGCCATGCCAACTAAAAATATATAAATACTGTATGAACAGGAGAAAATCTCATTGCTCCCTCTGCTCTCCCAGCTGATATTTCTTGTCATCAGAACTATACCTTTTGACTGTGATGGATTCATGCTGAAGGGAGGGACATCAGTGTGGTGAAAACGAGGGCTACCAAAACATATGAGCTTACTCAGACATTCACTGACTGTTCAGGCCAGTTATCCAAAGCACTACACCTGGTGTTATTTTCCAGCAGCTCCCTTAGGGGAAGAAGGTTTGATGACTGCTTTGAGTGGCATTGCTCTCAACAGACCAGGACTCAATGAGGTGCTCTGAGAGGCCCATGGTGCACAAAGTAGATTAACTCTATCCCAGCCAAAACCAGCACAAGAAGGGATGGAGGAGAAAGACTGGTAAATTCTGCCTAGGAGTGAGGAAAGGCACGACCCTTGAAACAACTTTTTTTTTTTTTTTTTTTTTTCAGAGGGACAGGAAGGTCCCTCTACCACAGCTTCTGTTTAAGTTCTCAAAGATCCGTCTGGAGCATCTCAAGAAGTAAAATGAAAAATGCCTTCTGGTTACAGCTAGTAAAGTTTTGTCCATGCAAGAGGTTACTTTCACAGGTAACAACCCTAAATTTTGCAGGTACAGAGAGAGAGCAATAGAAGAGAAACAGTTTTCAATTCTGCCCTGCTTTGGAATCACTTAAAATAAATGCCAGGAGCCTTGAAAAGGCTTTGCTGGTCGTAGAATATCTCAATATAAAACTGAAAAAAACATTTTGAAAACTCAGAGAGGAATTGTGGTCCAATTGGATCAATAATTTGGAGCACAGGACCCAACCATTGTGACCACACAACAGAAATAATTGCAATCACTGCTAAAAAAAGTAACATATCTCAACACAGCTGAGATCAGGCTAATGATTCACTTTGTTTTAGATGTGAATTATTGAAAGCAGGAATCAGAAAGTTCAAGGATGAAATTAGCCTCAAAACAAATTAATCTATTTTAAAAGTTTTGGAAAAAAAGATCCCAACTTGTACAGTACTGGGGAAAAAAAATCTACAGAATACAGCTCCCGGCTTCCAAGCTCAAAGTTAATCTGATGATATATCTGAATACTGATAACCCGGGCACAGATCCATCTCCAGAGAGAGATATGCCTGCTATGATTATCTCTCTGGTAGCTGTCAAACAAAGAGATGTCATTCTGTCTACAGTTAAACAACAACAGATGGAACAGACCCTCAGCCAAGGTAAGTAGCATCACTCCAGTGCTTTCAAATGGAGCCTTACTGTGGTTTTCACCAGTTGAAGATCTGTTCCAGATCTCTGTTCCTAGGCTAGGGTTAATCTCATCTCTAATATAAGCTGAGATCATCACTGAAGAAGCTACAGAAGAAACTATGTCTTTAAGGTACAGCCTTATGTTTGTGGTATCATTATGACAGGTACCCTTATCAATTAGGCTTTCCACTTGCTTCAGAGGACACTTAACATGCAAAGCCTATTGACTTCATAAATTCATGAGCTGCAGTATCCTGCAAAAGCACGAAGTTCTTGGGATAGAACGTGTCCCATCTGAACTTATTTTACATATTGCATCTGACCAGTTGCGTAAACAGCTTTTATAGCCTCCACTGAAAGAAATAGGAATTTTTAGGCAGCAACTCATTAGTTGTAAGGGGTTTGCTCAAAATTGGTCAGATGATCCAAGCCCCTGCAAATACACTTCTCCCTCTTTTGAGTATAGAGCACAAAACCAACTTGTACTGATACTGATATCTATTCTGCAGTTGTTTATATATAGGTGAGATAAGTTCTAGACATTGTGCCCAACCCTTTTTAGCTGTAACAGCAAGAATTAATGGATAGAGCAATCCAGTCACAATTTTGCTAAATCACAGTTCTCACACTTTCTGTAATACTATAGATAAATTAGAGATCCAAAATCATGAGAAATATTGTTTCTAAAATTTATATGGTGATTTGAGGCTATTTTATCTCCAAGTCAGAATACATGGTCCACTAAGAATAGATGTAAATTCTGCATACACCTTTTTATATACAAAAGAATCTCTTAGAAAATAACAGGGAATAGAAAGAATGCTCCACATTTATCAATCTTCATTCCAAAATTCCCTTAAGACTAATGACATTTGATATTTTGACCAAAGACCATAGTGTTTTGGCTAGAATACAATATAAAAGTAAATTATTTTCTGTGATTTAATCTTGAAATCACCTTAATCCACTGATATTCATATATTTCAGTTTGGTCATATGTTTGCCAATTGGTTCTGAAATACTGGCGTTTAAAATATGTGTGGCTGACTTGTGATTCATGGACATCACAAATGGAAAATATCTATTAGATGAGCCATTTCTGCTAGTACAGGCTTGTTGCCCAAAGAATATTTCCTGGTCTTTTGTCCAGTCTAATTTCAAAGTCCATCTGGGTGTGTAAGTCATGCTATTATGAGCAAGAATGTTATTAACATGTGTGATGTGTTTTGGCTCTATAATTTTTAGCCAAAGAGCTCTCTTTATTACTCAGTGTGGGCAAAAAAAAGATTATTTCTTTTGTTTACTCTTGGTCTGGAAGGGACCACCCCAAAAGGCCACTTAACAAGGGACCCACATCAAATGGTACGTCATAGTCTAAAGCAACCACAGTGGCTAAGTCTCATGCAGATATAGCCAAACATGCCTCATAAGCTTATTATACGTCTATCTACAGAAAACTGTAGTTCAAGGCCACCAGCAAAGTGCAGTCAGAAATCTTTATAAGAACCCAGATGGTGAAGCTCACCCTCAGTCCCATACTGCTGCACATACATTACCGTCAGTTGAGTGCAAGTCCAAGTGTCTGCATAAGCTGCAAAGACTCCAACATAGATGTATCTAAAGGGATACCCCACATGATAGAAAAATGGTACTATAAGGGAGACAAGGGCATTAAAAAAATGCAGTGGCCAGAATGAAGAGCTTTTAAAAAATCTTGTCAGACCAGTTCATCTTTCTGAGATCACTTGGAAGTGTCATGTAGTAAACAGGCACTTTGCTGTACACCAGAACCTTGACTGATTTCTATCAATCCTACATTAGACCAAGAAATGCTTCAAAAGAGAAAGAAAGGGCTCTTATTTTAGTGTAAGCTAAATGCAACTCTCTCAATTTCAATGGACAATCCTTCCTTCTTACATGGACTGTGTTACTTGGATATCCAGGGAGCATATAGTGCTTAAATGATACTGTCCTACCTCAAAATACAGCCACACAGTTACTGTTAGTGCAAGTTATGCCATCCTCATTTTATAAGCCAAAACCTCAGAGACAGGAACATAATCATAACTTGGCACCCAGCCCCAGCATATAGTTCCCAGAATCAGGTTCTTGTTATAATGAAAACCAGACCCAGCTTTTACAACAGGATTCATAGCAGTCAACACAAAACACTAAATTTGAAGGTTTTCTCAAATCCTACTTGTCCTGTCTAAAGACATCTATGAGTTTGGTATCTTTGCAGGTTCAGAGCTGCAAATCTGGGACTAGACTAAGACATCTGAAGCAAGTACTCACATACAGAAAAAGGAATTTTTATAAAGGTAGCAGAGGACACAGCAGAATGGCAGCAGAAAAATATTTAGAGCACACCTGCCTGGAAACCAGGAGGTCTAGACTTCAAGCCCTCCTAAATCTGAAGAATTTAAACTCATGCCTCAGAATTTAAAAAATTTCTTAATCACCAAACTAACAGTGAGGGAAAAGAAGAGAAGGACATAGTGCAAGATGACCCACCAAAGCAGAGAGCAGGTAAAACAAAGTTTGGCTAGAACATAGCAAGTTAAAGTCTGTGATCTTGGAAGAGAAGAGCTGAGGGCTCTGGTACATGAATGAGCATTAGACATAGCCCAAACATGAACTTAGGAACGGTGTCTTCCCAAAGTTCACCTCAGAGGGGAGGTAGAGAAGAACATCAAGTAGATCAAACCTAGCAAGAGTTGTGATTAAACAGTCCGTAACAGCCACAGCCTGACAGGTTATGCCTGGCAAAAGCCTGTCCTCTCTGATGCTTTCCCATCTCTCCACAACCTCAGCAAAGGGCTCTGAGACCTTCCCATCACCCAGCTGAAACCCCACTCTCTGGTGTTTCACTGTCAACACAAAACATGTCAGCACCTTGCTTCAGGGACAGTTTCTCTACACTGCACTATAGTCGTTGGGGAAAATGGTTAAACATTTTCTGTGGAAGCAGAAAGCAGAACCAAGAGCTCTGCCTTCGAACCACAGGCTTTGCTGTCATTTCTTGTCCTACATGTGTGATTTCTCCTCACATGAATCTTGATTGTCCTTCCTGCACAGCAACACAGCTTCCACAATAGGGACAGCAATTATCTTCTCTTATCCCAGAGTAGACCACACTAAGAAGTAGTAAATTTTAAATGCCACATGCTGAAAAGAACCTACAAACCATTTCCTTCCACTTCTCAGAACATTATATCCATAAGAGGTGGAAAACAGGTCTTTCTCCTTCAAGCTTGAAATATATATATATATATGTATATATTTATGTATATATTTATATATATATTTAGATATATATACGTGTGGTGGGTTGACCATGGCTGGATGCCAGGTGCCCACCAAAGCCGTTCTATCACTCTCCACTCCTTCGCTGGACAGGAGAGAGAAAAATATAACAAAGGGCTTGTGGGTTGAGATAAGGACAGGAGAGATCATTCACTAATCACTGTCACGGGCA
>JANZLQ010000079.1:4462096-4473885 GCA_026212715.1 Elanus axillaris | reverse complement strand
CCCCCTCCTTCTTCACTGACCTTGGTGTCTGCGGAGTTGTTTCTCTTACATGTTCTCACTCCCCGGCTGCCGTTTCTTCCTGTCCCCCCAACTTTTTTTCCTTCTTAAAAATGTCATCACAGAGGTGTTACCACTATCGCTGATTGGCTCGGCCTTGGCTGGCGGCGGGTCCATCTTGGAGCCGGCTGGCATTGGCTCTGTCAGACTTGGGGGAAGCTTCCAGCAGCTTCTCACAGAAGCCACCCTGTAACCCCCCACCCACTACCAAAACCTTGCACAGAAACCAAATACAACATGTTGCCAAAACTACCACACTTTGTGCTGGACTCAATACTCTTCGCACATGCCAGGCACTCAGAGGACATCTAGCAGAGCAGGACCTTCAGGGATATAACGGATTTGTCATTTCTAAATAGATTGCAAATGAGGCTACTTTTATTCTAAGCCCTTCTGAGGACAGTGGTGCCTTTGAACACATTTAAATGATCTTTGTCTGTCTTTTCTTTCCTAGCTAAAACCATGGCATCTATGTCCTCTCAGGCGCCTAAGCAGGCTGAATTTTTATGGACCATTCCCTGAACAAAGATGCCTAAATTAAGCTTGAGTTACACTTTAGGTTCCTAAGTGCTTTTTTGGATGTCAACCAGACTAAGAAAATTGCCCAAGGTCACACAGGAAGTCTATGGCAGGAAAGGAAACTGATCTGGGGTCTCTGAGGTCTAGGACTAGCACCCACAGCACTAGAACATCTTTCCTCTCTCTGCTTCTCCTATCAAACCTAAAATGCCACAAAAGATCAGAAAAGATAATGACAGGAATGAACAAGTTTTGGAATCAATTAATTTCATCTACAAGACCCTGAAACATGATCTATACTTACTTTTATCCATTTATTACTTTCTTACCTTCTGCAAATTATTGTAGAAATGCCAAATCCATCTATTTATAAAGCAGTGAAACAGTCAAGTGTTCTCTAAAGTACCACTTCCAAGTGCAAGCAATATATACTGACCAGCTCATAACTATCTTGGCAAGGATTCACACACCTGTTAGGATTTTAATTTATCAAAGACAGACATATTTATATTTATGTCTACAGCTGCATGCTCATGAAATAGGAAAGGATGTTAAAACAACACCACTGCTTTAAGAGCAGCCAGGAAACTCAGAGTTAAGCTTTGTTGCTCTGTCCTTAGCTCACCCATGTTACGCACAGCTCTCGTACATGCATAGAAGCAGCCCATGAACATAGCTGATAATGTGAAAGAAAAGAGTTCAAGGCAAAGACCAAGAGTTCATAGGGCTCTGGAATGGCCATGCCGAAATCAACCAACCTTTAGCAAATGTCAGAAAAAAGCCTGAATTGTACCTACCATTGTCTAGACGACATGGTGTTCAGATTTGGCATGTTTGATTTTTCTTTGATTAATGAAGGAAATTATAACAGACTTTCCCATTTGAAGACTGTTAATATTCTTCTTGTGTTATAATGGCCCCCAAGGATTTCAGGGAGTGTACAGGCACTCCCACTGATTCCCTGCCGTTTTCTGCAGACTCCGTGCAATTTCAATAGACCCATTTCTTTCAGACCCATTACACACATAAGTGATACACCCCCATTATCAGCAGATCATTGAAGTGATAGATCGTAATGACTCCTTAGGAGGTAGACTGTATATCAACCTGCAGCAGAGTGTGTTTTATAGACCAGGTATAAATTCCATAGGAAATGCTGACAGGTCCTTGACTGAAACAGTACCTAACAGCACCTCCACTGTGCAGTGGCAGTAAAAGATAGGGCACTGCCCTGCCCTCAGTCCACAGCAGAACTGAGGTTAATGGGAGTTGCACACTTGGAGGAAGGACAGTCTCAATCCCAAAGTTTATTAAAAAAATCCTGTTAAATTATTTTCTTTTTTTTTTTTTTGCCCCTCAAGTATACTGCTTTTGTAGTCAAAGTTAATATTCCAATAATCTGTTTATTTGGTAAAAAGATTGATTAGGTTCTCTTTACTTTTTGTTCTTGAGTTCTGCCTTGTCTGAATTGCCAGCATTTTCTGAAGCTAATCCTGGTAAAACATCTATCTCCATTCTTGACAATGCGTATTAGTTTCTACCCCTAATCTTCCTAACTAACATTTTGCCATCTCACCAAAAACAGTTGGTCATCCACAGGATGCTATATTTGAGGACATTCCACATCATCTTATCTTTGTAACTGCAATCTCTACCTCTAAGATGATTCCAAGATGGGGACACTCTGGCCTGGTGGTCAATTAATAGTTTTCTGTATCATGGCTGCATATACCCCACAACCCATCCACCACCCACACAGTCCACTCCTTGAAGGCACCACCCCAAGGTGCAGAGGTTTGATATAGCACAGTTGGTGTGAACTTGAGCAAGTTAAATTTTGTGAAGTGCAGATAACAACACTTCATGCATTATCAGGGGCTGAGGAAAGGGAAAGGAACAAAATAAATAATTAACAACAGAGTACTACAATGGAAAAGTATTTTAGGTGTCCAGACAATACTGTAAAATGTAAGTATATGTCTAACCTATTTTAGGTAAAGAGACATTAGTCCCTTTTTTATGATGTACTTAATTTTTTTAATAAGAGTTTAATATTGATCATTGCACAATCTAATAAGTTCCTGAATCATTCAGATATATTGTTCTAATATTAATTAGTTGCATTTTACAACTGAATCTGCAGGACAAAATAGCATCATTTATGACAAGTAAACAGATATCACTCATTGTAATAGCATCTTCACAGATTTTGAATTACAAGATTTATTAAAAATACAATTAACTGACAAAATTTGAATTTTATAAACAACACAGTGTGAATAAGAATGACTCCCACTCTGGGACTTCTTTACTTCCATGCAAGTTTTTAATTTCTGTTAATTATAGCCTTAAAAAATATTTTTTTAGGATAGAGGCAAATGTCTTCCTGGAAAGACTGCAAAACCTGTACAGTAATTCTTGACGAGGACAATGAAAACTATGCTTTTCACTTCTAATAAAAGTATTTCAGTCATATTTGACTGGCTGAACAACCTGAACACTTCACTTTTGTTGTTCCAGGGATGGATTCTAGATACATCTGTGTACAGTTTATATAACATAAAGTGCATTTGTTTTTTACAAACATGCCCCAATACAGGCATAAAACTTGTATTAACTTGTATGCAGTACATGTAACCACATGCAGTTAGTAAGACTAACACACTAAAGAAAACTAATAAGCTGCTAGCATCCTCAAAGTACAAGTACTGTGCGCTGCACATATTTCTAATTAGGTTCTTAACAGCTACTGGTTGTACTTCAGTCACTGAGCAGACAGATCAGAAAGAAATAAAAGGGCAGTGATTTGTGTACATTTTCTGAGCCATAACCTTTATATTATTGTTACAATTATGTTACTTTACTCCTCTTCCAGCAAGTCAATTTCTAGTGTTGTGAAGAAAAACAAGTACACACATTACACTGAGATTTGTGAATTTCCAGGAGTTCCATATAACTTTTGGTCTAGCTCCCATGGCACAATCTCAACTGTAAAGTAAAGTTTGGCAGTCTCTGAATTTCAGAAACAGTTCAAGAAGTATACACTCAAAGGAAAATGAATTTTAAATTGCAAATATCCCTGCTATCATACAGACTTGGCTCACTTTTTGCCCCAATCTCTTTACTTTCATGATATGTCTCATCTTGGTTTAGCTCATTGCCAAAGGACATGTTTATGGCAACTTTAAAATGGTTTATATTGGCTTGAGGGAGTGTTGCCCAGTCAGGGTTTAGTCAGAAATGGTTTATGTTGACATGACTCAGGTCTGGGCACTCACTTGCATTCATTTTCTTTCCAGTTTACCACACTTTCAAACTCAATGACATACATACTTGCCTGGAGGCAAGTTTTTTTTTCCATAGACACTTGAAACTTTCAACCATACTTCTTTTACTTTGGTTATAGACTTCAACAGTTTCTTGGGAGGAGGCAGATGCTGATACCAAAAAGCATGTTACAGAATGAGCTTAAAACCTAATGCCTTATAGATACCCTGTACAAACATACCATCCAGTGCAATGTAAGAAAAATGCATACTTCAAAAAATAGCTTTTTGTACTCAGAAAGATTGTTCCATTGAATGTTTCTGAATTTAAATACAACAAACAAGCTCAAAATAGCAACTTGAATAAGAAGTTCTTTAACAGTGACAGGAAAATTCTTCATTACAGTAGCACCATACTGCATAGAGGCTCTTGACTGTCCGTCTTGACACCAGAGGTGCTAAACTGCAAATTGGTCTTACACCTATTCGTCTGTGCAAGGCAGAAGTATACTTACCCACCATTCCCACTACTTATAGTTCTGAATTAATGTGTTCCTTTGAAAATTGTCTGACATTAGGAAAAAATTGAAATACTTAGATTTTTAGCAACTCTTCTAAATAAATAATAAAAAAAACAAACCTTTTTTTTGTCAGTCCTTTTTGTGTCTTCTACTTCATGATGTCCTGTTACCCCATTGTCTCTCTTTACTACCTACAGTCTCTATTGGCGCTTCTCTTAGCCTGTCTATCTCATGCAGAGGAAAAGAGAAAGGAAATTCTTGCATACATTTATGTGTTATGTGTCCAGTACTCTGGTCATTGCTGTTTTCTGCAGAATGCCGGTAGTTCTTCAGAAAGAGCCCTACACAGCTTTTCCTGAGTTATGCTGGAAAGTTATTTCAGCCAGTTCTAGAGTCAGTAAGCAACAGAAGTGGCTTACAGTTACTTTTACTAACTCTCCACTTTTATACTGCGCTCAGATGCTGGTGGACTTAATGTGCATGCATGATCCAAAGTGGCTTTGCAATGCAGAAGTATCTGAAAACTCCTGAGAAGCTGAAGAGGGAAAAGAATTTTTTCTAAACATTCATTTCATCCTGAAAGCCTGTTTTCCGTGCTTCAGGAAAAGACAAACCCTTGATTGCCTTTATTCCATTCCTGGGGAAAGCTCAGTTTAAGGCAGGCTTAGCTGGTCAGTAATGCAGTGACAGCTTGTGCTTACATCCAGCCCATTAATTTTGATAGTAAAGAAAACCAAGTACCTCTGGCTGTTATGACTCAGTGTAACCAAAGTTGGCTTCAGAAGAAACACTTAGAGGACGGCAGCCCTCCCTTTAGCAACTGCCTGGAGAAAGGCACACTCCAGGTCTCATACCACCAGAAGAGCTTGAGCAGCCTTATCATCCATCCCTGGGGTGTAAAAGCCTCACTGATATCTGTTTTCATTTGCATGACCTGAGACAACGGTTGGGAAAAGAGTTATCTGCATCTGATCTGCATCTCAAGTAGCCTAACTTAATTGCCAGCACTTGAAATTTCAACTGTGGTCACCCATTATTTGATAATATGCAAGAAAAGAGAGGGCTCCTCGGAAGATCGCTGCAGTCATTCAAAAGCAGTGGCTTGTGCCCACAGCTCCAACTTTTGCTGTCTATTTCTTGATTTTTCTGCCAACTCAGCTAATGTCAGGGGAGTAGGTAAGGATATCTCTGAGACATAACATCTTGTTCAGGTGTCCAGTACAATATTGTCTTTCTGGCATGCTTATAAACCTAGCTCACAACTCTTAAACATATCCATAGCCTGTACTAATATGTTTAGTCCAGTCAAATATTGTTTTCTCCATATTCTAATCTCAAAGGGATTCACCTCCTACTTATTCCTTATAGCTCAGTGAATTCAGTTTTGTGTTTCTGCTGAAAATAAACACCAGTGTTCTACGTGTGAGGAAACACAATAAAACTGCTGCTTAACAACTTTTGCTTAAAAAGTAAAACAGTATTCACCATTTACCATAAATATATAATGACCCATTCATCCTTTATTTGCAGAACTTCCTTCCTAAAGTATTTGAAGACATGTGATGTTTTCCCCAAAGTCAAAAGCACTGCCAGCCTTCACAGTGTGTTCACTTGATGTTTCCCATTGGCAGCCATAGCCATAACAGAAACACTTGTTTTATTCCATGGGGCCACAGAGGAAGAGGACACATATAGGACTTCTTGGATGATTATGCTAGGCCCAAATGGAAGAAGATTTGAGATAATTAAATTATTTCTATTGGGCAAAATGTCCTTTGATTCAAGCACACGTTTTGATATTTTTTCCTTTACACTACTTCAGGGAGGACTAGAAGGCATGATAAAAGACACTACCACCATATGTGAAAACATCCCATCATAGCACAGGGTTTGTCATCTCATCCTGAAGAAGGCTAAATAATGTCTGGATTTCACATATTAATGTGTGCTGGCAGAAGAATACTATGGGTTACTAAAGTAATGGTAACTTTACCCTTTAGATTCTGGAAAAATACGAAGGAGAAAAAAGACTAAAACTCTAATATTTTACTGAACAGAAAGTCGGTCATTTTGTAATCCCCAAAAGTGAAATCCTATTTATAGCAACAGTGAAATCAAATAGTATGCAATCACTCTGAGGTTTGCAGCATTTGACAAATTGTAATTTTGTTCTTCACAAACTCCTAAACACTTCCTGCTAAGTGACAACAAGCATCAGCAAGTTTCAACAAACCTTCTGCAGCTTCTTTATCTCACTATAAAGAACAGATGCCATTTGGGGCTGCTGTGAGCTCTTCTGTTCTTTGTGTAATATGCACATGTATATGAGAGTGCACATCACATGAAAATGTGATAGCCAAGGCCCATCTAAAATATTTTTTGCATGGTGCACAGTAGGCAAATAGCTGGCTCCAGGCAAGAATCCTGTGTCAGTCATGGCAAAAACATAAGCCACATGCAATTTCATGGCAAAAGTGACAAAATCTTCAATGTTAATAACAAAATCATTTAGGCCATTAAAATGTACAAAGATGCTCCAATGGTGTTTTCTAGTATGTTTGTGAAAATGGTTACCTATTTCTGCCCTTCACCAGTAGCAAGGAATTATCAAAAGTACATAAGGTAAATAGAGTTGATGCTCCCAGAAAATAATTACTTTCAGTCTATCAGTGTGCTTTTAAATCTTTCAGCAAAGAGCTTCCTATAAAACAAGGAGCCCAATGAACTACAGATTTGAGGATGGTGGGAATTTCATGTCATGATATCAGAACAAATGTCACCTACAAGCTAGAACACTGTTAAGTAAAGCTTTGAATTTCCAAGCCTTTGCCAATACACACTTTCTTCCATTCCAGGTTCCTTTATAATGAGTAAAAAGACAAATTTAAGAAGTCTTATTAACTAAATAGAAAAAGGAGAGATTCCTCATAAAGAGGAGAAGGGACTTGGGTTTGGAAAGTAGGAATGTTCCTGATGGAGAATAAAAGCAAGAAGACATTCAGCTAATGAAAGCATAACATTAGAGACAATGCAGGAAGCAAAACTGAGAATTAAAAATGGATCACTTCAGGGAGGGGAAAGAAAATTAGCAAAGTCAGAGATAAACAATTTAGAGCAAGTACAGGGGACTTATAAAAAAGAAGTATATCTTAACAGAAGTATGTCTTGAGACAAGCAGTGTCAATTTACCTTACTGTTGGCAGACAGGCAGCCACATCATTATACAAGTGTAGAAAAGGTAGAAAACACAGATGTTTGAAGAATATGGTGTCCGCCCTGCAGTTACCTTGTGGTACCATTTCTTTCATCCTGAGTAGTCCTCTAGTTTAATGTGCCCAAGTTTCCATTTATAAATTTTCATTGGAAAATGTCAACTCACTGATGCTAAAACATGTAGGAGAGAACACATCTGTTGCAGCAAATACAGACTTTTTCTTCAGAAAGACTATACTATGCGTGTTGGAATAACCAAGAGGCATAGTGACAAGAGCATCTTCCTGGAGGCAGGAGACCCATGTTCAGGCTCTGTTCCCCTGGAGTTAGAGCAAAGATTTCAGCTTCAGCCTTTCCCCAGTAAGCCCTCAAGGCTATCCATTACTCTTGATGGAACATTTTCAATCTCTACTATTAGAACAGCTCTATTTTGTATAAATTGTATTAAGTATTCATTGAATTTTGGGCTTCAACACCAGGGGTTAGTGCCCTAATAACCTGGCTATTCTAGGAAGACATGAGGCAGGGCAGAACGTGGTAGGAATCACATAATAAGACTCAATGGCTTTTATAAACTTCCTCCATCAAACTTCACACTCCATTGCTGCTGACCTCACTTCTGGGAGTCCTGACACCTTTGCAAACCTCCACTTTCCAGTTAGGCTACGATTATATCACTGGTAGAACTGGTTGAGACATCCTTGGCAGCCCTTCTGACTCCTTTTTACCCTGGGAGTATACTAAGGAGCTTGGATTTAACATGATAAGGTGTAGAACAATCTGGAAGTAACATAACATTTTGGAATTAATAAATAACTTCCTGACCAAGTTTTATCCTAAGGATATATTAAAATAATCCATTTTTCTTGTACTTAAGAATTAATTTCAAACAAAAAAAAACAGCTTAAAACTGGAGAAGAGCAAAAAGAAATTGTTGAATGCACAAGTTGGCTGGGTGTTTACCTCTACACACCGTTCTTTTTTGAAGCAGAGATGTAATTCCAAAGTATTTGTAAGGGAAAGTCAATGAAAAGTAAGGATAAGGGTCTTTGTTTTGACAAGGCATAATTTAACTGTAAAATACTAACATCTGAAGTTTAAAATTAATGGGAAAGCTTCACTTGGAAACAACATGGAGAGACTTTTGCTGTTGTTGCAAGCCTCATCTAAAAATGCCTTTTGCTGCCACCACAATAAATTTAAAGCATTAAATATGCTTATACTGTAAGTTAAATAGTTTAGTTAACAAGAATGGCAATAGACAGATGAGAAATATGGGAGCTCAGTACTGTAAAGCACAGCCATTCATGCTTATTGACTTCCCTGGGCTTGTTCCACATTGATTGCTCATTTTCACAGTTTGTATGAGCCAGCCTCTTGATACTTCATTAATTCATCCATCCTCTGTGCGTAGCATTCACTGCACGGACACCAGGTCAAACTCTTAAACACACTGCTTGACTTGGTCAGACAAAATTCTCAGCAGAGTTAATGCAACCTTCACTTTACCCAGGGGTTTTGCTATACATACCAAACAGAAGAGAGTGAAAGCGTACAAGAGGAGAAGATTCACCAAGCTAGTGGAGCAGGGCATGGTAAGACTAAGAAAAAGGGATGATTGCTGCCTCTTTTTTCTTCTTTTCCCTGTGCCCATAGGATCAGTTGTGCGTAGCACTTATTACACAGCTCGTGACCAGAAGCTGACTTTGTCACACTGTGGGGTCCTAATCTACATGACAGCTGGAAGAGGGAACGGACTTGGAATCGCACATTAATACGCAAGTCTCCAGGTATGTTGTAATTCATAGGTGGCATTTTCCTGTGCTAGATCTCTCCAGTATCCTCAGACCTAGCAGGAGCAAGGAAAGGTGCTGGGTCTGCGGAGGGAGGCTTCAGTAACTTTGAAGATATTTGGAGAAAATTCTGGTGTATACACCACACCTTGTCAACATTGTACCAAAGGTTAAAATTGATCTATCATTTTATAATTCAAGTTCATATTCTCCCTTTCAATACCAGGCAAGATCTCATTGTATAAAAGAGAAGAACACTGGTCCTGTTCTTTAGTACTTTTCACTCTCTAAATGGTCTTTTTGTGCTTTTATATTTTCAAAGGAGTAATGTCTTTTCCAACTCAATTCTACTCCTCACATGAAGAGTTCACAATAAACTGAAAATAAACAATGTATTCCAATTTCCTAAGATTATAGAACATAGGGTGTGTTTCTCAAACCCTCATTTTGAGTTTACGTGATAGTGTACATAAGGTCTGCAAAATCAAATTAAAAACGAACTTTACCATAACATCTACCCTCTGCCACAAGTAGGTCAGTAATTTCCTAGTCCTTAATTGATAACTTTTTTTTTCATTCTTTGTTCATGTAACTAATTCCAACACAGCTGTCACACAGAAGAGTTGAGATAAAAATCTTTGTGTTGTTATGATACTTGTGAGCCATCAAAACTTATACAAATTCAAAAATACACTTGCCTCTGCCTCTCTTCTTAAATAATCCTTTGACCTATCTTGATTATCCAGGGACCTAAAAAATGAGATCCAATTTGAAAAGTGAAAAAAAATTAAAATATTCCTGCTATTATTCAACAAATCTCTTTCAATTTTCCATGTTTTGAAGGCAAATGATATCTGTGACAAACAATGACAACATAGTTTCAATAGATGCAGGCGAAAGGTATATCTGATCTCTGACATCCATGTGTCATCTCAGTAGTGAATGTTATAAAAATTTGCCAATAGCTTCAAGATCTTTGTGCTTATCAGGGAGTTGTGTACAGTTTACGTTTTTTGCTTTGAATTTCAATTTCAAAATATGTGAAAATAATCAAACTAGAAGAAGTGTCGAGAAAGAATACAAATATTCATATATCGCTGAGATTGAATGATACAGTTATTTCAGATTTTAATTGCCAGCATAGCATGCTAGCCAATCTCAGTATTAATGAAGAAAAAAAAAAGATGTTTACATCAGGAAATGGAACATGACAGTCACGACCTACAAAATGTAGAATACATTTTTTAATCTTTAGAACAAAGAGTAATTTTTAGTGTTGTATTTTTGCTTGAATAGACACATTACTGAGGACCATATGATTTGCAAATCTGGTTTAATTCATCTGAAAAATCTCATGGATCAGGAATGTTCTTTTTATCCCTTAATCATTTTGCTTGGACCCCAAATTAAATGCAATTCAAACCTCTCTATCAATATGCATTCAAAATCAAAATTTCCCATTAGGGCTATTTGTAACTAAGAAATGTGCGCCTGTTGACATAAGAGCGAATGACATGAATGAATCTGCAGACCTCAAGAGGAAAAAGGAAAATGATACCATAACAGCCACCCGTCTGGTACTGATTTCATCGTCTTTCCACACAAATGTTTTCTTCAGCTTTCTTTTTTAGCTCTCTTCTGGTGACATATTACAGAAACCTGGATACCTTGCTCTCAAGGAAAGCTTTTTTTTGTGTGCATGAACTCAAAGGAATACCAAGAAAAGCTTTTTTGTGTGTGTGAACTCAAACGAATACCATATGTAAAGTACTTATAGCAACATTATATACAAAACTGCTAATAGAACAGATATTGCAAAGCTGAGAAATGTAAGCACATATTGAGGTTCACAAAAAAAGAACATGGTAAACCACTAATGATCTGATAATTTCATAGGTCTTACTCAAGTTCAGGGCAACATTAAGGAGACTGCAATTATTACTCAGCTTTCATGCTTTCAGTCATGGTGCCTTTGAAGAATGAGTTAGGCTCAATCAACCCAAAAACTTATCACTGTCATATTGTGACTGATTACCATAACATATGATTTCAAATTAGAAAAAGACTATTTGGGGTCTGGAGATGTTGGGTCTGTGTTTTTTAGATCTTACTATCCTCAGATTGCTGTAGATCTTTACTATTTCTCCTTCTGCTACCATTCTGGTGCTTTTTGGTTTTTCTCTCACTCGTTTTTAATTCATCACAGTCTACCCTAGCTTGCTTCCACCCACAGCTCTAACCTAATACTGTCTCCCCCATACCCTTTGTGGTGGATTGACCATGGCTGGATGCCAGGTGCCCACCAAGTCGTTCTATCACTCCCCACTCCTTCGCTGGACAGGAGAGAGAAAAATATAACAAAGGGCTTGTGGGTCGAGATAAGGACAGGAGAGATCATTCACTAATCACTGTCACGGGCA
>JANZLQ010000079.1:4444142-4458845 GCA_026212715.1 Elanus axillaris | reverse complement strand
CTTCCCTTCCCTTCCCTTCCCTTCCCTTCCCTTCCTTCTTTTCTCCTCTTTTTTTAATATAATATGGATACAGAAGACGAACTGCAAATGGAAAACCTATTGGTGTGGTGGCAAGTGGCTACCTACCTGGTGTATAGCAGAAGACAAGCTATTTCCTGAATTTAGAATTAATAAACTCCGCTGACTTACGTTTGCCACTGACCACACCACTGAGTAGTGATTTCAGATCACCAGAGAATAAGGTAACTTCTCAAAAACAGGAGCACGTATTTTGTAGAGGGAAATGTGCCCATCATGGGGAGGGGAGGATGAGGAAGCTGAGAAGAAAACCAGCTCTAAGCAGAGGCCACTTGACCGTGCCTGTTTTCCCCTTTCTTCTTCCCTCTCTGTTTTTTAGCACTGATTTGAAGCATGTGAGGTTTATTTTGAGCTTTTGAGCAGGTGGGCAGGAGAAGTCAGTGCATCCAGTGCCTCAGACTACATTGCATGCCCTGAGTTTACTTTTTTTGGCAGGACAGGGACCTTACACCTTCTGCCCCATTTCTTGCTTCCTTTTTATAAAGGCACATTAAGACAAAGGGGGGGAAGGAATTTGCTGTAGCAGTGTGATGGGCCTGGTTGAATATCCTTTTTGGAGGGATGTGGGACCTACAGCAGAGACAAGGCAAGCATTAGGTCAGGATGCAAACTGCTGGGGGTTTGGGGAAAATAGGAGGGGAAAGAGGACCATGGGGTGGTAGGAAGGTGAGCCTATGAAGTCTGTGGGAACCCAGCAGCCCTGAGCTCCACTTCTCAAGTTGGAAAGTGTCAAATGCAATGCAAATAACCATATTTGTTATATACAAAACAACAAATTTCACTCATTTATTATTTCACTAATTCAGTGGTAAAACTCAAAGACTTCAACACTACCAATAATCAAGAAACCATGCCAATGAAATGAAGAATTAGTATTAGCATTGTGAATAAGTATTATGAGTAGCATTGGTACGAGTCTGAACAAATAACATTGGAAATTATTCCAAATGCTTGAGTTTGCTGTCTTAATGCATAGCTTTTTTTGTTGTATGTATTAAGAGCTAAAAGTTCATAGCCACCTATAAGACAGAAAAAAAACCCCAAATTTACAAAGTTTTTTTGACAAGACCAAAAAGAGCAAAGAAAAGACAAAATTATCATTAACTGCCTGCAGTAGATTTTCTTTTTTCATCATTTGGGTTACTTCTTGCAACCACTGTTAAATTGAAGAGTAAACTAACCACTCTATTCTTCCTGTAGGCAGAGAGGTTTGGGTGTTTCCTTAGCTTTTCAGGGTTTTTTTTTGACTTAGCCAATTCTTGACCAATGTTAATAAGCATGCTTGAATACCAAGTCACTGTTGATTACTCTCAAACTGCTCTCTCACTGTCCACAGAGAGAAAGAAGTTGCCAACAAAATTTGAATAACAAATTTGAGGAACTTGTGATCAGGTGAAAAACTGTGCATAGATTAATTCAGTGTGAAATATTAATTTAGGTTTCCTGGGAAAGGTCTTTATAGGCTACTCTATCACTAGCAGTAAAAGGAAATAAAAAGAACTTGAGATATCACAATTTTGAGAAGTACTCAGAAAAGCCAGTGTGTTTGGGGTTACATGAACATTTCAACACCAGTTTCCATCTTTTGTTGAGCAGAATACTGGTGCACAGATGTTAAATAAACATTCTGGTTTGGGGCCGAGAGCCCAAGACTCTGTTCTTCCTACTAATTACTTTAATTTTACAATTAAAGCACAATGCTCTCTCCTCCCTCCTCCAAATGCTCCCTCTCCCCATCACTGTTCCCATAAGTAAATCCTGCATTCTCAGCTCCATCAACCTCTTATCATCTAACTCACTCACAAGCTCCCTTTCCTCCTATCAGGCAAATAATTTTTTTGCTTTTACAGAGAAGATGCTGACAAACATGCAATCCCTTTTTTTTTTCAGCAAAGTTCAGATGACAGCGAATTGCCCTTACCAATGTACAGGTACACATTTCTGCATTTTGGAGGGTGGAAGAACAGGAAGATTTTAAGGGGCAGAAAGGAAAAAAGTAGAGACAAAGTTAGGTTTTCTTACCATTATGGAGCACACAACATAGCAGCATGACCAGACTTTCTGGTCACATAACCATACTGTACAGGTACAGACCAAAAAGAATAAAAATGTAGCTCTGTATTCCTCTACATGTAAAAAACACAATTTTGTTACATGTGATCTGTCACTCCCAAGGTATGCCAAAAATGATGTTTCCACATCAGATGGTAGCATAGGTGTGATATGGCCAGCTTTTAAAAAGGCAGTTTGTGCAAAATCCAGTCAAATTTTTGTTATAAGGCAAGCAGATCCCCAGAAATCATCTAAGAACAAGCTTGCAGGCAGGCTAATAAATGCATCTCAAAGTTAAAAACAAACTATTTTTGCCAACGGTTCTCCTTGTGCCTGGCCAGAGGTTTTTTAATTATGGACATTGACTCCTCGTTTCAAAAAGTTCCTCTACAACTTTGACAACTGGAGTTTCCACTCTGTTGATATGAAGCTGACTTTTTTGAAGGTAATGTAAGTACTGCGTAATACATTAAGATAGATTTGACTCTTTAATATTTATAAGATTAGCATTTATATTAGACCATAATGAGCTCCAATTAGTATCATTCCAATCTAACCTAAGGTCTATAACCCAATTTTCTTACATTTCAGACATCATCTTCAAAAGTAAGATGGAAAAGAATTGATTGATTCATGACAACATTTTTTAGGGTCTACTGGGAAGAAGAATTGCTTGAATGATTGATCAGCATTTTTTCATCTGTCGCTTGAGGTATCTTTTATGAAAAATACCTTGTAAAGCTATGAATTCACTGCTAATAGCAAGTATTTAGAAATTAACTTTTTTTTTTGCTTGTTCAAAATCTAAACATTTCCCTTGCTTGTCAAATAAACCTTTAATTAAATTGATTTCCCTTGTTGCATCCTTTTCACAGGTAGATTGTTCAATTGCCTGAAACCTCAAGGTATTGCCAGGCTGGCATCTAAATAAATTTATCCTGTATAACCCCTGCTGACACCCTGCACTCTGCTCTAATCAGCAATGCTGTGACTGATCAGAAAGCCCTCTTTGTGAGGTTTCATACCCAGCAACCCACCATCTTTTGACTGAGCCTAGTGCATCCATTGAGAGGTGTGAGGTGAAAGAATTGCTTCACCCCGGCTGGAAAGCAGCTGCTGGACACAGAAAGCTTGTGCTTTATGGAGAAGACATGGCAAATGCCTGCTACAGACAGTGGGATGGAAGGTAAAAAGAGAGTATAAAAAGGGTATTAACCTCACAGACCTGACGGAAGGATGAGACCCCTCTAACTTTATGACTTGGCAGTCAGGCAAAGATAAACTTGTGAGGATAATTATAAACCATGAGCTTTTTCAGAAGGTTGTAGGTTTTCACAAGAGTAATTTTTGTTTTATTCATTTCAGTCAAAATGAAGCTAATTTTTGTGGGAAGTGTTTCAGCAGAAAAGAGTCCTAAATCAGATATGGCATGGGAATTGTCGTAGGAATAGAAACACAAAAGGTGTCAGAAGTTGGCACATTTGACCAGTCATGATGCAGTAAGATAAGGCTGAATAAAGATGGAGCTGTGAGAGGACAGTGCTTTGTGTGCAAAATCCCACATCTTCATCACCTGGCCTCTGCAGCATCTCCTCCCTGTAAGCAAGCCCAATGACAGATTCTGTTTCTTCTTCTGAGGAATTACACAGAAATGATTACTTCCATATCAAAAGAAAATATATTGACCCTACTTTTCAGCTTATATAAACCACAAGTAATTTACCTAGTCATATTTGTAATACGTTAGTGTGCACATACAACCCAATTTACACACATCCCTTCAAGCAAGGTCTCCCACCTGCTCTTAATCACTCTCCCTTTACCCAGTGCACTTCCCTAGTAGCGTACACTAATCTGCTAACAATCCTATGCTTTTGTACGTGCTCCCTATTTTAAATTTTACTACTTGTAAGTCTTTGTAAACATAAAATAAGTATAATATCTTTTCTTATGAAGTCATGTTAGCAGATGCTTCTCTGCCCATAGAAATGACACAATAGATACCAATAGTCACTTAAAACAAAGACTGAAATAGCATTCAAAATGTTACTCTTTCAGTTACTTTAGTCTCTCATGTCTTTCCACAAGGTGGGCATATTCTCTAGCACATAACTCAATTGCACCGAAATGCATAACATGAACATACCACGAGCCCACCATGCTGCACTTCACAGCTTTTCTGTCTTCTGCAGGGCTGTCTGTCTCTCTCTCATCCCTCAACCTGAAGTTACAAGGCTAAGACCCTATCTCAAAGCCTATTTTCAGGCAATAGTTCCCTGATAGATATGCTTCATTTCAATTTGTTTCATAAGTTATGATTCTTACTTTCCAGTAAAAAGAACAAAATTTGTCACATGTGCCATGTAAGCTGTAATAAATCATTCCACTCTTCAAGTAACTTTCATCTTCAATTCAGCCCATGTTATCAAATCCCCCTGAACAAGTATTCAGGTCAGCTTATAGCCAGTAGTCCATCAGTGCTGATGGAACATTATCCACCTTGTTTCATGCTTTTCTTCTCTCAGTATTTGCAGAAGACATTAAATGGAAGTATTTTGAAAATAATAATCCTTCATTCTCTTGTTTCATGAAGTAATATCGGTGATCTCTACTCTCTTGCAGCTCTTCCCCTTTCAAGTAATATCTAGTAACTCTCTAGTTAAGCTAGCAGTACATCTTCTTTGCTACTTCAATTTCATACTTTTCTCTATGCCCAGAAATTGCAAAATCAATTTGACTCAACATGCCATGCAGCAAAGGAGGATTATGCAAGGATATCACTGAAGGTCCTGAAAGAGGGAGATGCCTTTTAGATAGGTGGCATTATTCAAGAATACTGTTACTGCAAACCTTCCCCACTATAGCATCATGCACATGCTCATCCATTGAAATCTTTCCTTGTATGACCCACCAGCTTTCAGGAAAGTGAACTCCTTCAATACATCAAATGTGCTATGCATGTTCTTGCACTCTTGCAACTGAAAATCAACACAGCAAATGAGAAAAGGTGATGTTGATAACAAAATAAAAAAAAAAAACACCGGGTAAAAAAAAGAAAATCTGTCAAGACTGGAAATGACTTGACTGAAGTAGAAGAAATGAGATGAAGCCTTAAATGTCCACAGGAATTGTGATTAAACATAGCACATGCAGCATACATAAATTCAAGGGGACATGGTAAACAGATGTTTGAATTCTTTAGAAGGCACAAATTTACATTTGCTAAAAGGCTTGGGATACCAGTTGTCCCTTCAACGACATACTTCCTTCCCTACCCTAAACTGATAGAGGTACCTTAAGCTGGCAGTTTTCAGCTGACATTTCAATGAGGAACCAGAATAATGAAAAAGTCTAATGGCTGAATTAGAAAGCAAGCATCTTCCAGTCAAGTCCTGTATCAGTATCCAATGTTACAGGCACCACTGTAACAAAACTTCTCAAAAGGGGTTATAACTGTACTATTTCCTTTATGACTACACTCTCTGTTTGAGGGAAAAAAAATGGGGGGAAAAAAAAAAGAAAAAATCCATTTGTTTGCCCTACTTCTTTCTGCATCATCCATGTTGATTACTAACGTTGTTTTGGGGCAATTAAAACCACACGAGTGATGAATTTGAGTACCCATTTTTATATTGACTGTACAGCACTGGTGGGAGAAAAAAGGTAGTTAGCTAAAAACTCATTAAGTACGCATGCAGACAGAAAAGCTGCACTGAAAACAAACACACAAAAAAAAGCATTTCTGAATAAGACCAAGGGTTCATCTCACTCAGCAGCACGTTTCCAATGGCAATCGGAAGCTACTGCAGAGGAAAACTTAGTACTGGAAAATACATAACAGTTCCCTTAACACTTTCTCAGCCTCCAGACCTTTTCAGCTCTGGGTCTTCTTGAGCAATGTGTGGCCTTTATTTAGTCAGTAAGCTCCACTGAATTGCTATTGCCTGAACCTCTGTAGCTTTCCTTTGGTTGCACACTGTCTCAGCTTTCACATATTGCTTTGGCAAGGAATTCCATAGCTCGGATATGAATTACGAGCATTTCTTTCTTCTGCCTGCTTTCAATATGACTTCTAGCTTCTTTATCCCCTCCAGAGGGTCCGATAGAAGTTGCACAATATTAATTCCTTCCAGTAATGTTTGCAATTCCTCTATCCATTCATTACAAATATGCTTATCACCATGATGTCTACAGGTTCTTTCAGAGCTCATCCTGCTTTCCCAGGGATGTAGCAACAGCCAAAAATTCTTTAATCTATCTCCATGCAGTAATAAGTTTGTGACCCTTATTCTCTAAGGCAGACCTCAAAGTTAACTATGCATTTGTGACCAGAAGATTCAATTGCAGCTGAGGGGTCTCAGGAATTACTCTCAGAGAGCTCTGATAAGACTTAGTGCAGAACATACCTATCAATGATGTGGTAGATTTGATACCAGCGGTCCACAGAGACATTAAGTTTCTCTCTGCTTACAATACTAAAAGAAGGGTGGGAGGGTAGGACATAATAACAGGTATTCTCTGTGTCAATGTTTAACGCATTTTTTTAGCTGTTTCAGTTAGAAAGTTTTTGCTTCTCAAATGTTTTTCCTAAGATTTCCAGTAGCAGATATTTTTTGCTAAAAATGCAAGTAGTTGAAATGTGCACATGCTATTTAAATACAAATAGATTTTTTTTTGCTTCAAGCAGACTCCCTTCCACTAGAAAAGAACACTGCCTTGCTATACAAAAGACCTTTTAGAACACTTGGTTCATTTTCCCACTTGAAGGAAAATGTATACGGCTAAGCCACTATTTATGAGCCGAGATATTTTCAAAAATTAGTATATGTAATTTAGGAAAGGTCTTTGGGATCTGCTTTGAAAACTACTATATCGTAACTTACATGACTTGTACATCTCTTGGGATCATAAACTCGGCTTAAAGGTACAGAAAACAGCAGTGATTTGATATAGGATTGTGCTTAAAAATAAAATATTTGCTAGAGGTACAATCACTTATTGGTATTTTAAATAAACCGGCAGTCTTTGCTATTTCCTAAAGCCCTTTTGGGGTATCTTGTCCAGAGGAGCATTTCCCAGAGGCTTTTATCATGTCTGGAAAGAGGGCTTATTCACAGAGCATTATTTATGATTTGTCTTCAAGGTATATTCTATTTTTCGGACAATGTCTTCTGTGGAAAAACAAATAGTTCAAGACAGAATACTTGTAACTTCAAAACTGCCTAAATCTCCCCATGCCACACAACAAATAAGTCAGCTTCATGTCTTTTGCTGTAAATATTTCAAAATATTCAGCAATGATCAGATCTATGAATGAGGTCAGTGAACTCTGGCTGTTAGTGACTCTGACACTACATACAATACTCTTGCACTATTTTCTACGAAAACCAGGAGATCCTTACATGTCAGGCACTTGCCTGCATCAGCTGGACTGAAAAACCAAATCCTGAGGAGAACCAAAACGACTTCAGCAAGTAAATGGAAGTTGTTGACCATGTTTTGCAACAGGCTAAGGATGTCTCTCCACCTGCTACTGGGCCATTTATCAATGTGGGCCATTAGATACGCTCCTGAAAACTGAGATTTTATCATTCAGTGCACTATACCATGCATCCAAAGTCCTGAAATGCCTTCTTTTGTTACTTCAAAGACTAAACAACTCATTCAGAGGAAAATCACTTACTTTCTGCACCTTAAATCCCCAATCAACAGCATCAGGAGCTACTCAGTTATTTGTGAGATACTCCTCTGGATTTTTTCCCCAAGGACATTTAACTAAAAGGATATATAGCTATTGAGCTGTTTCAGAATTTGAGCAATAGTCTACAAAATGAAAGCTATATTGCAGCAGATGGGAAGAGATGGAAGAAAATGGAGACACTGGAGAGGATCAGCTGTGGTTCTGAATTTCTTGCAGGTGTACAATGATTACCTATTGGATCACACACATCATTGTGCTCTGAAGAGAAAAAAGGCACTCACTGAAGCATGTGTTGCAGGCCAAACAGTTGAATGTAATTCTAACTGCAAAAGGAGAGAGAAATTTGTCCACCATTTTAGCATATCTGGGTTTATTTCACTGAAAGCACAGCTGGGAATAATGTGTCCATCCAAAGGGCTTTTTTGGAGCTGACGGCAATCTAATCACTGTCTTATTTAGGTTGATAGATTAAGGGGAACAACAAGCAGTTCAATCAACTCCAATCTTTTCCATCCTAGAAGCTGTATTTCAGCTAATGTTGTAGTTGAGGATATTTGTGTTTGAAATGACTGTGCATAAGGCACTCAGTCACCAGGTTGGAAGCCCCATGTACACCTGACTAAGCACCTTCTAAGACCTAATTTAATATAAGGTTCTGCATCACAAAGTTAAAAAAAAATCTCTATAGCAGCAGGGTTAAAGGCCTTTTCAATGTTTGTGGTTTTCAAAATTAAAAGATGGAGTCATCTGTTTTCAGTTTTCATTACTAAAAGGCTAGCTCCTCAAGCTCATTAGCTCTGTTGTGATTGGCTCCTATCTTGCATAATACTTTTGTTCCTTGATGAATAAGCATGGACTTCAGGAGCAAATGATCCTCTATGATGAATTTAAAATGTGTTTTTCTCTGTATAATGTTGCATGCCAGTTTAATAATCCAAATATTAGTGCTGGTAGAAATCATCCAAAAGTGATTCTACTTGAAAATGTTCCTCTTCTAATCTCATTCCACATGTTTCTATCAACTCTTTTTGCCTATGAATATGACAAAAGAAGATGTGGACAAGAGGATTATTGACACTGGAGATTAAAAGATATTTCAGGCTTGAGTGTTTTAACAGCTTGTCCAAGCAGGAGTGTTCATTGCTGTAGCATTTAGTTCAGTTTAGTTCTTGACTATCATGATTCATGACCAAGTAGGTAGGTAATTTTTAGTTTTGATTTTATTCCAATCTGACATTCACTATGAAGGCTCTAGTGTAAGGATGGTGAAATCAGCTTGCTAAGGTAAAATTGGTATTTAGGAGGAAAGACTCTAGCACAAGAGCTGACAAAATAGCTGCAACAAATGAAGCATTTATTGTGAGAAGTCATGAGAATTATTTTGCCAATTGTCAGCTAAACATCGAGCATTTTCATGTTAACTTGGAAATAGCAATCTCCATTGAGAAACTACAGCAGCTGAAATCCTGCTATTCACAAGAAAATAATAAGAAAAAAACCCTTACTAGACAATATTACTTTGTATTATCTACCAAATCCTATGCATGAGCTCTTCTCTTGAATATCCCCACTTTGTTTCACAGTGATGTATTTAATGGCCTCATTTGTGTATTGGTTCACATTCTCATTATATTTTGCCATTTAGCATTCTCCATGATTGTGTTTCATTGAACAGATGCACTACAGTTTCTCTGCAGCAAATTCTATGATCCATAATTAGATGTCAATATGTTTTCTTGTAATGCTATTGTGAATTAAACACATTTTTAGTTACATGGACATTAATTAAAATCATATGCTGAATTGTTATATTTTCTCAAGACAGTTGGAGAAAATATTTCTGGTTTACTTGAGTGCTGTAGAGCATTCCATTTTATTTTTTCAGTAGTTACTGCACTGGAAGAATCTACTGCCATCCCACCCCAAATGACGCAATATTAACGTTCACAACAAGATCAATCCTGCTCTGCGCATGGATCTAAGTGCTAAAGAATGCCTTCAGTCATATGCACTTAAATGGGAGATGAGAACACCCTCCCTCTAGGAACTGAGGTTTACAGCTGTTAAACATGATAGAGGGAAGGTGAGACTCAGAGCTTGCCTTCATCCCAGGTGTCACTGCCTATACAGGGGCATACTGGAGAATAAATATATTACGGTAGGGAAAAGTGCCTTAAGCCAAGGAAGAACCAGGTCTATAGTCCCAAACTAAGCACCTACAAGCAAAGTTTAGAAACCTGACCACTGTTAACAGATAGGAGGAACAGAGAGAACAAGAGTAGTACCAAGATCTTGCATAATCATTGACATGTTTTATATACTAAATGATGTAATTTTTTTTTTGCCTGTAGGGGAATCAGTTTTGATGGGCAGGAGCTAAGAATTTTCTTTTTAAAAAATCTATAGCAGTAAGTTTTGGAGGAGGTTTCAAGCAGGTCCCAACAGAATGAATGGCATAAGGCTGGCATAAGATGTGTGAAATAACTGTAAACAGCTAGTGGGATGTGAGCTAGTGAGGAAAAGAGCAAAGAACAGCTTAAAATAATAAGGCGAGCCAGTGAGAACCAATATTCTTCCCTATTATTGTAGGTGGCACGTCCTTCCAAAAACACCCTTTTGGTTAGTGTAACATTTATTTCTACTTCCTACTCACTGAGGGCAAGTTTTGCCTCCACTTCACAGTTGCTGAAGTTTCCAAGACATAAATGATGCGATTCAGAAGAGTAAAAGCAGGCTGAAGAAGTGAAGTTGGAGTTCAGCCTCTCCTCTGCTTGGTGGAGTTTCACTCTATGGAGTGATTCACGGTATGTTGCTGTGGACTGCAGAGAGGCAGAGACAAGCAGAAGAGGAACCTACTGAAAAAAAAAAAAAACAAACCAAAACAAAACCAGCAACTACTTAGATCCCTTATTGAAACATCCCATGTAAGGCAAAGTGAGGCTGAACTGTTCGAAGAGAGGGTTCTGGTCTGCCCGTTTTTTATTCTCCTACTGTGGCACATCCCCTTTTGCCCAGTCTCTCTCTCCAGAGAGTTTAATTACAGGTGTGAGTTTGCTCCAGGAAGAAACAGTGACCTAGATAAGAGCTGAATTCTGCTTTTTCATACCACTGTATCATGCAGCATCTTACAAATGTGTACTGCAGTATCTCAGTAGCTTTCAAAGGACAGGCTAAGGATTTGATTAGGAAAGTATGGTAGAACATAAAAGGGAAAAGAAAAAGATATTAACCCAAGACACTAAATGAGCTCCTGTCATCTGTGGAAACATAGAGATGTCCTACCACCATTTTAAACCCCACAGGCGTTTTTCCACAGCAGGAAGCCATTGCTGACTTGGGTACAAAAGCAGTTTTTCTCCAGCTTTTCTCACCCTGTCGTTCCTCACTCCACTCCATATGCAGCTGTATAAGGAAGGTTATAACTAGAGTTTGTGGGGATGTGCCCGCAGCATTTCCAGAAGATGTTAATTGATTAAAATTTGAATGTTTATAAGATGAGTATTTGCAAAACGAGACATTCAGAAGGACAAATGGAAAAAAAATTTCTTCATCCCATTTCATTGTTATTTTAGTGAAAAGTTAAAATATTTAGCTTTTAGAAGATACAGAAAGACTTATCTGAAAACATAAATGACTGCCTTTTTCCAACTTTTCAGATTGTGAAAGTTAGAGGGATTGCAGTTTCTCCTCCTGACTTAGCTCTATTTTCAGTGAAAGCACATGCGGTTCTAATGAGTGCCATTAGGTCCGTGACAAATTTTCTGAGTATCAAACCTACTTATGGTAAAACACAGACTTCACAAAATTAAAAATAGTGTATTGAGTTCTTAGGAGATTGAAAGGCAAACATTCTGAACTGTGAATAAGTCAATTTTTTAAAACCTGTAAGAAATCTCAAATTTAGAGAGGAGCTCAATTTGCATGCAAGATTTACTGCAAATTTTGAACAAAAATGTCATTGAAATGTTCACAGAATTAGGTTATACAAAAGACAACTTCTGACTGAAGACTCTCTACTATTTGCAAGTATCACACAGGCAAATAGCTAGAGCAGTTATGAGTTTAAAGTCTATAGATCAAGGCTTGGATTCTCTAACACATCAAAAGTCTCATAGCAGCTCCCAAGGTTCTGCTGATTAACCCAGTAGGATATTAATTAAGGAAACATCTGCCATCCATACTCAGCATTCTCTTTCACCAATTAGGAGAGATCTGGGTAATTCAGACTTCTGAAGCACTTTTTTTTTCTTTTTTTTTTCTTTTCTTTTTTTTCCCAGAGAATTAAGCCTTTACAGCACTGACTGAAATAAGCCAGTTTACTACTAAAACAGACTGTAATACCTACTGGAAGTAGCAGAACTGAAGGAAAAAGAAGATTATAATTTTAAAAATAGTTCAAGCTACCTGACCCAGTTTTGTGTAGCTGCTGGATTCTCAGACAGACATCTTCCTGTGCCACATACTGGAAGAACAAGGGGTTAGATAGTCCCTTCCCAGAGAAAAAGCTCTGAAGCAAAGCAAAACAACAAAAAAGTTCAGTGGAGCTCCACAAAAGAGACTAGTTAAGGAGAACAGGAATATTATTTTTTAAAGTTGCATACAAAGAGGTCACATTCAGAAATATGTTATTTTCCTTGCACTGTATCTGCTTTCTCATGATCCTGTAGTACTTTATAACAATGATAGTGCCATTTGGATGACTACAGTCAAAGGTACAGTGCTGCTTCTGTAACACTTGCTTTCCAGAGGTTTATATATTTCACTTAAATATACACCAGAGCATAGCAGATTACCAGCAGACCTTTCTTATCCTTCTTGTCAGTGAACAGCCTTGTCCAGTTTCCCCTCCTTCCATCTTGACTTCTCTAATCAAAGCCAGGCAAACGGTGAAGCCAGCTGTGCCTACTCAAAGCTAGCAGAGATCTGTCACTCCTCCAAGGCTATCCCCAGTCCACTGCTTTGATCACATCATCTTCCTTGCAGTCCATGTAGTTCCCCCTTCTTTAACCTGCTGTGATCTTCAGCTTGTGCTCCCACCCTGTCCCAGTTACCGCTCCTCATACTCTACTGAGATGTCAACAACTCCAGTGAACCAGTGACATACACTTCCCTCATGTTTTCACTCTTGCTGCCCATGAGAACATGCCTGTAAATGTAAAGAACCACTTAATTTTCCTATTTCAAAACTAACCTTAAGAAATTCTCTTCCACCATGACTCTTTAAAAAAATTGTCCATGGTTAAGCAGCTGGCGTGCTGAGACCACTGCCTACTGTGCCAGTCAATTTCCTCTTATTTTTAACACTCCCCATGCAGGACCAGCCATCTGTTTCTGGTTTTATCCTTTGATTGCAATCTTTTGGGGATGGGTTTATTTCTGTACATTTAGCACCAGCCAGACTGGGGTCAACAAACCCAGGCAGCCCCATTCAGTAGTATATAAATACATAGTATCGCCCTTCATACTGCAGTTGTGGGGATTGGGTTTATTTTCCTGTTGCCATTGGATTGGGAAGTAAGCCAACATTTTTCATTTAGTTCTCTTTTTTTTTATTAGAATCCAATAAAAACATAGAAAAAATAATTTAAAAGATGTTGGTTTTACAGGTATGTCATGAAATAATACCATTTAAGAATATAATTTGCTGCTGAATGGCCAATATCTGCAGTGAACCTTTCTCCCCCATGTAAGAACACTGAATCCCAAAGCAATGTATGATGCACTAGGTTTTGTTGCTTAATTCTTAATTACCACTGAGACAGAATACGTGTGGAACTGTGATTAGCTTTACGACAGAAGAAGTGAAAGTGTAGAAAAACTGGAAAAACATGATAAGGATTGGGAGTCTTGCAAGACTTACTTCAGGTTTTCCTAAGGTGCTGTCTAAAAGGGCTTAATTTCAATCACTGCTGTGCAGTAAGACCTGCTTTGAATCAGTGAAAGGTCTACAAACCAGAATTACAGAACTCATGCAGATGGTCCCATCTGAGTTGGTACCATCAGACTCATTGCGAAATTGTAGGCTGCACCAAAAAGATGCCAAGTTTTTCCAAACTTGCAAACTACACTGCCACCAAAAAGGTAACTATTACATCCCTGCAGATGGCTTTTCAAGCTTGTTTTAGAGCTTTTGTCATCTTGTTTTGCATGGTAGGGGCATGGCAGGTGGCAGATCAATTTGTGACCATGCTTTCATAATACAACAGCAAAAGGTGGGAAAGGCAGTTTCAGATTTCCAATTTGCTTAAGGAAGCTTGAATGCCTTTTCCCATATGAGTTCCTTAACTCTCCAGAAACAATTAAGTGTATGGTGAAGCTACACCAATTGCTTCTCCTGAAGATACTGCATTACTTCATGACAGTTATAAATAGCTGTACCTCCAACCCTACTCCTTTTTGCTGTAGACTTATGTGTGTTGTGTACCAGCCCTTACACTTTCCTGCCATTTGTCCAGAGTCCAGCACATCTTCACAGATAAGAAGGTGTAGGAATGCTTACTTTACAAATGTCAGAGGTGCTTAAACATGTTAGTGAGCATTTTTCAGAGCTGAAAAGTCTTGCTCAGTCCCAACCGTGCCCAGAAAATGACATTCCGTACAAAATTTCTCTTCTGAAAAAGCAGGCTGGAAAGGATCTGAGTTTCAGAACTTACATGCTGAAAGGTGGGTTTAAACATCAGGATTCTGGCCTGAGGTGAAGAATGGTGATTAATCATCTAATCACATCATTTTCTGTATCTAGTTATGCATACAATATTCTCCCATTTCTAAAATGGTCCTGTAGGAAAAATGGCAGTGTGGTGTATCTGGTATACAGAAACAAGAAGAGTTAATTAAATCATTAAAAAAAAGGGGGGGGGGGGGAATAAACA